>CM074719.1:436641803-437241803 GCA_037306005.1 Rhinophrynus dorsalis | reverse complement strand
GTCTAAAGCACCCTTTGCAACAGAACCCTGAGATAAAGCCTGTTCTCCTTAGTAGTATTAGGGGCACATTGAGGCCTTAGTAGTATTAGAGGCGCATTGAGGGGTAGCTGGCTGTGTGGCAGATGGAACAGGGTACTGAAATGAGGAGATCTGTATGATCCTCTGCCTTTCCACAGCTTCCTAGAAAGCTTGGATGATACATACATCAAGATCAGTGGATGACATAGGAGGAATGATATTCAATATTGGTGTAGGCTCTCGATGCTAGGTGGAGGGTCTGCTTGATTTCCCATATCCAGTTCCCCTTTTGCACTATCCACCCCTACAATTCTATATGCAAGGTCCTGAATGTGGGTTAGACCTAATTAAATCTTTTCCAGGAGTGGAATATCCTGAGGCATGTCCTGAGGTGTTGGAACTGTCTCAGTATCACCAATGGAGAGTGGCCTTAAAAGGGAGAGACAGATTGTGGTCCCCAAAACACAGCGCTTCAGTGATGTAACAACCCATTCCACAGAGGCTTTGTTGGTTCTCCGCTACTTTGCCTACTATAGGGACACTATATCCTGTATCACTGCTGATTGGCTGTCTGTTCCCCCTATCTCTATAGGAAGACCCGTATTACCCTTCTCAGTTCCCAGACCCTTGGCCACAATATGCCCCTCTGGGTTCTGGAAGGTGTGCAGTCTGTTTATGGCTGAATAGCCAGGTCACACAGTGACACCACTTGAGGAGATGATGTATGGCTCATCTTTTTAATTTTAGAGGGATGGGAAATATGCTTCAGATTTTTTTTTTTACATTTCCTCTTTCCTCTTCCTCTGGGAACCATGCTTAAAAAAGAGTTGCGTCTGCCTTGGAGAATGTGGTAACACCTTCCCTCACCCCCCCCACCTGCAACGGATCATTAAAAGGTGTCCAATGCGTTTCATCTACACTTTCTCAAGGACTGAGTATTCAATATCTGCTCAAAAACAATTGTTTTTATTTCATGATTTTAAGAGTTTTTTGTTTTGATTTTGAAATTCTCAGTCAATAAATATTTTTGAACTATTAATTAATGGAGAGATCTTTGGAGTAGCAATGGGTTGGAGGAGGAATAAGGAGAGAGATTTTCTAAAGGCCTTTGAAAATCGAGTATCTGGTGAGTGTATATCAAGCGGGGTATGACAATTTGGGATCAAACAGATCCACTCTTAGATGACTCTGCGCCCTGTCCTTTCTGTTTTTACTGCAGTTGCTTTGGGGACCTGGAGCGGCAAGCACAACCACTGTTGCACAAAGAGAAGGGGCTGCAACCATAAAAGTAGTAGTGGAATACTGTACAGATCAGTGATTCTCAACCAGGGTGCCGTGGCACTTTGGTGTACCACGAACATCCACTTAGGGTGCCCCATTGTATCTATAATGCATTGACAAAAATGTTAATGTAGACTTCTAGTTGTATATTTAAGGCTATCACTATGCACAATATGTTTGTTTTAGTTATGAGGTCTAACAATAACTCTATAATTATGTATTTGAAACCTTTATTACAACCTAGACAAATTACATAAAATGATAGGGGTGCCCCGAAAATACCAGACTGAGTGTTAGGTGTGCCTTGAGCAAAAAAAGCTTGAGAACCACTGGTACAGATCAATCAATACACCACTGGGCAAGATCTGGAGAGATCAGTATTTTTACTTAAAAGGACTTAACAATACCTCCCAGAACCTCTCCTAAGAAAACTGTAAACCCTATATGTTACATTAATGAGGACCATTGGTTAAAACAGAAGCGCTGTGGTACAATTTTTTGCATGTGGACTATGTTGTACCAGCAGGAACATTAAGAATGGAGACGGTGGGGCTTGGGCTCTGGGACATTACAGCAGGGCTGGAGCTATCTTTTTTCCAGGATGCCTTATTCCACTTTTAGCATCCTGAGGCCTCACAATAGCCTTCCACATTTCATTAAAAATAAATAAAAACAAAAATAGGTGAGAGAGATTCAGCGCAGTTCACTGGCATGAGAAGGGTTACCAACAAGAAAACAACAGAGCCAGAGTTGGAGGATGGGCCAGGAGAGTGAGGCGGCGAAGGAAGCTCATAGAAAGTGAACTGTCTCAAGCTAGATGTCCAGACTTCCTTGGGCTACACTTAAAAGGTTTCTAAAACAACTTAAAAATCACCCCACCCAAAGTGAAATAAAAGTGTTAACTAAAGCTTTATAAACAAAATAATAACCAAGAATTAGGTTTATTTTCCCTGCTACATGACTCTGTTGCTTGCATACCTTCAAGTCATCTGAAAAAAATAACTTCTAAGAAACTTTCCTCTGATGTTTATGTCAACACAGTACCATGAAACCTGTTTCCATTTCTGTGCTTTGGTGTCTTAAAGGGATAGTAATACTTAATTATTACTAATCCCTATATTAAAGTCATATTAAAAATAAATGTATTGTCCCCAGTGTCATCTCTCAAGCCTTTATGGTTTGAGAGATAATCACTCCTAAAGTTGCCCTCTCCTTCCCCTTCCCCGAAGTCAGTGTTGTAGCTGACTGAAGGGAAATCTGGTCTTACGATCATCAGGCGGCTCTGCAGCAGAGCTGCAATTGCGTTATAAAAAAAAATCTTTGACTAAAATGGTCTTCTACGTGTTCTTGCAAACCAAGCACATGTAGAAGACCATTTCAGTGAAAGATTTCTTTTTTATTAATGCAATTGCAGCTCTGCTGCAGAGCCGCCTGATGATCGTAAGACCAGATTTCCCTTCAGTCAGCTACAATACTGACTTCGGGGAAGGGGGAGGGCAACTTTATGGTTTGACACTGTGGGCAATACATTTATTTTAAATATGACTTTAATATAGGGATTAGTAATCATTAAGTATTACTATCCTTTTAAATGAATTATCTTTCACTTTTTCAGAATTAAACCTTAGATTTGTTTTATCCCTTCTGAAGTGTCAACTCTGTCGCAGATTTTCCATCATCTGCAATTAACTTGTATACCGCTACTCATTTCACTAATGAGGATACAGAAACGCTTCTACTGAGTATGCTACATTAGCTGGCAGGCTCAATCCTAGTTCAACATCTTTGAACCTCATTTTGTTGTTTTTTTAGGGAACTTAAAGGGAAACTTTATCCTAGGAATAACAGTTTCATTTACCTTGGGAGGTGTCCTTTATACAGTAGTCAGGTATACCTATAAAGTAATTTTGTGCATCATAGCTGGGATTTTTTGTATATAATGATCTTTGTTGAAGTCTGTGTTAAGATCACACCTTCAGATTACAAGCAATGGGATTCAATTGGCCTGAAACACTTGTAGAGTACACTAGTCTGTATCAGATTATAGACTCAAACAAATTTCAGTAAATGATAATAGAGATCTAAAGCATAACATAAACCATATAGCTTTACCAGACTGCTGTGCAAAGTACACTTACCTGATTAAATGATTCTTTTAAACAGCCTAAGAGCCCCTTACTCCTATGCTGTAGTTCTCTTTAATTAAGGTTACACTTTTGCAGGAGCTGTTAATTGTAACATTAGGAATACTTTTTAGATGATGTGGCTTACAATTTGCATTTTGATAGAATTAAACATATTCCTAGTGTATTATTAGCAAAGTTTGCTAGTTTTTAAAGTTGAATACAGTCTGGGGTTTCTCTGTCATTACACCATTCAAGGAATGTCAAATTTTGAATTCTTCCTTCCAGCCAATATACATTACAAATAATTAAACAGTGCATTGTTTTTCTATCTTCAAATAGTGTGTTAGTTCATTTGATGATAAGTAACAAACATTTGACATTTAAAAGAATATGTTTTACTTTTTTCCAATTAATATCAATCATCTGTTACGTTTCCTATCATGTACAGCAGATAATAACAATGGGATATGCAGCAAGGCAAACAAAGAAAAGGGATCTTAATTATAAGTGAAACCTGAAGACATCTCCACAGGTGGTATATGTATGAGTACATTAAATATTGAAATTGTACTGTATATTTAAACATTGTGAATGGAGGTAGCATATTCACTTTTTGGCAACTCAGACAATATGAGTGGCTCTCCATGCATAATTTCCTTATTCTGAGGAAGAGCACTGTCTAAAATAATGTCACAATTCATCTTTTTCTCCCTCAGTATAAATATGTGCCTGAATGATAGTCACATGTCATGACACAAATAGTGTTCCACAAGGTGTTAACAGTATGCAGCTCCTTGTAAAGGTATTCAGATGGTATACTGTAGTTCTGTATGATATCAATTATTGTAAGGTGACTGGTTTTATGTTCGAAAATATTTTAATATAATAAAAAATTGAAATATTTTGCTTGCATAAGTATTTAACCAACACATGTTAATATTGTGTAGAGCTACCTTTTGCTGCAGTAACAGTTTTAAAGGGATAGTAGTGCTTCACAAAAGCAGCAGCTCCAATTAATCATCATTGTATTTGGGCCATGGAGAGTGTTATTTCAATACTGTCAGAGTTGTCGTTCAAGAGTAATTGAATGATAAAGTATCCCCATCCCGCTCCTTTTACCTAGTGTAAGCCACCTCCCCTCAGATGTGGAATCTGGTCCTGGGACCAGTCACTCACAGCAAGGGACAATCGTCTTACTGTGAGCATAATAAAAACCCTGCCACCTTGATAGGTTTTTGCCACAGTACCTTGTAGCGCCGCTGCTTCTGGCGATGCTCACAATGAAGCTCCAGCATCATTTCAACGAATGGTTGGATGCAAAAATGCTAGATGCGTCATCTGCAGGCGCGAGGCTTCAGCATGCTGCCGGCCTCTGTTTTATGTGTTTGAGGCCTGTAGTGTCCTCCTACCTACTTCTTCCCTCTGAGCTGCTCCTCCTATCTACTTCCTGAGGAGGGGTTTAAAGGGAAGACTGAGTTCTGACTCAGTTTACCCTTATGTTGTTGTTCTGAGCAGTTAATTTATTTGGTATTCCTGATTCCTGTGTATGACCCGGTATCACGGTGCAGCTTCTCATGCTGTCACTCTCACTTGTGCTGCACTCCGATTGGTTGAGCCTGTTTGGCCCGCCCCTGGTGACCTTTTTATTCTGGGCTAGTGGCACCTGTCATTTGCCCTTTCGTGGTGTTCCTGCGCCAGTTCTGCTGTGCTGTGTTCCTGTGTTCCTGATCTCCGATTACCGACTTGGCTATCCCTGACTACGATCCTGTGTACCTGCTCCGTGATCTGACCCGGCCTGGCTGATGTTCCTGCTCGTTTTCCTGATCCGGCTTGTCTGAGAAACTGCTCCATGATTCGACCCGGCCTGGCTGACGTTCCTGCTTGTTTTCCTGATCCGGCTTGCCTGAATACCTGCTCCGTGATTCGACCCGGCTTGCTGACGTTCCTGTTCCGGTCTCTGCAGCCGGTCTCCGTTCCTGTCCTGCCTTGTCACCACGGCGACATAGTGACTGTGCTCTCACTGCTCATTTCGGCTCCGTGCCTAGCTGATTCCTGCCACTGAGCTGATTACTGCTGAGCTGTGTTCCTCTACCGAGCTGTTAACCCGTGCAGAGCTGTGTCTTTACTACCGAGCTGTCAGTCCATGCAGAGTTGCGTTCCTACTTCTGAGCTGTTAACCCGTACAGTGCTGTGTTCCTACTATCGTGATGTCTCCAGTGCAGAGCTGTGCTACAACTATTTGCCATTAACCCGTGCAGAGCTGTGTTCCAGTGAGGGCGCTCAGCCCATACAGAGAGTTGCCTTGTGCTGAGCCAGTCTCTCCTTGCAGTCCGGTGTAGCTCATTACCACGCCCGGTGGTGCACGGCTCTGGCTATTTCTGTGCACATCTCTGTGGTTACGCCCATAGGGCTATTGATCCAAGCTCTTGCAATCCAGTCTCTCTATCTCGCCCTTGGGGTTATTGGCTTAAGCTCTTGCAAATCCATCACGCACGTTCGGGTTATAAGCTCAAGATCTGGTAACAGGTCATCTCCATAGGCCGTAGGGCTGTTGGCCTAAGCTCTTGCAATCCAGTTTCAATCCACGACGCCCGTAGGGGCTAGTGGTTTCAGCTCTGGTACTCAGTCATCTCCGTTACGCCCGTGGGGGCTATTCGCTCAAGGCTCTGGCAGTCTACTCGCTCAGTTCATACACCCGTGGGGGCTACCATTGCCGTACAGCAGGTGGGAGGCAGGTTTCTCTTTGCTGGACATTTTTCTTCAGTTTTACAGACTGTGGGTGTTGAGTATTCTCTACCTTTAACACCTTGGGCGTGCCAAACTACACAACTGAGACGGACTGATTATTCTATTAACCATTTGTATATCAGTACTCAGTGCCTGTTCATTTCTGTATTATTGTATACTGTGCATACTACTGCTATTCCGCTGTTTCACAGTGCTTCCCCTAGGGGGTGATATCTGTCATTATTTTGTTCTTAAATAAATTGCATTTTATTTTTACCCACTGGTCTGAGTGTCTTGAAAACTGTGACACCCGGCTTGTCTGTCCATCCATTCTGGTGTTGACCTGTGACTCTGTCTGACCATTGTCCTTGTGCGTTCTGATTTGGCTTAGACATCCTTTCTGGTGCAAATCTGTGGCTCGGCTTACTACCCTCTCCGTGTATGACCTGGCTTGTCTGACTACCCACTCTGGTGTTGACCTGGGGCTCTGTCCACTGCGCATCCAGCATACCAGCGCTTCAGTGGATATCCTATCTGGTGCAAACCTGTGACTCTGGCTTGTCTGATTATCCTATCTGGCCCTGTTCCACAGGCATCCTTCCTAGTACTGACCTGGGGCTCTATCAGACTCCTAGCTATTGAATGCAGGCGTGAGTCAGTAGTCTCCGTGGTTGTGTAGAATATTGTGACTCCCCTCCTAGACTGACTGCAGACTGAGACAGTGCTACCTCTGGGCATTACATTTTACCACGAGACTCCAGTGGGCTGAGGCCTAGTCTCGGACAGTGTGGTGGATCTATTGGAATACTGCTATTTCTGATACAATGCTTGCCTCTTTGATCACCCTCTGTGTGTTATTTGTTATTTGCATTACTGTTTATATATTTTTAATAAAGATGATCTTAAATATACCGTCTGACTCCTTGTCTTGCTTGCCAACTATAACAGTTTTTCAGGTTTTTCCTTATGCTCACTGAAGAGCATCCCTCTCTGCAATCCATCTGGACAGTATGGCTGCTCTTTGATAGTATTGAATTAACACTCTCCATGGCCCAAATACTATGACATTTAATTAGAGCTGTTTTTATTGTGAAACATTACTATCCCTTTAAGTCTTTTATGGTAAGTATGTACCAAGTTTGCTCACAGTGTCAGAGTGATCTTGACCCATTCATCTTGACAGATTTGCTCCAGGGGATATACAAACAGTTGGATATTATTTTGTATTATTTTCTTAATATATGCATTTATATTATTTTATCTCTAACCTCTGTAGAATGCTGCTTGATCTTCATTTAACTTCAGATCCACAGCCTGGCCAATGAGCCTTCAACAATTATGTTTTTTTATCCTAAAAGTGTGACAGTACTTTAATTGTTCGCAGGTGGAGGCCAATGATAACTTAAATGTGCCCTTTCCATGGCAATTTCTTTCATCTGTGTAAACTGGGAGCTTTCACTGCAGAGGGGATGAATACTTATGTTTTTGTATCTTTAAAAAATATTTCCCAACATAAAGCCAGTGTCAACTTACAACAATTGATTTTGAGTTTGTGTTTGAAAATAAAATATCATACAGATAGAAATTACAATGCACCATCTGTAATTCAGTAATTTTAGAGAATTGGTCAGTAATCTCAATATTTATTATTGAACCCAGTCCTAATTCTCTGTATCTGAGTTTACCTGAAGTCATGTTATAAAGCAGGACACATCCACCCTAGTCAATTTGATTATGTTGCAGTTACTCATAAGCACAAATTCATAGTTCTCCCTGTTTTGTTAACACTTCAGTCTAGCCCTAGTTTGCTTTACTTCAGAATTGTTGCCTTGAACTTTCACTACTACTTCTGTCTTCTATCTACTTATGACTATTGCTCTTAACTTTGACCACCCTTCAGTCACCTGTCTGCCCATGACCATTCCTTTGAACCTTGACCACCACTTCAGTCTTCCTACTACAAATTATCACTACCTTGTACTGTCTTGTACTGAGACCACCTTTTCAGCCAACTCATTTCTCACTAGTATTGACATACTCATATCATTGCTACATTCTGCTTGAGCCTTCCAGGTTTCCCTCAGCTTGCTCAATCATGTTACCTCTGTTTCAGTACTTATTGCTACTTTTTACTCACTACATACTGTCTTTTTCAGTCACTGCTCAGTATATTATCAGTTGTTTATTCACTCTTTCCACCCTCTACTGTCAGAAACTCCATGCCCTAGTTTTGTTAACCACCCTTCTAGCACCTCTGTTGTATCTACCATCTGTGATGCATATCTTATTTCTGTTCCATCTAGTGTTATAATGTGGTACTGTAAGTCTTGGTAGGCATGGTCAGTAATGCTTGTAAAGTTGCCGTAAAGGGTCCATGCAAGTTCCCATAACTTATAACTCCTCCATTGTGCTCCAGTTTGCCTTTACAGATCACAGTAGTCTACAAGACTGGGTGACATCAGCAATTCACTCAGTGCTCATGGGAAACTGATCTCCTTGTTATATGAGCCTATCAAAGGTCAGTGTCAGAGAATGTGCAGTTTTCTTTAGTAAGGCTCTGAGGTCATCTGCAAGACTAAGTGGTGATGGCAGCAGATGTTGGCACTCTATGACACCAGTAATCTCCTCCAACAAGTCATACTCTTCCATGTTTTACATTTGCGGAACAGTAGCAGGAGCCATGGATAATAGTGTAAATTAATTAAATATTTTCACACTCTCTGACACATCTACATCTATATGCCCCAGAGCCCCAGGAACATTTAGGAGTGCTTTTACTGCTGCTAATTGTAGCACCTGACATGTTGATGGTATGTCTCCCGATCAGACTTGTAGTTGTGCTTCAGGTAGCATTTCAGTGAATATGTTCCTAGGTGTGACTGGGCATCCCTTCTGCACACATGCTTCTTACACAGACAACAGATAGCAGCATGTTTAGTTTTTGGATCATGAGTGAAGTATCTACATACTGTGGACTTTGTAGACTTGGGGTTCCTGAGGGGCACTTTCAACATCAGCAAAACCACTCATCATAGTTAGGGTGGTGGATGTCAGTTACATTTATTGCTGATTACTCAATAATAGTGGACGTGGCTGGGTGGAGTTTGGACTTGGAAGTAGTGATGAATGATGCTGATGATGACAAGAAAGATGATTGTGCATTTTTAGGCATCTTCACTTACCCACAGTCAGACTTTCCAATTGATTTCTCAATCAGTTTATAAACAGTCATAGTACTAATTTTCAATGCTGGAAAATTGAGCCTTTTCCTTTCAGCTCATTTTCTAGAAATGTCATAATCTCTCTCACTCTCAGCTTTGTCTGATGCAGAAGAAGATGAGGATGCTAGAAAGATTTATTGTAGATCTGCATCATCATCAAAATTATGTAATTACCAGCATTGTCCTTCTCTTCTTCCTCATTATTTTTATATTCTTCTAGATGTTTTGAAGTCTGAAACAACCACATTTTTTACAATCATTTATCACAACACATTTTAAATATTTACATTTTCTTTATTTGTTCATTGTTCTTTACTGATACACACATTCTTTATAACATATATTGCATAACATATACTCCCTCCTTTAGGATTGAAATAACAACTGCCAATATGTTTGACTTGCATGTTTCCTTTTCTCCATAGAGGGATTTTCAAAACATCTGCTACTACTTTCAGGACATGTGTAGTATTTGTTAGCCTTACTGTCAGATGTAGAAGTTGGTTGAACTGCTAAACATTCCTCCACTATGTCATCAACTCTACAAAGTAACTCACTGTCAACTTCAGAGTTATACACTGTTTATTAATAATAAATAAAAATAGTGTAGGAACAAATATACAAATAACCAAATGGTTAAATTCTTTAAATAGATTCCCACCCCCCAGTAAGCAAATGGCAACAAATGAGAACAATATAAAATATTTATTAAGTATGAAAACATAAGTCTCAAAATATCATATATAGCACACAGTACAATAATTACAATAATAATTTATCTAATAATGGTACCACTGATTAAATACCTCAAACATTATTAACATTTGTAACATTTATAAAATATTTCCAAGTAATGATGAATGAGAATATTGTTTCAGACCTAAATATCGCCCAATAGTGACAATAGTAGTAGTAATATGAGGATCAGATACCCTCTCCCGTATTCAATACAGTTCGATGTATAACTGAGTCTCTCAGCTCTCCCATCCTATATTCACCTTCACTGTATGTATAACTTTAACAGTGGGACGTACCTCTTCTAGCTGCCGTGGATGATTCCAGTGCCCTTCCTGTGGAAAACGCTCGTCACGGGCAGTCTCTACTGTGCATGACTGCAGCACGCGCAGCAATCTCTACTGCGTATGACTGTGGCATTACACACATTTTAGCGAATTATTATATAGGATGAGCTCAATTTCAGATGATAATCTTCTGGTTCTCATTTGTTGGAGAATCCCTTATATGTTTTTCCATATATGATGGAGCAGTTTGTACAGCAACGAGGAAACAAGAAAACTGAAAGAATCTCTGGTTGGAGATACACTATTTGTAGGCCTGGCTGTGTAACAATTGTCTTGCACAAAAAATCTCTGACATCCAGAATGCACGCAACAGATTTTCAACTCCATGTTACAAGTCCTGAAGGTTCATCTCCATGTTATCAAAGAATAAATAGGATGACATATTCCTTTTAATCCAGTGAAATAAACCACCGATCCTGAAAAATAAAAACATTCGCTTTATTTACATCTTACAATAAAAATCCATGCATAGGTAGTGGGCCAGAGCACACAAAGACTATATTGAGGTGGGCAGATCATGGTGGGCTGGTAGGCAGAGGGAGGTGGGCTGTGTCCCATGCTTGTTTACATGCCTAGTCTTACAGCTGCAATGGCAACCATTTAAAATATTCACCATGAATAGAAGACTATTGTACAGCATACCTTTATATGATTACAGGACGTTTATAAACATTATGCATATCATACTTAATTCCTCATCTGCTAAAGAAATTGCCAGTACATTGATTCATAATGTGTAGGAGACCACTCTAGCATTCATGGGGTTAATCACTCCTACCCCCCAAAAAAACAAAAAAAAAAACAAAAAAAAAAACAAATATGGTGGTGATTTTGAAGGGTTGATTA
Source organism: Rhinophrynus dorsalis (assembly GCA_037306005.1). Lineage (NCBI taxonomy): Eukaryota > Metazoa > Chordata > Amphibia > Anura > Rhinophrynidae > Rhinophrynus > Rhinophrynus dorsalis. Next base: position 437,230,502 of record CM074719.1, on the reverse strand, counting down.
TCCAAAGTAAAACACTTGGGCTAAATTGAGTTTCTTTTTCATGAATCATAAAAGAGCTTTGTGTATTTGAGAGCACAGCTTAAGCAATGTGAAATTAAATGACACACCTATTTATTTGAAAGATTTACAGGACTAAGGGGGAGATTTATAAAAGTGGAGCTAAGTGAAAATAAGCCTTAAAATGGCTGTGACAGAGTGTCCAATAGTTATAAACGTAATAACGCCAGTTAAAGAGGACTGGACGTTGTGTAGTATTTTTTTTTTAATGGAGTAACAATGTTTATACAAAAGCTGTGCAGCGAATGTATAAAGAAAAGCCGCTATTTGCAACAAATTTGCAACATCATTTTTGCCAGAATCTTAATGCCAGGTATATGCTGTCCTTAAGCATTCCAGACGTTGACATCAGAGTAATAATAATGCCAGATTTATAAAAACGCCTTTAATCATTTATAACTCAGACCTGATGTTTTCTCCACTTGCCATGCCTTAAGGACAGCACTTTAAAAAGTAGTAAGAATGGCTTTTATACATTTTCACCTAAGGCCCAATAGGAAACTGGAGTTATTTTGGAGTAAACTAACTGCACCATAGGGAACAAATACAAATTCCTACATTCCAATGCACTTGAATAGAACTTTTCAATCCTGTGAATGCTAGAGAGGTCTCCAATGCATTACTTTGTGATAAAGAATATAAATCATTTTGATTTGTCCCCTATGGTGCAAATGACTAATTCCAAAATAACTCCAGTCTCCTTTTTTTATGATTGAAATGGAGCTTTTAGCCCCTTGAATGCATTTTGAAGCAATGCTTTGGAGACCATCTCTAGCATTTAGGGGTTAAAAAACTCATTAAAATCAACTGAAATTTGGGGACTTCTCATTTGACCCCTGTGGTGCAGATTGTTTCCTCCAGAAATGTACTACTTAAACGGATATCAATGTTTCAAAATAAAAGCAGCTTCAATTAATTCATAGTATTTGAGCAATGGAGAGTGTTATTTCAATACTGTCAGAGTTGTAGTTCAAGAGTAACTGAATGATAAAATATCCCCCTCCCGCCCCTTTTATTGATGTAACACTGCTCACCTCAGAGCATAAAGGTGGTGTCCAGGTGAATCGCAGAGAGGGACAATCTTCAATTAGCATAAGGGAAAAACCTGTCAATGGGAGGCAGGGTTTTCATTGTTGTCACAGTAAGAAGATTGTCCCTTGCTGTGAGCTGTCCGGTCAAGAGACCAGATTACACATCTGAGGGGAGGTGGCTAACTCTAGGTAAAAGGGGTGGGAGGTGGATATTTTATCATTCAGTTTACTCTTGAACTACAGCTCTGGCAGTATTGAAATAACACTCTGTGCGGCTCAAGTACTATGAAGTTTAATTGGAGCTGCTTTTATTTTGAAACATTACTATCCCTTTAACCCCTTGAGTGTCAGAGGGGTACGCAATGCATTGCAGAGCAATGCGTTATGTAACTCTCTGGCACTCAAAGGGTTAAGCTTGCTGAGTTAGGCCCTAAGAGTTTCAAATATAAAGAGCATTACTTTTCTACTAAGACAGCCTCACTGTGTGTGTGTGTGTGTGTGTACTACTGAGAAAATCAAAACAAGCCCTAGAGCATTTAAAAAGCAATCAGCCAAAGTACGAGGAAATTAATTCTTTACTTTCCCATAGCAACACTGTCTCTATTCTTTATTTCTATTGTGAAATACACATTTTCAATTATGGTTTTGCACAATAATGAACTAAACATATAAAAGAGAATTGTTAGTGTTTCTCAATAGTGTGTGATAATGGGATTCGCATTTTAGCCAACCAAAATGTAAATAAAGGCATTTTAAAGAGAGAATTGTTGCTGAGGCACTAATGAAAACATTTTTTGTTCTCATTTCTGTTAATAATAAATGAATAATTGAATGTTCCTTTTTTGCTGCAGGGTGATAGTCACAAATAGGCAGGATTACAGTAGAATGCATTCCATAGCATGAATCAAACACTTTTGAAGTTAAATAAACATTCATTGCTATGAAATGCTGGTTTCACTTGGTACAAATGAAAAAATTGTAAAAATATTTAATATACGCAAAGGGGATAATGTATTTTATATCAATGAATTAGAATGTCTTTCATAACATGTGTTTAAGTGATATTCAAGGAGAATGAACACCTTCTACTAATAACCTCCCGAGTGGTTTACTATGGTCAGAAAACGACACTTTTGAAATCCACCCTTTCTCCTTGGTTCAAGAGCTAACAGGGGGATACACTAAGGAGTGATAAAGAGGTGATAAAGCAGATCCCTGGAAAAGTCACCTCTTCTTTATCACCTCCTTATCACAATTTCTGTCCTCAGGACCCACTAACAGGCCAGGATTTAGGGATTTCTCTGCTGGAGCACAGGTGTGGTGATCAGAGGCTCATTCACATTGATTAACTCACCTGTGCTCTAACAAGGAAATCATCAAATCCTGGCCTGTTAGTGGGTCCTGAGGAGAGGAGTTGAGAAACACTGCTTTAGTGAATAAGCCCCATTATGTTATTTCAGTCCAGGATGTACTCAATTAATCATGTCCATGTAGGAGGACAAGATGGTTTCAAGGAAGACCAGAGAACCCCAAACTCTGCTCAATGTACATATTAGCAATGTGATGTGCGTCCGCTTATCCTTAATGAATTACCTAAACTCATGCACTTTAGCTGCTTCACTTTGATAAAACTTTTCAACTGTCATGTCAGATTTCATGGACATGACCTCCAGGACTGATTGAAAATGCTCTCTTGAACAAAATGCACAAGTGCAAATTTAATGGGGGCTATTAGAATTTTCTGGTTATTGTAAGAAAAGTGTTAGTTGAAGTGCCCATTACACGTGCCACAGTGCCACTGCCAGCCAGTCGTGGGGCAGTCATGCACAGTAGAGACTGCCCATGACGCAGCTGATACAGTGCCAGCCGATCGCGGTGCAGTCATGCTCAGTAGAGACTGTGCTCACCGCGTCTGATACAGAGCTGGATGCTCCTTCGGAACGCCCAGCTCTGTATCAGCCTCATCACTGGCAGTCTCTACTGTGCATGACTGCATCGTTACACTCATTTTAGCAAATTATTATATAGGATGTACTCTATGAGTGATAATGCATTTCACATCAATATATTATAATGCCTTTAATAAGTTGGGTGAAGATGATTTTCATTTAAATAAACATAGCCTTGTGTAATAGATGAGAGAAAAAAACTGGCTTCACAAAATCCATTATTTTGTACTGCAAAATGAGTTATTCAACCTAAAATAATGATGTGTTTTTTATTTGGTCATTCCTTCTGTTCTTCTCTGATTTTTAAAACACATCAGTGATCCTTTGGCAGGACTAAACAAAGAACAATCTTCTCTCTAGTGACTAATATATTACTGTATATTTTGTGATAAAATTGCTTGTAATATTTTAGATAATTAGATTCTTTATGACCACAATTCACTAAAATATAGTCTAGGGTGAATGTACAAATCTTTCAATAGAGCTAATTTTCAGGGTACAAGCTTGTCTGATCACTATAGTACAGACTGGAATACACTCTCCACCACTGTTAAGGGCTCATTTCACTGATTTCTTCTCTGTCTTGTCTGTAGTACATAGAGAGAAACAAGACTCAAGTGCAAACAGTAAAATGTATGGCATTTATAGCTTAGTACATACATGAAAGGCAGGCACATTACCAAAAAATGATTCCAGTGTCTATTTTAACACAGAATTGCATTAGTATATCCATTCTGTTTACCAAAATAAACTTACTGAGATGTTATAGTTAATAAAAATAAACAATGTTGCCCCCATATGTAACATCACATCAAAATAATCCAGGCTACAATAGGATTGTCACATTTCCCTGCTCAGATACTGCAGCTGGGCGGCAAAGCTGGAGAGCAGGGCTTGACAATGGAGACAGTCAAATGGACCTCCCTTGTTGCATCCAAAGCTGTATAAATGTTCTGGATGGGAAACCAATTTTTCCCTCCCAGTTGAGGCATGGGGCAACAAGGACTTGGAAGACCAGTTACTGTTACTGAGCAGGGGATAGGAGGTCTGACCCGGTTGATGGCCCAGATACACACAGTCGAACTCCTGAGCAGGAGAAAGGTGAGAGAAAGGATCAGAGACAAGATCAGGTGAAGATGAGGTGGAGAAGGAAGAGGCAAATGGCCTAGGTGGCCTAGAGAGGAGACAACAGTAAGAGTAAGTAAATTGCAGAGGAGCGGCAAACAGCTAGAAGGCTGACAAGAGTAGAAAGCAGTGTAAGGCAAAGCCAAAGTGGAGAAGGAAGAGGTGAATGGCCTAGACAGACCTGGTGTGAATAGGTGAATTGCAGAGTAGTGATAGACCACTAGAGGGTGGACAAGAGCAGAGAGCAGGCTAAGGACAATGTGAAGTGGAGAAAGAAGAGGTGAATAGCCTAGACTGACCTGAGAGGAGACTAGAGTAAGAGGAGCTGAATTGCAGAAGGGTAAGTGGAAGTCGAACAAGTGCACTCTGAGTATACGCTCCAGACGGAGGTGAAGAGATGACCAGGAATACACCAGGCAGAGTCTAGTCAGATGAGATGAGGTTGTACTAACCAAGAGGTCAAAGCCAGATAACACAGCTGAGAGACAAAATCAGGAGAAAAGTCGAGTTTCAAGCTGGGTTACATAGGTTACACTAGCTATCTTCTATCTATAATCATAAACATCACTCATTACCGGTCCTTTCATAAGTGCAGAAAGTGGTAAAAGCTTTATTTGGATCAACATTTTGGTGTTCACCAGCTCCTTTATCAAGGTGAACACAAGACTTCGTTCTTCATGTTTATTTAATGCCTACAAAATAAAATAAAGATAAAATGAAGTATTACTATCCCTTTAAGTCAGGGAAGAGGTGGACAAGAACAGCCTTTTTCTTCATCTCCACAATCACCTTGACAGATGAGGGTCGGTGATGATGCTGCCTTAATATCATCACTGCAGCTTCCAGGTTTATATCTGGCAAGTGGAGCAGGTCCCGGTTCCATATTGCTGCTTAAAGAAGCCAGTCCCATGGTGACCACAGTGCTCAGACTGTGGCACACTAGTCCTATCATCACCATCCTGCTGAGACAGATGAAAGTCTGCCACGCCCAGATCACAAGGTATTGATGACATTGGGGACTCAGCCTCATTGGATCTATGGAATGTGGACACTCAGTCCCTTTAGCACTGGTGGAGACACTGCTTGTGTTAGTGACACACTTCTCCTCTGATACTCCCAGAGTCACTAGCTTCAGGGCCCATGCAGGTGCTCTTTTTTTATAACAGACATGGTGGTCATAATGTAAGTCAGTACTATGAACCACTAAGTAACCACTTTATTTTTACAAAATTTTTAAATATTTGATTTCAGTTTGTCTATGGGTTCCTCTATGGCCTAAATTTCCCACATGCATTCCACAAAAGCTCCCGTGGGAACAAAACAGGACTTTTCATCCATCCCTGCTAATAACTCCTCATCCTCAGAATCACTAGCCTCAAGAGCCATCCTGTTTCTCTTTTTTTAAAGGAATAGTAATGTTTCACAAAAACAGCAGCTCCAATTAATCTTCATAGTATTTGAGCCACAATACTGTCAAAGTTGTAGTTCAAGAGTAATTGAATGATAAAGTATCCCCCTCCCACCCCTTTAACCTAGTGTAACACTGCTCTCCTCAGATGTGTAATCTGGTTGTAAGACCAGACAGATAACAGCAGGGGACAATCTTCTTACTCTGAGAACAATGAAAACCCTGCCCCCTTGACAGGCTCTTCATTCTCTTAATTGAAGATTGTCCCTCTCTGCAGTCTACCTGGGCACCTCCCAGCTTTTCTGAGGTGAGCAGTGTTACATCAGTAAAAAGGGGCAGGAGGGGGACATTTTATCATTCAATTACTCTTGAACTACAACTCTGACAGAATTGAAATAATGCTCTCCAAGGCCCAAATACTATGATGATTAATTAGAGCTGCTTTTATTATGAAACATTACTATCCCTTTAAGACATTGATGGTAGTCTGGAGAATGTGGGTTCCCAGTCCCTTTAGCACTGATGGTGCCACTGCTAGTGTTAATGACTATCTTCTCCTCCACAGAGACTGAATCTCTAGCCTCAGGGTCCATCCAGCTTCTTTTTTTTTTTTTTTTTTAACAGTAATGGTTATAGTGTCAGCCAGAACTATAAACCATTAGGTAACCGCTTTATTTTTCTTTTTTTTCTCTCTTTCTCACTCTGTATACTTCCACTCTGTTTTAAAGGGATAGTAATACTTTGTTTTATCTTTATTTTATTTTGTAGGCATTAAAAAAACATGAAGAACGATATAAGTCTTATCTCTCAAAACTTTATGGTTTAAGAGATATTCACAAGCAAAGTTTCCCCCTCCCGCCCCTTTTTCCTAGTGTAAGCCATCTCCTCTCAGATGTGAATCTGGTTGTAAGACCAGACAGATAACAGCAGGGGACAATGTTCTTTGTATGAAAAGAATGGAAGCCCTTCCCCCCTTGACAAGTTTTTCAGCTTTTTCCCTTATCTTAATTGAAGATTGTCCCACGATGCAGTCTACCTGGGCACCTCCCTTCTGATCTGGCTAAACGGGGGGGGGGATACTTTCGTATATATCGTTATATCGTTCTTCATGTTTTTTTAATGCCTACAAAATAAAATAAAGATAAAACAAAGTATTACTATCCCTTTAAACCTAAAATATGCCACACTAGTCTGCAAGAAATTGTGGGTTTAGAAAGTATAAGGTTGGGAAGTTTTGCCTCATTCAGTAACATAGGAGGGAAATGGAAGACGTTTAGTGAATTTGTCTGTGCTTTGAGTGAAAAGGCAGAAAACCTACATGTTCCTCTAAGGGCGAAATTTCCTGCTGGGAAACGGAAAACCCATCCTTTTTTTTCAAAATTTCCTGTGGGAACAAACTGGGAATCTTCCCCCCATTCCTCGTTAGAACTGTTCTGGTGAATGCTTAATAAATGCTTAATAAATAGCCCTCCCAGCTTTAATAAATAGCCCTACATAGTAATATAGTTGACGAGGCTCATAAAAGACATGAGTCTTTGCCAAATGGCAGTCAAACAGTTCCCTGGATCAACAACCTATCTGCATTGAAGCTATCTGTCATAATTTTCAATACTGTTCTGTGCTAGATAGGCATCCATTGCTTTTTTGAAAACAGTTACATTATCTGCAAGTACAACATCCTAAGGCAAAGAATTCCATAGCTTTACCACCCTTACTGAAAAAAATTCCCTCCCTTTGTTTTAGTCGAAAGCACCTTTCCTCTACTCTTAATGAATGACCTCTTGTTCTTAGCTCAGCTCTTTGTGTAAATAATTAATTGGATAGTTCTTTGTATTGACCTTGATTGTATTTGGAAATGGTAATAATATCGCCCCTTAGATGTTTCTTCTCTTATGTAAATGGCTTTATCTCAGTCTGCTGATATTATACCAGGTGTGGCCTCAGGGAGATGAAGAGGAATTTGGTATTTGTTTACTACTGTCAGAGTGGGAATTTTGAGAGAGCTATTTGTTATGGATTGTCAAAGGGAAAGGTTATAAGGCCTAGGAGAAAAACAAGACCTCTTGTTATTGTAGGACTGCTACAAGAAACAAGGTATAGTTCAACAAAGAAGGATGAGAAATGCAAAGCCCAAGGATCCTGAATGTGGTCTTCTGTGCTGTTGATTTGTGTCCTTCACAAAAAGGAACTTCCCATATCTGCATTTTAGCTAAAGTGCCTGATTGCTGTGTTTATTATTATGTCCATATACAAACATTAACTAAAGATCCTAGAGAAATAGCTGAATATAAAAGAGACCAATGGCAAGAAATCCAAAATCCAAAACATTGAAGGCCCCATAGAGGTGGAGTGAGATTTAGAGGCCAAGTGGGGAGAATGAGATATAATCAGTCACATTATTTTTCTGCACACTACAAATCAGAACACAAACTAAATCTGACTCTGTCCTGCAAGGTAATAGATTTGAGGTATTGGCTGAAACATATGAACCACCCTCCAATATTACAGCTGATGATCAACTATTTTTAGAATTGAACCCAAGGGATATCAACTACAGGGCAACCAGTCTAGAATCCAAAAAACGATCACTAGATATAGAGGATGCAGAGGAAAGGGACACACAAAAAGAAAAAATACAAAAAACATAATTAAGAACCCCAACTTTGGAATATTTAATCTTAGTTCCCACAATTTGTTGCACATATAACTAACTGTTATTTCGAAAGGTAAAAAATTTGCACCTACTTCCCATTTTAATAAATTTGAAGTTTTTAACAGTACAAAAAATTAGTTAGAAACCTTTGTTTAAAGAAATACTTCATGAAAAATCAAGTTCAATATAAGCCTCCATATGATTCCTTTATTCATACTAAACATCGGGAAAGATCACAATTTTTTCCAAGGGAAGAAATAAGTGACAAGATCAATCAGTATGTTTCAAAATCTAGCAGAAAAAGATATTAGAAAATGTAATCCTAAGAAAAGAAAATATGTATCTAAAATAACTAAAAGAGAGAAACAATAAAATCCTTAAGAGATAATCAGGATATAATAATCTGTTCGGTAGATAAGGGAGGAGGAATAGTCATTTTAGACAAAAAAGAGTATGATAAAGAGGTTACACGGTTGTTGGGAGATATATCAACATACCAACGTTTAAAAGGAAACCCTACAGATGTGTTTAACAGTGACCTTAAAGAATTGTTGGTTCATGGAAGAGATTTGGGAATTTTGAACGATCATGAGTACAGGTTTACGATGATGACCAGTCCCAGATTACCTGTATTTTATTGTCTACCCAAAATTCACAAAAGTACTACCAACCCTCCGGGTATACCAATTGTATCTGGGATTGGTTCAGTCACCACATATGTAGATGGTTTCCTAAAAGAGCCATATTGATTTCATTGTTCAATGGATCAAGTTTATTCTTACACACAATTATTTTTGGTTTGACAATGTTTTCTTTTTACAAATTTTGGACTGTGTAATGGGCACCAGATCTGAGCCGAATTATGCCAACATATATGTGTCTGTGGGAACACAGATTCATTAGGAATGGCAACCCCTTTGGCGCAAATCTGGTGCTTTGGAGATGCTACATCAATGACATCCTTTTCATTTGGAAGGGAGATGTCACCTCCTTAAATTTGTTTTTTTCAGTACATTAACAATAGTACTAGTAACATACTTTTTTTTAGATATTCATTTATATATAGATAACAAAACAATTAAAGTGAGGAACTACAGCAAGGTGGTAGACACTAATAGCCTTATCCTATCTAACAGCTGCCATTTCTCCAAAGGGCTTATGAATATCCTTTATAGGGAGATAAGACACTTAAAAAGAAATTGTACAGACCCACTTATTATTATGGATGAACTTCCTACCTTAAACAAAAAATTTCTGGAGAAAGGTTATTCTCAGGACATTTTTGACACAGCACTTGGAAGGGTCAATTTACTTGAGAGGGAAGACTTATTGATGGAAAGTGTAAGAAGAGAACAGAGTGCACATTTAGATCACCAAGTAGCGTTGGTTCTACCATACAATAAAGACAACCAATTTTTTGTTAATGTGATAAAGAAAACTTTGCACATTTTGAAGGACAAAATGTTGTTCTCAATCCTGCCAGAAAAACCTCAAGTCATTTATAAAAGGCAAATAATTTGGGCAACTTAATAGCCCCCATGGTACAGAATTCACATATGATGAACAAACAGACTACATGGTTACATTCTGGAGGTTTTGCAAAATGTGGACAATGTATCTGCTGTAGAAAAACAAAAAAATCAGATGATAAAAAACAATTGTTAGAATTTATATAATTTGGTACGAAAGAAACATTTAAAATTAATTCATTAATCATATGCAATACATGTAGTGTTATTTATGTATTACAATGCAGTTGTCAAAAACAGTATGTAGGTGGAACCAAAATAAAATTAAGTGTAAGGATAGCTGACCACATAAGAAATATTGAAAAAGGTGTTGAGAACCATAGTGTGTCTGCCCATTTCAAAACATGTCATAATTCAAATGTAAAAGATCTGATTTTCTTTGGTATAGAGAAAATGAATATAAATTGAAGAGGAGGCAATCATATTGCTAATATGTCTAGGGCTGAATCCAAATGGATTTTTAATTTGGATTCTTTACAACCGAAAGGGTTAAATTCAGTTTTGGAAATATTTGTATTTTTGTAAAACATATAGTTACATCCAAATTATGTCCATATATCCTCTTCTTTTTTACTCTTTTCTATACATAATAACAATGTTGAACTGAATTGCCTGTAGTATACAAATAGATTTTTTAACTATATTTCTTTAAGAACTACGGAGACCAAATCACTTTAATTGACTTGGCAGTCTTTTGGGAGTTTTTAAGATGGTGAACACAGATGTATGTTTGACTGCTGAGAAACGAAACAGTGTTTTCCGAAACTCGTCTAGATTATTCAGCAGTTTTTATCATGTTTTTATATTGAGAAGATTCCATTTTTATTTTGAGGAGAAAATCTAACTAAGGTATTTAGATATAATATTGTGTTGGTAACATATGAATATATTCTCCTACTGTGGAGGACTATATGAATTTACATCCTCGGACTGTAGGACCTGTTGGCTGTGGAAGAGACACTATAACTGAGGCCTTAGAGGACATTGCATTAGATTTTTTTCAGTTATTTGAAGATTCATTGTAACACCAGAATTATGGATATCTGGACCTGAAATTCACGTCCAACTCCAAGTGAAGACGGCAACGGTAAGTACACCGGAATCCTTGTACATCCGTTAATATAGAGTTATACACAAGCAAAGTGGGACTGTGTTACAAATACTCTGACTTGCATATAACTCTTGGGATAATTAATATACACCATACCAAGTGAAAAAATCTATACTTTACATCATCCCATTGTTGGGATATTTCAGAAGGGCCCTATGAGGTACCTCAACTGATTTGGTGTAGTGGTATTTTCATTTCCACATTCTCTTTGGTGTATTAACCATGTGTTATCCACTTCCCCCATTGTTTCTGCTGTGCCTGGATGGATCAATATATATTGTTCCCCTTCCGACGTATTGGACACTGCGGGGTAGGTGGATTGATATCATAGTGTATATTCTATCTTGTCCATTACAGTTTTTACCGTAATAAATATTTTTTTCATTATTACATATCTGTTTTTTTCAGACATCCTTTAGTTGCTATCCTTTTGTTAATATTTCACGTATTAGAGTGTAGCGCTAAGATATTATTATTATTTTTTTTTAAATAAATAGTCTGAGACTTCAAAACAACTAGAGGAATCTGAAAATAGTAGTGACGAAGTGGAGGATGATTATTTAGAAAATGTTTTACCAGGAAGAATACATTGAGATTTCTCTCGTTTTCAAGTATGTCCTGGATAGTTTTCAGTAAAAGGTTACATATTTACACTAATTGTGAGACATTATATACAAACATACAGAAATATACATACTTATTAAATAATGGGATTATTTACAGTTACACACTGTTTTTAGATATAAAGAAACATTTGCTTTTAAGGATTTTAGACTGGGTGCAGATGTGATTATTTCCGGCAGATTGTTCCAGATTTTTGGAGCTCTGAAGGAGAAGGCAGATCTTCCTGCTTCTTTCTTGTATTGCAATATACGCAGTGAGTTGTTAGTAGTGGAGTGGAGGTTATAGTTAGTATGGAGAGCTGGGGTGAGCATACTGCTTAGGTATTGTGGTAGTTTTCAAGAGAAGTGATTGTGTACTAAGCAAGAAAGATGAAGGTCATGTCTAGATTTGAGTGTTAGCCAATTTAGTTCTTTTAGCATGTCACAATCATGGGTAGTGTAGTCACACTGGAGGATAAAGCGGCATAATGAATTATATAGAGTGTCAAGTTTACTGAGGTGGATTTCTGGCGCTGGAGCATATACTACGTCACCATAGTCTATGACTGGCAGCAGCATCTGTTGTACAATACGTTTTCTCACCTGGGTACTTAGACATAATTTGTTTCTATAAAGTGTACTTATTTTGGGATAAAGTTTAGAGGTTAATTTGTCAATGTGGTGACCAAAATTGAGGTTAGGGTCAAGCCACATACCAAGATATTTGTAGGAGTCTACTGGGGCCAATTTACGATTAGACTCTGTCACAATGGATAGGTGGATATTGTCGAGATTACGCAGTTTGTGCTTTGTGCCAAATATCATTGTGACTGTTTTATCTGTGTTTAAGAAAAGTTTGTTCTGTGTTATCCATCTTTCCACTTTGTAGAAATCATGTTGTAATTCGGTTTCAAGTTGTGATATGCTAGAGTTTTTAGCATAGATTATGGTGTCATCTGCATACATGTGTACTGAATATGATTTGCAAACCTTGGGCAGATCATTTATAAAAAGGGAAAATAGAAGAGGGCCAAGAATGGAGCCTTGGGGAACTCCACTTGTTATTTTGAGCGGACGGGAGTCATTGTTTGCAACTGACACATACTGCATTCTGTCTGATAAATAGGATCGGAACCATTGTAGAGAATTATTACCCAATCCTGAGTTATGGAGTTTGCTGATAAGAATGTTATGGTCTACTGTGTCAAAGGCCTTAGCGAAATCAAGGAAAATAGCTCCAGTGAGTTCACCATTTTCCATGCCAGTCTGGATATCATTGGTTACTTTTAGAAGAGACGTGATTGTTGAGTGGTTTGGTCTAAACCCTGATTGAAGAGGGGTGAAGAAACTGGTCTGTTGGTAATATTTATGTAGTTGCACATGTACACATTTCTCTATGATTTTAGATAAAGTGGGGAGGAGAGATATCGGTCTGTAATTTGATACTACATTTTTATCCCCACTTTTGTGGATAGGTACAACTCTTGCCACTTTCCAGGATTTGGGCATATACCCTGATGTCAAAGAGGCATTAATTAGAGTTGCTATCGGTTGGGCTGTGACCATAGCACTGAGCTTTAATAAAATTGCTGGTAGTTGGTCAGGGCTCGATTGAGATTTCAGTTTTGGGTTGAGGAGGTGATCATATACTTCACTTTCATTTACTGGCCTGAAATTGAATTCATTTGCACTGTTGGACCAGGCAGCAGGTGCCAGTGACTTTTCTGAACTTGGTGGGACTTCAGAGTGGCCTTTGTTTTGTTTAATCAGTGTGGTGGCACATCCAACAAAGTAGCTGTTGAAAGCATTGGCTATGGCTGGGATGCGCGGATAATGATCTAATTATTGATAAATTTGTTGATTTAGAATATATCACTACAGCATCCTCCTCTTCTTCTGACACGGAATTATCTGGTAGTGGGATTGATAATGACATTTCCAAAAAAGTAGCTGAAAGAAAAAGGCTAAATCTTCCACCACTGAAAAGGAGCACTTGGTGATATCAATTGAAAAGTCTAACTCTGGCAAGTATATATACCTAAAGTACGCACTCATCCTGTCATTCATCAGCAGCATCATAGCTTCAAAGTCCAACTCCCACCCAGCCACACAAACTAGTGTAGAGTAATCAGCAACATAGGCCATCAACATCCACAACCCTAGCCATAATGAGTGGTTCTGATGCTTTTAAGTGCAGGACCTTTGGGCAGCAAAAGCATGCAACATCAGGTCACAGGTAGTTTTGCCTCTGGTTCTGGCATAATTATTAAAGGACAGCAGCAGGGCCATCCATATCATTGGCATGTGCTTTCAGCATGCAGTTATTTTGTGAGACAATCCCATAAAGCCACAGATGTGTCAAATAAAACAGAGCAGGTGATAGACAAATTGATTATACCTCACTCCTTGAAAGCTGGTTCTGTGTCAGCTGATAACGGCTGTAACAAAATAGCTTCTTTGAGAACTGGTTATATGGTGACTGTACCTGTTTTATCCATATCCTATATTTAGTTGTGATTAAACTACTCATAGGATTGAAAACCATAAGAGAGTTACTAAATATTGCCAGTAAAATACATGCCCTTTTAAGACACTCCAACAGTGCTCACAATGCATTACATCCCATACAAGAGTGTAACAATCTGTCCCATCACCAACTGAATGGAGGTCCCTACCAAGTAGAATTCCATAGTATACATGATAGGGCATTTGTACGAGCAGCATAAGGCTATTAGTGAGCACACAATGAAAAATGAGAAGGCTTCAGTGGTAGCATCCTTGTCCCATCAATGGCAACTAATGTGTGACCTATGTGAGCTACTGAAACATTTTCAGAAGGCCACCTTGCTGGTAAGTTGTGTTGGGGCAAGAATTACTGAGATTCCTACACCAATATATTTCCTGCAGAGAAAACTAAGGAGCATGCTGGTTCATGTTACAGTAATGTCAACTTAGACATGAACCAGCTAATGAATGATTTTAGCATGCTTTGAGCAGTATCTTCACATAGTATCCATTAAAATCAAGGAGGAATACACCCTTCCTACTTTGCTGGACCCCCACTTTAAACATAATATTTCTGAAGTTATAACAAAGCATAAGTATAGTGTGCCAAGGCATGATCAGCAGCATCTTTCTGGGAAATGATATTCTGTGAAAGCATATAAATACACATTTAAAGATCAAGTGCAGGGTTTCCTTGTGGAGGATGAGGGAGAGAGAAAGATAGGGCCAAAAAACTACTAGGAAGCATATTGAAAAAGAAGTAAGTAAATCGTTTATATCATCATTGTCATCATCATCAGCAGCAGGAACAATAACAACTCAAAATGAACACATATCATCACAGAAAGCAATTTATCTTGCTCGGTGCAGCAATCTACCATTTGTGCTGGTGGTGCTATATCTAACTGTGACTTGATCCCAGAGTATGTTTTGGTAACTTATACACAGGATCCCTGTATGTCAGTGTCAGTACATTGCTTCTTTTTGCATTTTCTGCCAGGCCGTTGCTTGGTTACCTACCTTACATTGTTGCTATTGGCTTCAGGTGTTTTAAATTCTTAAACCATTTGTCTGCCTGTTCCCATTCTATGTATTCTGTGTTGTAGTTCCATCCTTCTTGGTTTGTTGTTCTTCAATGCTTTGACTCCTGTCTCTCAGCTATATCCTCTGACTTATTTAAAGACTACTTCTCTGGATAACCCTTTTGTACTACATTTGTGTTTTTGATTGCAAAAATAATTTGCAAGCTTCAGGCTTGCAAAAACAAGTCCTAAAAAAACTGTATGCACTGCTGGCCTAGTGCCAGCAGTGCTAGATTGTGGTGACAAATCACCACCAGAACCATTATGCCACCCACTGGCACACACCACTAGCGACATTCATGCTTTTGCTACTGATGTAATTCTTGTTGCTGGGTGATCTTCACAGCAGGATAATTGGGATACTTTATGGGACTGGGATCATCAGCAGTGACATGAGACAGGTGGTGGTACAATTATGGTTATGCTTGCCACTAGCCCTAGTGCTGTTGAGGCAGCAGCAGCAGCACCACAAGCCTCCACCACTATAAGTTGTCTAGTTATTCTTCTGCTTTCCTTGATTGCAGGAATCAACTGTGAAATATCTTCAGCAACTGCTATGTGCACAGTGTGTGTGAAAACAGTATGAAATGGGGAGGACAGGGAAGACTCACAAGTGACACATCTGCTCTCATACTTAGGAATAGGCAAAACTGTAAGCGCCACCTTCATATATATGTAAGCAATGCTAAATTATCCCCCAAGAAATTAGGAACCACTATCACTATGGAATTTGCCTTAATGACAAGTGATGACAAAACTTAATAAAAATAATTAATCCTCCTTGCCACCAGCTTGGCATATTCAGTGTGTTGGAATATTAGCAGATGCTCCCTGATACCCTGCATTCAACTGCTGTCCACTACACTGTCATGTGTAGTCAGTGCACCACACAAGGTGCAATGGGTGGAGGTGAACTGCAAGAGCCTCATGTCTATAGACTTGCTATCAGCTGATGGTAAAGGTAACGGAGGTAACAGAGGTAATGGTGGTAATGCTATGGAGGAAGAGGACCCTGAGGGTTCCAAAGCTGATTCAATGTTTTTTTTTTCTATGGGATTTTCTCCACTGTTCTTTGTGCCTTTGGGAAGGAACAAGGTGCACAGTCATAGTGGCACTTGATTACATTGTTTATGAGGAGGGTTTCATATGCTTACCATAAATATCAAGGTGTTTATGTTGCATATGATTAATGAGGCTAGATGTGCCACAGTGTGTCACCTATTTTCCCCTTTTCACTATCTTATCACAGATAGTTGTAATGGTTTTCAGTACACTCAGAAGCAGACAGTTTGGTAAAATACAGTTTTATTGAAATCAGACAGAATAAAGTAACCCTGGCGGGTCCAGCAACAGTTAACAATCAATACTGACACGGGGCAGGTTACAAAATAACATTAACCCACACGGGTCCAGTATATAAATCAGAGAGCAGTACATATACCGACACAGGTCAGGAACAGTTCGTGTGAAACAGTGAGACACTGATGTGTAGGTGCTATTAGTCCGGGAGGCTGAGAGGCCCTAATAGCAAGGCCCAAGAAACATTCTCTGCGGATGAGTGTCACAATAGCAACTAGGCCCAGGAAGGGTGAGCGAGGCCCTGGATGGATCACGGACTACCGGTGGTACTGCAACCGGAGGAATAATGGAACGCCCAGGAATCAACACAGACTGAGACCCAAGGTAATGGTACCGGACAACAAATGTAACAACGCTAGGATTGGTGGCAACTGCCGGGTGACAGAGCCACCTGAGGCGCCCAGGAGACCAACCTCAGTAAGGAGTAGTGACCAGCCAGTGTGTATTGTGCCAATAGAATAGCTCCTACCCGGGCAAGCACTGGGCAGCCCTGGTAATAGACGCTCAGGCTTGATGGCGACTGACAGGGGCGGAGACTAACTGAGGCGCCCAGGAGACCAACCTCAGCGGCAATTAAATAACAAGCCAAGCATATATTGAGCAAACAAGATCTGTGTCAGCCCTGGGTAAGGAGGAAGGAGGCAGCAAGTCACAAATGGGTCGCAGTCACGGAATGGTAAAGCAGTACACAAGGCAACCAACTGGGCCAGCACGCTCAATACAGAGCACAGGAGACACTATCTACAGGACTACCGGACGCAGTAGTGCAGGAACGGAAGCCAATTCGGGTTGATGAGCAGAACTGGAACGTCAGCCAGGCCGGGTCGGTACATGGAGCAGGAACATCAGCCAATCCAAGTCGGAGCACGGAGCAGGAACGTCAGCCAGGCTGGGTCGGTACACGGAGCAGGAACAGAATCAGAGAGAGTAGTCAGGCAGTCCGGGTCATACACAGGATTTCACACGATAACAACAGCAAGCTCTTAGCAACGGGAACACCACGAAAGGGCCCTGTAGAAATGACAGGGCTCAGTACTTAAAGGCTACCATTGGGTGGAGCAATATCACGCTAGCCAATAAGAAGGACTCAGGCACAATGCTGCAAAATGTCTCCAGCAATACACGGGCACCATGATAATAGTACACAGTTCAGCTGCTGATGATTGCAATGTACCTGCCCAAGGGAAAATATTCCCATACCAATGATTTTAATGAGGGGAGGTGGAGAAGAATGACCTACTTCTTCTCCAATAGCTCCTGCAATGGCTGGGGTAGAGGCTGCTGCCTCATTATAAGCACAAGTGCTAAGACCCAGAGTGGTGGCAAGTTGAAACACATATATCTGTCCTAGTCCCATATCACTGCTTCTTTATCTTAATATTATTGTGACCACCAAGTGACACACTTGCCTGGCCATCAGCCTCTGACAACTCAGTGGCAGGAGTTAGAGAAACAGCAAATAACAGACTGTGAATTCACTGGATGTCATGACCATGGAGCCAGATGTTATAATTGCTGACTTTTTTCAGACTGATTCAGGCAGAGTACTTAATGGACTTTAATGGCAAGTATGTTTGCGTTGCTGATAAATGCATGTGACGTAATCCTGCTTGTAATGAGTCACATCTGGGGCAGTGAGAGCAGGACAGACCTATTCTGCGATCTATTGTTGGTGTGAGAACTGCAATGTAGTAGTCAGTACATGAGTTCTTGAAAATAGGAGGCCGGGACTTTTTTCTGTCTTCTGGAAAAGCTATGGGCTATATTTGAGATTGTGAGGGTGAGACCCATTTAGTAATCTTGGTAGGATTGCGTGTGTGGTAGTGTACATGAGCTTCTATGCTTTAGTAATGTTTAACCTTGTTGGCTTTGGTTCATCAAAATGCCGATCGAGGAGCCAAGCGTCTGAGTCATTTTTAGGTGTGGGCCTTAAAGATTTTAGATAATGTTTGGCCTGTAGATACAGAAAAATGTGTCCGGGGGGAAGAGTATATTTATACTGTGTTCCGGGAAGTTGTGTATAGTGCTTGAGGAGAAGTTTACCTATCATATTTATTCCCTTGTCCACCCAGCCTAGGAATCTGGGATCAGCACCCTTGTTTTGGAATTCTGGATTGCTTAGGAGGGGTAATAAAACTATTATATGCTTGTGTAGGTGCACGTGTCACTGCCGTTTGAAAGGCTTGGATGGTGTTGTAAATTAATGTTTGTGTGGTGTGTGCAAGAGATAGGCAAGACTGATGTGGGGGCAAAGCTCTGGTCTCTGAGACAGTCTGTGTAGACATTAGTATGGTTTATCCAATCATTAAGAACTGGGAGCACAGAGGCAGTGTTGTACCACTGAATATTAGGGAAGTGTTTTTGGGTTGACAACGTTTTTTAATGTAAATTTTTGGCCTTGCGTACTTCCAAATGAACCCCTGGAGTCTACTGTTTATTAAAGGGATAGTAATGTTTCATAATAAAAGCAGCTCTAATTAATCATCATAGTATTTGGGCCTTGGAGAGTGTTATTTCAATTCTGTCAGAGTTGTACTTCAAGAGTAATTGAATGTTAAGTATCCTCCTCCCGCCCCTTCTACTGATATAACACTGCTCACCTAAGAGCAGCATGGAGTGTACAGGTTGATTGCAGAGTGGGACAATCTTCAATTAATATAAGGGAAAAAGCTGAAAAATCTGTCAAGGGGGGCAGGGTTTTCATTGTTCTCACAGTAGAATATTGACCCTTGATGTGAGCTGTCTGGTCTATGGACTGGATTCCACATCTGAGGAGTGGGGGCTTACACTAGGTAAAAGGGGTGGGAGGGGGAAATTTTATCATTCAATTACTCTTGAACTACAACTCTCACAGTATTGAAATAATACTCTCTATGGCTCAATTGCTATGAACATTAATTGGAGCTGCTGTTTTTGTGAAACATTACTATCACTTTAACTGAATGCCCTGTGTTGAGGTTATGTGTGGTAATGTGTGGTAATGATTACTTTGGGAGAGGCATTTATTAGTTTAACATAGTGTATAAATTACACATCCAAGCACTGTCTTTCTAATAATCTAAATAGATATGGCCAAGAGATTTTATTGAATGTTTTCTCTGCATCCAGGTTAATCATGAGTTTTATGCTGTTGGGGCTGCCTCTAGATTGTACAATTGCTGCAATAGCCAATCTAATATTAGTCACAGAGTATCTGCCCTGCACAAAACCCATCTGCTCAAGTGAGATTATAGCGGGAAGGGATTTTATTTAGCTTGCTGGCTAAGAGTTTGCTAAGAATTTTAAAGTCTGTGTTGAGCAAAGTGACAGGTCTATAGGGACATATGAGGGTGGGATCTCTGCCTGGCTTGGGTAAGACATTTAATTTAGTAAGGGTGAAGTGGGCAGTCATAGTCCTCTGGTGCAGAATATGGTTGTAAACAGACAATAGTCTTAATAGTCTTATTGTCACGCTTCAAAATTTGTAGATCTTTTCTGGGAGTCCATCTGGGCTGGGTGATTTCTCATTTTTACGAGAAGAGAGTTAATTTTCTTCATGTGAATTGGAGTGTTTAAATGTGCTCTTTGCATAGCAGACATTATGGGTGGCCTTGCTTTAGGAAGAAGTCACAAGCAGATGTGGGTTACCTGAGTGGAGTGTTTTGTAATAATATAGAAAAGTGGAGATAATAGAGTCAATGTCTGTTGTAAGGGAGTGAGATGTGGTTTGTATACTGAGAATAGAGGTGAATAAACTATCCTCAGCATATCAATTTGGCTAGCATTCTTCGCTCTCTGTTTGAGGGTAGGAAGCATCTGCCCTTTTGCTTATTGTGCAGATGTGTGTAACACTGTTTCATATGCTGCTAGGTGGATAGGGATTTAGTTTTGCTTTGGGTAATTGTCATGGACCAGGAACCAGGACACAAAAAGGTAAAAATGCAAAACACCTTTATAAAAGAAATAAACAAACAGAATTGTGATCCAGGAGAATAAATCAATAGACAAGCCAGGGTCAGGAACCAGGAGAGGTATTCAGCCAAGCCAGAGTCAGAAACACAGAAATCTGCGATGTCAGGAACAAGCTAAGGGTCAGAAGCACAGAAGTCAGCGAAGTCTGGAACACAGCAAACAGGAATGCAGGAAAATCCACTGCAGCCAGCAGCAACAGGTCAGCAAACAAACACAAGGACAATGGGGAAGTGAGTCAAGCTGTTTTAAGTATCCTGGCGGCGTAGGGGGGTTGGCTGATAACAGTCAGGTGAGCAACCAGAGAGGTCAGCTGATCAGCCTGAGCCAGAACCTCAGAAGACAGCATCAGTGGATAGCAGAGCACTAGATTAGTTCAGACATCAGAATCAATAGGTAGAATAGAGCTGCTCAGCAAATCCTTGACAGTAATGCAGGAGAAGCACCTTATATGTTTTAGTTAAATTCTGTTTTACTTTTATCACAGTGCCCGTGATTGCCTCTGCGACGCTGTGCTTGCAGGCAACATTGCTGTACTTCCTGGTTGTTGCACAGAAGCACATTCGCTATTCTTATTGGCCACGGCTAATTGCCAGAAGGAGTCTCCACCTACTTGCTAGGCCTTATAGGCCTCAGTCTGCCTTTACTCATTTGCCCTTTCGTGGTGTACCTGCGCGCTATAGCTCTTGTGATTCCGTTTCTCCATTTCTGTGTATGACTCCTGGCTACGTTCTAACTTCAGCTCCTTTGATCCCTGACTAGCTGCCTTCCGTTCTGGACTGACTCCTGGCTTTGGATGACTATCTGCTCCGATCTGACTCTTGGCTTTGGCTGACCATCCGCTCCGGTCTGACTCCTGGCTTTGGTTGACTACCCGCTCCGGTCTGACTCCTGGCTTTGTCTGACTATCCGTTGCTCTGACTGACTTCCGATTATCCTTTACCCATGGCCTACTGTGTCCTCTTGCACTCTTAGTGCCCTAGCACTGCCTCATTCGAGCGGTGCTGTCTGGTGCTCCACTCTAGCCATTGGGTACCCTAGCATTCTAGGGATTCGCAGTCACCACTGCTTGTTAGTTTACCCTAACGTTCTAGGGATTCGCAGTAACCATTGCCTGTTGGTTATCCTAGAGAGTTCTAGGGATTCAGTCACCGCTGCCTATTGGTTGCCCTACCGTTCTAGGGACATCCATCTCTGAACTGAACCACTCTAGTGTGCTAGGGGATTTTACCTCTGTTCACAGGGGCTTCCCAGCTGCTCATGCATTAGAAGCTGCTACCATCCTTGCTACTAGAATTTATTCGTATATTCAGTCAGAGTGGTGTTTGCCTCCTTACAGTCGGGTGATCCAGTGCTGCCTCTATATGTGGCTAGTGAGGGTTAGGGAAGTGCTCCGCCAGGTCCTTACACCTGGTCCTGTGAGGGTTGGGGAAGTGCTATCTTACTTTATTTTATGCTGATTCTCAATAAAGTTATTATTTTACTGTATCTGTACTTCTCAGTGTCTTTATTCATAGTCACTCAGTGACATCTTTGCTGATTTTTGAGGTGACTTTATTTTTTAGTTTAGCTATATATGATATTATATGCCCTGTTAAGATTGTTTTTGCCGGAGACCAGAAGAACCTGGGGTTAGGTTCATGCTGGGTGAGGAATTCCTGGAATTTTGACCATGTCAATTTTAGGCTAGCCTGGAAGTCTCAGCAAGAGTACAGTTGAAAGATGTGCAATTGTAAGATGTGAGGTGAGAGGGTAGAAAGCTCAGGATAGTGGTGATTAGACTTGTGCGATCTGGGTCGGCGACATTCGGAATTAGACGAAAATGGGGCAATTCGGCGACATTCGGACCTTCCGACAGGCAAGGGTCGTTCGCCAAAAAAAATACAAATCCGACTAGCCCTGGTGCAAATGTCGTTGAAACTTTCAGAAATTCGGCGACTACTACCCGCACTCGATTACTTTCCCTCCATACTTTTCCTCCATGTCTCTAGTCCAATTAGCTTCTAAGTTTCATTCGCTACTTTCCCGCTTTGTCTCTATTCCAGTTGTCTTCTTCGTTTCATGATGGGGGTTGGACTAATGACACAGACACCCAGGCAGACAGCCTGCATTTCCTCATTGTGTTGTTGGAGCTCAGAGAGAGAAGGAGACAATGAGTGTCCAGAGAGTGCAGGCAAGCAGTTAGCATTAGGCATAGGCAGGCAGCCGGTATTAGTGCCTTATTGTCACTGCAAGGGAGAGTCATCTTTGTTCCTGTGCAAAAAATAAAAAATATTAGGGATTTGTTTGAATAATTTTCAGTTACTCATCAGCCAGTCTCACAGTTCTGCGGCAGGCCTAGTACTTTTATTACCACCAAAAGGGAGTCACCTGTGTTCCTGTGTTAAATATTAAAAATACTAAACTAGTAGGAATTTGTTTAAATAATTTTCAGAGTGACACATCAGCCAGTCTCACAGTTCTGCAGGCAGGCCTAGTACTTTATTACCACCGCAAGGGAAAGTCACCTTTGTTTCTGTGTTAAATATTAAAAATACTAAACTAATAGGAATTTGTTTGAATAATTTTCAGAGTGACACATCAGCCAGTCTCACAGTTCTATAGGCAGGCCTAGTACCTTATTGCGTCCGCAAGGGAGAGTCATCTTTGTTCTGGTGTAAAGTATTAAAACAAATATTAGGGATTTGTTTGAATAATTTTCAGAGTGACACTTCAGCCAGCAGCCATATACAGCCAGTTGTGTATGTGTATTGTGTAGGCAGGCAGGGTGCCTTATTACTACATCCATACTTTAGGTACTTCATCCATAGTACCATAAGGCTAAGTGCCCACCTTACCCTGTTCCACCATCTTCATTTAGACCTTGGAAAGTGTTCCATTCATTTAATTTTCATTTTTTTATTGTAATTTTAAAGGCATTTTAAAGTCGGCGAATAATTCGGACTGTTGCTGACTTTCTTCCGAGTCGAACAGGTCGGATCCGAATTGAGTAGTCAACGAATGAAAAAAACCAAATTTGTCCGACACTGGATTTTACCGAAAATTTTTGTCGTGCACAAGTCTAGTGGTGATAGGGACATGGTCAGAAATGAGTATGTTATGAATCTGGCTGTCTTGAATGAGCGACAACAAAGGGGTTGAGGCAAGGAAACAACCTATTCTGGTGAAGACTGTGTGTGGGTAAGAGTAAAATAAATAATAGAATCCCACTCTGTGGGGTGGTGTGTTCTCCACACATCAGTAAGCTTGAGTGGTCTCATGATGAGGTGTTTGTGACAGAATTATACTTAGCTTTGTAGGGAGCCATTGTGGGAGACAATCTGCCCAGAGCCGAGTCTGCCACTGTGTTGAAATCCCCTTCCTCCATGGTCTGTGCAGTAGCTTCCGTGAGTAGATGCTGGAGTACTCGGGAGAAAGAAGAGCGAGTGGGTCCAATAGGGGCGTAAAGATTACATAGCATAAATATGTTTTGGTCTATAAAGCACTTAACAATCAGATATCCTCCCTCCTGATCTATGATCTTATCAAGAAACTCAATGTTTAAACACTTATGGATTAGTATTGCAACTCCACTTAAGTTAATAGTAAAGGGTTCATTGAGGTATGTTCCCACCCAGTCTGTGCACAGCTTCTGGTGTTCATTAATAGAGCTTTTTAAAGGGATAGAAATACTTTAATATTACTAATCCACACAGTGTTGCTGTTTGAAAAATAATTCAGTTGCCCCCAGGTTCATCTCTCAAACCTTTATGGTTTGAGAGATAGCAGAACACAAAGTTCCCCCCCTCCCTCCCCCTTCCCTGAAGTCAGCATTTTACTGACTGCAGGGGAAGTCTGACGTATGACAGGCTTGCGGCTCTGCAGCCGAGCCAAGATCGCGTTAGTAAAAAAATAATTATTTCACTGAAACAGTCTTCTATGTGTGCTTGGTTTGCAAGCACACATAGAAGACCGTTTCAGTGAAATAATTATTTTTTACTAACATGATCGTGGCTCTGCTGCAGAGCCGCCTGATGTAAATAAGACTGCATATCCCTGCAGTCAGTACAACATTGACTTCAGGGAAGGGGGAGGGATGGGGTAACTTTGCGTTCGGTTATCTTTCAAACCATAAAGGTTTGAGAGATGAAACTGGGGGCAATTCAATTATTTTTAAAGAGCTACACTACGGGGATTAGTAATATTAAAGTATTACTATCCCTTTAATCCCTTAAATATTAGAAAGGTCTCCAATGCATTGCTTTGCAACCTATCATTCAAATGGTTAAAAGTCCAAAATAACTCCAGTTTGCTTTTATAAATATGGACCATAGTGCCATATTCACCATACAACATTCACATTTAATACAATAAGGAAGAGGTGCAATTCTGTAGTAAACCAACTGCAGCATGGGGGTTGACGTTATACACAATGATCTAAGCAGGGCTTTTAACCCTCTGTATGTTAGAAATGTATCCAATGCAGACACCTATCTAGCATTCAAGGGCCCCTTTAAATCAAAGGGAATTTTTGAAAGTGTTATTTATGCCTTAGCTGTAGGATGATTTCTGCAAATTGTATGCATTTGCTACCTTTACAACAGTGATAAAATCAGTTCAGACAGAGCATTCATTGTAGAAGACAATTGTCTGAGCTTTTGTTGTGCAATATACTAATTTTGTTTTTCTTTTGCTTAATGTATTCCCGAAAACAAGAAAAACAGGTTCCTTGTAATCTGTACTTGACAGCATAGTACCCTTCTGTGCTCTGTTATTTACATTGATATTACAGTAGTTATATAAAAGGAAGTATTGAGGCATTAATGTCAAATACTTGGTCTGCAAATCTATTTGTTATACGTCACTTCAATATTCACAATAGAGATGCAGAAATAAATAATTTGTTGGTCAGAAGCATGAACAATTAAAATGTTTAAAAACTCTGTGTGGTATGAATTGTAGTTGATTGTTTTGGAAATAAAGACTATAAAATAATCATAGGAACTATGAGGTATAAAATCAAGTAAATTGGCACATATACATGGGGCCAACAAATGAAAAGTAGCAGTATTATTCAAACCATTATCAGATACAAATACTTCTGGAAACTTATGATAAGGGGAGATTTTAGCAGAATTGTAGTACGTGACTGTTATTTTACTAAAGAATGCAGGCTAAATAAACAATGGGAATTATACTGTGAAATATAAATCTGTACAGATTTAAATGAAGTATAGAAAAAATGTGCATTTAATATTTTACATATTTTGGTCATTGCATGTATTCCTTTAAACAAAAGGTGTAGATCACAGATATATTTATTTACCATTCTTCAATGAGAACTATACAGTTACACAGTTATACAGACTAAACAAATATGCATGACATGATTCTTCCAGAATAAACTGGGTAACTATTGACCTTACTTATCAGATTATTTAAAGCAGAATTACACTGTATAAGTAACTCAATTTGTTTAAAAGAAGGACTATGTAGAATGCAACAACCAGTTATTTTTCTTTGCTGTCATCTAGAGCTTGTTATTTTCAGTTTGCTGTCTGATAAATAAAAATGACCCATACAAACCATTCCGGACTGTTGAAAACTATTGTTTATTATGGGAGGTGTGAAGTAAATATGGGTGAGTGAAAAGTGAGAAAAATTTCCCTCATGACTTCCGCAAAAACATACAATTTTCTTCTTCTTTCATGAAAGCTTTATCCTTTTTGTCTTTGCTAAATTTTCCTCCTTTTCACCAATTTCAACAAATTGTTCGCCTATTCCTACAAATTTTGTGCCTATGTTTCCTACGGTGCAACATTTTCCACCACAATATTACTACTCCTGAGGGCTGAAATGGATAAATAAGTGTCTGAAAGTCAAAGTTGGGAGTCTTACAACAAAACACTCCTTGAAAAATGTGTTCCTGCTCGAATGACACTGTCGCATATTCCTGATAATGTCAAGAGATTAAAAAAAACTACAGCGTGTCAGATGTGTATGGTATTGGTGGTGTGTGATTTTATATATATTTTATATATATATATATATATATATATATATATATATATATATATATATATATAGTAGTTTTTAACTTTATCGTGTTTGTGTCAAATATAAGCTATCCTTCTTCTCAGATTACTGATAAACATTACTTACTGGTTATAGCAGTTATTGCTTGTCCAGGGTCGGAGTTTCCAATGGTTTTCTCAAACAGTTTGCAGACAGGCATAGTATTCATTTTCAGTGGTAGAATATTGAGCCTTTGCCTTTCTGCTAACTTTCTGACTATGTCATCATCCCTCTCATTCTTAATCTCATCTTTATCTGAAGAAGAGGAGGATGCTGCAGGGATATATTCTAGATCTGCATCATCATCATTCATCATTAGGTCAGCATCAGCATGGGAGGAGAGGTATCATCATCATTTACTGCACACGCTGCAGCAACCATGGATTTAGTTCGTTATTGGACTACCATTTAACTCCCACGTCCCTGCACTGCTCCACCTTTCCCCCTTCCACTGCCCTTGGGCTTTTGCTGGACATTACTCAGCTACTTTTTGTGTTTTTACTCTCTACAGTACACAACTGATTGAGTGTGATGTCTTGCCTAAGCCCTCAACAAAATTATCAATGTTGACTGCAGTCTATCAAATCTGCCTCAGTCACACAGCTTGTGTCAGGCTCCCAGTCAGCTGTCTGTCAATATATTTATTTGTTTATTTATTATTTTATTTTTTATTTTTATTTTATTTTTTTATGTTGTCCACTGTATACAGTCTGTAAAAAAAAAAAATTATAACTAAAAAAATAAAATCAACAACTTCTTTCCCCAGACTTCCCCAGCACAGAGACAATAACAGTAAGATCAGCAAGCAAACTGGGCTCCAGCCGGATGTATCTTACCAGTCAGTCAGACTGAATTTTGGGGTATATGGGGTCAACCTCCTTCCTCCCTTCTTCTCCCCCAAAGTGCTCCCAGACTCCTCTAATACAGAGAACAAGTGTCCTACCTAAAAGACTTCCTAAACTTCAAATCTTAAATTCCCCTTTATTTGCCCATTTTCTCTAGCTCAAAAATGTGCTAGAGAATGACATGCTGTGAGAACCTGACACCCTTTTATATGCCTGCAGGAAAAGCAGAGAAAACTTTCATGTGGTAGGGAAACATTTTTCTTCCCATTGATTTCAATGCAATGAGCTAGGCGGTGTCACAGTACCTTGTAGCTCCACCGCTTCTGGCAATGCTTACAATGATGTTCCAGTGTCATTTCCACGAGTGTTTGGATGCATCAACGATGCATGCGTCATCTGCAGACGCGAGGCTTCAGCATGCTGCAGGCCTCTGTTTTATGTGTTTGAGGCCTGTAGTCTCCTCCTACCTACTTCCTCCCTCTGAGCTGCTCCTCCTACCTACTTCCTGAGGAGGGGTTTAAAGGGCAGATTGATTCCTGACTCAGTTACCCTTACGTTGGTGTTCTGTGCAGTTCATTATTTGTATTCCTGATTCCTGTGTATGATCCAGCTTGTCTGATCATCCATTCTGGTGTTGACCTATGGCTCTGTCTGACGATTCTCCTTGTGCATTTCGATTTGGCTCAGATATCATTTCTGGTGCAAACCTGTGCCTCTGGCTGACTACCCGCTCTATGTATGACCTAGGCTTGTATGACTACCCACTCTGGTGTTGACCTGGGGCTCTGTCCACTGCGCATCCAGCATTCAATCGCTTCAGTGGATATCCTATCTGGTGCAAACCTGTAGCTCTGGGTGACTACCCTCTCCGTGTATGACTTTGGCTCGTCTGACTATCCTTTCTGGTGCTTACTAGAAGGCTCTGTCTGTTCGCTCCTATGTTAGTTCCGTTATTCAGTCATCCTTTCTAATATAGACCTGAGGCTCTAGCAGACTAACAGCTACTGACTGCAGGTGAGTAGGTATCACTCTTGGGCATTACCGTACCCCGAGGCTCCAGCAGGCTGAGGCCTAGTCTCGGACAGTGTGGCGGTGATATTGGGAGACTGCTATTCCTGATACAGTACTCGCCTTTTCATTCACCCACTGTGTGTCCATATTTATATTGCATTGTCCTCATTATTCTCATAATAAAGGTTATATTAACTATACCTTCTGACTCCTGGTTTTGCTTGCCAACCGTAACATGCGGGAAAATGGCACTTTTCGCAGGAAATTATTTTCCAAGCGGGAAGGGCCATTTTTTGCCTATTTTGGTTTTAGGTGAAACATTTCACCCATCCCTATAAGTACAGTTAGACTTCAACAGAATGTATTATATGTTGTCAACTGCAATTTTGACCCCCTTGGTATATTGAGTCAAAGACCAGGGGTCACAGTCATGGGATAAATGAGTCCCATATAGTTATAACAGACCCAGAACCCAAAAGAACAACCAATGTGGTGCAAGAAATTCTGGAGTATATGTTATATAGTCCCCCAACCACAAAGCACAAGGGATAAGATGGTAAAGAGGGGCTCGGTACAATTACCACCATTAGGGAAACCAAAGTAACGTCAGTAGTCAAAAGTTGGTATTCTATTATCTGTACTGTGTCAAACTACCAATCCCAATGAGTGCAAAATTAGCACCCACTGAAAATAATAAAACAGCACTTCCATTTGCTATTCAGTTAAATGTGGAGGCTAGTAACAAGCATTAAGGGTCTCTCTTTTTCCATGTGTTTTAGCGCCTAACAACCCTAGGTGTTGAGTCCCTAAAGTGTGCTAAAAGTCACCAATGTGCAAATGAAAAGTATAAAAATACATGTATGCGCAAGTATCTCTATCTTATCTGTATACTAGTGACCCGCTGATCCATTGCTATGGGAGCCTAAGCCCCATATCAATGCATCCAAGTTACCAAACCATAAGTAAAACCAAAGAATAAATACATTTTGATTGCCAGAGGGGTATGCAACTCATGGCAGTGTGTTGCATACCCCTTTGGAACTCAAAGGATTAATCCCCCCTGAATACTAACACTATGCCATGGCCTATTTCCAACTCCAACAGTTGTAATTCCTACCTTGAATTCAGGGGTCCAGTGGTCTTCTTCACCCTGGTCTTCATTTTTCTTCTTTTTCACTTCTTCTTTCAGTATTCTTTCTTCTTCTGTAAGTATTCCTTCTTCTCCTGTAATTCTTGTTTCTTTGTATTTAATTCTTCACTTCTTTAAGTCTTCATTACATTTAATAAATAGAAATAAAAATAAATGAAATAATATACACCTGTTGATATCTACTTCCACAAGATGAGTTTTGGCGACCAGTGCTCGTAGTGATACATCTTTGTCAAGCAGTTCCGATGGTACAACTATGTGTGTACCACCCGGAACTCATTTTAGCCATAACATGGATTTAGCAGCTCAAATTGAATCAAAAGAAAAAACAACAGCTTACAGTGCTAACACACCTTAGTGCTTACAATACAGGTGTATATCTGTATATTAAATTTTAATTTTTATTTTCCATGAAGTGTCCATTGATAAAATTGGGGTTACTGAAGTGTGCAGCAAGGAATGTGAGGATTCTCCAGTCCCCCAAACATTAGGCCAGAGCCCAAAGTGCAAAGAAACAAACAGTAAACCTATACTCCTCCAGTCTAGTTGTGAATTGAGTGCTCTGTATTAGGCATATATTATAATACTGTGAATAAATTTGAGGCATTAGTGCCTACATTTTTGGCCAAAAAAGATGTTTAAGCTTACCAACCGTGCCAAGGTTCCTCAGGTGTGGTAAGTCCTACTCTAAACAACTTGAAGTCCCTATCTAAGAAAAAAAATAATATAATTAAAATAAAAATAAAAAATTACCCCTGACGAGATTTTATAGTAACGTGTAGAGCAGGGGGACTCTTTTTGCTTTCTTTTTATATGCGTGGAGGTCCCCATGTATGCAATTAAAAACAAGTGACAAACAATATTTAAAAAAGTGTAAGAGAAGACCTTCCTTGAATGCCTGCATAGAGTGGACACCCATACAAAGGAACTGAACCTCTTTCAGCCCCTATGTAAAGGTTGTAACCACCCCCACAGGCCACATGAGGAAAAATCAGTTGGAAACAAACCTAGTGTGTAAACGCCAACATTAACCTCTTAATGTAAAGGTTGTAACCACCCCCACAGGCCACATGAGGAAAAATCAGTTGGAAACAAACCTAGTGTGTAAACGCCAACATTAACCTCTTAAAGTGATAGTAATGTTTCATAAAAACAGCAGCTTCAATTAATCTTACTAGTGTTTGAGCCATAGAGAGTGTTATTTCATTACTGTGAGCGTTGTAGTTCAAGAGTAATTGCATGGTAAAGTTTCCCCCTCCCACCCTTTTACCTAGTGTAAGCCCCCACTCTTCAGATGTGGAATCCAGTCCATAGACCAGACAGCTCACATCAAGGGTCAATATTCTTACTGTGAGAACAATGAAAATCCTGCCCCCCTTGACAGGTTTTTCAGCTTTTTCTCTTATCTTAATTGAAGTTTGTTCCTCTCTGCAATCGACCTGGACATTTCCTGCTTCCTTGAGCTGAGCAGTGTTGCATCAGTAAAAGAGGCGGGAGGGGGATACTTTATCATTCAATTACTCTTGAAGTACAACTCTGACAGAATTGAAATAACACTCTCCAAGGCCCAAATACTATGATGATTAATTAGAGCTTCTTTTACTATGAAACATTACTATCCATTTAAAGGCCTAGAATGTAAAGAAAAGAACTGGTGCAATGAAACATTCATGTGTAATGATAGTAACAGCAAGAAGCAGCTACAATAAGCTAAAGGAAATATGAAAAGGCAAAAGAAAAAACAACAGCTTATAGCGCTAACTCACCTTAGTGCTTACAATATAGGTGTATATCTGTATATTAAATTTTAATTTTTTATTTTCTATGAATTGTCCATTGAGAAAATTAGGCTAGAGCCCAAAGTGCAAACAAGAAACAAACAGTAAACCTACGGTCCTCCAGTCTAGTTGTGAATTGTGTGCTCTGTATTAGGCATATATTATAATACTGTGAAGAAATTTGAGGCATTAGTGCCTATATTTTTGGCCAAAAAGAGAGGTTTAAGCTTACCAACCGCACCAAGGTTCCTCAAGTGTGGTAAGTCCTACTCTAAACAGTAGGACTTGGGGGTTGGACTAATGACATGTCAGACACCCAAACAGTCTGCATTTCCTGTTAGTCCGTTGTTGGAGCTCAGAGAGAGAAGAAGGAGACAGAGAGTGTCCAGTTGTTGTGTAGGCAGGCAGGTAGCATTAGTCTTAGGCAGTCAACCAGCATTAGTGCCTTATTGTCACTGCAAGGGAGAGTCCTTTTTCATTTGTCTCATAGTTGTGTAGGCAGGCAGGTCTAGTACCTTATTGCCACCACCTTTGTTTCCGTGTAAAATATTAAAAATATTAGGAATTTGTTTGAATAGTTTTCAGAGTGACACAGCTAGTCTCACAGTTGTGTAGGTAGGTAGGCCTATTACCTTATTGCCACCACAAGGGGGAGTCACCTTTGTTCCTGTGTAAAATATTACAAATATTAGGAATTCGTTTGAATAGTTTTCAGAGTGACATAGCCAGTCTCACCGTTGTGTAGGCAGGCCTAGTACCTTATTACCATTGCAAGGGAGAGTCACCTTTTCTCCTGTGTAAGGTATTAAAAATATTAGAAATTTATTTGAATAGTTTTCAGAGTGACGCAGTCAGTCTCACAGTTGTGTATGCAGGCCTAATAGATTATTGCCACCACAAGGGAGAGTCACCTTTGTTCCTGTGTAAAATATTAAAAATATTAGGAATTCATTTGAATAGTTTTCAGAGTGACACAGCCAATCTCACAGCTGTGTAGGTAGGTCTAATACCTTATTGCCACCACAAGGGAGAGTCACCTTTGCTCCTGTGTAAGATATTACAAATATTAGGAATTTGTTTGAATAATTTTCGGAGTGACACAGCCAGTCTCACAGTTGTGTAGGTAGGTAGGCCTAGTACCTTATTGCCACTACAAGGGAGAGTCACCTTTGTTCCTGTGTAAAATACTAAAAATATTAGGAATTCATTTGAATAGTTTTCAGAGTAACACAGACAGTCTCACAGCTGTGTAGGCAGGCCTAGTACCTTATTACCACCGCAAGGGAGAGTCACCTTTTCTCCTGTGTAAATTATTAAAAATATTAGGAATTCATTTAAATAGTTTTCAGAGTGACACAGCCAGTCTCACAGTTGTGTACACAGGCCTAGTAGCTTATTGCTACCGCAAGGGAGAGTCACCTTTGTTCCTGTGTAAAATATTAAAAATATTAGGAATTCGTTTGACTAGTTTTCAGAGTGACACAGCCAATCTCACAGTTGTGTAGGCAGGCCTAGTACCTTATTGCCACCACAAGGGAGAGTCACCTTTGTTCCTGTGTAAAATATTAAGAATATTAGGAATTTGTTTGAATAGTTTTCAGAGTGACACAGCCAGTCTCACAGTTGTGTAGGCAGGCAGACCTAGTACCTTATTGCCACCACAAGGGAGAGTCCCCTTTGTTCCTGTTTAAAATATTAAAAATTTGTTTGAATAAATTTCAGAGTGACACAGCCAGTCTGACAGTTATTTTGTGGTCAGGTTTTAAAATTATATTATAGTACGCTACCTACATATCTGTAATGTATTTGAGTCCTGAACAACCTGATGTTCCTTGTCTTGGTACCAGCTGTAATGACCCAGCAACCACCAACACCACCACAGTAATGTTGCTTTCAAGTAGAGCTAGCAGCAGAAGGCGGCTAAAGAAGAGGACTGTCAGTAGTACTAGTAGTCAGTGTCATAGTCAGACTCAGCAGCAGAGCTCCAAACCAAAAAATAAAAATAAGAAGGGAACTGCAGGTCGTTCTACGTCTACTATCAGGGTAGTGAGGTCCAGCTGTCACCTGTGTCTCGTCGGCTGTTTTGTGATGATCCACCCAGAACCACCTGCAAAATGACTAGCGCCACTGCCAGTTTAGTCACCACCTCTGTTACAGCCACAACCGTGTAAGCAGCCCAAACAGAAATTATTGCAGTATTTGCATAACATTTTTATTGCCACCACTGTCACTGCCACTGAGAGCATATCTTCTCCAGAAAGGGTTATTGAGGGAGATAGTTTACCATTTCCCGGTAGCCACCAGGCAGAAGAGGGAATTTATCAGGTCTCCCCAAAATCTTCTGCTGATGATGAATTTTTCTTCCTGTCCTATGAGAGGTAGAAGAAGAATATGAGTGATCAAGGCCTCCTAAGCTTGATTTGTCACCGGAGCTTGATTTTTTCCAGCGATCTTGATTATTCCCCTGAGCTTAATTTTACATCTGCTCCCATAGTACTCCTCCTGTTTCTCCAGTTATACTTGTGTCTTCTATTGACAACTCAACACCTGCCTATTCCATTTGAGTCTCTCAGCCAAGTAGTAGCTGCTAATGTCTCCGCCACCAGTACAACTGTTGCTCCACTATCCTCCTCTAATCCCAGTCCCAACATCCCTGCTGCCATCTTTAGGTCTAATAGTACCCCTGTAACGCTATGTAGGAAGTAAAAGCACAGTGAGGTTGCTCCAGCATGTGACGACCAAAAAAGTGTCACCTCAGTTTCTTTTTCTCCGCCACCTTCATCAGTCGCTCCAAAAGCATGGGGGAATTTTGTGGCACTTGGCGATGGCCGGCTAGCGAAATGCAAATTGTGTGGCAGGGAAGTCAGCCATGGGAGGGTGTTGGGTCGTCTAACCACCTCTGGGATGAACCAACACCTGAACAACTACCACAAGTCAGTGTTGATAAGTGCAGACCATGGCACTACTACATATACCAGTGTCACACTCACCACCAGTAGGCAGGAGAAAGGGCAGGGGGATCATGCCACATGTGGTCCAAGTAAGAGCAGTAGACAGTCACAGCCAATCCCCATATCAATACTGGCCACACTGGAAGATTTTGGTGAGTTTCATTCCAAGGGGATGCGCAGAGAGCAGTCCAGGAAAATCACACGCCTTATTGCACAGCTCATAGCCGTTGGGGTGCTACTTTTAATTTGGTGTAAGGGGAGCCCTTCCAGCAACTTATGAACGCCGATATAAAATTCCATCCTGCACAACATTTAGTAGAACTATAGTGCCCTCACTATACCAGTCATGCGTTTGAAGGACCTGCTACGAAAGTATGGTGGCCAGTAATGCACTTTGCCACTGACTTATGGAGTACTCTGAGTAGCCAGCATGGCTTAATGTCATTGATGGCGCATTGGTGGCCGCCCAGTGTGTTGCAAGACACATCATTACCGACAACAAGTTCAGGTGCAGTAGCTAAGCAGGGGCACTGCTGTTTCCGCCTCCATGCTGAGGTAATAGATCAACAGCTCACCTCAGATAACATTCACAGTGCACTGCAGAACATGGTGGTGCAGTGGCTAGGGGAGCAGGCACGCACACAGGCACAAATGGGGTTTGTGGTCACTGATGGTACAGCTAACATGATAAAGGATCTCCAGGATGGCAGATTTATGGGTGTGCGCTGCTCAGTACATGTCCTGCATCTGGTAGTGAAGGCTGCTCTCAAGGATGGCAGTAACACTGGAAGGTTGTCAGCACTTCTGGAGCTGTGTCAACAAATTGCTAGCCACTTCTATTGGAGGCTTAAAAATAGCCAGCTCCACAGGGAGGAACAGAAAAAGGCAGACCTCCCAGAGCACCGCCTCAAACAAGATGTTGGGACCAGGTAGAACTCCACCTTAGATATGCTATAGCATATCCTGGAAAAGAAAAAGTAAATTCACACAATGTCATGTCACCATTTCATTGGTAGCAACAGAACACTGGGAAGGGCTGACTGGGCCCTGATGTAGTATTGACAGGTAGTGACAGTCCTCACGTTGTTCTGTGCTTTGATGGAAATATTAAGCAAAGAGAACGCTAACCTGGCCAAAGTCATTCCCCTCTTCACACACCTCTCCTTAAAAATTGACGATTTCCTTTCCCATGTGGAACGCTTGCCTGATGCTGAGGGTAATGTAATTCCAGATGTTGCTGCCCTTCTAATGAGGATGAAAAAGGAACTGACTCGGCTCATGGAAGAGCGCATGGACAATTACCCCGAATTAATTCTTGCCACAATTTACTATCCTCAAATCAAAGGCAAGATGCCACTTAGTTCCAATTCCCTCACTGTCTGGAGGGAACAATTGATAGTGAGGGTGCATGAGAGACAAAGAAAAAACAGAATGCAGTCACAGGAGGCAGGATTAGATTCCGCAGATGAGCTGGAGGAGTGTGGTGGTCTTCCGGCACCTAGCAGTAGCAGCGCCAATTCCACTTCATCTTGTTCCGGTGGAGCAGCTGCTGCTTTTTGTGCTGAGGCAATGGAAAAATTATGCTTCAGACAAAAGAAAGAGCTCCCTATCAATAGAAAAAGTGCTGAGTTTGAGGTTTACCTTACAGAACCTTCTTTGCCACCAAGTACAGATCCCTTGAGTTTCTGGGACAACAAGAGGACTGTATGGCCAACTTTGTCCCTGGTAGCCCAGGAGTTGCTTTCTTACCCCCCCAACCACTGTTCTGAGTGAGCAGGTATTTTCCGTAACAGGAAATATACTTAGCCCCCAAGAGCTCTCAAATGGCCCCCCAGCTAATGGAGCAAATTACTTTTTTAAAAGTCAACTTTCCAAAGCTGGGTTACTCTACTCTCAGGTTCGATGCAGATTAGGAAAAACAAAAAGAACTTCATCAACAATCATCCATAGTACCATAATACGCTGAGCGCTCCAGCTTACCCAGCTCTAGAACTGTGCTGTATCTATCTACTGAGTCCTGCCTCCTCCAGTGTTCTGCAGTTTGCTGCTGGCTACATCTACAGTGTTGTTGTCATCCTGAGTCATCCCTGCACCAGTCATCCTCAGTCTTCCTTCTTCCTTCATCCATAGTACCATAAGGCTAAAGCTCCACCTTACCCTGTTCCACTGTCTTCATTTAGACCCTGGAAATTGTTTAATTTATTTTTATTTATTTAATTGGATTTTTTATTGTATTTTAAATTCGACTAATAATTCGGACTGTCGATGAAGTTTGTCCAAGTTGAACAGGTCTGGTCTGAAATGTGGATTCTCCGAATGAAAAAAAATCGTCCGAAATCAAATTTTGTCGAAAATTTTTGTTGTGCATAAGTCTGCATATGGGTGTGCTTGGTCTATCCCAAAGTTAAAATGGAAACTTCCTTCACCAGACAAGCATGAAATGAAAAAGTAGTGATGAGGATGAAGACAAAAACAGTTGGAAGAGGGTGTAGTAGGCCAGAAAGATTCTTTTTTGAGTGGGCAGCAGGAGGATACATCGAGGACCCTGTGAGCAGGTAGGAAGAAAAGATGCAGATTTATGTGAGGGAGTCAGGTTCTGGCTGTGAGTGGGCAGAAAGATGGGTAGGATCCTGTGAATGGTCAGTATGAAGAGGGGCAAATTCTGTCTGTGAGTGGACATGAAGTGGGACAGGCTCTAGTGAGTGGGTATGAAGGGGGCAGGTTCCTGTAAATGTTCAAGAGGGAGAGGTTCTGACTGTGAGTGAGCAGAAATAGTGGCAGCATCCTATGAATGTGCATGAAGATGTGGTGGTGGGGCTGGTGACAGCAGTGGCTGAGGAGTAAAATAAGAGCGGGAGAACCTAATGTTCTTTGGGGCAGGAGCAGAATCCTTTTCTGCAGCAGATGTTTCTGCAACATCTCCTCCTGAACTAAAGTTGTGGGTGTGGGAATATTTCTCACTGGAGTCTGGAAAATACAGGAAACAGCAAATGCTTTATGCACAGTGTGAACACATAGTAAAGAGAAGAATGCAAGGATCCCACATTAGCATATCTGCCTTACTTAAGCATATGCAGTATAGGCATGCTGACGTGTATGTGAAAAAAAAAGTTCAACTTCCATGCTACTGCTACTGCAGTCCCTTCTAGTACTATCCTCAAAAATGTGGACACAAGAAAGTCCAAATTAGCTGCAGAATCCTCTCCTCCATATGCCAGCAGCAATCCCCCATAAGTCTTTTCCTTCCAACCTCCACACCTGTCTAAAGTGATACCATTTAGTTCCAAATCCCTCCACCCAGCAATTACCCCTTCCAGTCAGCAATTCTGTGCAAGAGAAATGGCAATATGTGTCCACACATTTCACCCTATGTGAAGCAATGACTACACATGGTAATGTGTTTTGAAGTGCAAAAAACTGCCAGTTATATATTGTGACATTATAAGATACCATTAAAGAAAATATAAATAAGACCACTGATAAAAGGTGGCACATATATCCCTAGTCTGCCAGAGTACATACATGAGCTATATAGATAAACTAATATCTTCTCCAATCAGAAAATCTACTAGTGTCTGCTACACATAATCCATCAAATATATACTTATATGTTACTGCCTCAAGTAAATACAAAAAAATATAGTGTAAATGATAAACCACCAGAAAATAAAAAGAAAAAACAGCAAAAAACAATAGACATAAAAAGTGAAAGTAAAAATAAGATGGATGACTCCTCCATGATCCATGATTCAATATAATCAGTGGCATAAAGTATATACATATATTTAATCTATGATGATTTCAAAATGCAAGTTGTCCATAAACTGACATGAGAATGCTTATGAAGATACTATAATAATAAATCAGTATTCCCAAACTTGCATGACTAAATGAAAAATAAAGACTCTATATAGTTGTCTATATATTACAGTTTATATAAAGTAGAAAATTATGCTCATTGTTATTGCAACATATATAGCATTTCTATATGATTCCTGGTTGTTGAAGAGGATACTTTTCTCTGTTAAAACTCAAATTTGTTTAATTTAAAATATACTCCCACTTTTAGTTCCAAGATATTGAGTTTTTTTATATCTCAGTTTTTATACACAATGCGATAAATTAAAGACTTGCACATTTTCAAGCCTAGTCCAGTTTATGTCTGGTTACTTTCTGGCTATGCACATATATTGTGGAATGGCAAATAAGGAGTATGCTTTCTGAGGATTAGTTATTTTTTTAAACTGTCTTTAAGAATGCTTGGCTGTCATGCCTTGCCTACTTCTTTGCCTGCATCCTCGGTTGGCTTCTGGCCTTGGTTCCGGATTGGTGCCGGGCTCCACTACGCATGCTCACACTTCCAGTTTCTAGTGCCTGTGCGCATGTGCCCTGCTGACGGACCACTCTGCCTTTTCTCCTCTCTATGGTCTGGCTAGCATCCACACCTCACTCTCATCCTGTCTTGTGGTTCCAGGCCTTTTTAAACCCCAGACTTGCTATGTCAGACGTGTTTTTATAGTGTCTGTTCTAGTACCTGTGTTCTGTATCCTTCTGGTTACTCCTGTATACCTGTGTATGATCTGGACCATTTCAGACCTTACCTTTGCCTGCTCCAGTGTTTCTGTATTCCAGTGTATGACCCAAACTGTCTTGACCTTGCCTTTGCCTGCTCCAGTGTTCCTGTATTCCAGTGTATGACCCGGACTGTCTTGACCTTGCTTTTGCCTGCTCCAGTGTACCTTGCCAGCCTGTGTATGACCCAGATCATCTAGACCCTGCCTCTGCCTGTTCCTGTGTACCTTGCCAGCCCGTGTATGACCAGGACCACCACAGACCTTGCCCCATCATCTTCAGGGATTCAGACCCGTTGTCCCATCCATGGGGGATCCACCTCTTCCGGGAATTCTGAGTGAGCACCTGTCTTCCTGTTTGGAGTATTGTCTATTCTCCCAGGGGATTATTTAGTATAGCTTGTCTCGGTTGGGGTTATCCGGTGTTACCCGGCAGCTCCTCTGCTGGGGACCACAACATCTGGCTTGGTGGCCAGCACCTATAGGTGGCTCAGCCACATTAAAGCCCTGGCCCAGGCA
This sequence comes from Rhinophrynus dorsalis, assembly GCA_037306005.1. Taxonomy (NCBI): domain Eukaryota; kingdom Metazoa; phylum Chordata; class Amphibia; order Anura; family Rhinophrynidae; genus Rhinophrynus; species Rhinophrynus dorsalis. The sequence goes on along the minus strand of CM074719.1, from coordinate 437,191,264 downwards.
ACCTCCGTTCCCCAGCACCGTCCCCAAGCCTCTCTCCCCATTGTCTAGCTCAGTAATCCCTTGTTGGAGGAGTCTCCTGTTCTTCCTCCAAGGTACTCACCACCTTCTTGGTAGTCTATCTGTGGGTGCTTGACATTGGCACAGTTGTATTAGTTGTTGCCTCAGATCCATATTTATGTACTGGACTTGTTAGTAATTTGAATTGCCCAAAATGACATAATTATTTGTCTGAGCATCTGCAAATCAATTCTCTAGTCAATTTCTCTCTTTATGGATGCCTAAAATTCAGCTATTGGTATCTGCAGGGTCCGGAATTATGTATGTATGTACATATTGTGACAAAAGTACTCTTTAACATTTTGTACCTTCTTTCTTGGGATAAGCCCGTACGTACACTCTTCTAGGTTGCAAAGACACGTCACATACAAGAAGAGTATAATTCAAGACTTTGCCTGTTTATTTGTCTCCAAGTGGTGAGACAGCAGCATCAAAAACAAATCAAACAAAACAAAATCCTTGCTCTACTGAGCACTAACTAACCACATCAGCTCCTGACTGTATTTGGATGGCTAGTTCATTTACCAGCTTAGAGAAATAAAGGTACAGCAGCACAGTCCACCAGGAACAAGTAAACTGACAAGTTGTAGACTTTCAGAGGAAGTATTTGACTGCTAGCTGCATTAAATATCAGATGCAGGTGAGTGAAAGTCGGGCGCAATAGAACTGGTGTGGATTCCTCACCTGGCATATATATATCAGTCACTATGAAACTGTAAATGTTCCACCCCAGTGGCCCAAAATACAGAGATTTACAATGTATAACAAATTAATTAAACACTACATTTCCCTGGGGCTAATCAGGGTAGACACCTTGTAGGATTTGGGAAGCTATATATACACCCTCCATCACTATTTCTGGGACTTTGTCACAGTATGTATATTTTTATTTCTATAGGACCAACAGGTGAACTTAACACTTTACAGTTTATATTTAGCATAGATGGGATACAATACGTCTAGTAGTTATACAAACAATTATCATCAGGGGGCATACATACTGTAGGTGATCCCGGCTCTGTACAGCTTACAGTCTAAGTAATTTAGTGATCTACAATATTGTATAATGTTAGAGTTTACTGTTATATAGGATTAAAGGGGAACTACCACCCCGCAAAAACTTTATATTAAGTCTTCATCTGGCGACTAGCTGCTTAGTAGCGCTAGTCGCCAGAAATATTACCTTGTTTAAAAGATTTTCGAGTTTTTCGGAGTCTGACAGTAGCAGGAAGCACGGACATCTTGCCATAGTGACGTCCGTGCGCCTGCTCTGTCAGTCCCTTTTGGAGCCGGCCGGCTCAAAAGGGACCGACAGCGCAGGTGCACGGACGGCACTGTGACGAGATGTCCGTGCTTCCTGCTTCTGTGAGCATCGGTAAAACACCGAAATCTTCGGAACCGGGTAATATTTCTGGCGACTAGCACTACTAAGCAGCTAGTCGCCAGATGAAGAATCAATGAAGGTTAAGTTATTGCGGGGTGGTAGTTCCCCTTTAAGCATTGATATTGGGATCCAAAATTGTTTTATATTAGTTTAATATATGTTTATTATTATTCTATGTTTTTAAGTTGCAAGGAGATGGTTAGCGCTTAAGTAACTATATTGCAAAATATTTTGCTTTACACATTAAAGGGAAATAGTGTGGTCTCTTTTATTTAGTGCATTATCATACACATCTGAAAATGTATATGAACATGAGCACCACACCACCACCACATCCAAGCATCAATTCTTTCCCCCTAACACCACTGGTAAACTCTGCATTTAGTGTTTGTGTTTACTGTTTAGTACCAGTGTAACAAAAAACAACAAAATCCCTACCTGGCATATACATATCTATGTATATAATAGTATAGTAAATTTAGAAATATATATATTTTAGTTTTAATTTAAAGAAATCAAAACTTTATATATATGGTTAATTAAAGATGAAGATGAGAGAGGTCTTATCTCATACTCCTCCTCTGTGTTGTTACCAGTGCATGTGTCATGCAATTCCCTATGGTGCTGGTGGGTAGGGATGGGCAAAAATTTTCTCCTCAAACTGAAACCAGCGAAAAATGGCAATTTTCGTTAGGTGAAAAATTTCCCACGAAAAGTGCCTTTTTTCCGCTTTTCCCCACCTTTTTTCACCTAGCTTATTGCATTGAAATCAATGGGTAGAAAACTTTTTCTCCACCACAAGAAAGTTTTCTACAGACATATAAAAGGCTGTCAGGCTCTCACAGCAGCCATTCTGTGTTTGTAAGAGGAGAGAGCAGAATGTTTTTGAGCTAGAGGAGATAGGCAAATAAAGGGAAATTGAAGTTTAGTTTCAGGGAGTCATTAGGTAGGATATTTGTTGTCTGTAGTAGGGGCGCCTGGGGGCACAATGGGGAGAAGAAGGGAGGAATGAGGTTGACCCAAAATACCCCAAAACTTGGTGTGACTGACTGGCAAGACACAGGCAGCTGGGGTCCAAATTGCTTGCTGATTTTACTTTTATTGTCTCTGTGCTGGATGGGGAAGTCTGGGGAAAAAAGTTGTTGATTTTGTTTTTCAGGTATAATTTTTGTTTTGGACAAAAAAAAATAAAAAAATAAAGAAATAAAGAACAAAATATTTTAGGTGACATTGACACAGCTGACTGGGCTTAGGCAAGAGATCATACTCATTCAGTTGTGTTGTGTAGTATAGAGTAAAAACACACACAGTAGTTGAGTAATGTCCAGCAAACGCACAAGGTTCAGGGGGAGGGGGAAGGGTGGAGCAGTGCAGGGACGTGAGAGTAAAGTAGTATTTCAAAAACTGACTGCAGCAATGGTTGCTGCAGAGTGTGCAATCAATGATGACAAATCTGATCCCTCTACTCCAAGGGAGGATGCAGTTTGTCAAGGTCCCAGCAAAACTTCCAGCACCACCAGTGCCAGTAGAAATAAAGAACCATATAAGAAGAACACTGAAAATGACAAGAAGTCGCATTCAAGTGTTGATGATGGCAATAGAGAGAAGTGTAGCAGCTGAACCGCCTGCTGCATCAGATAGTGAGACAAACAAGCACCAAAACACCTGTCCTCAAAGTAGTAGTGAACTTTGTTCAATAAAAGTAAAAATAAATTGTTTGAGACGTCTAAAAGCTTAGATGAATATAAAGGTAGTGGGTAAGGATTGTCAGGTGATGCTGATGCTTCTGAGTATGACCTAATGAATGGTGATGATGATGCAGATCTAGAATATATCACTCCAACATCCTTCTCTTGTTCAGACACAGATAAAGTTGAGAGTGAAGATGATGACATGGCCATAAGGATAGCAGAAAGTCAAAGGCTGAATCTTCCACGTCGAAAAAATGGTGAAACATTTTGGTCTATGGGCGAAAAATTTGAAGATTTTAATTGCAGGTTTTAAAGCGGAATTTTCCGTGAAAAGGCAGCTAGCAACATGGTTTTCACGAAATTTCCCGTGGGAACACGGCGAGAAATTTCACCCACCCCTACTAGTATTAAACATGTCTGCAATATCTTCATTATGATTGGTAGTTTCAGCTCAAAATTTAATTTTTATTCAGCAACTAAAGAGTGTTTTCATGAGCATATAATATAATATAATAATAATGATAATGAGCAGTCCACTTAGATGTTTTAGAGTGATATAAATGCAGGTAACACCTGTGTAACTGATTGAGGTAATGGAATATTTGAGGATGCTAGGGTTGATAGCAGGAATAATAGTGTAGTCAGGGATAGTCAATAAGCATGCGAGTGGCCAGTCTCTAGATTGAATTCAATTGTGACACAATCAGAATAAAAGTTCTGGTAGCCCGGTATAGGCGGCCGCTTACTTTAATCTCCTGATGAGTCTTAGCACTTCAAGTGAATGGAATCTTACTCCTGAAACTGTGTATCATGGTGCCCGTGATCTCCATCTGTCACTCTCGCTTGTGATGCGCTCCTATTGGTTGAGCCTGTTTGGCCCGCCCCTGGTGACCTTTTTATGCCTGGCCATTGGCACCTGTCAGGTGCCCTTTCATGATGTTCCTGAGCCAGTATTGCTGTGCTGTGTTCCTGTGTTCCTAATTCCGGTATACCGACTTGGCCTGTTTAGACTATGCTCCAGTATTCCTGCTCCGTGATCTGACCCGGCCTGGCTGACGTTCCTGCTTGTGACCTGATTTGGCTTGTCTGAGAACCCTGCTCCGTGATCTGACCCGGCCTAGCTGACTTCCTGCTCTGTGACCTGTACCGGCTTGCTACTACCCCGCCAGAGTCCCAGCCAAGGCGACATTCTGACGATCTCCAGTGATTGTGGCAGGGCTGATTGTGTGCCTCCATTAACCCGTGCAGAGCTGTACTCCTGGTTACTGAGCCTCCGTTAACCATGCAGAGCTGTACTCCTGCTGGCTGAGCCACCGTTAACCCGTGCAGAGCTGTGCTCCTGGTTGCTGAGCCTCCATTTACCGTGCAGAGTTCTGCTTCCATTACTGAGCCTCCATTCACTGGTACAGAGCTATAGCTTACTCTTACACTTGCTGAGCTATTACCTTTGAGCCGCTATTACTGCCGAGCCGGTCCATCCTAAGCCTTGTGAGGCGACGGTTCATTGTACACCTTGCAGTATAGTCGGTCTCCGTTACCGTGCCTGTGGGAGGCGCCATTGCTCTAGCTCGTTCAGTGCTTTTCTCCGTGATGTGCCCGGTGGGGCTATTGGCTCAAGCTCTTGCAATCCAGTTGCTTCCGTTATTATGCCAGTGTGGGCTATTGGCTCCAGCTCTTGCAATCCAGTTGCTTCCGTTATTACGCCTGTGGGGGCTGTTGGCTCAAGATCTTGCAATCCAATTGATTCCATTATTATGCCTGTGGGGGCTATTGGCTCAAGCTCTTGCAAACCAGTTGCTTCCGTTACTACGCCCATGGGGGCTACAGGCTCAAGTCTCTGCAGGGTTCTGGTCTCAGTTCCCTTCTGCTGAAGCAGTTATCTCTGTTTTATGGACTTTAGGCGTTGTATCAACTACACCACTCACTGCCTCATTACCACCTTGGGCGTGCCAAACACCACAACAGAGACCTACTGATTACTTGTGTTAACCCTTGGGTTCTCTGCCTTCAGTACCTGTTATATGAATGTCTCTGTAAAATTTATTAATCTGTATACTGGGCAACTACAGCCTATTTGCTATTATTCTGTGCTGCCTATAGAGGGCGATCCTTTCTTTTATTTTTGTTTAATAAAACTGTGTTTTACTTTACCCACTGGTCTGAGGTTCTTGAAAACCGTTACACTGTGTTCCTGATACCGCAGTTCCCTGTGCCGTTTCTCCTCTCTGTGGTACACCGGTCTCTCTGCTCCTTCCATGATCAGCGTTCTTCTGTGCCGGAAGTCAGGTGGTTTCAACGCATTTCGGCGCTATTGCTTTTGTGCCTTCTTCTAGAAATGAATTCTATTGGGGCCTGATGGCTGTCCCTGTTTTATTGTAGGTTCAGCCAATTAGAGTGTGTTCTTAAATTCCAGTGGAGAATGGAAATGTTTTAAATCGATATTAAAAGGGTCATTTTCTTTTTTGTTATATTTATTTACTATAGTTGAATGTTTGTGTTTTAACTAATATTGTTTGACAACTTTATCCTGTGAGGTGTGTAAATCGTGCTATCTATCTATCTATCTATCTATCTATCTATCTATCTATCTATCTATCTATCTATCTATCTGTGTTTATATATATATATATATATATATATATATATATATATATATATTTTTTTTTTTTTTTTTTTTTTTTTTTTTTTTTTTTTTTTTTGAAGAACTCACCCAATGCCATGTAATGAACTTAATGTGGTCTATTATTCAGCACCTAAGCTGTACCTATGCAGTCCTATGCAGCACATAGCGCCACATAGCCAATTGCACTATAACGGACAAATAAATTGGGATCTTAACCCTTGAATGCTCAAGGTGTCTTCAATTCATAGTGAAGCACTTGGGCACCATATCACCCCCACTATTTATATATGTTTAAAAAATGTTCTTTTCTTGGGTTGCCATGATCAGAATTTTGATTTATCGTAATGTATATGTTTTGATCCTAAACCTTATAAAGCAGCAAAATAAAAACAGAGATTACAGTGAGATACTTACTTACATTTTGTTCTTGTTTTTTTTTTTGGTTTGGAATTTAGCTCTTTATAAATCCTTCACATCATTGTTACTCTCAATTGTCTGTTTATCAAAGTCTTTTCAGCACAAATTGCATGGTAATTAGTTATTTCTTTCATTAATATTCTTAGACTTTGGTACAATTCTATTTATTAAAGCATTTCTTTTTACAAAATAAATGCAAATCCACTGCATATGAAGTATTGTTTGACAAATAATTTGAATGCAGCATGTGCTTCTTAATAGAATAATTATATGTTTAAGTGTCCACAATTTGGGTTTATTATAAAAAGAGTTTTAATTAGCTAAAACACTGACCATATTTATACAGAAGCAATTTATTTGGAGTATATGTTTTGATCAGAAAAAGTAATTGGTTTAGAATAAGATGAATTTCAAGAAAACACCAGATTGCCAATTTTTCAGTAAAAGACCATAAAGCTTTTTAATTCCTATTAAAAAAGACAGCCTACCATTTGAGTTGGGTGGGAATGCATACCCATCCTATGTCTAATCATAATGCACCTTCCACCACCCAATGATTGTAGCATAACATTCACCTGCTATTACTGTGCCATGTAGGGACAGGGACCTCAAAATGACATTTTTGGAAACATGTATGTTTGCTTTCTGCAGGAATTGCAGTAGACAGTTTCTGCTACAATCACTGCCTTCTTTCACAGTTTGCCTGCATGTTCAGACATGATGTTTTAAGCCTCTCTAACCCTTTTGATACCATAGAGGTCTCCAACGCATTGCTTCACAATGCATTCGAGTCCTCCCCGGCATCCAGATGGTTAATTAACAACTGCACTAAGGTATGATAAACAGGTGATAAAGTGGATATCGCTTCTCCAGTGCTCTAAACTCTCCAAGTCCTATGTTATTCTATGGAGCCAACTTAAGATATCTTAGTGCAATGTAAAGAATAACATAGGTCTGGTAGAGTTTAGAACACTGGATAAGTCATATCCACTTCATCACCTCTTAGTGCATCTTCCCTCGGGGAGACATGCACTAAGGCTTGATATAATACCAGAGTGTGTGGTGTTGTGTAGAAATCACTTGCCTTAGAGAAAAAGACTCATTGGCCCATATTTATAAAAGCTGGAGTCATTCTAGAGTAAACCAACTGCACCATAGGACACAAATAAAAAATCCTAAATTCCTATGGACTTAAATAGAGTTTTTCAACCACTTAAAGGGATAGTAATACTTCGTTTTAACTTTATTTTATTTTGTAGGCATTAAAAAAACATGAAGAATGATATAAGTCTTATCTCTCAAACCTTTATGGTTTAAGAGATATTCACAAACAAAGTACCCCCCCTCCCCTGTTCAACCAGATCAGAAGGGAGGTGCCCAGGTAGACTGCAGAGAGGGACAATCTTCAATTAAGATAAGGTAAAAAGCTGAAAAACTTGTCAAGGGGGGAAGGGCTTTCATTGTTTTCATACAAAGAAAATTGTCCCTTCTGTTATCTTTCCTGTCATACAACCAGACTCACATCTGAGAAGAGATGGCTTACACTAGGAAAAAGGGGCGGGGAGGGGAACTTTGCTTGTGAATATCTCATAAACCATAAAGGTTTGAGAGATAAGACTTATATCATTCTTCATGTTTTTTTAATGCCTACAAAATAAAATAAAGTTAAAACGAAGTATTACTATCCCTTTAAATCCTAGCGAGGTGAAGCAATGCATTGTAAATCTTGTAAATCTTGGAGTTTTTCCTGAGTAAGGGGACATTACAACCCCGAAATGCGTTGAAAGACTAAGAACTCTCAATATCTACAGCACTTCTAGGGACAGCTTTTACAATATATACTTTTGATACACGCTTGGAGTAACTGGCATGAAGGAAGGAGTGTCCATCGAATTGCACAGCAACACAGAATCTGGCACTATACCAGAGGATGCGCAGCCCGGGAGAGCGGATGATACAACGATCCAGCAAAGACCTTTCTGATGTACAAGACACCAAGAAAATATCTGGTGAGCAGATCAGATTGACAAATATAGACGTTTTTAGATCCATCACTGCCTGGGTTATTGAACCTCTCCGTCTGAGCATTTGGATGCGCACTTCCTGATTATCAGTGGGAAGATGACGCTCCATAATCCATAAGCCAGTCTTATACTCGGGTTTGTGTGCATTCCTAGTGCAGACACATTGTATATACCTGACCAGCATGTATTGTTTTTCGCTGTTGCTATATATATATATATATATATGTGTTTTCTAGTTATCCAGACTTAAACATCTATCTTGGATACTTTTTAAACGTATGATTTTTTTTTTATATGTCTAAATACATGTTTATTTTTATACAAGTCTGTTATATTTTGATCACAATCAGCTAGATCCTCTGACACCATCTTTTTATATATTTTATATTACAATAAAACGTTTCCTTTTTTGGTTTACTTTGACTTTTAGAGTCTTGTTTATATATATTCATAAGGAGACTATTTTCTATCTCAAATTACATCTAGATTCACTGTACTTAGATCCCTTGTGTGTTTTATCTCCTCCCCTTCTTACTGTAAAAATACCCTTCCTCTCCTGAACTTGATACCTTCTTTCCTTGAATCTTAATGGACAGCCCCTAGTTATTTGATCGGGCCTTGGAATGATGAGCTCATCAGAAAGTTCCTTGTTTTGACCTCAAATATACTTATACATTGTAACAAGACCTCCTCTTAGTCATAGTTTCTCTAGAGTAAACAAGCCAAGATTGTCTAAATGTTGCTCATTCATCAGTGTTGTTGCTCTTCACTGCACTCTCTCCGATTCTAGAATAATCTTTTTAGAACTGATGCCCAAAACTGCACTGTAGGTACCAATGATTTGTGCAGTTGCAAAATTATGTTATCCATTCTTGATTCGGTTTGTTTTAATTGGCTTGAGAAAGCGATTTGTAATCGCGAAACGTTGCCTTTTTATTTGTATTTGCAAATTATTTTAACTTCAAATAAACATCGCATTCAATCCGCTGAGTGGCTGGTGATTCTTGGAGCAGCAGTACCCTGGTCACCGAGTGGAGACGGTGTAAGAGCTCCACAAGTTGGTTTTTTAGCATTGGAATATCCCCTCTGCTGACCTAGATTAAATGTGAGTACAATGATATTTGATCAATATTGGAGGAATATCTAATGTGAACGTATTTCACCACTGGGTGCTTCTTTTCTCTTTTGTTGTGTTTGAGAGTCATTCTTGATTCAATTCCCGTTTTATTCAAGACAGTACTTTGTTTGCTCTTTTTACTGTTGTTTGGAACTGGTCACTGTCTCCAAGTTTGTAGTTTATAAGGATTCCCAGATCTTTCTCTAGCAATGAGCTCCTAAAACGATACCATAAAGTAGCATTGGGATTTTTTCTTTCCAGATGCATAACATAATTTATTTGCCCAATCTGCCATTTTATATAAATCCATCTGTAGAGAACAGATATTCTGTTTTAAATATTTTACCCTAAATAATTTAGTGTCATTGGCAAATATTGAAATTTTTATTTCTATCTCAATTTATAAACATGTTAAAAATCTGAACAATGAGGTACTCCACTCTCAACTTTAACTTTACTGGAGAATTTTCTATTTATAACAACTCCCTGTTTCCTATCCTTCAACCAGTTTTCTATCCAGATGCAAAGGTTATCCTCTCGCCCAAATTTGTTACTTTATACACCTGCCTCCTGTATGGCACAATATAAATTGCCTTTGCAAAATCTAGATATGCTAAATCTAGTGTTGAGCGAGCACCCCGATGCTCGGGTGCTCGGGTGCTCTGACCGAGCACCCCCTGAGGCTCGAGTGCTCGGCCGAGCACCCGAGCCCCATTCAAATGAATGGGGCGACACGAGCATTACACCAGGCACCCCCTGCTCTGATGAGGGGAGGGTGCCTGGTCAATGCCCCCCTTCATCTCCGCTATACCCCCTTCATCTCTGAATGCCCCATTCATCTCCGCAATGTCCCCCTTCATCTCCGCTATGCCCCTCTTCCACAATGTCCCCCTTCATCTCCGCTATGCCCCTCTTCCACAATGTCCCCCTTCATCTCCTCTATGGCATAGCGGAGATGAAGGGGGACATTGTGGAAGAGGGGCATAGCGGAGATGAAGGGGGACATTGTGGAAGAGGGGCATAGTGGAGATGAAGGGGGACATTGTGGAAGAGGGGCATAGAGTCTATGCCCCTCTTCCACAATGTCCCCCTTCATCTCCGCAATGCCCCCTTCATCTCCGCAATGCCCCCGTACCTCCAGTCCCTGGTGGTCCAGCGGAGCGTCTTCAGATCTGTGCCTCTTCCGGCACAGATCCCCGCCACCCGAACATGGCGGGCGAGCACATGGCGGTACTCGACGAGTACCGCCATGTGCCGAGCAGAGCGATGCTCGAGCCGATCCGAGCATCGGCCGAGCACGCTCGCTCAACACTAGCTAAATCTAGTTCATTACCATTATCTAGGTTTGCTACTTACTTCTTCATAGTTAGTTAGTTTGACAAAATCTCTTCCTCATAAAACCAACTTTATTCCTGCTTGTAATCTTATTTTCCATGGAATAATCCATAGTCCTATATTATCATTTCTAGCGGTTTTCCCACTACAGAGAACAAACTCACAGGTAATTCACAAGTTCTGTTTTAGTTCCCTTCTTAAATAAAGGGACTACATTGGCTTTAAACATAATGCTTTTAAAACGTAGCGTTTGTATGATCGTGCAGCTACACACCACATTACCCATGTTGACCGTATTGAAAAGGGTGACATGAGAATCTTGCCCTGCATAAAAGAGCGAGATTCTCATGTTGCATCCTTAAACAGTGCAGCATTGCCCATATCTTAGATCTAAAATAGCATGGCTGGTAAAACCCCTCTGATATTGGAGATTGCATTGAATTACTAAGAAACTTTTAACCATTGCCCTTTCATATGGAACAATAATTACACTGCTCTCCCAATGAGTGCTAGCTGTCAGAATATAGCATGATTAACCATTTCAGTGCCAGAGATGTCCAGAATCATTGGGAACCTCTCTGCACTCAAATGGTTAACCATGCTAAATTCTGAGAGCTAGCACTCATTCTGAGAGCAGTGCAACTATTGTTTCATATGAAAGGCCAATGGTAACAAGTTTATTTGTAATTCACTGCAATCTGCAATATTGCAGGCTCTTTTACATCTGATATGCGGCAAATGCTGCGCTATTTAAGGAGTCAACATGAGAATCACATGTTTTTATGTAGGGTGAGATTCTCATGTTGTCCTTTTCAACAGTGACATGGGTAATGCGGCGTGTAGCTGCAGGAATTTTCAAATGCAACATTTTAAAAGTGAAACACTTTACACCATTCTTGTGGCACTAAGCTGTAGTGATAGAGTCTTTAAAGAGTAAAAAGAGTGGTCTCTCTAATACTACACTAAGTTCCTGAAAAACCTTTGGATGTATACCATCAGGACTAGGTGCTTTGTCAGTCTTAATTTTGTCCAGTTTTCAAATTACCTCTTCTTATGTAAACATAATATCTGATAATAGTATGGTCTTATTTGTTACTTGATGATGCTCTTCTACGATATCTAGTTCCTGCATATACTGATGCAAAAATCGTGTTCAAAACATCAGGCTTATTCTTATCCTTCCTAATCAAGTCACCAATCTAATTTTTTAAAGGGCCAATGGACTCCCTCTTAAGTTTGTTGCTATTTATGTATTTGAAAAACTTTTTCTGGATTAACCTTGTTCTCCCTTGAAATTCTAGTTTCATTATCTAATTTTGCTATCCTAATTGCCTTTTTACAATTTTTGGGTAATGTGAAGCTGTGCTGAATGCGCTCCCTGATACTGACTCGTGTGGCTTTGAATTGTGGCCACAGATTCAGATCAAAGCATTTGCCACAACCATCACATCTGACCCACTATTCTCCTTGCTTAGAGTACTTCAAATAGAGGGTGCTGGCTATAGCTATAGATGATAGATGACAGAGACAAGCACCCTGACGTGAACTGTGACTGGGGCTGACTGTAACGGACAATAGAGACAGCGATATATGACACAGTACTTTGTAATTTTCATGCCATCATACGCAAACAATTCTGTTGTGTACTTTACTGTTAAAATCTACATTATTTTGACAATGTCCAGCAAATGTACCATGAGCAGAGGCAGGGTCAAAGGCGTAGGAGCAGAGTAGGAATGTGTTAGTAAAAAGTGACTGTAGCCGTGGTTATGACAGCATGTGCAATGAATGATGATGATCCTTCTCCTTCTAAGAAGGCTGCTCCTCCAACACCAGCAGTATTAATAAATCATTTAAAAACACTGAAGAGTAAAAGGAATCATATTCTATGTTGATGGCATAGTGGAGGAGGGTGGAAGCAGTGCAACCAGCTGCATCACACCAACTATATGAGACTTCAAAATGAGTAATATGAAAGTAGTGGGAAAGACACAGATGGAGATGAAGAGGAGGACCTAATTATGATGATGATGTTGATCCAGACTATATACCTCCAGCATCCTCAATTCTTTCAGATACAGATAAAGTTAAAGTGAATCTATCACATATAGAAAAGTAATGCTCATTAGTTAGAGCATTTAGTGAAAAAGTTAAACATGTTACTCATTTTTTAAAAAAACCTGTTATCTGCGCAAAAATTCAAGTTTAAAAGGTGCCTAGCAGCCTACTTCCGCTTGCTGCACAGAGGCTGTTCCTGTCCCACTACCCAGCATGCTCTGATGACAGAGGCTGTCTGTCTCTAAGCTGGAGCAATCTCATTGGCTAGATATCGATCTCTCTCTACCAATGAGATCGCTCCAGCTTAGAGAAAGAAAGCCTCCGTCACTGCAGGATACTGGGTAGTGGGACGGGAGCAGAGGCAGAGCTGCAAGCAGGAAGTAGGCTGCTGGGAACTTTTTAAACTTGAATTTTTGAGCAGATAATGTTTTTTTTTTAAAAAAATTAGTAACATATTAACCTTTTTCTCTAAATGCTCTAATGAGCATTACTTATCTATATGTGATAGATTCACTTTAAGAGTGAGAGAGAGATGATGACATGGAAGAAAATTAGCTAAAAGGAAAATTATCAGTCTTCCACCACTGAAAAGAAGCTCTATGTCTGTTTATAAACTGTTTGAGAAATTAAGTGGAAACTCTAATGCTGGACAAGTAAAAATGCATAAAAAAACACAGTCGTCATCATCACCAGGCCCAACCCCCACCCAGCCACACACATTACTGTTGAATAATCAACAAAACAGGTGATCAACTTCCACAACCCTAGCTATGATGAGTGCTGCTACTAGAAGTGCAGCACCTTTGACACCTACAAGTAGTTGAATTACAATATCTATCCCGAATAGCAATAGTAGTAGTAGCAGCAACTCCTCAGAAATCCCTAAATCTATACAGTCTACAGTGTGGAGATACTTCACTCACGATCCAAAGGTAAACATGGAAATATCATATGGCAAGAAAATTCCACTGACTGCAGATATGTGGACAAGGAACCAGACTACAGACTTTATGATTGTCTGACTGTCAATGCTCACTGTGTTTCCTTCCCACCAGTGGTCAACAATAACATGCAACATTAGGTTATAGCTAGTAATATAGCATCTGGTTCTGGAGGTATTATTAAATGACAGCAGAAGAGTAATCCATACCATCAGTATACCACATTGATTTTAAAAGAAAAGTCCACAAAGCCACAGATGTGTTAAAAAACTAGAGCTTGTGACAGAGGAATGGTTTGTACCCCATTCATTGAATGCTGGTTTTGAGTCTACTGATCATGGCTCCAAAATAATAGTTGCCTTGGGAATAGGTGATATGGTGCATTCATCCTGCTTTGCCTATGTACTAAATTTAGGTAGACTAGATTCTGCTCAGAATCCAAAAATCTCTGAGAGATGCTGAATATCACAGACAAAATCTGCACCCATTTTAGCTGTTCCTACCATGCTCCATTACCAGCTGAAAACTGAAGTCCCTATCAGGTAGGATAAGAGCATTAGAGAATATACAATGCAAAACTTGAAGGCTTTGAGACAGCATCTTTGTCACCTGGTCAATGACGACTAATGTGTGATGTGAGGAGGTCACCTTGTTAGGACAGGAAATGAATGAGATTCTTCCACTGATATTTTTACTGCAGAAAAACCTAAGGAGCATGACTGATGACTGTTACAATTATTACAACACAGACATGAATCAGGTAATGAATGAGATGTTAGCATGCTTTGAGAAGGATCCTCACATAAGTTGTTATGCGTGATAACTTCTCCGGTTCCTATATTATTCGATATTGCCTATGCACTAAGATCTCCAGAGTTGGAGAACACTTAGTGCGCAGGCTAAATAAAATAACATAGGACTTGGAGAAATGGAACCAAGTGAGAAGTCATCTCTGCTTTATCACCTCTTTACTAGGGATGGGTGAAAGGTCCTGTTGGTTTCTGTAAAAATATCAGAAAAAAACAGGTGGTCATCCTCTACAAAATACTGTATCTCATCAAGTATCAGTCTGCCCCAGTCACAGCCTGGCGGTTCCTGTCTCTGTAACTTTTCATACCAATTTCTTATTTTATTTTTAAAATGTTTTCTTTTTTATTAACTGTCCCCCCAATCCCAGTCAACAACACTCCCCCCAAAAAAATTTCCCATTCAACTACACTCTACCAACACAGGCACCCTCCTCAGACCCCTTTTATATCATGTCTTATTTTATTTATTTATTTATTTTTACTATTCCCCCCTGTTCCCTGTTCAACTGATTCTTCCTCACACTCCACCAGCACAGGCACCCTCTGACCCCTTTTATACTATGCCTGTGGGAAATAAAATAAAATGTGCTATATATTGTGTGTAAATTCAATGTTCTCATTGATTTTGATGCAATGAGCTAGGGGAAAAAAGCTGAAAAATTGCACTTTTTCTGGAAATTATTCACCAAGCAGGAAGTGCTATTATTCGCCGATTTTGGTTTGAGGCAAAAAATGTTTGCCAATCCCAACTCTTTACCACTCCATCTTATTGCATAACCCCAATAGTGACAATTAAAATAACTTCCCTTATAGTCTTTAACCCTATCTTGCCCTAGATTTTTAATTTTACATCACATTCCATACGCCTTTAATAGGTTTATGACTGGAAGAGAGAAGGATGAAAGATTATTGTTTGCATTTATAGTACATACAAACACTTAAGCCCTCCCACTTTTTCCTTTGATGACCTCCTCTGCTCCAGTTCTATTGGAGCAGATGGGGAAGAAGGCAGGAGCTGCCTGCTACCTTAATGAACCTCAGGTGCAAGGTTGCAATTTTGGCCATTTTTGACAAAGACAATGGATTTCTTCCAATTGTTTTGTGTCATCAGCAAGAGATAATACACATATAATGTAATGAATGAACACATGTAATAAATAGGCACATTAAAAAGCACTCAACTGTAAGGTACTCCATTTCAACTTTGAGCCCACTTGAAATTTTCCATTTGCAACAGCACTCTTTAGTCTATCATGTAACCAGTTTACTGTCTATTCACTGTCATCATCTCCCAAGCCTTTTAATTTATGAAGTGACCTCTTGTGTATCATTCTTCCAGAGACATTTGCAAAATGACAGTATAGTACACCCACAGCAATACCATTGTTAATATGGGTAAAACTGGTACCCTGTTAACTGTAAAAAGGTGGAGACTGGTAGAGTAAAAAAAACTTTATTGGCTAACTGAGTAGCTTTTGGATGCAGGCTTTCAAGACTAAGGATTGGTGAAACATTTTACCTCAAAAGAGAAACAGGAGAAAAATGGCACTTTTTTGCCAAGTGGGAAATGTTTAGAGAAAAGTGCAGTTTTTTGCTTTTTTTCAACTAGCCCATTGCATTGAAATCAGTGGAAAGACAGAATATCTCCCCACCACGTGGCAAGATTCTCTTTTTTACCCACCGGCACATAAAAGGGTGTCAGGTTCTCATACCTAGGGATGGGCAAAAACTTTGGCCTCAAATCAGAATTAGCAAAAAATGTCACTTCCTGTTAAAAGTGCAGTTTTTCTGGTGTTTTTTTGCCTAGCTCATTGCATTGAAATGGATGAATTTTCGCCACCACATGGCAGTTTTCTCTTCTTTTCCTGCAGGCATATAAAAGGGTTTTGGCCTCTCATAGCATGTTATTCTGTGTTTTTGAGAGGAGAAAGCAGCATGCTTCTGAGCTACAGAAACAACTAAAGGGGACTGAAGCTTGGTTTAGGGAGTCTTTTAGGTAGGACGTTTGGGGCTAGATTCTATTGTAGGTGCTAAATGTTAACACCAGTTTTAGCAAACATTTTCCTATTGAAGTGTATGGGGGAAAACTGGAGATAAAAGCAGTGATAAAATTAGCACCTGTAATTGAATCCATCCCTTGTTTTAATTTTTAGTGGAGCCTGGGGGTACTCTGTGGGAGAAAAAAGGAGGAAAGAGATGGCCCTCAAATACCCCAAAACTTGGTGTGACTGACTGACAAGTCACAGGCAGATGGGGTACAAATTGCTTTCTGATTTTGCTTTTATTTTGTTTTTTAGTTATAATTTTTTGGGATTGACTGTGATAAGATAGGGTGGTCAACTTAAAAAATAAATAAATAAATAAATAAAATAAAAAATAATAAATAAATACATATATTAGGTGACAGACAGATGACTGGGAGCCTGAAGTGAGCTGTATATGACTGAGGCAGACTTCATAGACCGCAGATGACGTTGAGAATTATGTTGAGGGCAAAAGGCAGGACATCACACTCCATGAGTTGTGTACTGTAGAGAGTAAAACCACACACACTGTAGTTGAGTAATGTCCAGGAAATGCACAGGGGCCAGGGGGGAAGGGGACATGTGGAGTAGTGCAAGGATGTAGGAGTAAAGTAGTAGTTCAAAAACTACCATAATTGCTGCAGCATGTGCAATAAATAATGATGATCCCTCTCCTCCAGGGAAGAATGCAGTTTGTCACAGTCCCATCAAAATTTCCACCTCAACACCAGTACAAAAATATATAAAAAGAACACTGAAGATGACAATGATACACATTCTAGTGTTGATGATGGAAAAGGCATTGTGGAGGAATGAGTAGCAGCTGTGGCAACTGCTTCATCTGACAGTGATGAAAAACAAGCACCAAAACACCTGTTCTCAAAGTAGTAGTGAACTTTATGAAACTAAAAAGACATTGTTTGTCACCTCAAAAAGCTTAGAGGAATGTGAGGTTAGTGGGCAAGAAGCATCTGCCGATGCTGAGGATGACCTAATGCTAATTTATGATGATGATTTTGCAGATCTAGAATATATACCTGCATCATCCTCTTCTTGTTCAGATACAGATGAGGTTGAGAGTGAGAGAGATGGTGACATGGCTAGAAAGTTAGCAGAAAGGCAAAGGCTCAATCTTCAACCACTGAAAAGGAACAATGTGCCTGTCTGTAAACTTTTGAGAAAACCATTTGAAACTGTGACCTTGCACAAAGACGGCAAAAAGAACACAGTCATCCTGTCAGTCATCATCAGCATCATCTCCGCTTCCAAGTCCCACTCAGCCACACACACTTGTGTTGAGTAACCAGCAGCAACAACAACAGCAACACAGGTTATTAATATCCACAACATTAGCTATGATGTTTGCCTCTACTGCTGATGGAAGTGGTGCAACTTTGACACCTAGTAGTAGTAGCAGTAGAATTGCATCAACATCTAGCTCCAGTAGTAGTATTATCCCTCAGGTACCCCTCAGTCCATGAAGTCCACAGTATGAAGATAACAAAAGTATAATATAGGTGAGCACTAAAACAATATAATGTGAATCAGTGTTATACAAGTCGCAATAGAAAACATTAGTGCAATGTTATAAATATATATATACATATAAATATATACCAAAGTGCTATGAAAAATGTTGCCTGTGTAAAACCCCTGCTAAATGGATCTATATAAAAATAAAATATAAAGAATAATCTCTACTATCAATTGTATTCTGATAGTGAACATACCAAAAGTAGAAAAAGAAAAAACAATGTAGACTGTAATTCTTTATAAAAAATAAGAATTAATTTATTATCATAAAACACAGAAATACATTCAAAAACACATGTATGTAATTATAATGCACCTTAGCTAATATAAAGCTATATTGACTAATATGTGAATTCACATAGAAAAAATATATTTTAAAACATATCACGAATTAAAGATAATAGAAAGTTTGTGAGGCTCCCGGTATAGAAGAGGGCAGGTGGAATAGTATAACCAAACAGCATACGTTGCTCCCCTGACTTGGATCACTTGTTCGTGTAAGGATGTTGTAACGGTTTTTAGGACTCTCAGACCAGTAAGTGAAAATAAAACACACTTTATTTAAAGTAAAATAATGCTCAGGTTCGCCCTCTAGTGGCGGTAGGTAATATACAGGTCAAGTAAACTGAGATATTACAATAGTAATAGCACAATAGATATATATGCAAGAAAGTATGCAATAGGATGATATGAACCCCCAAGGGGTTAATGTCTAGATAACAGTCCGTCTCAGATGTGGAGGTTTGACACGCCCTGGATGTTAAGAGGCTGTGCTGGATAGACAAAGTTCATCAAGTACTGAAGACCGAACTTCCTCGCCAAAGTGTTTGGATATTAAGCAGATTAGTAATCAACTTAGCCCCCACGGGCATAGTTACTGGAACTGCTTTGGTTTGTGCAAGTGCAAATAGCCCCCCACGGGCATAACGGGAACCGGCCGGCAATGCAAGAGCTAACAGCCTCCTCAGACTTAGTTGAATGCTGGAATATGAATGCAAGAGCCACTAGCCCCCTCGGGCGTAGTACCGGATAAGCCAACACTGAAGCCTTACTGCCACCACTCTGTATTACGGATATCGCCGGTAACCGACACCGGAGAGCCTTAGGCGCCCAAATGACCCAAACAATGTGACTACTCTGCAATGGAGGACTAGAGTTGCCGACGGTGAGCGGCCAACTCAGCAGCAGTATCACTGGTATCGAGGCTCGTACTGGAGATAGAGAGAGTGAAATCGAGGCAGCACTGCAAGAGTTAAAAAGCACGTTTACTCGAGGCTTCAGCGCTACTGGAAGGCTCTGCACTGAGAGGAAGGCACCCAGATTCAAACACAGCTCTGCACAGGTAGCGAGGCACAGCACTAATCGTGGGCAACACCAGGCAAGGCAGTCACACTGAAGTGGGCTACAGAGACTGATAATGTCGCGGCGGCGACAGCTGGAACGCAGGTCACTGGAACAAGCTGGAAGTCGATCTTCGGAGCAGGAAGTCAGCCGGGCCGGGTCGGAGCACGTAGGAGGCAGTCATACAAGCCGGGTCATACACAAGCAGGAACGTCAGCCTAGCCGGGTCAGGATCCAAGGATCCAAGGGTGGTACGCAGACGAGCCGGGTCAGACACAAGCAGGAACACTGGAGAATAGTCAGGACAAGCCGAATCGGTACACAGGAACTCAGAATACAGGAACACAGCAACAGCACTACTGGCTCAGGAACACCACGGAAGGGCATCTGACAGATGTGATAGCCAGGTATAAAAAGGTCATAAGGAGGCGGGTCAAACCCACTCAGCAAATCAGTGACAGCCACAACTGAGAGTGACAGGAATCACAGGCACTGTGATAGTACCCCCCTCTCAAAGGCCCCCTCTCCCTGCCTGAGGTCTGGGTTTCAAAAGATATTTAGAGTGAAAGCTGCGTACTAATCTAGGTGCATGGAGATCCCCTTGATCAACCCAAGAACGTTCTTCAGGGCCATAGCCCTTCCAATGAACCAAATATTGCAGCTTTCCTCTAAATCTCCTGGAATCAATAATACTCTGGACCTCATATTCTTCTTGGCCCTGGACGTCCACCGGCCCAGGAATCACTGGCGTAGTAGTATAACGATTGCACACCAAGGGTTTCAGGAGTGACACATGGAACACATTATGAATGTGCATTGAGGGTGGAAGCTCCAGAGCATAAGAAACCGGATTAATCTTGCGGATAATCTTAAATGGACCAATGAACCGGGGAGCCAGTTTGTTGGACGGCACTTGTAAATTGAGGTTTCTGGATGACAGCCATACCCTGTCCCCAACTTGAAATGAGACCGCTGGAAGGCGTCTGCGATTAGCGTGCCGTTGCTGCCGCCTGAATGACAGACTGAGGGACCTCTGAACCTGTGCCCAAGTGGAACGAAGTTGTGCCAAATGCTCGTCCAAAGCAGGAATCTGCTGCGCCTGAAAGGAGTCCGGGAGCAGACAAGGCTGGAAACCATAATTAACGAGAAACGGGGAGCTCCCGGACGATGAGTTAACCTCACAGTTTCTGGCAAACTCCGCCTGGGCAACAGGTCAGCCCAATTATCATGATGATCGGTGACAAAGCAGCACAGGATCTGCTCCAGTCCCTGATTGGCACGCTCAGCGGCCCCATTCGTCTGGGGATGGTAAGCGGAGGAAAATGACAATTGGATGCCCATCTGACCACAAAATGCCCTCCAAAACCTAGAAACTAACTGGCACCCACAGTCGGAGACAATCACTCTGGGTACTCCGTGCAGACAGAACACCTCTCTGGCAAAAACTATAGCCAATTCCTGGGCCGATGGAAGGCCAGTCAGAGGCACAAAATGTGCCATCTTAGAGAATCTATCGACCACCATAAGAATGAACGTGTAACCTCTAGAGGCCGGTAATTCTCCCAAGAAGTCAATGGATATATGAGACCAAGGACGGTCTCCGTTAGGCACCGGTTGCAATAAGCCCACGGGGAGATGCCTAGGGGTCTTGGCACGGGCACAAGTGGTACAAGCTGCCGTAAACGCGGCGCAGTCGGCTCTCAAGGTAGGCCACCAAAATAGCTGCGAGAGGGACCATACTTGTTGGTCCCTACCAGTATGCCCAGTCGCTTTAGAAGCGTGATAAGTCTCCAACAGACGGACACGGAATGACTCATCTACAAAACATTTCCCCACTGGGGTTTCAGGAGGTGCCCGTGATTGTGATGCCAGTATCTCCTCCCCCAGAGGCGAGGTTATGGTGGTACGAATAGTAGCCAGGATCTGATCTGGCTGAATGTTGGGTACCGGGACGTCCTCCCTCTCAGTGTCAGAAGCGAACTGACGTGACAACACATCAGCCTTGATATTCTTCGAGCCAGGAAGATAGGATACTAGTAAATTGAATCGGGACAAAAACAGCGCCCACCTGGCTTGACGAGAAGACAGTCTTTTGGCTTTGGAGAGATAGGTTAAATTCTTATGGTCAGTAAGAATTAGTACTGGAGTCTGAGTGCCCTCCAAGAGGTGTCGCCACTCCTTCAGTGCTAGTATGATGGCCAACAGTTCCCTGTCGCCAATCTTGTAATGACTCTGGGCGCTGGACAATTTCTTAGAGAAAAACCCACAAGGCTTTAAGGTGCCACCTCCCACAGGACGTTGGGAGAGTACTGCCCCAACCCCAACTTCTGAAGCGTCAACCTCAAAAGTAAACGGCAGGGAGGGATTAGGGTGGGACAGTATAGGAGCAGATGCAAAGGCAGATTTCAGGGTAACAAATGCGTCTTCAGCTGCCTCAGACCACTGAGAGGGAGAAGCGCCCTTATGAGTCAAATCTGATAGTGGTTTTACAATCGTGGAAAAGTTCTTGATGAACTTCCTATAATAGTTAGCAAAACCTAAGAATCGTTGAATGGCCTTTAACCCCTTAGGCCGAGGCCATTGCAGAACCGCTGCCAACTTTTCCTGATCCATGGCAATGCCACTTTTGGATATTATGAACCCCAGGAATGGTACTTGAGATGTATGGAATTCGCACTTTTCAAGTTTGCAGAATAACTTGTGCTTACGAAGTCGGAGCAAGACTTCTGAGACATCTTTAATGTGTTGGGAGAGGTTAGCAGAGTGAATCAATATATCATCTAGATATACTACCACACAGGACTGGAGCAAGTCACGTAAAATATCGTTAATCAATTCCTGAAATACTGCAGGTGCATTGCATAAGCCGAATGGCATCACCAGATATTCATAATGCCCTGTTCTGGTATTAAACGCCGTTTTCCACTCGTCACCCTCTTTAATTCTGACTAGATTATAGGCGGCTCGCAAATCAAGTTTAGTAAAGATCGAAGAGTCCTTTAATCTGTCAAATAATTCTGTAATAAGTGGAATGGGATAGGCGTTCTTAGGCATCAACTTATTCAGCCCTCGGTAGTCAATGCAAGGCCTGAGTTCCCCATTTTTCTTTTTAACAAAAAAAAATCCGGCACCAGCCGGAGACGTAGATTTACGAATGATTCCCCTCTCCAGGGCATCTGCGATATACTCCTCCATAGCCTTATTCTCCTCACAAGACAGTGGGTAAGTGCGTCCCCTGGGGGGCACCGCACCTGGAGGCAAATCAATGGCGCAATCGTATGGCCTATGGTCAGGTAATGCGCTGGCCTCTCCTTTGCTAAATACGTCACTGAATTGCCCATATTCTGTTGGCACAGCTGGAGAGGTACACATAATCTTAACAGGAAAAGAGAGACAATTCTTGTTACAGTACTCAGACCAAGAGTTAACTTCACACCTTTGCCAGTCAAATTGGGAATTGTGTGCCTGTAACCATGGAAACCCCAAAATAACTGAATGGTGCGGGGAACGAATGATCTGAAATCGTATCTGCTCCCTGTGACAAGCCCCCACAGTCATTGTCACTGGGATTGTCTCGAACGTAATGAAAGCAGGATCCAGGGGTCTGCCATCAATGGCCCTTATTGCCACAGGAGAGTCCTTCTTACATAACGGAATGCCCTGCAAATCGGCAAAGGACTGATCCATGAAGTAGCCGGCTGCCCCGGAGTCCACCAATGCTAGGACCTCGATAACCTTATCCGCCCAAGCAAATGCCACCTGGATGGTGGGTTTAGTGGTGCTAGTATCTAGGGACTGTTCTACACCACCTAGGGCCTGTCCCCCAAGGTACCCTAGGTGCGTTCGTTTCCCGGCCTTACTGGACAATTGCGTAATAAATGGCCCGGTTTGCCACAATATAGGCATAAGCCTTGCCTCCTACGATACAACCTCTCCTCCTTAGTGAGCCTAGTAAATCCTACTTGCATAGGTTTAGTGCTGTCAGCTGGTCGTTCAGGTAGAACGGGTGGTGTGGGTGGGTTAAGGAAATTGTTCTGGCCATAACTTTTTGCTTTAGTCCTTTTAGCCAAGCGTCTCTCCCGGATGCGGGAGTCTATTAACATGACATAGTCAATGTACTCATCCAGCTCTCTGGGTACATCTCGAGTGGCTATCTCGTCCTTAATCTGTTCAGCGAGACCCTGGGTAAAGGCTGCAAGTAAGGCCTCATTGTTCCAGCCCACCTCTGCTGCCAAGGTCCGGAACTCGATAGCATACTCACCCAGAGTGCGTTCGCCCTGCTGAATCTCCATCAGCCTTTTGGCAGCAGAGGCAGACCTGCCAGGAACCTCAAACACACGTCTGAACTTCATCACAAAATCTCTAAAGTTCAGTGTGCAGGGTCTGGCATTTTCCCATAACGGATTTGCCCATGCCAAAGCTTTGCCCGTCAACAGAGATATCATAAATCCGACCTTACTACGGTCGTTAGGAAATGCCTGGGGTGTCAATTCCAAAAATATCTCCAACTGGTTAATGAAACCTCTGCATAGGGAGGGTTCGCCATCATATCTTAAGGGTAACGGCGCCGCTGCCGTTAACCCTCTTGAGTTAGCAGAGGGAATTACAGACGGATTCCCCGGTGTCAAGACTGGGGGGACCACCGGATTAGGACCAGACTTGTCCAAATGTACTGTACGTTCGAGTAACGTCTGTAGAGCCAGTGCCAATTGGTCCAGGCGCTGCTCATGGACATCCATTCTCCAGTGGATGTTCTGAGTATTACTTTCACCCTTACCATCTGAGGTCATGGCCCTTTCGTACTGTAACGGTTTTTAGGACTCTCAGACCAGTAAGTGAAAATAAAACACACTTTATTTAAAGTAAAATAATGCTCAGGTTCGCCCTCTAGTGGCGGTAGGTAATATACAGGTCAAGTAAACTGAGATATTACAATAGTAATAGCACAATAGATATATATGCAAGAAAGTATGCAATAGGATGATATGAACCCCCAAGGGGTTAATGTCTAGATAACAGTCCGTCTCAGATGTGGAGGTTTGACACGCCCTGGATGTTAAGAGGCTGTGCTGGATAGACAAAGTTCATCAAGTACTGAAGACCGAACTTCCTCGCCAAAGTGTTTGGATATTAAGCAGAATAGTAATCAACTTAGCCCCCACGGGCGTAGTTACTGGAACTGCTTTGGTTTGTGCAAGTGCAAATAGCCCCCCACAGGCGTAACGGGAACCGGCCGGCAATGCAAGAGCTAACAGCCTCCTCAGACTTAGTTGAATGCTGGAATATGAATGCAAGAGCCACTAGCCCCCTCGGGCGTAGTACCGGATAAGCCAACACTGAAGCCTTACTGCCACCACTCTGTATTACGGATATCGCCGGTAACCGACACCGGAGAGCCTTAGGCGCCCAAACGACCCAAACAATGTGACTACTCTGCAGTGGAGGACTAGAGTTGCCGACGGTGAGCGGCCAACTCAGCAGCAGTATCACTGGTATCGAGGCTCGTACTGGAGATAGAGAGAGTGAAATCGAGGCAGCACTGCAAGAGTTAAAAAGCACGTTTACTCGAGGCTTCAGCGCTACTGGAAGGCTCTGCACTGAGAGGAAGGCACCCAGATTCAAACACAGCTCTGCACGGGTAGCAAGGCACAGCACTAATCGTGGGTAACACCAGGCAAGGCAGTCACACTGAAGCGGGCTACAGAGACTGATAATGTCACTGAGGCGACAACTGGAACGCAGGTCACTGGAACAAGCTGGAAGTCGATCTTCGAAGCAGGAAGTCAGCCGGGCCGGGTCGGAGCACGTAGGAGGCAGTCATACAAGCCGGGTCATACACAAGCAGGAACGTCAGCCTAGCCGGGTCAGGATCCAAGGGTGGTACGCAGACGAGCCGGGTCATACACAAGCAGGAACACTGGAGAATAGTCAGGACAAGCCGAATCGGTACACAGGAACTCAGAATACAGGAACACAGCAACAGCACTACTGGCTCAGGAACACCACGGAAGGGCATCTGACAGATGTGATAGCCAGGTATAAAAAGGTCATAAGGAGGCGGGTCAAACCCACTCAGCAAATCAGTGACAGCCACAACTGAGAGTGACAGGAATCACAGGCACTGTGATAGATGTTCACCGTCGGATCACTTCAAACAAGATAGCGGGCAGCTGCACCCCTACACCGTTTTTTTTCATATCACCTAAACATCTTAGAGACGCACAGGTTATTGAAACCTAGGACGGGAGGTGAGACAGACAACATCTATCAGACTTCCTCTAACTCTGCCTGCTTTGTTGGATCAGATAAGAAAGCCGTGGACACATTGTGTTTCTTTATAAGGAACTGCTTAATCGAGATGGGAGAGACATGAGAATCACAGCTACATATTAGTATTGGCTGTAGATCTCTGCCCGCAATCTTGTTTGAAGTGATCCGACGGTGAACACCCCTGCACGAACAAGTGATCCAAGTCAGAGGAGCAACGTATGCTGTTTGGTTATACTATTCCACCTGCCCGCTTCTATACCGGGAGCCTCACAAACTTTCTATTACCTTTAATTGGTGATATGTTTTAAAATATATATTTTTCTACGTGAATTCACATATTAGTCAATATAGCGTTATATTAGCTAGGGTGCATTATATTTACATATATTTTTTTTATGTATTTCTGTGTTTTATGATAATAAATACATTGTTATTTTTTATAAAGAATTAGAGCTCTCGCCACATTGTTTTTTCTTTATATATATATATATGTAACTAGCAAAAGGGGCATGGCGTTGACCTGTGGTAATTAAGTGCCCAAACCAGTGTAAATGAAAGTGTTTAATACTGCTGAAGCACTCAAAGGACACTCCAGTACTGTATAGGGAAAGATGCTGGGACATTATATAACTGTGTGTCATGCACACAAACGCACGCTAGTATTGTATAGTGAAATATTACACAGCAGCTGCGCTCCCCTGATTATCCCTGTTTCCTTCATGTAGTAAAAAGTGTTATTCATTATATCCCCCCTGTCTATGTTTGTGTGTGTGAAATTTTTATTTGTATTTTTTTCCATATGTTTCTTTCTCTGTCTTTCCATACTTTTGTCCCCCTGTTCCATAACACTCTTTCCCTCTGTTTGTCATTGTCTCTGACAGTGTGTTTTCTTTCAGTGCTGTGTGCTGCTTTTCACTAGTCCCTTTACAGTCTGTGTTCCCATTTCCTTGTTATTGGCATACCTGTAACATTTTCAATGCAGACTACCCAGAGGGCAGTCTTCCGGTGCCGCTGGGGGAGATGTATGACGTGATTTGTATCAGAAAAGGGACAGGGCTTATTCGTGAATGGTGGGCAGGGCTTCAAAAACCGCCAAAAAATGAAAAATAGCCTTGGAAGGAGGGGAATTTGGCTGAAGTGCAAGGAGCATACATCCAAGGCACAGAAGTGGGTAGAGTGTTACCTCTCTCTTTCACTCTCTGTCAATGGACATTAAAATCGGATCGCATTGACTGTGGTCATTTAATATATAACTTACATCCATTACTTTTAGACAGTGAAGAGGTGTGAGAACAATTTAACACATGTGCGCATACAAGGGGCACAGAGTAAAAATGGCCGAAATGGTACTAAAGTAGGTACCTGGCCCCATGCAACAGGTGAAGTCCCCATAGGAATATGGATGAGGTGGCAATGACCTGCAACCGGGAGAGTGGTGCCATAGCAGTCAATGTGAGCGGGAGACAGGAGAGGCCACATACACCATGAGCATAGTCGGGTGAGGTGTTGGGAACAGCTGAGCAATCGGATCTGCGGGAGAGTCCATCTGTAGTAGTGTGCAAAATTCCTGTAAAGCACGCTATATTTAACATAAGCTCTCATACTTCAGTGGCCTATTCTTCCACTCTTGTCCCTACAGCCGTCTCAGCCTTTCAGGCAATGGTGATGTGCTTCCCGGTTTGTGTTAAAAGAAAAATCTCTACATTGACAGACAAAAACCTGTCACGAAGACGAGAGCAGAGGAATGAGCCAGTGAAGTATGCACTCATGGGTTAAATAAAGTGCTGCGTGTGAAAGTCAGGAACGCTGCCTAGCAGAGAGAGTATTACCATCGGTTCAGTGCGAGTGGGGAAGTATGTGGGTGATTGCACTGGGCCATCATTATACATTCGGGGTTGAATGGTCGCACTTTCACCGGAGTAGGCCTGTCCCAAGCAGAGTGCGAGGGGATGCATGGACTGAAATCAGCATACCTTAGGATAACACTATGTCTCAGTGGTTGTAGTTGGTGTAGTCCAAATGTGTGTTGGGCATGTTGAAAATTGTTTTCAGCTGAAACGTGTGAGTAAAAGTTAGTGGAATTTTTTGGATTATACAGAGGGCTGGAGGGCTGCTGAGAATCATGGTAGGTGTAGTCTAAGTGTGTGTTGGGCATATTTAATTTTCAGGCAGCTGGATAATGAGGGTGGGGCAAGATAGATTTTTTTTTTTTGATGCACGAGTGTGTTGGCTATGTTTAATTTTGTTTTGTGTGTGGGGGGCTTTTGTATGTGAGTTAATTTTGTTTTGTGTGTGTGAGAGAGTGGGGCTTGTGTGTGTGTCTGTGGTGTAGGAGCAAATGGCAGCCATAGTTTTTTTTTGGTTACTTGAATACTGGTGGGCGGACTAGATAGTGGGGGTGGGCCAAGTCCCTGCATGACTTTCACAGGCCTAGCAGTAGCCTTCAACCACTGAAACTCCTGTGAAATTCACCCCCCTATTGAATCACCCAATAGCAGCAGTAACTTAGGAGACATAAATTATGTAATGAGCCTTTCTCACTAATATATTAATATATATGACATAAATAAATCTTACTCACAATAAAGTGGCAAGTTTCATAAATGAATGTATCCACTCTTATCTCTCTCAGTATAGTGAGTTTGAAATAGGTACATAAAAAGATAGCAATACAGCACATAACATGATCTGTTTATACAAGTGAATAAACACAATAAAATTAAATCATATAAAGTTCCAAAAATATACAATTCTTAAAATGCATATTTGCATGAATGTATTATGTATCTCTACATTAGAGATCACTAAGTCATAAGAAAGAATGAAAAAGACCTTGATTATGTAAACTCACTTGGCTGATCTGATGGCCAGAATCGGGTGTGGGGAAATGTTGTGAGCTGCCTTCACTCAGCTACCACCATTGAACATTCATGTTCACAATATATATAATCTTCAAAGGAATAGAAAGATATGTGGACTAGAGTATATACATATTTATACAAAGGAGGTCTTTGTGATCCAGATTCCTCTGAGATGACCAAGTGCGGGCAGTCTGAATTCACCACAAGTTATTTGCAGTCCTGGGAGAGTCCTTTTCACTCCCCAGGCTCTCCTGAATTTGTGAGTACCATCTATCTTTCTATTCATTTGAAGATTATATATCTTGTGAACACGAATCTTCAATGATGGTAGCGGAATTAGGGCAGATCGCAAAATTTCCCCAAACTGATTGTATATTGTCTAGCCATCAGATCTGCCAAGCAAAGTTTTCTTTCAATTGAGTTTACATAGGTCTTTATCATTCTCCCATACGAATTAGTGATTTTTAATTCAGAGATACATAATACCTTCAATTAAATAAGCATTTCAAGAATATATACTTTATATATATATATATATATATATATATATATATATATATATATACATATATTACATCTTGAGTCTACACATCATCATGAATATGTGTCAGTGTCAATTAAGCAGGAAGTTTGTGTTTTGGGCAAAGGACAAAGGAACTCGGCCTGATTTTTTCAAGGCATATGTTTCTGTAGGACTCACAATGTTGACTTTCAGCTACTTGTTTCTCCACTGCAGCCCTCAGAAGAAGTAATATTGTGATGGGAAAAATTGCACCATAGAAAACATAGGTTGAAAAATGTGTTAAAATTGGCAATAAGGAGGACAATTTTGCATTACCAAAAAGTAGAAAACTTACAGGGGGAAAGAATTGTCTATTTTTTCATGAAAAGTCATGCAAGAAATGTTTCTCACTTTGCCCACCCCTAATCTCAGCATGCCATTCTGTGTTTGTAAGAAGATTGCCTAATAAATCGGAGTTGAAGCTAAGTTTAGGGAGTCTTGTAAGGAGGAAATCTGTTATTTGTATTAGGAGAGTTTGGGGGACAGGAAGGGAGAATGGAGTTTGACCCCAAATACCCCAAAATTTGGTTTGACTGACAGGGAAGACACAGCTGTTTCCAAGTTTATTTTTAATCTGGCTGCTGTCTGTCATACAGGAGTCTGTGGGTGTAAGAAGGGAGAAAAGATGGTTTAACCCTAATACCCCAACATTTTGTGTGCCCGGGTAGACACAGGCAGCCGGGATCCAAGTTCCTTGATCTAGCTGTTATTTCTGTGCTAGGGGAGTCTACGGGTGAGAAGAGAGCAAAGGAGAATTACCCTAAATACCCCAAATTTCTGTGTGACTGACTAGGAAGACATTCTTATTTTTTGATAGTGTTGTAGGCAAAGGACAAAGGCACTCAGCCTGCTAACAATTTTTTAAGGCATATGTTGCTGTAGGACTCACATCTTTTACTTTCAGCTATTTCTTTCTCCACTTCAGCCCACAGAAGATGTAATATTGTGGAGACAAATCTGGCAGTCATAGAAAGCATATGTGAAATATGGTAAAGCTCAGGAAATGTATGTATTGTCTATGTTTTCATAAAAAGCAGGAAACCATTGTTTTTCTGTGGAAAGTCCTGCCAGAAATTTCTAGTACTTTTCACCATCCTTGTTCAATTAAGACAACTTAGTTCTCTTCTTCAAGCATATTTAGAATGAAGGTTGAATATGCATGACAGATTATACATTCATGCATATTATTTTTAAATATAAATTCCGTTGTAGGTAAAACTCTTATAACCACTTTCTGTGTAAGTTATTCCTTAGACTCCAGTACAGGTATCTCTTTGTAGCTAACCAAGTGGTACAAGATTTATTTCCCTTTTGATGTGTGAATAGCTCCAGTATATTACATTTGTAGAGTTCCTGACTTTCAGACAAATATGGCTAAGCATATGGAATGTATGGAATGAGTTACCCCCCCCAAGCTCCAGAGGGGGCACAACACGCAGATTTTTAATGAACTGCACCCCATCTGCCACCCAAAGGTCCCCAAATGTGTTTACTGTGTGGAATATCCTTGTCATGGTTTGGGCCACAGTTCAGAGTGTTAAAGCTGGTCATCAATTTATACTCCTAAATATTTCTGTGTCTCTGGTTTTGAAAGATTCCCATTAGTACCGTCACTCTGAGATATTTAATGCTGCTACCAGGTTCGCAAAACTATTGATCCAGTGAGATGTCTCTTTTCTTGTTAATACTGGGCCTATGAGAATTCATCCATTTTCTTAGTTGTTATGTCTCTCCTACATATAATCCTGTGTCAGAACACTTCACACACATTATGAGGTATAAACCATTAGATGATCTTTAGAATTTGCTCTTGATGTTGTGGTTTTGTTGGGAATGTAGTAGGGGTACCTTATTTGTGGTACATATGTGGGCACAGGTTCCATAGTTCTCTTGAAGACAGGGAGAAGTATCATTTTCTGTTTCATTCTTAAGGGATCTCCTTACCAACAGCTGTTTCAAGTTGGGGTGCCGAGCAAAGTTTGTAGGAATATTTTTTTTTAAATCTACCCTCAGTATATAATATTAGTTGGAGCTGTTGTGAGAAATTGCACAATACTTTAAACTAGCAGTTGTAGGTGACTACTAATGACACTTTGATCTCTTTCTGTGGTTGTATCATGGTCCCCGTGATTCCCTGTCAATCTCTGGAGGTATACATTTGCATTGGAGGAGTCTGATTGGCCCACCCAGGATGTGCCTTTATATACTGAGGTTTGGGCACTTGTCAATGGCCCTTTCGTACTGTTACGGTTTTCTGACACACAGACCAGGATGTAACGTAAAACACAATTTATTGAAATAAAAATGAACAACACTGCCCCTAGGGGCTAGTAAAGTTAAGACAGGCAATATGAACAGAGGATGGAGTAAACTACAAACAGTAGTGCATAGAGGATTAAGTGGAGCAACTGGTAAGGCTCAGGCTAGATTGGCCAACGCCCAGGAGATATATAGCAGTCTATGGAAACAGTCTTTAAAGGGATAGTATTACTTCAAAATTAATATCACTCATATTGTAGCCCTTAATAAACTGAGTTAAATGACACCAGTGGCAGCTCTCAAACCTTTATGGTTTAAGAGATAGCCACTTTCAAAGTTTCCTCTCCCCTGTTGTCAGTGTTCTGCTGCCAGCAGGGGAATCCGGTCCCGGGACAGGTGGAGGCTCTTAAACAGAGCTGATATCTCGTTATGGATGGAAAAATGATTCATTGAAACAGTCTTCTATGTGTGCTTGGTTACCAAGCACACGTAAAAGACTGTTTCAATTAATTATTTTTCCTTCCATAACGAGATATCGGCTCTGCTGAAGAGCCTCCTCTTGATTCAGAGACCAGATTCTCCTGCAGGCAGCAGAACGCTGACAGCAGGGGAGAGGAAACTTTGAAAGCGGCTATCTCTTAAACCATAAAGGTGTGAGAGATGCCGCTGGTGTCATTTAACTCAGTTTATTAAGGGCTACAAAATGAGGGATAGTAATTTTGAAGTAATACTATCCCTTTAAATGTAGATCAGGAACTCAGGAAAAGCGCTGTAACACTCTTGAAGCATAAACAGGATGAGCCCCTGTTGCTCTAAGCTGAGCCCGTACCACCACAGTGGGCTTATGAGGATTGCTACTGCCAATTTGATGTAACCAGAATAGGAATCGCCCTGAATGAGTATCGAGTAACCCTGCGTCTGCCATGGAAATATGCCAGCCCTTGGGAGGCCACAGTAGAACGGAATTGCCCAAGCTATGAAGAGCCGATGCACAGAGTAGTGCAGTTGGGATAAAGCACTTAGAGCGAATGAGGTACTGCCCAGACACCCACACGGTGTCACCCAGAATCCTTGTTGCAAGAGCGAATGGACTACCAGTGTCAACCAGCGTGATCACGATGCTCACCGGGCATCGAACAGGCGGAGCTCTGCAAGGACTGGTATAGCGTAAAGCGGAGGCTCAAATGTGTAAAGGCTCAGAGAATCACCGGAGCTTGGCAATGAATCAAATGGCACGTAATCGGAGGCTACCGGCAGTGCAAGGGTTAATCTGGTACATTTGAAAAGAGCAATGCTCAACGAGAACAAGGCAGGCAACCTCGGCTGCAGCGTAATGAGCGAGGAAACAGAGAACAGTCAGAATGTCGCCAGCGTGACCGGAGTACACAGGAGCAGCAACCGGACAGGAGCAGTAACCGGACAGGAACAGTAGCCGGAACCGGATGACTGAGTCGCAGGAACACCACCGGAGAGTGGAGCAGTCAAGGAGCAGGTTCAAGAGCCAGAACCGGGTCGGATCACGGAGCGGAGTCGTCAGCCAGTGCCGGGTCGGATCACGATGCAGGGTCGTCAGCCAGAGCCGGGTCAGATCACGGTGCAGGGTCGTCAGCCAGAGCCGGGTCAGATCACGGTGCAGGGTCGTCAGCCAGAGCCGGGTCAGATCACGGTGCAGGGTCGTCAGCCAGAGCCGGGTCAGATCACGATGCAGGAACAGAAGGAGAGTCAGACTAGCCGGGTCGGTACACAGGAGACACTGGAAATCAATAACAAGGAGCAGCAGCACAACACCACGAAAGGGCAATTGACAAGTGCCCAAGCCTCAGTATATAAAGGCACATCCTGGGCGGGCCAATCAGACTCCTCCAATGCAAATGTATACCTCCAGACATTGACAGGGAATCACGGGGACCGTGATAGTTTGTTTGTATTCTAGATTTCTTTTGGGTACATTGGTGTTTATCTGAATCTGGATGTCTCTGACTTTGTCATTATATCAGTAACTGCTAAAATATCTCCTAAGATTTTTATGATGTTTACCCCATGATCACAGGTCTTAGAGCTTATGCTGTTATACTTTATGGCCTGGCTGTAAACAATAGAGTTTTTTGTGAGTTTGGGATGGAAACTGTAATTACTGAGATAATTTGGCCAGTCTGTTGGCTTGCGGTACAGAGATGTCCAGATCCAGAAAGTTCATTTCTGTGGGTGAATGGAAGGCATTGTAATTTTCATGAAATGACAAAAGTTCACCTTTGCTGGTGCATGGACAAGGATTCCTGCTCCAGTTTGTCCATGAATAGTTTGGCTTATTGTCTTTTCATTCACGTTCCCATAGCAGTTCCAAGCTTGTGTATGCATAGTTCTTTCCCAGGTTCTGTGTGGGTAAGCCCTCAGTGTTTGGTTCAGGTGTTACCTTGGATAAGTCTGGGAGCACAGTCTGTCATGCTGTGGTCACTATGGGACAAGGCTGGGGGGGGGCAGTGTGTGATTCTATGGTTAATACAGATCACAGTGGGAAAAGCAAACAACTGCATGTTTCATTGGAGTTCTCACCAAAGGCAAAAAATGTTGTCTTTCACCATTTTCTCATATGGATCAATATTTCATCCATCGCTAGACTACATAATATGTATACAATAACATTTTAAGTGTAAGATGGGTGAGCAACTTATTGCAGTACAATGTGTTGCTCACTGATAAGCACAGAACATTGCTTTTTACAGTGTATTCATTGCCCGGCTTGCTCCTTCACATTGATGCTGCCTGCAGGCAGCTGTTTAGACAAACTGCTGGAGGAAAGGGGTAAAGTGGATGACTGCGAGAGTGCTCAACGTCATCTTAGATGGAAGAAAGATGGCTGCTCTCTCCCTCGTCTCAGCACAACATTTGGCTTACAGTTTAACCTATAGTAAAATACCATAGTAGGTGAAACTGGCCTGTTTATTATATTTATTATATAAGCAATTGATGGGGTGTGGCTGTATATGGTGACAGTTCTGCTTTAAGCTGCTTCTGCTTTTGAATAAACAGATATTAAAAACTTGATATTCGATGTAAAATTGTGTAGTAAGTTAGAGTGGTTGGGGCAAATGGTATGAATCTTTCTCAATCACTGCAGGTGTTCCTCTAAAAATAAAAACAATTTGTTAGAACTGTTATCATTCATATGAATAAAAGCTAGTAAAACTAGCTTCAAACTATCAACAGATCATATTCAAAATACATTTGAGCTACATTTAATTTGATTAAAGCGCCACATTAATCAGAGAATTGGTTGATTCATGAATATTGTGGCATGGTAATGAGGATTTATGCTTAAAATACATTTTTAATAATATTTTATTTTTGCTCATATTCCTTTTAAATACTTTAAAATTCATGTTTAACATGACTTGCTACATTAAGTGTGAAGTCATTCATTTTGCCTATGGGGAAATTTGATAAAAAAAAATCAACATTCTTTTATTAATGTTATTCTATTCCCAGTCCTGTCAGTGCTTTGGTGCAAACATTGTTATTGAAATGCTTATCTGTAAGTACTGAGCCAAGGGGAAATTTAACCTTTATTAATATTGACATCATGTTCTTGCACAATGGCTATATGAAGAAATTCAACTGGATTTAAGCTGCTTTGATGTGTTGTACAAGGAAACAAACTGAATGCATAACATATTATACTAAACCAATGAAAAGTAAAAAAAAAGTATGCATTAAATATTATTATACAGAACAAAAGGCCAAAAAGGCAAAAGTCTTTGGAAGTTAAAAATCAAATATATTTTCAGAAACTGGGGCAATCATCTAAAACAAACAAAGTTTGCTTTTTCTAAAATAAGTACACTTTAAGTAAATTGTTTCTAAATTAATATTTATAAAATAAACCGTAATCATTCTAATGTTTATAGAAACTGATTGTTAAAATTAACACATAAAACAGTCCTAAACTTTGAAGTACCAGAGAGGTGCACAAGGGATTGTGAAGCAATCTTTCACATGACCTCCTGGTCCTGAAAGGGTAACATTTTCTATTTTTTTTTTTCTTTTAAATGTCACTTGCTGTTAATCCTAAGTTTCCTAAGTCATATACCCATTGGCTGTAGATATGTAAAGGTTTAGATGTATCAGAATAAAAAATGTCTGAAAGCTCAGTATTGAGCCCAAGGCCATCATAAGGCCACAGACCCAAAGGCCTTCTTTCTTCTTTCTGCCTCTATAAGGGAAGCCCACCAAACTAATAAAAAGGATGAACTTGCCCTCCAGTAGGTGATAGGAATGTAAGGAGACAGGTAGGAGTTGGGGGAGAGGGGGAGGGATATAACAGGTAGCCGTAGGTTTAGGGGCTTGATAAGATGAGTTTATACTGGGGGCAGGTGGACGTAATATTTAGCAAAGACTGATTGAGGTGGGGATCCCCTGATATAGATACTGCATGCTGGTGACGATGACCTTGCCTCCATTGTCATTTGGTATCAGTAAGGAAATCAGAGGTACATAATCAGACACACCATTAGCCAGAAGATGATCAATATTAGGGAGCCAGGGCTTTGCTGTGAGGATGGTGTGCACCTGTTAGCCCAGGGGCTAGACATTTTTAACACTGAATTCAGGAGACTTTATGGGATAGTATGGTGTCAGACTGACGAGTCCCCTTTGTGGGTGGTGGTCATGTGGTGCTGCATATCCAAGATGTTTCCAGTGCATGGGTCTCTGACTCAGTGGTCAGGCCACCTTTAGGGAGGTTGCTTGCTAGGGATACACTCAGAAACAGGACATACTCTTACTGCCCTCCTAAAATATGCAATGATTGCCAGACTGGCGTGGAAAATGGAGCAATTTTCCTAGATTTTACATAGGCCTTTGAAACAGTAGACCATAACATTCTGATAAGAAAACTCCAAAGCACAGGTTTGGGTTATCATTCTCTAAAATGGTTCCAATACTACGTATCAGACAGAATGCAGTATGTGTCAATTACTGGCAATAACTCTCTTCCACTGACAGTAGTAGAAGTGGGGTTCCTAAAGGCTCAATTCTTGAACCTCTTCTATATTCTCTTTTTATAAATGATCTGTCCACAGTTTGCAAAGCAACTTATTTGCACATGTATGCAGATAAAAGATGAATGTTGGTACCGTGTTAGTTTAAGAAATACAGGAGGCAATTATAGTCAAGCTGATGCCTTTATTGGCTAACTAAGCAGATTTTAGGATTATTAATTTGTGTGCAAAACAATGCTTAGTTAGCCAATAAAGGTATCAGCTTGACTATAATTGCCTCACGCATGCAGATGACACCATAATTTTGATAGCAAAGAACAAACTGTTCTTAAACACTGACAAAACAGTCACAATGGTATTTGGTACAAAAGCACAAACTGTGTAATCCCTGCAACACCCACATATAAATTGTAACAGAGTCTAATCGTAAAAGACCTCCATCATATATAGCCAGGCCATCAGATACAAAAGCATCTGTTCTGACTTGATAGACCGTGACAAGCGCTTCCAGAAACTCAGAGGAGACTTTATAAAACAGGGTTACAGTGCAAAGATTATTGACAGTCAGATACAGAAGACTACCCACATATCAATAAAAAATATGTTGAGCTACAAAGAACAACATAAGGGAAAAAGGGTGCCACTGGTGGTCATTTACCATCCCCAGGTTGAAGGTCTATGCAAAATATCAAGAGAACTTCAAACAACATTACATATGGATGAAAGACTTAAGAACATATTCCCACAACCTCCCTTACTTTCCTTCAGACAGCCTCCCAATTTAAAACAACTGATGTAAGGAGTACACTAAATAAAAATAAAAAAATGGCACATCTCCCTGCCTACAAGGGAGGTATGAAACCTGTGCACACATTTCCACCACAGACAAGGTACCCATTCCAAACACCCAGTTAAACCATGAGATCAATGGTACCTTCACCTGCAGATCATCCAATTTAATATACTTCATCATGTATGCAAAATGTCCAGTAGCTCTTTATATGGGTGAAACTGGACAGCCATTACATAAAAGGTTTAATTCCCACAGATCCAGTGTTAACACCCAAAAAACAGAGACACCAATGGGAGAACACATTATCACAGTGTCAGGGTCATTAAATTAACTGTACTGATGGGACTATTTAAAGGGATAGTATTACTTCAAAATTACAATCCCTCATATTGTAGCCCTTAATAAACTGAGTTAAATGACACCAGCGGCATCTCTCAGACCTTTATGGTTTAAGAGATAGCCGCTTTCAAAGTTTCCTCTCCCCTGCTGTCAGCGTTCTGCTGCCAGCAGGGAAATCTGGTCCCGGGACAGGCAGAGGCTCTTAAACAGAGCCGATATCTCGATTATGGAAGGAAAAATGATTCATTGAAACAGTCTTCTACGTGTGCTTGGTTACCAAGCACACGTAGAAGACTGTTTCAATTAATCATTTTTCCTTCCATAACGAGATATCGGCTCTGCTGAAGAGCCTCCTCTTGATTCAGAGACCGGATTCTCCTGCTGGCAGCAGAAAGCTGACAGCAGGGGAGAGGAAACTTTGAAAGCGGCTATCTCTTAAACCATAAAGGTTTGAGAGATGTCGCTGGTGTCATTTAACTCAGTTTATTAAGGGCTACAATATGAGGGATAGTAATTTTGAAGTAATACTATCCCTTTAACACTCAGAAAGACAGAAACAATATATGAGGTTAAATTAATTTTAAAGTTTCTGTCACATTATCACTTGTGGATTAACCTTTACAACAGTCCCACTGGGATCGTAAATACTATGGACCCCACAGAGGAAGACTGCAATTTGAAGCACTCTCATCTACCACTGACTAATCAAAGAACATGTGTCTATACTGAGCTTTATTATCTGATTTCCATTCTAAGCAATGCAATGTGTACTTGTATATAAGAGATATGTTTTCATTTTTATCTGTATAACATGCCTGAGGAAGTGACCTAAGAGGTCTTGAAAGCTTGCATCCTAAATATGTTTATTTAGCCAATAAAGGTATCAACTTTACTATATTTGCCTCCTGTATTTCTACGGCTAACTCTCATCTGTAATTGTAACTTGGCCCCAGTGGAATCCTACAAATATCTTGGTATGTGGCTTGACCCCAACCTCACTTTTGGTCTCCATATTGATAAAATGACATGCAAAATTTATCCTAAAATAGGTGCTCTGTTTAGAAAAATCCTGTTTAAGTCCCCTGGCAAGAAAGTGTATTGTACAACAGATTTTATTGCCAGTCATAGACTATGGGGATGTAGTATATGCTCCCACACCACAAATCTATCTTAGTAAACTTGACACTCTGTATATCTGCTATCAAATACATTAGATGCCTTTAAAAGGGGCCTGGATACTTATTTAAAAGAGCATAATATAGAGGGCTATGTACGTTAGTATTGGGATTAATATTTAGTAAGGGCTTGTTGATCCAGGGAGAAGTCTGATTGACATTTGGAGTCAGATGCCTTCTTTTGGGTCAGCGATGGTAAACAGGAATAGGAAAAGGGTTGAACTGGATGGACGCAAGTCTTTTCTCAACCTAAATTACTATGTAACTATGTAACTATGTAACATATAATTCATTATGACACTTTATTCTGAAAAGTAATTACACTACCCATCACTATGATATGCTTAAAGATCTAAATTGATTAACACTCAAATTTAGACATGCCCTTCACCTTTCTTGCTTAGTATATAACCACTTCTCTGGAAAGCTCCCAGACTACCTGAGCAGTATGCTTACTCCAGTTCACCATGCTCACCATACTAACTATAACCTCCGTTCCACTGCTAACACCTCACTGTGTATACTACATTATAAGAAAGAAGTCGGTCAATCTGCCTTCTCCTTCAGAGCTCCAAAAGCCTGGAATAACCTGCCTGACTAAATCAGATCTTCTCCCAGTCTAAAATCCTTAAAAATAAATTCTTCTTTCTATCTAAAAAATGTAACTTTATATAACTTTTTAGTATGTAAGTTTGTGTCTATATATAAAATGTTCTCTATTTGGGTAAATATGTAATCCTTTACTGAAAACTTTCTAGCACATTCTAGAAAATGAGAGAAATCTCAATGTATTCTTCCTGGTAAAACATTTTCTAAATACATAAATATGTCTATGTCAGTGTGCTTTTTCTCTTTATCATGGTTCAATGGTTTAGATTTTGATGAGGAAAGGGTTGGGAGTAGGGGTGGGCGAAAGGTCCCTTTGTGTTCCCACGAAAAAATCCATGAAAACCACATGGATATACTCTTTTTTTAGGAAAAGAAAGTGATTAAAAACTTTGCTATTTTCTCCCATTGCCAAAAGTTTTTAGCTATTTTTTCAATGGTTACAAACCTTTCACCCCTAATACTAACATGTTTTTCACATTTTTGCTATAAAAAATTGACATTTTCCAGAAAGTGAAACATAATACAATCGGCTAGAGAGAGAGACGAGGTGCTAGGCTTGTGTGTTGTGAGTTATTTAGCAACATTGAGCCAAGAGAGGCTCATAGTGACTGCTATCACAATGAGCACCTGGCATAGAAGTAAAAGGATGAGCTGGAAGACCCATTACACATCCAGTGAGTTTGAAGGGTCTGGAAGCCCTGATTCCCCAGACTCAATGACAGCCAGTCCCCCACATCACCCCTAGGGATCTTGGGGAACTTTGCGTCACTGGTACAGGAAGAAGAGGGTTGTAGTGTGAACAGGACAGGTCAGCTACCTGTGACTGCTGCCAGTGCTTCACCTGCCAGGGTGTCTTGTGATTCTCAGAAGGGGTGAGGAGATGATGCCAAGTGTTACAGCAGGAGACTCTAAGTCACACTTGCCATTCCCAAGAAGTCCTGTCACTACTGCTACTATTAAATTACAGCTGCTAAAGATTGAGGGAATGAGTGGTAGTTGCAGTAAGGAAGACTCAGAGACTGAAATGTATGTGGTTGGTGTTAGTAATAGTGATGGTGAAGCAGCTGGTGGGACTAGCATGACTGCAGTAGATCCTGCTGCTGATACTGAGGTGATAAGGGAAGTGATGCAGAAGGGCCAGGCTATCAGTCAAGGGAGCCCACAACATTCCCCTGATCCTGGGAGTCCTGTTTCCCCCACAACATTGTTCCTATGGAACATGATCCTGAAGAAGGTGGAACTGGTGGCTAGAAGCAATAATACCACCACCACCATGAGCACAGATCAGCTGCCTGTGCCTGCTGCTATTGCTGCCAGTCTGTCTTCTTCAGCTCAACAAGAGATGGCAAGTGTGACAGTAGGGGACCCTGTGTCACATTTAGCATCACCTCCAGCCTGTGATATGTCTGTAACAGAACAGCATCAGCATAAAGGAGGGACTGGTGGTGGTGGTGGTGATGATGATGGTGGAGAAAGTGGGATGGAAGAGGCATTAATGGTATTTTGGGCCCAAACCTAGAAGGAATGAATGATAGATATGAAGATGGCCATCATCGCCATCACCAGCAGTAGACTGGCAAATCTGCAGAGGTTGCTGCTACTGTAATTCCTGCTGCTGCTTAGAGGTGGGCAATAAGAGAAACAAATTTCCTGCATGACTTTATGTGAAAAACTGACAATTTTTCTCTTTTTTTGTGAAAGTTTTCTCCTTTTCTCCAATGAAAAATTTTCCTCTTTCACCTATTCCAAAACATTTTTCTTCTATTTAACACATTTTTCTCCTATTCCAACACATCTTTTTCCTATTTTTCTTATGGTGCAACATTTCCCAGCACAATATTACTTCTTCTGAGAGCTGTAGTGGAGAAATAAGCTAAAGGTCAACATATACTTTGAGAAATTTGTTAGCATGCAGAGTGCATTTGTCCTTAGCCCACAACACTAAATTCCTGCTTAAGTGACATTGGCACTTATTCATGATGATGTCAAATAATAATAAAAAAAATAAAGTACAATGTGGCAGATGTTTACGGCAGTGGTGGTGGGGGACTGACATGATGTGATTGGTGGGACATTGACAAACTGCATCAACCCCGGCAGGAGAGGGATCATCATCATTTATTGCACATGCTGTAGCAACCATTGCTGCAGTCAGTTTTTGAACTACCACTTTATTCCCATGTCCCTACACTGCTTTACATTCCCCCTGCCCCTTATGGATTTGCTGGACATTAATCAACTTATGTGTGTGTTTTTGCTGTCTACAGTACACAACTGATGGAGTATGTTGTCTTGCCTTAGTCCTCAAAAAAATTCTCAATCACAGAACTCACATCAGGCTCTCAGTCAGCTGTCTGTCACCGAATATATTTATTTGTTTATTTATGTATTTTTTTTATTTATTTATTTATTTTTAAAATTGTCCAGCCCATCACAGTCAGTCCAAAAAACGTAAGTAAAAAATAAAATCAGCAACTTCTTTCCCCAGACCTCCTCAGCACAGAGATAATAAAAGCAAAATCAGCAGCAAATTGGACCCCAGCTGCCTGGGTCTTTCATGTCAATGAATTTTGGGGTATTTGGGGTCAAAGTCTTTCCTCCCTTCTTCTCCCCTAGGTGTGCCCCTAGAGTCCCCTAATACAGAGGACAAATATCCTACCTAAAAGACATATACACATGAAACACAGACACCATGACATTTGTATGAAGCATGTTAAAGCCAAACCCCACCAAAGAAATCGGGCACTGCTGTTGCAGTACCCTCTGATTCTCCCCCAAAGGCATAGTGACAGCAGCAGTACTTTGTTTCTGTGGGAAGATTTCACCTTGGGGACCCTAAGCATCATGCTGTTTGGTTAGAGTTGTGCCAGGTGTTTGATGTGGGTGCAAATGTGTCCATTTTTCCCAGTCCTTCCCCTATTTCCTGCATACACTATGCACATTGCATTTGCTGATGAGAGGCACAGTTCCTTCCTGCTCCCAAGGGAAAAATGTATATTCCAAAAACACACCCATGATTTTGGAGGAGGGGCAGGTAGAGGAGCATTACCTGCCAACTTCTTTTATTTTCTAGTTGTGGTGCTGCTACTGCCTCAGGGGCATCACTGGAATTAGTAGTGGCAAGGCAAGTGGAACTTTGATGATCACCACTCACATCACTGCTGTTGTTGATCCCATTACCTTGGGGTTGCCTAATCATTCTGCTGCCTAAACCACTCAGCAGCAGCAGAAAGAACAGCAGTATCAAACTCCGCAATGGCACAGGGGCATTTGAGGTAAAAATTTTCACCCATTCCTAGTTGAGAGGGTAAAGGGGGTACAACAAAGAGAACTGGTGGGCCTTGAGGACCTTAAGTAATATGGGTGAAAAGTATAGTTTGCTTCCTGGAGTCTGTTTCTGAAATACTCTACATGGGTTACACTTTCCATGGGCTTGGTTGCCAAGGCATGATGATTGATTTCAGCACTGTTAAAGAGTATGCCTTCATTCTTATTATGTCTGAAGAAGAGACCTAGTGTCTTGTAAACTTGCAGCCTAGAGCCACTCAGTGAACCAATAAAGGTATAATTTTTCCTCTACTAGTTTCCTGTTTGGTGGAGTGTTGTCTGTCTTGTATGTAGCCATGTCTTTCAAGTTTTTAATATCTTGAATAAAGAGCGTGATTTTCTAGGTGGGATGTTACAACTTTAGTTTGAATCAATATTTTGCACATCATGCCAGTTCCCCACCACCACTGCCATACACATCTGCCACATTGTAGGTTGAACATTTTAATCACTTGACATCAACGTGAATATGTGCCAGTGTCACTTAAGTAGTAAGTTATTGTTGTGCGAAAAGGACAAATGCGCTCTGCATGCTAACACATTTTTCAAGGTATATGTTGGTGCAGGACTCACAACTTTGACTTTACTTATTTCTCCACTCAACTGTCAGAATACGTAATATTGTGCTGGGAAATGTTTCACCATAGGAAACATAGGTGAAAAATTTGTTGTAATTGGAGAAAAATGTGTTCTATAGGAGAAAATATGTTGGAATAGGCAAAAAATTTGTTGGAATAGTTGAAAGGATCAACATTTTGCACTGGAGAAACTTTTGCAAAGAAAGAAAAATTGTCCGTTTTTCGTGAAAAGTCATGCAGGAAATTTTTCTCATTTTTCACCCACCCATACTAATAATGTGACTCATTTTATTACTACTTATACAGCAGAATGAGAACAAATCAGTGGAATCCTAGACAAATACTATAATACTATACTATAATACTATAATATTATATAGCATTATAGTATAGTATAGTATATAGAGATGACCCCTTAAAGTTTTTGTAGAAAAATGTGAATATGACAGCAAGAAGCAGTAAACCAAAGAAAATCAAGGGCCAAAGAAAGCAAAAACAAAGATGGCCACACATAGGAGCCAAATGTTTGTTACACCAACAAAAAGTCAACAACAAATAGTAAATTTAACGGAAGATTTTTATTCAAATGTTAATAATGATGAAGGACAACAATTAAATGCAGTACCAGAGGTTGAAGCTATGTCAGACATTTAGGTAAACGAATTAGAAGCTGCAATAATAAAATCAATGAAAAACAGTAAAGCAGTTGTACCTGATAAAGACAGTATTGAAATACTGAAAGCTGGAGGCCATCCATTATTCAAAACCCTAGATAAACTATTTAAAAAATGCCTACTACTTGGCAAAGTGCCTGAAACATGGAAAAATGCATGTCATCCTACTGCACAAAGAAGGTGATAAGGTGGATCTAAAAACCTACCAACCGATAAGCCTATTGCCAGTAGTCTACAAGGTTTTCACAGAGGTACTATCAAGAAGAAAAGCCTATTTAAAGTGGCACAACCTAAAGATCAAGCAGGCTTTAGGAGCGGTTTCAGTACAATGGACCATAACCAGATAGTGCACCAATTTACAGAGCGGTATTATGAAAGCAACCTTCAGTTATGCATAGCCTTCAATGACTACGGAAAGGCCTTTGACTCAGTGAAAAAGCAAGCAATTATCTATACTCTGATCAACTAAGGAATAGAAAGAGATTGCATCAATATCCAATCAATATATGAAAATGCAACTGCATCAATACAGGTCAACAATGATGAAGTCCAGATCAACATAGACAAAGGGGTCAGACAAGGAGAGGCAATCTCCCCAAAGCTATTTATGAGACAAAATAGACTTAAGATCAATGGAGACTACCTACATCACTTACATTTTGCAGATATCACACTTTTAACCAGTATTCCTGAAAAGAAAACTTTGAAGAACTACAGCAGGAAAGCAAAAACTTTGATTTGAAGATGAATATCAACAAAATACAAGTAGTGTTTAATAAATATACCATAACAAGGACAATCACAGTAGATGAACAAGAACTAGAATTCGTTGACAAGTGTGTCAACGGTCTTG
This sequence comes from Rhinophrynus dorsalis, assembly GCA_037306005.1. Lineage (NCBI taxonomy): Eukaryota > Metazoa > Chordata > Amphibia > Anura > Rhinophrynidae > Rhinophrynus > Rhinophrynus dorsalis. Next base: position 437,146,613 of record CM074719.1, on the reverse strand, counting down.
TCTGACCTGTGACTTTGCCTGCCTACTTGCTCCCTACACTACCTACTTGCCTGACCTGTAGTCTCTGTGTCTCCTGGCTCTGGTCTGCTCTTGCTCTCTGTTGCCTCCGTTCACAGACCAAGTGGTGACTTACACATATTCTACCATTCTTCTGTTGTCCCACTGGAGATGCCTCCCTAATCTCAAGATCTTGAGTAGTGCAGTGCACAGCACAGTGTGCAGCTCCAGAGGGACCTTGGGTCCTATTTGCATATGTCTGGGGTTCTATGTGGGCTCTACCATTATTGCTGTTATAATAAATAAAAGTGGTTATATTTTATCTTTGTGTCTGTCCTTCTTTGCCTGATTACTGTTACAATTATATCTTATGTGCTCAAATTCAAATTATTCTGTATTTATACATTTAAAAACTGATAACGGAGACATATAACACAACAGTGTTATATGGCACTGTAGTGAGTTGAATTTGAACAACAAAACATACCTCTTAGCACAACAACTGGTGCAACACTGATCGCTCGTCTGCATCAATTGTTGTGTTCAAGGGGTTAACCAAACAAACAGCTACTTAACTTAGCAGAGAATTAACAAACAGGACAGATGGAACATGCAGTAAAATAGTCTTTGATTCACACTGTTATTGTGAAACTGTAGCACATACATTGAAATCTGGGGGTGACCATTGGGTTCTCCAGTAAATTGTGTTGTTGTTTTCCTAAGGTTGTAACAGACTTCACCAGTGAACACTTGTCCACTTAGTCTGGTTGTTTGTTGATGTAGCCCATGTACTGAGATATGTCAAACTAAAGCAATCTCAGAACATTGATTATATTGAGCAACACAGAAACCGTGGACATGAAATCACTGTGGAAGTATGTCCCCTGTATTACCTCTTTATCGATCCCAACACACATTAGTGTATCACTGCCATCATCTGTTTGCATGAATACATCACAGAGTCCACTCACTGGCAAACAAGTAGTGGACTCATGTGATGTGGGTCATGCCTTCCCATGTATGGGGGATACTCTAGCCTTCAGTGTGGTTACGCTTTGACAAATGTGTAATCCAACATTTCTTCATAGAGACACAGATTAAATAGTGATGGTTCTTTTTTATTGTGTCTCAAAGTACATCAGAACTACATGTGTTTTCTGGGTATATTTCCTATATGCATTAAACACTTGTATGAGAACACTAAATGTACTTTGAAACTAAATATTAATACTTTAGTAACACTACTGTCCTGCTCATGTGTTGTCCAGAAAGTTTGACTACTCTGTAGATGAGCATCCTAACTGTACAGGTTTGATACCTAGATGTTAGTTCACACATGAATTTGTGTTTTCTGTTTCTGTATGAGAATGTTCCAGTAGAGACTGCTGTGAACATCAGGTCAAACATTGCATCACCAACACAATCACTTGAAACAGCAAGGGGTGAGCTTCATAGTAGTGTTGTCAAGCCATCAATCCAGTCACATGTAAGATCTTCACTTCAAGGATGGATCATGTTATGGATGCCTGTGGGACAAGAGGACAGGATTTGGAGCAGCAGCCTCGAACTGATCATCAGGCAACAATAATTTAAAGTTCATAATCCCCTCAATCTTTTTCTTTACAGGTAAGTACACAAACCATTGCTTTGTAATGTGTTGTGTACCCATTATGTAGAGAACTAAGGAAATGTGAACCAGCCCTAGGGATACGTGCCCCTGACATGAATACACACATCAACAAGTATGTTCAGAAAGCTCCATGGAAGTATTGAATTTGGGCTGCCACTGTGAGAGTGACAGTGGCAGCCCAATTTTATTTGTTCCATGGAACAATTATGACATATTTGTTGATGTGTGTATTCATGTCAGGGGCACATATCACTGCACACTCACAGGTCAGCATGGTGTCCTTGGAGATCTGATCCACGTTTCATGACCTCTACGTTGTGTAAAAATAACACTGTAGATCCACCCGTCTTCTGATTTTCTCAGCTCTAGCAAAGTACAGGTCCCTTTTACCCCTAATGTGACAGAGTGTTATCCAATGCATTGCATAACACTCTTTCGCTACAAGGCTAGCATGATTGCTCTGGCTATGATCATGGCAAATCACGTTAGTTGCTGTCAATCAAGCCCTGTAAGGTGATGAACATGTGTTATGTGTTGTACCTTGTTTCTCCTGGGGGTGTGCGTGATATCCTTGAGGTATGTATGTCAACGTGGAGAAGAGAATGGAAGATGGTTTTGGAATCCCCACACACAATATGCCACGTCCATGGTATAGATGATGTTTGGGGCCATACTGCTGCCAGTGCAGTGCTGTGTCAATGATCCTGTGGGGTGAAACAGAACATCATGTGCGGTGTGGTTAGTGTGTTGACACCAATTCACAGGACTGATGGGGGACTTGCATGGATTGTTTGGATGCCTGTGTTATACTCACAGGTAAAGTGTTCCATGATGAGCCTGTCTCTGATCTGCTCCCCTCTCAGGGTCTCCTCAACATGGCCGATGTCCATTGGCACTTCAGATATGGGGGGGTCCTGGATATGATCCATCAGCCTCGTGTCCACTGCGATGTTGTGCAGTATTGCACACACCATTATTATGTCTAACACTTTTCCAGGTGCATACTGCAGTGCTCCCCCCGAGTGGTCCAGACATATGAATCGGGACTTGAGGAGGCCAAAGGTCCGGTCAATGGCATTCCTCATTCTGCCATGAGCCTGGTTGTATCTTTCCTGGGCATCTGTTTGTGGATTGGCGACTGGGACCAGTAGCCAGGATTGCAGCCACAGCCGGCAGCACCTGTGGAATGTGAGTGACATGTTGAGACAGGGAGCACATGTTGTGTGAATGATGTTTTATGTTGTGGACGTACTAGCTGTGGGTCAGGAGCATGGTGAGCAGTATTGTGTATACACCTGTGGATGTGGTGTGATTTAGTATTGTGAACTCACCCAGAAGCCATCCCCCTGTATGAGCTCCATTCTTGAAATCTCTGTGGACTGAGTAGTTTTGGAGAATGTATGAATAATGACAGCTGCTAGGATACTTTGCACAGACATTCATGATCCTCATGTTGTTGTCACACACCATCTGCATGTTCATGGAGTGGAAGTTCTTCCTGTTGATGAATAGCTGTGTATCACATGCTGGGGCTTTGATATGGACATGGGGGCAATCTATAGCACCCATGACCCTAGGCATGCCTCCCGTTGCGTAAAAGCCATGCTTGAGATGTATCCAGTCCATGTCGGTGCTGGGGAAATGTATGTAGGTACTGGCCTTGCTTTTGAGGGCTGGTAAGACATGGGCCAGCACTTTGGAGAATGTGGCCTGTGACATGCCAGATACGTAACCCCCAGTGGACTGGAAGGCGCCACTTGCCATGAAGTGTATGGCACACAAGAGTTTTTGCAGGCCAGATAGGGCATGGTTGTGGATGTAGATGGGATCCACTTGATCCTTGATGACCTCATACAAAGGTGCTGTGTGGCCTCAACCTGTAGTGATCAATCACCTCATTATCGGTCATTCCAAAGATGGTGACCCTTGGGTGGTATACCCTGGGCCTTGGTGGTCGTCTATCCATCCTCCGCTGCTGCAGGGGTCCCTGTGGCAGCTGGGGAGCATCCTGTTGCTGGAGCTGTGCATCTGCAGGCAGGTGCTGTCCTCTAGGTGGGGATGGGTTCCTGTGTGGCTGTTGAGCCAGAGCCTCCTCACTTGCAACAGGTGAAGGCTGGGGCTTGTTGGTGTTCCCTAGCTCTCACCCTTGCACGCCTTCTCCACAGTCTTCTCATCAATAAGTTTCCCAACATACTTATTGTTCTCTCTCTCTCTCTCTCCCCCCCGAGTGGAAAACAAGCCACAAGTGAGTGTGGTGAGCTATCCCTTTAATTACCTGGTAGGGCATTATGTAGGTGTGGTGATGAGGTGAGTGCTGACCAATGGGAAGGTGTTTGTTATCCGGGTCAGTGTTTGCAGGTGTGTCTGTGTTTTAAAATGTGGTGTGTTCTAATTGCTGTGTCTGTGTCAGTTGCGGATGTAAAGTTGTGGGGTTCAGGTTGCAACTGGATCGTGTGGTGATGTTGCACAGGTGAGCTTGTTTTGTATTGGCAGGTGTCCGTATTGTGTGATAACCCTCATTTTTCAGTGCCATGTTGTGTTGGTGTTTTTTGGGGGGTTCTTGTCCCTGTGGTGTTGCTTGTTGTTATGTGTGAGTGATTTGTGGTGTTTGTCCATGTTTTTGTGTTCTTTTGGCATTGCATGGGTTAATTTTTCCATTTACATGCTTGTGCAGTAAGCATTTTGTGTGTTTTCCTATGTAACAGGTGTTTTGTTTTGACCGTTAAGTGTCTAACGGCTAAGAAAATCTTTTGTCCATTTAGTGTATCTTTTTTTTAGCCGTTAACAGTACCGCAAGCATTTTAATGGCTCTGGGGAATCTTGTTCCATGCGTCTCAATGCACGTCAGTCTATTGGCCGATAGGATTTGTGAACTACCGTTAGCTGTTCTTAAGACGGATCTTTAAATGGCTTATAACATGTTAGCGCACCCGTTAGAGGTTTTTTACTAACGCCTGCCTTTAAATCTAGCCCCCATTCTCGTACTAAATAGTGTTTGATGCAATAAAATCTACAGCTGAATTTAGCAAAATAATATTATCAGAAATACCCCTAAGCTATAAAAGGTCATTCCTATATTTCTTGATATCCAAATATCAAATATGAGATAAAGAGGAAGCTAAAAAGCATATTATAACTCATACATTCTAATTAATTTATATAATCCCATTCATCTGCAAAAAATAAACTACATGTTATGCTCAAAAGATTCCAGCCTATATTCAATTGACTATATAACGTTCGCAAAAATAGACTTTTTAGTTATTGCTATTTATTTTCATATATTTTTTATTTGAAGTATTCAACTTTTTATGATTGATCGGTTTTCTTTGCATCATTAGATCAACATGATGATTTAGGTATATTTTTATTAAATTATATACATTTTTTTAAGTGATTCACTGTAATTCATTGTGAGACATATAAGTTAAGTGCACAGGTAAAATTACCTGTTTGTTTATAATTGTATATATTGTTTTTTTGTGGGTATATAAATGGTTAAAAAGCAAATCACTCTTTTTTTCTCTCCTGAGGGATTAAGGGTTGATTACAAAGGGGATCCACCTGGGTGTAGGTCTGCTTTAAATACAAGCATTGGGATAATTTGAGCCTGCTCATTGTGGCTTGCATTTAAGTGACTTGCAGACAAGTGGAGTTAAAACTGAAGCAGGAGTTGGAAATCAACCCCTTTCTGAGGGGTCTCCTCCTGCAGTTCTGTCTGCACTTCTCCCCACACCTCTTCATTTGTGGGAGCACAGTGTCCCGGCACAGTAGGGATGAGCTCATAAACCTTCTCCTGGTGAAAGCTAAAATGTCCATCCATGTGACCAGGAAGCAGGCACTTGCAGGGGAGGTTCCAATGAAGCCTGACATTTTGTTACAGGCATTTTTGCCCTCCCGTATCTGAGCAGAGTTCACCCAAGCCCTTGCCACTGGGAGTATGTCATCCTTTACCTCCCAGTGGGCCTTAAATGGTGTGCTCTGCTCGGTTTCCCCCCATCTGGACTTTTTTCATCTGACCATCTATATTTTAAACTATTTCATTTTTGTTACAGTTCACATTTTCTAGTTTCTGTTAATAATGGATCACATTGTACTAGTTGCTTATTGGCTGACCTAGACAGCCAGTGAGACACATTCTTAAGGCATATAATATTCTGCGGTGAAGGTAAGGAGATTTAATATACCCTCATTTCAATTTGGTATACTTTACCTTAGAGTGAGCATTAGAGGACAGTGTAATACTAATTGTAAAGCAGTTGTAAAGCAAAGCATGAGTGATAGCAGGTTAGACAATCTCACACAATGCACAGCTTCTCACATGTTTGAACACTTGGAGCAATCATTCCAGGGGTCATTCCGCTAAGCATATTTTCTTTTTAGAATGTAAGATATTGGATCTGTAAAGAAATATTACAACATTGCATGACATTGGAAACCTGGAAAGGGGCTTAGTACTCACAGAGCAGGTCGTTTGTTCAGTTAGTGGTGAAGAGGGTGGAGTTGTAGATGAGGAGCGGCAGGTAGGCAGCTGGGTAACAGTAAGGAGGGGCAGCAGTGGGCAGAGGAAGAGGAAGGACTCATTCCAACAGATATGCAAGATTGTGTTAAGATGTTGATGAGGATAGCTCAGAATTGGCAATACTGGTGAAGGCTAATTAATCTAGCGGCCAGGAGAACAGTCCTCCTTCCAGTTTAGATGGGATGCAATGCCGTCAGAAACCAAGGCAGGTGGTGGTAATAGGGGACTTTATTATTAGGAGGGTAGATAGGACAATCTGTCTCCAGGACTGTGAGCGCCGAACAGTAGGTTGTCTTCCAGGTGCTCTGGTTTGGCATACTGAGAATAGGGCAGACAGATTATTGGGAGGGGCTGGAAATGATTCAACTGTCTTGCTGCATATTTGTACCAATGACAAAGTTGAAGTAAGATGGAGGTATCTAAAAAATAATTTCAGGTATTTAGTTTGCAAGCTCAATGCAAGGACCTCCAGGGTAGTGTTTTCTGAAATATTACATGTGCCAAGCACCAGTTCAGATAAGCAGAGAGATCTCAGTGAGTGTAATGCATGGCTTATGTATTGATGTAAGAAGGAGCGTTTTGGTTTTTAGAGCAGTAGGCTGACTTTTCCCTTGGGTAAGATATATGGAAGTAATGGAATGCACTTAAAGGGATAGTAATACTTTGTTTTAACTTTATTTTATTTTGTAGGCATTAAAAAAAGTCTTATCTCTCAAACCTTTATGGTTTGAGAGATATTCACAAGCAAAGTTTCCCCCTCCCGTCCCTTTTACCTAGTGTAAGCAATCTCTTCCCAGATGTGGAATGCAGTCCATAGACCAGACAGATAACAGAAGGGGACACTCTTATTCCTATGGAAACAATGAAATCCCTGCCCCCCCCCCCCCGACAAGCTTTTCAGGTTTTTCCCTTATCTTAATTGAAGATTGTCCCTCTCTGCTGTCTACTTGGGCACCTCCCTTCTGCTCTGGCTGAACAGTGTGACATCAGTAAAAGGGGTGGGAGGGGGACACTTTGTCATTGAACTACAACTCTGACAAAATTGAAATAACACTCTCCAAAGTCCAAATACTATGATGATTAATTAGAGCTGCTTTTGTTATGAAACATTACTATCCCTTTAAAAGGGAGTGGATTGGACCTTTCACAAATGAGAGGGGTGAATTTATTAGGGAAATAAAGGAAAAGGCTTATATTCTAAACACTTTATTTGCACTGGTATCTACCAGGGAACAAGAAACGGAGCCTCAAAAAGTAACAAAACCATACCATTATCAGATATTGGATTAACACAAGTCATGGGAAGACTGAACAAAATTAAAACTGACAAAGGGTTCTTCAGAACTCAGTGTAGAGTTAGCAAGGCCCCTCATTTTTTTTTTTTTTCAAGTTTCTCTCTCCACATATAAAACCAACCCACTGTAGTGCCTTTATTTATGAAGGGAACTAAAACAGAACCAGGGAATTGTAGACCTGTGAGTTTGACCTCTGAAGTGGATGCTGACAATGCTAGACGGAAGGCAACCAGAATAACAATATGGGTAATAGTGAAAGGCCCCAAAAAGAGAGGTCCCAACTTCTTGGTCGGGCAGGAAAGACAGACATATGCAAAGGATAGCCACACCTTGTCTCCCACCTGTAGAGAAGGACCGACGTCTGTGTTTGTCAGCTTGTTCCTTATAGGCCCTCTAGGCAGACCATAAGATTTGATGAAGGTCCCGTTGATTGTGTTCAATTGTTGTATCCATTGATCTGCCTCTGGAACGGTAGTTGATAATGGGAGCCCAGGAAGGGGTAATGGATGGAATACACATTAATGTATGATGAAACTGGTTATTGTAGCAAATTTGGCAATAGGGAGCAGATGGTACCAGTTGTCCTGTAGGTATGAGGAGAGATTACTTATGTGTAGCCCAGAACAGAAGGCCTTACAAAAGTTGGAAGTGAACTGAGGGCCGCAATAGCAGAGGTCAGAGCAGGCTAGGCAGTTGCAGAATTCAGGGACAATAGCAGAGGTCAGGGCAAGCTGAGTACAAGCAGTATCCAGGGCCGATAGCAGAGGTCAGAATTACCAGTAGATCAATCCAAGTGTTCAGTGTAGAAGACTAGGGTACTCTCTACAGAGCAACAAGTGAGCATCGAGTCCCTGGTGGCTGAGGCTTATATAGTAGCAGGGTTGCAGCCTGATGACATCGCCGCAACAAAAAAACCAGCAAATTAACCTTATCCACTCACTACCCTACATCTGTATAATGATATGGAGTATTATGATGGTGAAAGAGAGGTGCTCACAGGGTAATTAAATAACCATCATACAGGAGAGAAAGAAAGAAACCCTGCATTATTGAGCACTCAATCTATATTTACATCTATTACTTGCTATTTAGGACATAGAAGAGTAAGGAAAAAATAAAACTTAACATTTAATTTATATATAAATAAAATATAATCCAAACATTCTCTAAAAAGTAAGAGACTTTAATTATATATTACACTACAGAGTAATTAAAGTTAATTCTCTGAAATCTAAAAGCTCGCACACCCAATGGAAATACAAACCCACTATAGTGTATGAACAGCTATTTCAATATCAAATCGCTAAAGTTAACAAACTTATATATCACAGCAGTAGTCTCCTATATAGCTAATAGGATCACTGTGTTGTTGGGGACATATAGGGTTAATTTTAGATGTAAGTTTGTAATAATGATTGCTTTTGTATCACACCTATATACATAAAATCAATTAATAATGTATGGGAGTGAACATTTTAATATCATATGTACATAAATAAGATCTTTTAGCAGGGTTTCTTTCTTTCTCTCCTGTGTGATGACATTCCCGCAACTCCTGATATCACCTGACGCATGCCACACATGCGCAGACCGGCTATGAAGCACCGGAGTCTGTAGGCAAGCCCACAATGTTTGGAGGAGTGTGACAGCAGCTTTCACAGAGTCACTTAAAATAAAGACTATTTCCAGCAAAAAGTGCAAATTTTCTGCTTTTTTCCCCATCTTTCTCACTACACTGACAGGTATACAATACAGACTGACACCCAAGAGACAGGCAAGTACAACTGACACTGACTCCTACAACAGTCAGAATAAGAACACAGGCAAAGAGGGGCAGAAGCAGTTACATTTGCAGGGAGGTTTTTTTTATAGAATGACAGATAGGAACAGTTAATAAAAAAAAATTATTAAACAAAAAAATATATGTTTTGCCTGGTAGGTGGCAGAGATGGGGCCCCCTATGTCTATGACTGAGGCTGACCATGACAGATACTAGAGACAGAAACTTATATGACAGATTTTTTGTAAAGGGTAAGACCTTTGTTGTGTATGTTACTGTTAAAATTAACAGTACTTTGAAACCGTACAGCTATCACGGTGCCCCGTGATTGCCTGTGACTGACTGCCCTGGAGCGACATTGTTTATTATCTAACTGTCACTCTTGCTGAGTCACTATTCTTATAGGGCACCACGCTGATGAGGTCATTGCTACACCTACCCATCAGGAGTTTTAAACCTCAGCCTGTGTCACTTCCAGTGCCCTTTCGTGGTGTACCTGAGCATTACTGTGTTGGTGCATTACCGTTCCTGTGTATTGCCTGGCTACGTCTGACTACTGTCATGGTTTGTTATGACTCTCAGACACAGAGTTAAGATAAAAACACAACTTTATTGAAAAGTTTAAAGGGAACCCTTGCGGGTTAGCATACACATATAACATATAATCTCAATACATAGTCATAGTGAGTAGTGGTACACAGAATGTAGGACAGGCTCTACCGGCCTTGCCAATACCGGTTAAGGCAACCTTAGGCTGGCACAAGATGGAATAGGTTCTACCGGCCTTGCCAATATACCGGGCAAGGTAGCCTGGGAGGCTAGCAACCGAGGAAAAGGAGGCTCTACCGGCCTTGCCAATATACTGGGCAAGGCAGCCTAGAGACTGGTACAACGAGGAGAAAGGCTCTACCGGTCCTGCTAATATACCGGGCAAGGCAGCCTTGAGACTGGTACAACAAGTAGTGAGGCTCTACCAGTCTTGCCAATACCAGGTAAGGCAACCTTAGACTGGCACAAGATGGAATAGGTTCTATCAGCCTTACCAATATACCGGGCAAGGCAGCCTAGACGCTGCAAGTACTGGAACACAGACAAATATGGCCTCAGCAACTGGCATAAGGTGTAACTAACCAGTAGCCTATGATGGACAGACGAGGCCTGCTGGGCTGTCAAGATGTAGAGAGCACCCAATGAATAATGGAGCGAACCAGTACCCGCATACTGGGTTACACAGTCTCTACCGGTGCTGTGAGGAACGCAGCAAGCAACCGGCTATACATGGAGCAAACCAGTACCCGCGTACTGGAGTTAGACAATCTCTACCGGTGCTGTAAGGAACGCAGCAAGCATCCGGTTATACATGGAGCGAACCAGTACCCGCGTACTGGAGTACACAGTCTCTACCGGTGCTGTAAGGAACGCAGCAAGCAGCCGGTTATACATGGAGCAAACCAGTACCAGCGTACTGGAATACACAATCTCTACCGGTGCTGTAAGGAACACAGCAAGCAGCTGGTTATACATGGAGCGAACCAGTACCCGCGTACTGGAGTACACAGTCTCTACCGGTGCTGTAAGGAATGCAGCAAGCAGCCGGTTATACATGGAGCGAACCAGTATCCGCGTACTGGAGTTACATAATCTCTACTGGTGCTGTAAGGAACGCAGCAAGCTGCCGGTTATACATGGAGCGAACCAGTACCCACGTACTGGAGTTACATAATGTCTACCGGTGCTGCAAGGAACGCAGCAAACAGCCGGTTATACATGGAGCAAACCAGTACCCGCGTACTGGAGTACACAATCTCTACTGGTGCTGTAAGGAACGCAGCAAGCAACCGGTTATACATGGAGCGAACCAGTACCAGCGTACTGGAGTACACAATCTCTACCGGTGCTGTAAGGAACGCAGCAAGCAACCGGTTATACATGGAGCGAACCAGTACCAGCGTACTGGAGTTAGACAATCTCTACCGGATCTGTAAGGAACGCAGCAAGCATCTGGTTATACATGGAGCGAACCAATCCCCGCGTACTGGAATACACAATCTCTACCGGTGCTGTAAGGAACACAGCAAGCAGCCGGTTATACATGGAGCGAACCAGTCCCTGCGTACTGGAGTTACACAATCTCTACCGGTGCTGTCAGGGACGCAGCAAGCAGCCAGTTATACATGGAGTGAACCAGTGAATGAAACATAAATAAATTGAATGAAAATGTCGCCAAGGCGACTGGAGGAAGGAGACACTCTGCAGGCGATCCAGGAGCAGGAACACAGCCGGTACAGGACAGGAAACAGAATCATCAATGGCAGTCAACCAGAGCAGGAACGGCAGCAGGAACAGCAACCCCAACTGGATCAGGAACGGAAGCTGGAACCGAGGAAGCTGTCAGACAGGAACTCAGGTGATCACAAGAGAGCAAAGATAGAGTAACGGCCCAGGAAGCTCAAGAACACAATGCAGGTGCAGGCGACATAGAGACACCACGAAAGGGCAACCAAAGGGTGCCCAGGCTCAGTCTAAATAGGCAATACTGGGCGGGCTGAAGGCAGGCAGCCAATGGAGAGCCCATTCAGGTAACTGACAGGAAAAAGCAGCAATCATGGGCACCGTGATAACTACACATTCTGGTTCTGACTCCTGGCTCGTCTGACTACCTGTTCTGGTTACGACCATTGGCGACGTTTGACTATCCGATACGGTTTTGACCTTAGGCTGCCTCCTGGTTAACCCTCTATGTTGCGCTCCGTGACTATTCCGCTTTGCACTCGCTTCCGTTAAGCTGTGCTTGTCGGTCATTCCATGTGTCTGATCTCCCGTGGCCGTACCGGCCTGTGTTGCCTAAGCCTATCTCCATCTGGCTACCATTTAGTGTATCCCCTGTGGGGATACTGGTCTACTCCACTCATTTGCCGACTTTGGGAGTGCTCTGCACTGCCCTCACATCTAACCGTGCAGTCCAAGGGCCATTCCGTTCCTGACCACCTGTCCTGTGAAGGGTGAGGAAAGTGCCTGCACTGTTCCTCTCTGGTCTCGTGAAGGTGTGCCATTCCATTTGTGTATGGGAGTGTGCTGCACTGCCCTCACATTAATAGTGTAGTCCCAGGGCCATTCCGTTTCTGACCATCTGTCCAGTGAAGGGTAAGGAAGCTCCTCATTGTCTCGTGAAGGTGTGCCACTATCCACTGCTACTTTTTTCATCAGAAAGATGTGCCACGACCTACTGCCGCTTGTCTCACTTTTATACTACTGTGTGTCATTTATTGCCATTTGCCTGTTGCCTTATCTCCTGCCTTTCATATTACTTAATACAGTTTTATATTAAGTTCATTTGTACTTGTCAGTGTGGTCAATTCCTAGTCACTCCGTGACAGTACGAAAGGGCCATGAACACTGACAGTACTGACACCAGTAGCGGGCAGTCGCTGAGTATTATGTCCAGGATGGACATGCAGGAACAACAACAACTTGATCAGTTGTCAGTAGTGTTGCAAACACTGCTAGACCGTACGGTGCATTTGGACAAAGTTGGGCAATCACTGGTGGTCTCCTCAGTATCGGCATCAGTGACAACCACTCAGGTGGAGAATATGTGTTACAAGGGCTTGTCTGGGTCCACTCCTCTGCCCCTAAGATACGATGGGGATCCCACATTATGCCGTGGTTTCATTAATCAGCTCAGAATTTTTTAGGAACTGGTCCCTCACGCTTTCCAATCCGAGAGAAGCAAAGTGGGTTTTATGATTTCTCTGTTGACCAGCAAAGCCCTGGCTTGGGCCAATCCGTTATGGGAGACGGCAAAACCTATCACTAGATTTCTCCCAATTCGTTGAAGCATTCCGAAGGGTCTTTGATGTCCCTGGTAGATCCATCTCTGACGCAAAAAAACTAATGACAATTCAGCAGGGCACCCGTACGGTAGCTGAGTATGCTATCGAATTTCGCACATTTGCGGCAGAGGTGGGATGGAATAATGAGACTCTGGTGGCAGCCTTCTCGCAGGGATTAAACGATACAATCAAAGATGAGATAGCTGCTCGCGATTTACCAAGTGACTTGGACCAACTAATCTCTTTTGTCATCCTAATTGACACCCATATAAGAGAAAGGTCTACATTTAAAAATAACAGGCTGAGACAAGAGTTGCGTCCAATACCTAACAGGGAGCTACCACCCATACCTCCCTCACCTCCCTTGCCGCCCAGTTCAGAGGCCAGTAGGGCTGAACCCATGCAGGTTGGCTTTACACGATTATCCTGGGAGGAACGGTCCTTCCGCCACAGAGAAGGCCTGTGCCTGTATTGTGAGAAGGCTGGGCTTGTGCTACGAGGTTGTCTGGTGCGTCTGGGAAACGCACGCACCTAGGATCTCTAAGGGGACAGATTCTAGGTGGAGTCAGTCGGTCCCCAGAGCTTGATGCGAGACATTTTGACACAAGATGTCTGATGCTTTCTTATTGGCTAGTGTGTTATGGCTCCACTCAGTGGTAGCCTTTAAGTACTGTGCTCTGTCATTCATACAGGGCCCTTTTGTGGTGTTCCCATTTCTTTGTGCTTGCTGCCGTTATCGTGTGATTTCCAGTGTATTACCCGGACTGCCTGACTACTCTCTCTCTGATCCTGTTCCTGCTCCATGTACTGACCCGGCCTAGCTGACGTCCCTGCTCCTTGTATCGACTTGGATTGGCTGACATTCCTGCTCCGTGTACCGACCCGGCCTGGCTGACGTTCCTGCTCCATGAATCACAAAAACAAGAAAAAGAAGATCGCACCAGCTAAAGTACAACTCCAAAGATATAAACTTAAATAGTTCTGAGGTGCACTCTTAGGAATAACTAATATCAGACAAAAAAACAGGGAAAGAAATATCAGACAAAGAAAAACGGGGTAAGAACTATCAGACAAAGAAAAATGGGGATCTACACGTTGCAAACTTGTCAAGCAAGTGGTTTAAATGAGGACATGTCTTTTGCTTGTTATTTGAATTCATGAGATTTATATGTATTCCTTTTTTGTTTCTTTCAGAGATTATTTTTGTGATTGATCCTCTCATTGGATTATATTGAGTGTTTGCCTGTGGGAAGAACACAACCGCTCTGGATTTGGAGTACTTACAGTTTTGGGATCAACTCTTCCTTTTATTGAAGCTTCTGAGTTATTAGGAAGAGATTTGGTTTATGAGAATATTTTCTGGAAGAATTTTTTCTATTAGTCCTCTTTTCTCTTCTTATTTGTAAAGATGATTATAGGAAGTGATTGATCATCAGAAAGTGATCTGGATTTTGACCAATATGTTTTATTTCATGTAGATAACCTAGAGGGATTCTTGTTGTTAGAGATATAACCCCATTTATCCCATATGATTATATTTTTTGAAAAGTAATAAAATTATTAGTGATGAGCGAGCACCCCAATGCTCGGGTGTTCGGGTGCTCTGACCGAGCACCCCCTGAGGCTCGAGTGCTCGGCCGAGCACCCGAGCCCCATTGAAGTCAATGGGAGGACTCGAGCATTACACCAGGCACCCCCTGCTCTGATGAGGGGAGGGTGCCTGGTCCATAGGAAAAGGGCAGAAAAGGATGGAAACACCACAGAAATGGTTCAGGGACAGCATAGGGAGGATGTCTGGATGCATCTTGGACTCCAACATCGCTGCTGGGAACGATCTTTCGCCCGTAGTACGCCATTTTTACAGACTGACCATAAAACACACAAAAAGGAAAATAAAAACAACTTTAGGCGAAAAATTGTTACCAAACAATATTTGCTGTATATTTACTTGTATATCATCTGCAAATTCTCCCAAAAATTTCCTTGATTTTCAGAACTGAGGCCATGATTAAGAGGGAAACGTGCGCAGAGGCAAATTCTCCCAAAAATTTCCTTGATTTTCAGAACTGAGGCCATGATTAAGAGGGAAACGTGCGCAGAGGCAAATTCTCCTAAAAATTTCCTTGATTTTCAGAACTGAGGCCATGATTAAGAGGGAAACGTGCGCTGAGCTGACCATCTAAAACATTATGGGTGAGGGTCTGCTGCAGAGCTGACCATCCTAAACATTATATGCGAAGGCCCGCTAGTGAGCTGACGCTATAAAACATTATATGAGAGGGCCCGCTAGAGAGCTGACCCAATAAAACATTATATGAGAAGGTCCGCTGGTGAGCTGACCTATATAAAAATTGGCAAACAGGGCCCGCTGGTGAGCTGACCCTATATAAAAATTATATCACAGGGCCCGCTGGTGAGCTGGCCCTATATAAAAATTATAGCACAGGGCATATGGAAGAGGAGGAGGAGGATGAGAAGATTAAGAGTCAACCATATACCCGTTTTTTGGGTGGAAGGGGTGAATGGGAATACAGAGTATTCCCATCATTGTAAATAACATATATAAAGTGAGTTTATGTTCCCCCGGGGCTTTCCTCCAGTGGAGTGGAGAAGTCAGGGGAAATCCAGGCCTTGTTCATTTTTATAAGTGTCAACCTATCAGCATTGTCGGTGGAAAGGCGGATACGCTTATCTGTTATGATGCCACCAGCAGCACTAAATACCCGCTCAGACAGAACGCTGGCGGCAGGGCAGGCCAGCACCTCCAAGGCGTAGAGTGCCAGTTCATACCACGTGTCCAGCTTGGACACCCAGTAGGCTGCGCATCAGGGTGAGGGTGCTGGCGGGGTGTCATGAAGGTGTCCCACGCCTTGGAGAGTGTTGCCCTGCCTTTGTCGGAACTGCTGTGTGCTCCCCTTTTCTCCCCTTCTCGGCTGGCCAAGGTAGCACGTACTCTGCCGCCAGCGTTGTCAGATGGAAAATTTTGGAGCAATTTTTCGACAAGAACCTTCTGGTATTGCACCATTTTGCTTGTCCTCTCCACCGGAGGAATGAGAGATGAGTAATCCGTGTTGTTTAAAATGCGTATAACGCGTGGGTCACGGGAAAGGCAGCCTAACATAAAGTCAGCCATGTGTGCCAGAGTACCAACAGTCAAGATTTCGCTGTCCTCACCAGGAGGATGACTCTCAATATCCTCATCCTCTTCCTCCTCTTCTGCCCACCCACGCTGAAGAGATGGAACTAAAGTTCCATGGCTACCCTCTGTAGCGGAGGCAACCGTGTCTTCCTCCTCCTCCTCCTCCGCCTCCTCCAATTGTCGCTGAGAAGACGAAGTGAGGGTGCTCTGGCTATCACCTTGTGTAAGCTCTTCCTCCCCCATTTCCACCTCTTCCACATGCAAAGCGTCGGTTTTAATTGTGAGCAGCGAGCGTTTCAGTAGACACAGAAGTGGGATGGTTACACTGATAATAGCGTTATCGCCGCTCACCATCTGTGTCGATTCCTCAAAATTGCGTAAAACCTCGCAGAGGTCTGACATCCATTCCCACTCCTCACTTCTGATTACAGGAAGTTGAACGGAGAGGCGATGACCGTGTAACAGCTGGTACTCCACTACTGCCCTCTGCTGCTCACAAAGCCGGGCCAACATGTGGAAGGTGGAGTTCCAGCGCGTGCTCACGTCACACAGCAGCCGGTGAGCTGGCAATTGTAAGCGCTGCTGCAGCTTCAACAGGCCGGCCGAAGCTGTAGATGACTTACGGAAATGTGCACACACGCGGCGCACCTTGGTCAAGAGATCATGCACATTGGGGTAGGTTTTTAGAAATCGCTGCACCACTAAATTAAATACATGCGCTAGGCATGGTACGTGTGTGAGCTTGCCGAGCTCCAAAGCCGCCACCAAGTTACGCCCATTATCACACACAACCATGCCTGGTTGCAGGTTGAGTGGCGAGAGTCACTGCTCGGTCTGGTGACTAATCCCCTGCAACAGCTCTGAGGCCGTGTGCTGTTTGTCCCCAAGGCAGATCAGCTTCAGCACGGCCTGTTGACGCTTCCCCACTGCAGTGCTACACTGCTTCCAGCTACTGGCTGATGGGGGAGTGGCGCTGCGTGTAGAGAATTCGGAGGTGGAAACGGAGGAGGAGGAGCCAATAACGTAGGTGCTGGTGGAAACCCTGATGGAGGTAGGGCCCGCAATCCTCGGCGTGGGTAGCACCCGTGCCATCCCAGGGTCCGAGTCGCTCCCAGCCTCCACGACATTCACCCAGTGTGCCGTCAGGGAAATGTAGCGTCCCTGGCCACAAGCACTTGTCCATGTGTCAGTCGTTAAGTGGACCTTCCCAGTAACTGCGTTGGTCAGGGCACGGGTGATGTTACGGGACACATGGTGGTGTAATGCGGGGATGGCACACCGGGAAAAGTAGTGGCGGCTGGGGACCGCGTACCGAGGGACAGCTGCTGCCATCAGGCTGCGGAAGGACTCAGTGTCCACAAGCCTAAATGGCAGCATTTCGATGGCCAGTAATTTTGAAAGGTGTGAGGTTAGTGCTATGGCCTGTGGGTGGGTGGCTGGGTACTTTCTCTTGCGCTCAAATGCCTGGGGTAACGACATTTGGACGCTGTGCTGGGACAGGGAAGTGGATGTGGTCGCTGATGGTGCTTCAGATGGTACAGGTGCAGGGCGGGAGGTATGCGGGCCTGCGCCTTCGACAGGCGATTGGCCGGCACCGAAAACAGGGGAAGAGGAGGCAGTGGTGTGGCCTGCAGACACAGATGGGCGATCCAGGCGTTCCTCCCACTTACTACGGTGCTTGGATGCCATGTGTCGGATCATGCTGGTGGTGGTGAGGTTTCTAGTGTTCATGCCTCGGCTCATTCTGGTGTGGCACAGGTTGCAAACTACAATTCTTTTGTCGTCCGCACTTTCCTTAAAAAAACGCCATACCGCGGAACACCTACCCTTTGGCAAGGTAGATTTACGCAAGGGGGTGCTCTGTGGAACATTTGCGGGCCGGTTTGGTGCGGTCCGCCTTCTTTCTGTAGCCACACCACTGCCTCTTCCAGCCTGTTGCGGTGCTGCAGATGGCTCACCCTCAGGACTGCTGACATCGCTCGGCTCTACACCTTCCCAGGTGGGGTCAGTCACCTCATCGTCCACCAAGTCCTCCTCCACTTCCTCACTCTGATCATCCTCCTCAAGTCTTGATCCCACCACATACTCAGTCATTGACAACTGTATAACATTCTCCTCAACAAGGTCTTGAGACGGAAATAGTGGTTGATTTAATGGCAACTGTGTCTCATCATCATCATCATCATCCACTACTTCCTTTGACCTTAAATGCCGTTCACATCTGTCATCTTCTTGTGATTGGGTAGCCTCTAGAGGTTGTGAATCAGGGCACAAGATGTCATGTTCCTCTGCAAGCGTGCTTGGAGAGAGGGTCAAATGAAGGATTGGTGATGAGACGAGCTCCTCACTATATCCCAGTGTGGGATCACTTCTTTGACCAGACCGTGTATGGTGGGAGGAAGGATGATCAGAGTGAGGATTATTTTGACCAGACTCTTGGCTACTGAGAGTGGACTTGGTGGAAGACAGGGTGGTGCTTAACCGACTGGAAGCAGTATCAGCTGTCATCCAACCGACCACCTGTTCGCAGTGGTCGGACCTCGAGAGTGATGTCCTGCGACGCCCTGTAAAATTACACATGAAGCTAGGTATGGTGGATGTCTTTCTTTCTTGTGCTCTGGCACCAGGCACAGTTTCTCCGCGTCCTGACCCGCGCCCTGAACTTTCAGGATCACGTCCACTTCCCCGTCCCTTTTTACCCGCCTTCTTCATCTTACACAGAATATGTGACTTTAATATTTGAGTTTGAAAACTTAACAGTATTTCTTACTATTCTGCAACTCTGCAGAGTACACAGAATAGGCTGCTAAACGGCGGTGATACACACTGAATGGAATATGTGACTTTAATATTTGAGTTTGAAAACTTAACAGTATTTCTTACTATTCTGCAACTCTGCAGAGTACACAGAATAGGCTGCTAAACGGCGGTGATACACACTGAATGGAATATGTGACTTTGATATTTGAGTTTGAAAACTTAACACTATTTCTTACTATTCTGCAACTGTGCAGAGTACACAGAATAGGCTGCTAAACGGCGGTGATACACACTGAATGGAATATGTGACTTTGATATTTGAGTTTGAAAACTTAACACTATTTCTTACTATTCTGCAACTCTGCAGAGTACACAGAATAGGCTGCTAAACGGCGGTGAAACACACTGAATGGAATATGTGACTTTAATATTTGAGTTTGAAAACTTAACAGTATTTCTTACTATTCTGCAACTCTGCAGAGTACACAGAATAGGCTGCTAAACGGCGGTGATACACACTGAATGGAATATGTGACTTTAATATTTGAGTTTGAAAACTTAACAGTATTTCTTACTATTCTGCAACTGTGCAGAGTACACAGAATAGGCTGCTAAACGGCGGTGACACACACTGAATGGAATATGTGACTTTAATATTTGAGTTTGAAAACTTAACAGTATTTCTTACTATTCTGCAACTGTGCAGAGTACACAGAATAGGCTGCTAAACAGCGGTGATACACACTGAATGGAATATGTGACTTTGATATTTGAGTTTGAAAACTTAACACTATTTCTTACTATTCTGCAACTCTGCAGAGTACACAGAATAGGCTGCTAAACGGCGGTGAAACACACTGAATGGAATATGTGACTTTAATATTTGAGTTTGAAAACTTAACACTATTTCTTACTATTCTGCAACTCTGCAGAGTACACAGAATAGGCTGCTAAACGGCGGTGAAACACACTGAATGGAATATGTGACTTTAATATTTGAGTTTGAAAACTTAACAGTATTTCTTACTATTCTGCAACTCTGCAGAGTACACAGAATAGGCTGCTAAACGGCGGTGATACACACTGAATGGAATATGTGACTTTAATATTTGAGTTTGAAAACTTAACAGTATTTCTTACTATTCTGCAACTGTGCAGAGTACACAGAATAGGCTGCTAAACGGCGGTGACACACACTGAATGGAATATGTGACTTTAATATTTGAGTTTGAAAACTTAACAGTATTTCTTACTATTCTGCAACTGTGCAGAGTACACAGAATACGCTGCTAAACGGCGGTGACACACACTGAATGGAATATGTGACTTTAATATTTGAGTTTGAAAACTTAACAGTATTTCTTACTATTCTGCAACTGTGCAGAGTACACAGAATAGGCTGCTAAACGGCGGTGACACACACTGAATGGAATATGTGACTTTGATATTTGAGTTTGAAAACTTAACAGTATTTCTTACTATTCTGCAACTGTGCAGAGTACACAGAATAGGCTGCTAAACGGCGGTGATACACACTGAATGGAATATGTGACTTTGATATTTGAGTTTGAAAACTTAACAGTATTTCTTACTATTCTGCAACTCTGCAGAGTACACAGAATAGGCTGCTAAACGGCGGTGAAACACACTGAATGGAATATGTGACTTTAATATTTGAGTTTGAAAACTTAACAGTATTTCTTACTATTCTGCAACTCTGCAGAGTACACAGAATAGGCTGCTAAACGGCGGTGAAACACACTGAATGGAATATGTGACTTTAATATTTGAGTTTGAAAACTTAACAGTATTTCTTACTATTCTGCAACTCTGCAGAGTACACAGAATAGGCTGCTAAACGGCGGTGATACACACTGAATGGAATATGTGACTTTGATATTTGAGTTTGAAAACTTAACACTATTTCTTACTATTCTGCAACTCTGCAGAGTACACAGAATAGGCTGCTAAACGGCGGTGAAACACACTGAATGGAATATGTGACTTTAATATTTGAGTTTGAAAACTTAACAGTATTTCTTACTATTCTGCAACTCTGCAGAGTACACAGAATAGGCTGCTAAACGGCGGTGATACACACTGAATGGAATATGTGACTTTAATATTTGAGTTTGAAAACTTAACAGTATTTCTTACTATTCTGCAACTGTGCAGAGTACACAGAATAGGCTGCTAAACGGCGGTGACACACACTGAATGGAATATGTGACTTTAATATTTGAGTTTGAAAACTTAACAGTATTTCTTCCTATTCTGCAACTGTGCAGAGTACACAGAATAGGCTGCTAATCGGCGGTGATACACACTGAATGGAATATGTGACTTTGATATTTTAGTTTGAAGACTTAACAGTATTTCTTCCTATTCTGCAACTCTGCACAGTACACAGAATGTGCTGCTAAACTGCGGCGAAGCACACTGAATGGAATATGTGACTTTGATATTTTAGTTTGAAGACTTAACAGTATTTCTTCCTATTCTGCAACTCTGCACAGTACACAGAATGTGCTGCTAAACTGCGGCGACGCACACTGAATGGAATATGTGACTTTGATATTTTAGTTTGAAGACTTAACAGAATGTGCTCTAATCTGCAACTTTGCACACTAAACAGAATGTGCTCTAATCTGCAACTTTGCACACTAAACAGAATGTGCTCTAATCTGCAACTTTGCACACTAAACAGAATGTGCTCTAATCTGCAACTGTGCACACTAAACAGAATGTGCTCTAATCTGCAACTTTTCACACTAAACAGAATATTTTTTTTTTTGTTTTTTTCCCCCCACACAAAATAACCTGCTGCCCCCACACACAGTAGTCCTAAAAAGGACTTTTGGTTCTTTTTTTTCACAATTTTGGTTTTTTTCCTCCCTACACTGCCTTTCCCTTCCTATCCTCAGCTCTCCCTGGCTCAGACTGAGCCGAACTCGATGGTCAGGTGCTATACAGCACCCGACCACGGGTTCTGGCCAGCCAATCAGTGTAATGGCAGCAGCCAACATGGCTGCTGGCATTACACCGATGTCAGAGCCTCCCTGCACATTTATTGGCTGCGCAGCAGCCGCAAAACGTGCGGGGAGGAGACCCGAACATGGCGGGCGAGCACATGCGGTACTCGTACGAGTACCGCCATGTGCCGAGCAGAGCGATGCTCGAGCCGATCCGAGCATCGGCCAAGCATGCTCGCTCAACACTAAAAATTATCCATCTATTTTGAGTATAACATATTGTCTTTTTGACAAACACTGTGATTTGTATCTGATATTATGTATTGGATCTTTTCTACCTCCATATGTGTGTGTGTGTTTTTTGTAATTTTTGATTATAATGTCTGATTATAATATATTGGGATATATGTTGTCTCATGGAGAAATATTGTGATCTGTATTTGACATTATGTATTGGATTTTCTACTTCCATGTGTCTTTTGTAATTCTCAATGTTGTGTCATTCATCTACTTACCTGTTTTTCCTTATGCATCCTCTCGGGGACTCTTAGAAATGTCCATTTATTATGACTCTAAGGTGCACCTTAGTTCCATTGAGGGACTTTATGTCCCTTTTTATGGAAATTAATCGAATATTTTCATATTAGGGTTTTGGGAGTATATTTTAAGCCCAAGGTTTGGGTTATTATGTAATGTTGTTTATCGATGTTCTTGTAGCATCTGTAATATTTTTAATGAAATTGTTCACTATAACTTTAATTACATGATGCGCTTCTATTCGAAGCATTAATGTTGATCTAGACAGCCTTACTATTTGATTACATAAGGTACTCTCTTTAGCTTTCATGGATAGCTTTGATACGTCATCTGTTTCCTTGTGGAGATCCTGATTGGATGCATGAGGATATTTAAATCTTTAACCGGTAAGCTTCAATCACCCCTGACGAAGCCGTCTTTTGTGGCGATACGCGTAGGGTGTTGGACTACCAGGAGAGATCAGACTTGACTTTTCCCTTATGCCTTTACTTAAGTACTCAGAGATAAGTATATGTGTCTTACGCTTCACATTATCATTCTATTTTTAGTTTGCATATGTGATTATTGCTTCTTGTACGATACATACTTGCTCTATTAATGGCTGTATTTTGTAGGGATAATGTCTTTATAACGTCATTCTCCTGTGTAGCTTGGTTTTTAATTGTTTTTATGATAAACACTTGATTTACCTGTATTATCTAATAAAGCTATTTTTCTATTTGGAATACTCCTAGAGTGTGCCTCGTTTATTAGGTTTTTTTGGGGGGGTGGTTAGTACCGCCTGGTGGTTTTCCTCCGGTTGGTCTACCCCATCCTTTCTTTCCCCGTTTTTCTTTGCCTGCTCCATGAATCGACTTGGATTGGCTGACGTTCCTGCTCCGTGTACTGACCCGGCCTGTCTGATGTTCCTGTTCCATGCATTGACCGTAGTGGCTTCCTTCCTGCTCTTGTGCCTCCAGTCCGGTGCACTACCGTGTCCGGTAGAGAGTATCTCCCGTGCTCTGCCTTGAGCGTACTGGCCCAGTTGGTTGCCTCGTGTACTGCATTACCATTCCGTGACTGCGACCCATTAGTGCCTTGCTGCCTCCTTACTCCTTACCCAGGGTTTACGTTAAGCTTGTTGCACCCTATACGCTTGGCTTGTTATCAGTTATCACTGGGGTTGGTCTCCCGGGTGCCTCAGTTAGTCTCCGCTGCTGTTTTGTCGTTAAACAAGCCAAGCTCCCGTTACCAGGGCCTTCCGGTACTCACCCGGGTAGGAGCTTTACTACTGGCACTATATACGCTGGCCTGTCACTTCTCCATTATTGAGGTTGGTCTCCTGGGTGCCTCAGTCGACTCTGTCACCCGGCAGTTTCCATCAAGCCTGGCGTTTCAACATCTGTTGTTCGGTACCGTTACCTTGGGTCACAGTTTGTGTATCTACAGGGCGTTACGTTGTTCCTCCAGTTGCAGTACTACTATAGTCCGTGATCCTTCCAGGGCCTCACTCAACCTTCCTGGGCTAGTCGCTATTTCGGCACTTATCAGCATTTGAGTGCTTCTTGGGCCTCGCTATTAGGGCCTCCCAGTCTCCTGGCCTAATAGCATTAACCATTTGTGTCTCACTGTATCACACAAACTGTTCCCGACCTGTGTCAGTATATATACTACTTTGTGATATATGTATACTGGACCCGTGTGGACTAATGTTATTTAGTCACCTGTCCTGTGTCAGTTCTGTTTGTACCATTGCTGGACCCGCCAGAGTTACTTTATTTTGCTGAAATAAACTGTGTTTTACCAAATTGCCTGTCTCTGAGTGTACTGAAAACTGTTACAGCTGATTCCTTTGTGTCCACTCCAGTCTTGATCCATTCTGATGAGGCCGGTTATTTTATTGATGGTGATTTTGTGAACAAACACAATATTCCAGTGACACCTCGTGAGTCTCCATTGGTGGTAGAGGCTATTGACGGTCGTCCTCTTGAACCCTCCCATGTCACACATGAGACCTGTCCACTGACCCTAAGAGTAGGAGCTCTCCATTTGGAGACTTTACAATTTCAGGTGATCCAGTCTCCACACCACGCTGTCATTTTGGGGTTCCCATGGCTTCAGAAACATAATCCCAGAGTGGATTGGGAAAAGTGTGACATAATATCATGGTCGGAAGACTCGGAACATTGTAATGGGACTTGTCTGCAGCATCCTATTAAAATTTTGTGTACCTCCCCAGTAATCACATCGCTGCCACTCACTCTACTTTGAGAAAGATCTATTTAGGGATGCAAAAAACATTACATAATTTAATCATTAAAATTCAATTATCACAGGTGTTATTTGGAATGAACTAACTGTTGGCAGTGGCACTCTCTCTGACACATAAATAACATCACTACTTCTCTTATCTGCCCCAGAGCACTGGGAACTTTTTGGAGTGTTTCTGCCGCTGCTTGTTGTGGCACCTCTGACCTGCTGTGTTTCCCAATCAGACCTGAGGTTGTTCTTCAGATGTGCTCAGATAGGGGAGGTACCTAATTTCCATCTGCTCATATGTTTTTTGCACAGACAACAGATAGCAACATGCATAGCTTTTGGATTCTGAGTGAAGTATCTCCATACTGTGTTCTTCATGGACTGAGGGGTTCCTGAGGGGCTGCTATTACTGGGGCTAGATGTTGATGCAGTTCTACTGCTACTAATAGTAGGTGTCAATGGTGCAGCACATCTAGCAGCAGCAGAGGCACTCATAATACCTAAAGTTGTAGATGTTAATAACTTGTGTTTCTGTTGTTGCTGCTGGTTACTCAACACAGATGTGTGTGGCAGAGTGGGACTTGGACTTGGAAGAGGCGATGATCATACTTGGGAACTCTCCGGTTTTGCCCCAGAGACTCCGGATTTCAAAGTGAATTACCGGGTCTCCGGGGCAATGTGTGAATCACCGGGTGGGCAGAGTTTAAGTAGAAACTCTGCCCACTTGTGCTCCATCCCGCCCGGTTCCTCCCACTCCCCGCCTTCTTACAGCCATTTTGCAGGGGGGGTTTGTGTGTTTCTTTGTCCCACCCCCGTGACTAAGCCCTGCCCCTTTTATGACACGATTCGCGTCATTTTCCTCCCCCTGGGCACTGACAGGGTTACCCTCCGGGTAGCCCTGTTTCAAAAGTTCCCAGGTATGGCGATGATGCTGATGATGACTGACAGGATGACTGTGTACTTTTTGCCATCTTTGCTTGTACAGGAACAGAGTTTCAAATGGTTTTCTCAAATAGTTTATGGACAGACACAGTGCTCCTTTTCAGTGGTGGAATATTGAGCCTTTGCCTTTCTGCTAAATTTCTGGCCATGTCATCATCGCTCTCTCACTTTCAACTTTATCTGTATCTGAATAAGAGGAGGATGCTGGAGAGAGATATTCTAGATCTGCTTCATCATCCTCAGCAACAGCATCGCCTGCTGCTTCTTGCCTACTATCCTTATATTCCTCTAAGCTTTAGAGGTGTCAAATTATATTTCCTTTTCCTTTTCCTTTCACATAGTTCACTACTGCTTTGAGGACAGGTGTTTTGGTGCTTGTTTGTCTCACTGTCAGATGCACCAGCTGGTTCAGCTGCTACACCTTCCTTCAGATACTTCACTCAGGATCCAAAAGCTATGACAGAGAATGCCAGGCCAAATGTATTGAAAAAAGCACAGATGAGGAGGAAGAGGGATGTGAAGAAGGACTTCTACCATTTACCAGACTTGAGACCACTGCTATAACCAGTAAGTAATGTTTGTACATAATCTGAGAAGACAGATAGCTTACAATTGACACAAAAATGATAATGGTAAAAAACTGTGAATCATACATTGTTGGAATAGGTGAAAAATTTGTTGGAAATGGTAGAATAGAGGAAACTTTTGCATAGATGAAAAGGAGAAAACTTTTGAGAAAAAAGCAAACAAAATGCTTGTTTTTTTTGCAAAAAGTAATGCGGGAAGCTTTTCTCACTTTTCACCCACCCCTACTGCTAAGGATAAATTAGGTGTAACAGTTACTCATCCTGTTCTGTCTTTGCTTCAGCTGATTTATGCAAACTGAACACTCTGCTACACTCCATAAGGTAAACTGTATACTACATCCCTAAACTGTAATCCTAAACTTAACCCCTTAGGGACCCTTGACGTACCAGGACCGTCACGGTCCTTGAACTACTCAAGGACCGATGACGGTCATGGTACGTCACGTACTTTTTACTTACAGCGCTCTACCGGGAGCGCTGTAAGTAAAAATAGGGCATGAAATAGACCGCTCCAAGATCGGAGCGATCTCTTTCAAGCCCCATAGTGACGCACCGATACACATGACAGGTCACGTGTACCGGCGCGTCAACATGCCCCTATGCGGTCGTTATGGGACGGAAATGTCCCATAACCTCCGGTCCTTAAGGGGTTAAAAATGCATATGTAAATAGTCATACTGAAAGAGCCTTTATTTATTATTTGTGTTGCTTGTATTGAAAGATAAGAATAAGTCAGTTGATAGGTTATGGGTTTTGCCCACTGCTCTTATATCTCAGCCCATTCATAGATAATCCCAGGCAATCAAAAAAAAAACACTAGAGCACAGTAAAAAGTCTGCATGTCTGCTCTCTCAGAGCATATGCAAGACTCACTTTAGGCCTCAGAGAACAATTAGAAAATATTTACATATTCTACCATGAAATTCAGGGGATTTAAGTATCTATAACCCAAGTATATTTAGGTGTTAATGTTCCTTAAATCAGGTAAGGAATGTTTTTATTTTGTATTCAATCAATCTTTCTTTAACTGTTTTTATTACAGAAGAAAATTGTTGACTCAATGCATAATTATTACAACCCTTCTTATGTCTTCAAATCAAAATATTCACATTATATCTTATACTGTGCTCAGTTTTACAATGTCAGATGAAGTTGTGTTTTGTTCTTCAGACATTTTATGGCTATCTGCCAAAATTTCATCTTGTGGTAAAAGAGACTTCTTTTGAACTGTAAGTCATGCTTTTAACAACTTGGTTAGAGCTTTATGATGGAGATGCCTAGATTTATTGCCTTCCTGAGAAAACTCTTCATAAGATCCAACATATTCAGGAGGCTAACTGCCAGGATTTTGACTCATGCCATGCTGACTAGGCAATCTATGCAATTGTTAAGGGAACAAGATTGGCTCCTCTTCAAATTCCAAACTAATTTTAAAATTGCTGTGATTTATTCAAGGCAGTGCACAATGTGTTTATTTGAGTTACTATCTCTATATAAGCCCAGATGGTATTACAAATAATTTACAGCTATTTTTATACCAGGTACAGAATGATCTCTGAAGACACAAGTAGCCTGCCTTCTTATCTATTCTGGACAAATCTTTCATTTTCCATATCTGAGTTAGAAGACTTTTAAGATACATGCTATTACAAAAATAATTTCTAAATGAGCACCTGGACATGAGCATTTTTTTTTTCTTTACATTGACTTTGATGCATTTCTCTAAACACACAAATCAATAATAAATGCAATCTAACATATTGCAGCAATTTGTGACCTAATGACATCTCACTATGATGTCATTGGAGTTGATTGGCAAGCCTTGACGTTCCCATTCCTAATGGGAAATGATCTAAACTTTGTTTATATAGCCAAATGAGCAAGTAAATAAATGGAATTGTTTTTTTTATTGATGTTTAAGAGATGCATGCTGTTTTTTGGTTTCTAAACTCTTTCTACGAGTAAAATTATAAATATTTTTGATTCAACTCTACAATCTGAATATTAATAAAATGAATAAAATCTGAAATGGAAAGGTAGGAAATATAGATGCAATTGCAAGTTTCCGTGTTTTTCATTAGTATGTGTCTATACCAATTCCCTAACAGTGAACAAGTACTGTGGTTCACTTACAACTCAAATGTCACTGAAAAAGAGCAAGAAGCCATGGTTGTGTATTTGGAAGGAAAAAAAAAGTTTATTGAAGATATTCAGCAACATTACAATAAAATACATGCTAGTTTTGCAAAGAAAAAGGACATAACCAGAGATTATATTGAGTGTCTAAGTATACAAGATGTTTGCACATAAGATTCCATCTTAGATTTAGTCTCGATCAGGCTCCTTTCAAGTCTGCTCGATGATGAAGTAATCATACGAATAGTATCTATCTCCACTGGTGATGGAGCTAGACATCTAAACATCTGTGGCATCTAAGAGATCATTGGTAATTAAATAGCGTAAATACATGTGGAAGCAAGAATACATATAAAAAATGGTATAAAGTTACTGTGCACCTCGCAATTGATGGAAGTGGGAGGGGGTGAAAAGTAGGGGGATCTAGAAAAGAAAAGATAGTGAAAGGTTTAAAAGATAGTAATGTTTCAGAAAAACAGCAGCTCCAATTTTCATCATATTTGAGCCATAGAGAGTGTTATTTCAATACTGTCAGAGTTGTAATTCTAGAGTAATTGAATCATAAAGTTTCCCTCTCCTGTTCATTTTACCTACAGTCACCTCCCCTCAGTTGTGGAATCTGGTCTTGAGACCAGACAGCTCACAACAAGTGACAACCTTCTTACTGTGAGAACAATCAAAACCTTGCCCTCCTTGACAAGTTTTTCCCTTATGCTAATTGAAGGTTGTCCCTCTCTGTGATCCACCTGGACACCACCTTGCTGCTCTGAGCTGAGCAGTGTTACATCAGTAAAAGGGGAGGAAGGGGATACGTTATGATTCAATTACTCTTGAGCTACGACTCTGACAGTATTAATAACACTCTCTATGGTCCAAATACTATGAAGATTAATTGGAGCTGCTTTTATTGTCTGTTGAGTGAATGCAATGCGATTGTCTGGATGAACAGGTCAAAATAATAAGTTACATATAGTAATCCAGGGATTCCATATATCCCAGAAAGCAGGGCCTCTTTGTGACTTGAAAAAGGCCAGTTCTCCCATGCCTATTATATGAGAAAGTTTAGTAGCCCATTCTGACAGCAAGGGGATGTTGTCTGTCTCCAGTGTATGACGTTTATTAGCAAAGAAGGAAGAGCAGGCAGTGGCAAAAAATAAATTCAAAACTTGAGTCTAACGACATAAATAGTGGGTTGCACTCTGGAACTCAAAAACTAATGACTAAATACTAATGGAGAAATAGCCCGAGTATAGTAAATTCCATAAATGAGGCACTCAATTCAAGTATAATCATGTACAAAAACAATTTTATTGGTGCAAAACTATCAAAAAAGCAGTACAGAGAGGCATACTTCTCATACCTGTATATATTCTGCATACCTGCTGACTTATGCATATGAATATAAGACACTGAGTACAGTATTACAGTTCTAAGTCCACAAAAATGAAGTACACAGTAACATTGCAGGATATCATATAAGAATGAACTATATCCATATTGCTTAATAGGTGAAAGACTAAAAAAGTATACAGGTGTGTAAATCACAAGTGTAATAATCCACCCCAAAGAGTCATTCCTAATAAGAGGACAAAGTGTTAAGAACAATACGTGGAAAGAAGAAGTTCAAAATACTTATCAAAAGTGGAATAGAATAGTCCGTCTAAGAGCAGAACCCTGTCTGGAAGTCAACCATCCCAATGCGTATCGCCTATAAAAGGCTTCACAAACAGCTGTTATCGACTAAGGCTATTTACATTTTATATGGTCCAGTAGAAAAAGTCAATAGAGATCACGTGGTGAAGATAAGAGCTATCATGCGAACATGTTTGACATGTGATCATCATCCTCAGAAGGAGTGATTACCCAATCAAAATGCCCAAGACCAGAAACACCAGAAGGTGCGATCCAGGGCATATGTTTATCAATAATAATAAGTGTATGCATGCATCCCTAAAAGAGATTAAACGCATCCAGTGATAGGAATATGATAAATACCAAAGATACAGAAGTCGGCTTTTTAGAAACATAAGCATGCGTTATATGTGTATCAATCAACATAACTATACGCTTTAGTGTGGTGAACAAGTGCATGCACTTTAATATATATAGACATTGAACCAATTTGTATGCACAGTGTTTTAAACATACAGGATCACTTGAGATGATAAAAGGCACAGTTACGACAGATCCACTTTAAAAAAGATTGTAAAACCATTGCTGTTCGATTACCAACTTTATGCATATAAGTAAGTAGCAACACACATACACCCTATATCTAGTCTCCTTCATATGAGGGCTAAAGACTGATACTATGAAGGTGAAACAGCAAAAAACAAAAAGTAATCAATATAATGATATATACTTAGGCCTTCACAATATCTAATGGACAAACATATTGTCTCCAACGTATACACCCTTCTGTATAGAAATACATATTATAACAGAAAATTAAAAACATGTACCCCTAGCATAGAAAAACAAAAACAGAAACATAGCATGACATAGCATGTATAAACATATTGATGTATAAACTGCTGGTACCATACACTTTGTAATAAAGGTATTACTTGGACAGAATTGTATAATAAATCCCATCTGTGTGTCTCATATGAAATTCTTATTCTCATGAGTTAATCCTATTATTGGGTTCCATCAACAGACAATATCAAATATAGTTCATCATAGAGTCTAAGCGCTTTTATTCTTTTTAATTGTTTTTAACTTATCATCCTTTTGATATTTTTGTGCAAATAAAATTGTTTTTGGATGTGATTCTACTTGATTTGAGTGCCTCATTTATGGGACTTACTGTTATTGAGGGGTTGACTCTTTTTGGGAAATTTCGCCATTAATATTTATGTCTCCAGTGTACAGGAATGCACATTTTGGCTGCACTGATGCAGTGACGGAATAATAAATTAGTTGGTTTATCTTCGGCAATCTTGGAAGGAGATTCCACTAGTACTATTCCTACCCAGTCTAGGAAACTAGTAGTGGGTATCAGTCGGAAGATGATATTGCATATTTGTGACAAGAAAGGGGCCAGGGTGGGGCATTTCCAGAGGATATGACTTAAGGTTTCCACGTTAGAATTACACCACCAGCAGTCTGGAGGAGTCTCGGAGTAAATGGAGCCTGGTAATCAGTCAGTGGAGGTAAGGAACACAATCAATGAAAGAGAGAGATTAGAGGTCAAACAAATTGAGGTCAGAGACTGATTTTAGACAGGAAATCTGGGAAACTAATGAAACGCTCAAAGGAATGTAGGTAGGACGCTCAAAGGAATGGGCCAAGAGTTATAGGTAACAGGAAGGTGACAACAGCTCATGAAGTGCATGCAATCCAAGAGGGTGGCAAAACCTGACACATGGCACTCACTAGAAAAAGTGTGGTTACTGGAGATACTAGATGCATTCCCACAGTTCTGCAGACAAAATTGTGAGAAGCTGTATTGAACAGACCCTCTCTACCAGTAGGAATATGTTTTTACTGTGACGGAATGATGCTAAAAACAATATTGATATGATAAGTCTACACCTACAGTCTGGTCTAATCATGTTCTTCCTCTATTTCTGGTAGGAAGTTGCTAGAGTCCCAAAGTACTTGGGGTTTAAGGAGTCCAATTTCTCTTTCTTGCTTTAAGGGAAGGAAACACCATAACATGCTCCAAAATGGGAATAAGATCTGAGGCTTTAAGCATAAGACCTGGGACTTTACTTCCCTCAAACTATCTAGCAAATCCCTGATCCCAGATAACATATGTGTGGCTTGCACTGGGCTATGTTAAGATCCTAGGAGCTATTTCTCTTTTCTAAGTTACCTTTTTCTCTGCTCTACTTTAGGATTTTCTCTGTGGTAAGGCTAGGCACAACTAGGATTTATATCCTTGTGGCTTAGACTGTGAAGATTCAAGCCAAGCACCAGACCCTAATGGAGTATTCATGGGGGGCAATGCCCAGGGGTATTTTTTTGGTAGGAGAGTGAAGTTTTTGTTGTGTGGTTATGATTTATTTTGTTTGTGATCATCATTATTCCCATAGGTAAAGAAATGTACAGTCTTGGTGGTGAATGTTGAGCCCATATGTTCATGTGTACCTACAATGTGTATACATAACTTAAAGGGGTAGCAATGTTTCACAAACAAAGCCTCACCAATTAATCTTCATAGTATTTCATTCATGGAGAGTGTTATTTCAATACTGTCAAGAGTAGTTAAGACTAATTGAATGATAAATTAGCCCTCCTTTTATCTACCCCTTTGAGTTCCAGTGGTGTAAGCAACATATTGTAGATCAATGTGTTGCTCACCCCTCTGGCACTTAAAGAATTAAATTATGAGTGCCTCAATGATCTTATTAAAATTGTGAGTTCTGTTGTGCACATCTAATATTAGCAACTGTTATGAGATTTCTTTCAAATAAAAAACAGCTCAGTCTGCTTAAATTAAAAACAAAAGTCAACGCACAAGCTATGTTCATTTTACAGTCTGGACAGTGCTATCTGATCATGGCCGGCAATTATTAACACTAACGTGAGGTTCAGGGACTGAGGATCTGGCCTCAATTTTTTGTGGACCACACAGCCACATGTACCAGAGCTTGATTAAAAACACACACACATATATATATATACATGTGAAAGCTACAGCTGTGTTGTTCGTGCAAATTTGCCTTGTACAGAGAGTATTTTTGGCACTTGGAAAGAGAAAGGGAGCTGAAAGCAAAGAATAAAAACTTCTCTTGTTAGGGTAAGGAATGCACTATAGTGCAATACATAGCCAGACACACACACACACACACATATATATATACATACAATGTATGGATATGCACTCACGCTTAATGGTGCTAGCGTACCGGGTGCAGCAGAAATATAAAATATAGAGAGAAGGATGCGCACTCACGGATTTTATAAGTTTGTAATAAACCAGTCTTTTATTGGTAAGCTGAAATGCAATGTTTATCAAGCAGATATAACAATGCATTAACATGTTCAGTGCATTAAATACTCTAGTGAAGACTCACCTCGTGTGACCCCAGATGACCCATAGTGATGACGAGTGGAACCAGGGAAGGGAGGAGAAGTGTAGTGAGAGACCAATACAGAAGACCCATAGCACCCAAGGGAGAGAAACACAGCAGTGCCACCATGTGTACAGAAGGAGAATGCAGCCATGTGAAATAGAGAAAGAGACCGTCATGCCTTCCTCCTCGCCGCTGTTTCTGCAGGCATTGTGGCATCCCCTCTCCACCTCCGCGTCGCTGTCTGCAAGTCACCACGCTAGCTCCTGGTTCTCTGGCCTCCTCTTCAGGAATTCCTGCCTTAGTATTTTCTTGTTGGAATAGACCTTTCCTGGGGCTGGTGGTGTGTGTCCTCACTGTAGTGCGTTATCCTTGGCCTTCTTTGGCTCAACTGAAGGAGGTCATCTGGCTTCACGGCCAGCACCTTTACACGGCCTTGGCCACAGCACAATGTACTATAGAGGGCCTGCGAACACCAGCCACGTGACCCAGTAACACACTCAAGCCTTCACTCCACCAGCCCTTGTTGGAGGAGTCGCTGTATCCGGGACTGTATACACTATAGTTGGTAGAGTGACTGGATAGGTAGAGCCTGAGTTTCCGGGGACCCTGACAGAGACAAACTATCAATATCTAAACAGATACTAGTTGTAACAAAGTAATCATATGAATCAAAATTCAGTCTGAGCGAATACTCAAAGATTGCCCTAATCCGTTGTAAAAATATATAACAAGATATAATTAACTAGATCAAATTATCAACGAGTAGTAGTAAATCTATCGTTCAGGCAAGAAACAGCTAAAGATATTCTGTTCATTCAGTCCGTGATCGCTCAGAGTATTTAGTTCTTTGATCCAGATGCATTCCCTCTGCAGTAGTGTTTTAGAACGGCCTCCTCCTCTTTTGTTTGCAGGCTGTGAATTATATAGCAAAATTGAGGAAGGAGAGGCTCATGGTGACTGCTAACCAGGAATGGGAAAACATTTTCGCTGAAAACTGCGGAAAATGGCAGTTTCCTCTTGGCAAATAATTTTCTGGCTTTTTTCACCTAGCTCATTCCATTGAAATCAATGGGAACTTTAAATTTATACACAACACATTATAAATATTATTTTATTTCTCCAAAAGATGAAGTTGAGAGTGAGAGAGATGATGATGTACAAAGGGCAGAAACATGACAAATGAGCAGAGAACAAAATATATGACTGTTACTGCTCAATGGGTTTTCCTCCCACCACCAACAGTGGGCAACACTAGCTTACAGCATCAAGTGACAGCCAGTAATCATGTTTCTGGTTCTGGCAGGTTAATTAAAAGGCAGCAGCAGCAGGATAGCCCATACCATCGGCATACCACATTGTTAAGTCCTCCCTTTGTGGGGAGACTGTTCATGAGAATTCTGTGATAAGATTAGGTGCAACCTCTGTGGCCCATTAGGTCATGTATACAGAGCATGCCTAGAGGCACTGCACAATATTTAAAGTGTATGTATCACAGTCTCCCTAAGGAGGCCTTAGCGATCCTGTACTTCCTTTCTCTGTTGGGATGTCGGCCGACATGATTGCGGCTACTTCCGCATTTCTGACATCATGGAACAGGCTCTGGTAATTGCACCTGTTTATGGGCCTATTCTGTTTTGCCTAATTGGTTCCTGCTCCTTTATAAACCTCCTTTGGCCTAGTTGGCATTGCCCTTACGTGGTGTTTCTGCTAGTGTCTCTTGCACTTCTTTGTGACCCGTGCCTTATCTGAGAATCCGCTCCATGTATGATCCCGGTTTGTCTGACTACCCACATCGGTTCTGACCTGTGGCTCTGGCTGACTAACTCGCTCCATGTAGACCCTGGCTTGTCTGACTACCCACATCAGTTCTGACCTGTGGCTCTGGCTAACTTGCCCCGTGTATGAACCCAACTTGTCTGACTACCCACATTGGTTCTGACCTGTGGCTCTGACTGACTATCTCGCTCCATGTAGTTCCTGGCTTGTCTGACCTCTGGCTCCGACTGACTACTCTCTCCATGCACTCCTAGCTTGCCTGACCATTAGTCTCGGTGTTTTGTGGCTCAGGCTTGCTCTCGCTCCCTGTTGCCTTCGGTCACGAGACCCGGAGTGGAGACTTGTGCATTGTATACTGTTCCCACTGGTGTTCCAGCAGTACCTCTGTCCCAGTCTCCTAGTCAGTGCTGTGCACTCTACTCGAGTAGTGCAGTGCACAGCACAGTGTGCATCTCCAGGAAGGAGCTTGGGTCCTATCATCCTGTGGTCTGGGGTTGTGTGGGCAAATACTATTATTGCTGAATATAATAAATAAAGGTGGTTATATTTTATGATTGTGTCTATCCTTCTTTGCCTGAATACCATGACAGTACGTAAGGGCCATGTCTACTGAAGGTACAGGCAGTCCACCTAATCAGAGCATCCTGTCCAGGATGGATTCTCAGGAACAGAGAATTGACCAGCTGTCATTTGCCATGCAGACACTGTTAAATCGCACGGCTCACATTGATCGTTTTGCTCAGCAACCGGTGGCACTCCCAGTACATGCGCTGTGACAGTATGGCTTGAGCAGGATGCCCTTCTGGTCTATGAATGATAGTGAATCTGGAGCCCTTGGTCCTGTAGCCCAGATGGTGGGAGGTCTTCTACCATCCATAGATCCTCTGGTTTCCTCTCAGGGTACCCCAGGTGGGACTCAGGGATGCAGACAGTATCTAAAGAAGTGGTGGTAGGTATCAAGGTTGGAGAGAGACAGGGTGATTGCAAGGTTTTTGGGAAGGTGAAAAATAAATTGGCTATTAAGAAGTAAAAAAAGTTGTCTAGTAAAGTATTATATTTCCTGAAGAAGAAGCCAGTTTTGGTGCTTTGAAACACGTTGGAGAGGAGGAGAGGAAGGTGATATGTGAAGATAAAAATCAGATATCTAACATGACCCATATGGATATCTGTATGCACCATCAATGAATTGTTAAGGCAAACATCATATCAGGATCATTTGCAAGACACCCATCAGTGAACAGGTGTGTGGAGCATGGTCAACACGCGAAGAAATCAAATGCAGGTGTCCCGTAAGTAATACCTGGATAAAGAGATGTTTTCTAATTTGAGGCGTATGTAAGGGTATGAGTTATTGAAGTCTGTATATTATAATATGGAACATTGAGGTTTGCAGAAGAATGAAATATACTGTGGTGAAGAAAAGTTTGTCCCTTTAAGAGATATGGGTCTTTAATGTATAATATAATTAGCTTAAAGGCTAAATATCTTCGAATATCCCCCTTCCACTAAAACTTGTGTTATAAGAATTGGTAAGAATGCATATATACAAGTACGGAAGATCAGATGTGCAGGAGAGACTGATATCGGTCAGAAATTTAACATAGATATTCCCCTAAAGGGATTTTTTGCTTCTGTTACCAGACATAGAAGTTTGTATGTTCAACAGCTTATTTCAGCAAATTATTACTTTGGATACAGAAACACAAACATTTGTGTTTTTTCTTTTTATTAGAGACATTCTTTTTCTTTTTTTTAAGTTTGTTTTTATTAAAATTGTTTTCTTTTATGGGGGATGATCATCCTTATTTTTTATTAGTGTGATTTCAGAATATTCTTGGAGATATTGTGAATTTCTACTTCCAGATCTCTGCTGGTGGGAGTGAGTCACATATTAACAATTAGGCTGTATTGAGGACCGATTTGCAGTATTATTGCAAGGCTGGCCTTCAATGATATTGGTAGATTGTATTTGATTTTATCCCATTTATCAATGGTATAAGAATCTCAGCCTGCCCTCACCCCACTTTTCTCTCTGAGATTAAAATCATCACCTCAGTCTTACTTGGATTCAACCTTGGACTCCAGCTATGTGGCAACACCCACCAAACAATCAGTAAATTAATGGTTGTTGTGAAGCTACAATGGAATAAAGCAGAGATCTGAGTATCACCAGCATACTGATGGTGCTCCAGCCAATGCTGGTGGGTGACATGCCTCAGGGATCTCATAAACACATTGAACAATTGGTGTTCCCCACATGGGAAGGCATTGTCTTCTGCTGAACCCTAAATTTTTTGTAATATTACAACTAGGGATGGGCAAAAGTTTTCACCGCAAACAAAAATCGGAGAATAATGGCACTTCCCGCTTGGTGAATAATTTCCAGTGAAAAGTGCAGTTTTTTTTCTCATTCCATTGAAATCAATGGGAACATTGACTTCACATACAACACATAGCAAATGTTATTTTATTTCCCAAAAGCATAGTATAAAGGGGGTTTGAGGGTACCTGTGTTGGTGGAGTATGGGGAAATAATCAGTTAAACAGGGAATTTTTTTTTTTTTTTTTTTTTTTACTGGGATCGGTGTGGGGGGGCAGTTAATAAAAAATAATACTAAATATAATTAAAAAAACCCATAAGACATGGTAAAAAAGGGGTCTGAGAAGGGTGCCTGTGTTGGTGGGTGGAGTCTGGGGAAAGAATCAGTTGAACAGAGAATTTGTTTTGGGGGGGTTTGTTGACTAGTATTGGGGGTACAGTTAATAAAAAGTAAATAAAATAAAATAAGAAATTTGTACATAACATGATAGAGACAGGGACCCCCTGACGTAACCTGTCATTGAGGTAGACAGATACTTGATGTGATAGAGAATTTTGTAGTGGATGATTTGTAAGATTTGTTTTTTGAGGCCCAAAACCTGAGGAAACATTGATTTGTAAACTTAGGCTTATTAGATTTGTAGGACTTAGGTTTGTTAGAAACAAGCCCCCAAAAATTGTATGTTTTTTTTTTTTTGTTTGTTTTTTTTTAAGCCCAAGCCCTGAGAAAAAAAGCCCTACTGGTCTAGTGCCAGCAGGTCATGTCTTATTGGCCAGTGGCCACTGTCCATTGCAAAATGCCCTGATATAATCGCAACATTTGCAGCTGCTATTCTTGGTGCTGCTACTGAGTTGTTTAAGCAGCATAATGATTAGGTAGCTCAAAGGGATGCGGATCAACAACAGCAGTAACATGGGTGATGGATGATGATGGTTCTACTTGCCACAATTAGCTCCAGTGATGCTTCTGAGGAAGTAGCTGCACCATAACTAGCCCCCACTACTTCAGGTATATGTGGAGAAAAGAAAAAGTTGGCCACCAATGCTTCTCCACCTGCCTCTCCTCCAAGACCATGAGTGTGTAGAGAATATTAACTATGCAGAAACTATGCCCTTCACATCATCAACTGCAATGTGCCCACTTTAAATAGAGTCCTCAATGTGAACTCCCCCCACCAGAAACCCTGCCCTACATACAATTCTCTTCCACCACACTGTGTGGTCAGTACACCACACAATGTGCAATGGGTGAACACGAACTGGCACATCCTAACATCTACAGAATGGAGGCAGGGGAGATAATGATGGAAGAGGTAGATTGGCAGAAGATGTAGTTACCCTAGAGCAAGAAGGTAATGGTGAGCTAGTTGTTTGGTTCATCATTGAACTTCCAGCCTCTGGCTGGGTTGTCTATTCTTCCTCCTCTTTGATTTCTGCCTCACCTCTTGTTGCCTTCCTGGAGAGCCAGAGGGTACAGCAACAGTGCTGCTCGATTT
Source organism: Rhinophrynus dorsalis (assembly GCA_037306005.1). Taxonomy (NCBI): domain Eukaryota; kingdom Metazoa; phylum Chordata; class Amphibia; order Anura; family Rhinophrynidae; genus Rhinophrynus; species Rhinophrynus dorsalis. The sequence goes on along the minus strand of CM074719.1, from coordinate 437,107,629 downwards.
CTGTGGTGGACGTTGGGTTTAACATGTTTCACATAAATGTCATGGTGTCTGTGTTTCATGTGTGTTATCAAGGAGGTTGTGCCAAGGTGTGTTCCCTCCTTTCCCCTTCTCACAAATTGTGTACAATTACTTGTTCATGACTGCACTGTGCCTGCCCCAAATAAAAAAATTGGTCCCACACCCATGACGTCAGGTGAGAGGGAAAGAGTGAGGAAGAATGGACTCTTTCTTCTTTTCTTCCACATTTCCCTTCACTGGCTGGAACAGAGGATGATGGTACTGCTGTTGCTGCTACAGCCTCAGAACAAGCACTGCAACTAGAATCAGGAGTATTGCTACTGCTGGCAAGTGGAACCCGTCTTATCACTTGTTGACCCCATTCCCACTGTGTCCAGGGTGGCATGCTGCACACTAGCCTGCTCCTCAGCATCCTGCTGCCCTTGCAACTCAGCAGCAGCAGGAATTAGAGCAGTTGCAAACACCGCAAATTCCAAAAGCTGACTGCTGCTGGTGGTGGTGGTGATGCCCATCCTCATCACTGCCTCTCATTCCTTCTCAGTTTAAGTTAAAAAGCCCAGCAATGTCTCTTCCACCCTAGCTTCTCCACCATCATCATCATTATCACCACAACCACCAGTCCCTCTGTGCTGCTGCTGCTCTATTACAGACATCTCACTGGTTGGAGGAGGTGATAAGAAATGTGACAGAGAGTCCCCTAATGACACACTTGCCATATTTTAGTGACTTGAAGAAGGCAGACTGGCAGCACTAGCAGCAGCCACAGGCACATGATCTGTGCTTCTGGTGGTGGTGGTGGTATTATTGCTGCTAAGCAACAAGTCTGCCTTTTTCAGGATCATGTTCCACCTGGACAATGCTGAGAGGGGAAGGGGACTCCCAGGGTCAGGGGAATAGTGTGGACTCCATTGACCGCTAGTCTAGATGCTTTGCATTGCTTACCCAACCATTCCCCTAAAGCTAGTCCCACCAGCTGCTTCACCATCACTGTTACTACCACTAACACCAACCACATGATGATCACCCCCTCCTTCACTCCTAACATCTGTTCAAGAAGCTGGACCTTCTTAGTAGTAGTACTAGTGGTGGGACTGCTTGGGCATAGAAAGTGTGATTTAGGGTTCCCTGCTGACACACTTGGCATCATCTTCTCCTTCCCTCCTCCTGAGAATTACAAGACACACTGGCAGGAGGTTCAGCACTGGCAGCAGACACAGCACTGGTGACAGCAGGAGCAGCACTGGCAGCAGGTACAGCACATCTGACAGCAGGCAGAGCACATCTGACAGCAGGCACAGGCAGCTGACCTGTAGTGCTCTCACTACTACCCTCTTCTTCTTCCCTTGAGATTAATGTCCGCAAGAATCTTAGGTGTGATTTAGAGGGACTGGCCAGTATTGGGTCTGTAGTGATCACTTCCTCCGACTCACTGGATACATAAGGGTCCTTCTAGCTCCTCCTTTTATTATTCTTAAACTTGCTCATAGTGATAGCAATCACTATGAGCCTCTCCTGCCTCAATTGTGCAACTAATTCACAGCAGAACAGCACCTCTCTCTTGCTCTGTAGCTGCTTCAATTGTGTTTCTCTTCCTGGAAAACAGCACATTTTTATAGAGAAAAGGTGAAAAAAACATTAATCAAGGGGTGAAAACTTTCTAGCCATATTTAAAGCAAAAACCACATTGTTGTCAATGTCCGCTTTTTCGCGGGAGCACAACTGGACCTTTCACCCACCCCTAATTACTACCATTGCACCCAATGTTTAACTCCTCTGGCTCTGCATCAAAATACTATGGCCAATTTTTCTCTAGAGTAAATAAACTAAGTTGTCTAGTTGCTCCTCATACGTCAAGTCCTCCATTTCCCTAATTAATTTAGTTGCTCTTCGCTGTACTCTCTCCAGTTCTAGATAATCCTAATTCAGAACTGGTCCCCAAAACTGCACTGTATTTTCAAGGTGAGGTCTTACCAAGGATTTGTACTATGACAAAATGATGTTATCCACTCTTGCTTTAATACCCCCTTTTATGCAAGACAGAACTTTGTGTGCTTTTGCTACTGCTATTTGACACTGATCAATGTTTCCAAATTTGTAGTTTACAAGGATTCCCAGGTCTCTCTCTAGCAACGGGCCCCCTAAAATGATTCCATTAAGTTCATAAGTAGCATTGGAATTTTTTCTTCCTAAATGTATGACTTTACACTTTCCTATATTAAACTTCATATTCCATTTAGTTGCCCATCTGCCATTTTATGTAAATCCCTCTGTAGAGAACAAATCCTGTTCTGAATTTATTACCCTGCATAATTTACTGTCATCTGCAAATGCTGATATTTTGCTTTCTAGATCTATTTCCATTTATAATATGTTAAGAAGTAGTGGCACAAGAACTGAACCATTGACCCACATCCCCGTAGATTCCTTATGAAGAACAATGATTTAGTTCTCAAGCAGTCCACTTAAACCCAGACATTCACTCTGAAGACCAGGTGGAAATAATCCTGAACAAGAAGATTAAATAATATTAAATAACAACTTGGGAACAAACATCTGCAACAAATACCAGCCTTAATGCTAAGGTACAGAGAAAAAAACTCCCAGACCTAAAACACCATATATATACTTATAATATGAATAAAATCAAGATACCCAAATGAATAAGTTATGGAACACAGCAAGGTAAAAGGGGATTCTCCAAGACCCCAAACTGAGACAAGCACTAAAGCAAAAGCCCAAAAAAGTCTTGAGCTAATCTATACAAATTACCTAAAATTATGAACCCTGTGTAAAGTATATATTATAACTATGTGTTAATATATTTCCATATGTTGATCTGTTTCAAACAGTTGAGGGTTTTGGTGCATAACTCGGTCAAAGTATGTTTACATTTGCTTACCCCGCCAAGGTACCCCATATCAAGTTAATTCTACGGAAAATATATATAAGTATCATATAATTATTAAATGTATAAATTACTCCTGATTAAATTATTTTCTGGAAACATGATAACAGTTCCTGGCTAAAAGCTTAATTTGGAATCTAGTTAAAAACAACCAGACCACCACTCAAGGTATCTAGTATTTTTCTGATATGGCTAGCTTGATTTCAAATATGAAAGATTTGCAGTAGGTGTGTTGGGACCAAAAGGGACTGAACATTACACCAGTTCCTTTATACAGATCTATCCCACCTACCACTACAAACCACAATACCTGTATACATAATTAGTTAAATGGAAACCACGCAAGCTAATGAGCATAAGGCCACATAATGTTTTCACTATTGCTGAGGTAAAATTCTGAAATCAATTACACCATAGGGGCTTTAAATCCCTGGAATGCTAGAGAGGTATCCAACATACTTCTTCAAGCTATTTCTTATTTCTACCCTAAAATGCAGTTGGTTTCCTTCCAGAATTGCTTTACTTTTCCTTTGTGGCTAGAACCACAAAGTGCAATTGGACCAAAGGTCACAAAAGAAAAGCCCATAGATTTAAATGGGGATTTTGACATCTTGACATCTTGAGTGAGGTCTTCAATGCATTCCAAAGCTATGAGTTGTAGACCTCCATAGTATTCATGTTTAAATCAATAGTAATTTGTGATATTTTAATTCCTCCTGAAAGATGTAACTGGTTTGTTCCAGATTTTTTCTTTTTTCTTTGTGAATGAGGTCTAAGTCAATTCAATGAACTAATTAGCTGCAATTCTGGAGCAAACCAACAATACCATAGGGCATACATTAAAATGCCTATTGATTTAAATTGGGCTTTTAACCCCTTGAATGCTAGAGAGGTCTCCAATGTACTGGTTTGCCCAAGATTATTATTTCATTGTGTGTTAAAATACTTTTTCCATTCATGACACCGGTGTGTATTAACACACTGTCCAGTGACAATAAGGGAAATGTATGAACACAACAGCACAGCATATGGGTTTACTAGTGGGGTGCCTGCAGCTGTGCATATGTACTGATGCTTTCAACACATATCAACACACACAACTCCCTAGTGCACAGCTTGAAAGTCAGGTTTACCCTAGGATTTAACAGATTCATTTAGATATCTAGTCAAACTCACTACAGACAATTTCCCTTACTATCTGTACATTTTCTGTATTAAGTAAATAAAGAACACTATGCAAGCCACTGGAAGTTGATATCAGATCAAGATGGTTTAGATCAGAAAATGCAGAATTAAGGATGGCTACATATGTACCGAGGTAGCTGTCCTTAATATAGAAGTCAGGTATATCTAGCCTCTGTATATATTTTTGTATCTTTATTTTCCTGTTTATAGGGATCTCCCTTCAAGCCTTCTTCTAGGTCACACCTCAACAAATCTTAGGCATCAACAGAACTGAATGTATCATAAGGGAGAGCAGTGCACTCAGGTGAGATCAAATGCTCACAAGTAAACTAAGTAGATGTACATGACTGCTGTGTAAAGGACACTTTACTAGGTAAGTCATTCTAATAAAAAACAAGTCACTTATTACATTACTAGGGTATAGTTTCCCTTTATACAGGAACAAGTCCTTAATGAAATAAACTGTTTTTACTGATATATGCTGATTCACTTTGCAGCCTGTTAATGCAGGATATGGGATACGACACAGAATAAAAGTATGCAGCACACAAATTTACAACTACATCTGTGCCACTAAGACCTCTTTTCCACAGGGTCTTCTCCATGTCATCACCAGAAAATATATGCAAGTAAGTAATTTTAACTTTGAATATTAACATAATTCAAGCATTAAACCCTAAAGTTTGTTTAGTTGATGCATTTTTGTAAAAAGCTTCCACACTGGCCTTATTTAAAGGGCACCTATCACCATAATATTGCCCTGTCGGCAGAACTGCTGATGAAGCAGAGGTTGCATTGTGAGCTCCCATGGACCAATAAAGGAATAGAATGGGGATTTGGAAAAAGACCCTAAAGGTTCCCTGATTGGTCCAGTGAGAAGAGGCTGAAGTTCAAGACTGTATTCTTTCAGTTCAATCTCTTCTCCTAATTGATGGTTTTCCCATAAATCATCTGCTTCAGACTTGAAACCCCATTATAGAGGGTCAGTGGGAACCGTGTATTTAACAGGCAAAATTTGTGGCTAAGGGAAACATATTTCTGGGTTGAATAGACAGTTTTTTTGACTCCCATATGGCTGAAAGGAGCCATTTTGGGATATGTAGTGCAGCTCCTGCATTTTCACCAAGTCTGCTCCCATAGGTGCAGATTTAGCAAATTATCGTAATGACCCTTACAAATATCGCATTATATATACACATATTGGGGTGTTGTCACTATAATAAAATAGATTAATATGTTATCTTACAAGTAGAGAACACTTCTAGTAAACCTATAGTGTTATGTTTACTGACAGGAACAGCTAAATTCATAAAACTGTAGCTTGTAGTCAATAATCTACTGACTATTAACCCTTTGAGTGCCAAATATCCAACACAACGCAACACAATGCTTTGGCTAAATTTCTCTCTTGTTCAAAGGGTTAAATTATTTCAGCTTGAAGAAGTCATAGGAAAAGTAAGGTGGTAAAAATTTGTTCTTTCAATCATAATAATGTATTTCATTTAATAAAAAGTTCTTAACTTGTTTCAATATCTGTTACATCTAAAAGTTTCTTTTGAACATAATAAAGAAGACTGGTTTTCAGATGGTATTTCACTGAATGCATCACAATTATTCATTATAAAGGCTCATTTATTTGTATAATCAAACAATGTGCTTGATCTAATGTTCATAAAAGGGAAGATTTTATCCAGAGCTAATTATCTTCTTTCAAGAAACAATCAGTTGCATTTCTTAAGGGGCTGAACAAATTTACTTAAAATGTCCCAAAGGATTTTTTTGATAACCAAACATTTCAATGCACTTAAGAAATCTTATTTGGAGATTGCTTCTTTTATCTTGATCATTCAGAAGGCTCTTAAGACAATCAATAAACAATTGTATTCAAATCTGAAAAAATATTAACTTGTACCGACATAAAAATATAAGTTCATATTTCTATTTTTTATGAGTCTAGGTGAATAATAAGCCAATATCATTCAGAGATAAAGCACCGCTATTCTTGTTTCCTTGTCAAAATAGTGACATAACATGGATAACAATTTCTATAACTGTATTTTTGGTATGTTTCTTAAAATCATTTTTCTTAACTATTCATCTTATTTAAAGTTCTACATAATAAAACAATATGATTTTCAATTCCTCTTCTCATTTATAATGAATAGATTTCTTTTGTTTATGATGGAATTAGTAGTCATTCTTTCCCATCTTAATATGAAAGACCATGACATCTGTTTTTCAAATAGACATAGTAAAATATGTCTCTTCTGCTCTGAAGATTTCAAAGGCATTCACTATGGTTTAAATCCTTTGAAGGCAGAGTAATCAAAGAGAAAATTTATCAGAGGTACATTTTTGTTTCCTCAACAATGAAAATAACAAAGCAAACATCTTCCTTAGATTTGATGTGCTCAACATCAGACAGACAAGACAATGGGGATTTTTAGAGGTGAGGAGCAGTTCTGTCACTTTTGAAGAAGAAAATAGTTCAACAATATTTTTTATTCACCTTCAAAAATTACCTTTAAATTTGGAAAGTTTGACAATAAGATTGATTATTTTTTTGCTATGATAAGAGAGCATAGTAAAAAATCTTAGCAACACAACCCAAACCTAAAAATTCCTAAAAGTCTGTTCATACAAATACTTCCATTCAAATAAATATGTATATGTCTGCATTTACAATAAACCAGCCAATGTAAAGAATAATGCCCACCTCTTAAATATCTAACCATAAGAGGCTTTGCGGTTATCTAAGAAAAGAAGAAACCAATATTGGATCTTAATCCAGCACTCCACTTCTCAAAAAATAGACCAAAAATAACTAATACTATAAAAACTGAACCCGTAAAATAATTTCATTAATGAAGTTAAAATAAAGACTACAAAAGGTCTCCCCAACATTCCCAATACCACTACCCCCTGGAATCGGCCAGCTATCTAGCTGAGAATAACTGCTGACATCTACTCCATCATCCAGGATATCCTTATAATCACTTCTTTCTTTTGTATCTGGAAATGCCTTTGCAAATGGATTGTGCTTAATTTTAAATGCTGTAATCTTTTCATTCTGGTAATGAATGACTGGTGATCATTCTCTGAGGACCCCCAACATGCACTATACATATTCTAGGCTTGTATTATTTGTTAATAAAATTATTTTATAGGTTAAATTTTTGTAGTATTCATTATTTTTGGTTTCTTTTTTGAGATGTGGTGTGCTGGTTTAAGATCTAATTTTTAATTTTTTTTTTCTTCGATAATATATTCAATTAGATTACATCACACATAGGGTGTTGGGTGGTTCACTTCCTTAGAAATATGAGTGCCTGCCTAGACTTCTAAATAAATGACCAGCTTTTGAGCTACTGCTGTTAATCCTTTTCACAAACTATTTATGTTACCTTCTGGAACACTATGGGGACACAGCCAATCACAGTCAGTCACTCAACCTGAGCAAATAATGTATCAGAATACTACCACCACCAGCTATGCACTGCAAATCCATGTGTGTAGCTGGTATCTGCTGAATATAAGCAGCCGTGCAAGCTATGCTGTGAAGGTGGGTGTAGTGCACTGCAACAGGGGCCAGGAGTGAGGTCACAGTGACAGGTGAGAGCAGAAACTCACAAGGGCGCAAGGGGTGGTGTCCTGGGAAGTGCAGCTGTACAGATAGCAAGAACCTTCACAGGCATAGCATTGCATATTTCCATTATGTTTCTGTCGCTGGGGCCCCAACCCCCCAAGTGGGCTGGTGGGCATGAGAGGGTCATTGCCAGGCTCCCCTGTAAATCTGTTGCCCTAGGCAAGTGCCTACTCTGCCTATTTATAAACCCAGCCCTGACTACTACTGATCCTTCTTAGAATCAGAACTGTTCTGATGTGTTCTGTATGGCACAGTCATAATATAGTAACATAGTAAATTAGGTTGAAAAGTCCATCAAGTTTAACCTTTGACGCATTACTAGGGGTGGGCAAAAAGTGAGAAAAATTTCCCGCATGACTTTTTGCGAAAAATGGATGATTTTTCTCTCTTTTCATGAAAGTTTTCTCCTTTTCTCCAGTGCTATTCCAGCAATTTTTTTGCCTATTCCAACACATTATTCTCCTATTCTAACACATTTTTGCATAGTCTAACACAAGTTTCCCTATTTTTATCTAATTCCAACACATTTTTTTCCTATGTTAAATATGGTGCAACATTTCCAAGCACAATATTACTTCTTCTGAGGGCTGTAGTGGAGAAATAAGTAGCTGGAAGTCCTTTGCCCACAACACTTACTTCCTGCTAAAGTGACACTGGCACATATTCACGATGATGTCTAGTGATTAAAAAAAAAAAAGTACAACCTACAATGTGGTAGATGTGAATGGTAGTGGTGGTGGGGGACTGGCGTGGTGTGATTGGTGGGACCTTGACAAACTGCATTCACACTGGAAGGAGAGAGATCATCATCATTTATTGCACATGCTGCAGCAACCATTACTGCAGTCAGTTTTTGAATAATACTTTACTCCCACATCCCTGCACTTACTCCACCTTTCCCCCTCTCGCTTGTGCTTTTGCTAGATAATACTCAACTACTGTGTGTGTTTTTACTCTGTACAGTACACAACTGATGGCATGTGATGTCTTGCCTTGGCTCTCAACAAAATTCTCAATGTTGCCTGCTGTTTAGTCTGCCTCAGTCACAGAGCTCCCAGTCAGCTGTCTAATATATTTATTTGTTTAATTATTTATGTATTTTTATTTATTTATTTATTTTTAAGTTGTCCACCCGATCTTATCACAGTTAGTCCAAAAATATGGACCCCAGCTGCCTGTGTCTTGCCAGTCAGTCATACCAAATTTTGGGATATTTTGGGGCAGCCTCTTTCTCCCTTCTCCCCTATTGTGCCCCCAGACTCCACTACTATAGAGAACAAATGTCCTACCTAAAAACTCCCTAAACTAAGCTTCAATTCCCCTTTATTTGCTTTTGTTCTCCAGCTCAAAAACATGCTGCTCTCCTCTCACAAACACAGAATGGCATGCTGTGAGAGCCTGACAGTCTTTTATATGGCTGTAGAAAACTTTCATGCGGTGGAGACATATTTTTCTACCCATCGATTTCAATGCAATGAGCTAGGAAAAAAAAGTGGGAAAAGGCAGGAAAATTGCACTTTTTGCAGAAAATTTTTCACCAAGCGGAAATTGTCATTTTTTGCCAACTTCAGTTTGAGGCAAAAATTTTCACCCATCCCTATTCATAACCCAGAAAAATTTGAATTACATAATCCTCCTGCCTCCGAAATGAGTTCTATAACTTCCAGTATAACACAATATGTTCCCTCTTCTAATAAATGCATTTAATCTTCTCTTAAATGTATCCATTGTATCTACCATTACCACATCTCTGGATAAAGAATTCCACAATTTATTATAATAAAAACCATCCTCTGCTGAAGTTGAAACCTTTTTTCCTATAATCATAAGAGGTGGCCCCTAATTATTTGATCTGGCCTTGGAATTACAAGTTTTGTAGAGAGGTCCTTGTATTGCCCTTGCATAGACTGAACCAATGTAACAAGATCCACTCTTAAGCATCTAGAGCAAATAAACTAAATTTGGCTAAACATTCTTCATGCAAATCCCCCATTCCTTTAATTCTTTGTAATCTCTCAAATTCTAGAATATCTGTTTTCAGAACTATTGCCCAAAAATGCAATTCATATTTCAGATCAGGTCTTATCAACGATTTGCACAGTGGCAAAATTATGTTATCCACTCTTGCTTCAAAATTTATTTATTTAGAAAATGTTTTACCAGGAATAATACATTGAGATTTCTCTCGTTTTCAAGTATGTCCTGGAGAGTTTTCAGTAAAGGGTTACATATTTACACTAATTGTGAGACATTATATACAAACATACATAAATATACATACTTATTAAATAATGGGATTATTTACAGTTACACACTGTTTTTAGATATAAAGAAACATTTGCTTTTAAGGATTTTAGACTGAGAGCAGATGTGATTATTTCCGGCAGATTGTTCCAGATTTTTGGAGCTCTGAAGGAGAAGGCAGATCTTCCTGCTTCTTTCTTGAATTGTGGTATATGCAGTGAGTTGTTAGTAGTGGAGCGGAGGTTATAGTTAGTATGGAGAGCTGGAGTGAGCATACTACTCAGGTAGTGTGGTAGTTTTCCAGAGAAGTGGTTGTGTACTAAGCAAGAACGACGAAGGGCACATCTAGATTTAAGTGTTAGCCAATTTAGTTCTTTAAGCATGTCACAATGATGGGTAGTGTAGTCACATTGGAGGATAAAGAGGCATAATGAATTATACAGGGTGTCAAGTTTACAGAGATGGATTTCTGGCGCTGGAGCATATACTACGTCACCATAGTCTATGACTGGCAGCAGCATCTGCTGTATAACACGTTTTCTCACCAGGGTACTTAAACATGATTTGTTTCTAAAAAGAGTACTTATTTTGGGATAAAGTTTAGAGGTTAATTTGTCAATATGGTGACCAAAATTGAGGTTAGGGTCAAGCCACATTCCAAGATATTTGTAGGAGTCTACTGGGGCCAATTTACGGTTAGACTCTGTTACAATGGATAGGTGGATATTGTCAAGATTACACAGTTTGTGCTTTGTGCCAAATATCATTGTGACTGTTTTATCTGTGTTTAAGAAAAGTTTGTTCTGCGTTATCCATCTTTCCACTTTGTAGAAATCATGTTGTAATTCGGTTTCAAGTTGTGATATGCTTTTAGCATGGATTATGGTGTCATCTGCATACATGTGTACTGAAGATGATTTGCAAACCTTGGGCAGAATGGAGCCTTGGGGAACTCCACTTGTTACTTTGAGCGGAAGGGAGTCATTGTTTGCAACTGACACATACTGCATTCTGTCTGATAAATAGGATCGGAACCAGTTTAGAGAATTATTACTCAATCCTGAGTTTTGAAGTTTGCTGATAAGAATGTTATGGTCTGCTGTGTCAAAGGCCTTAGCGAAATCTAGGAAAATAGCTCCAGTGAGTTCACCATTTTCCATGCCAGTATGGATATCATTGGTTACTTTTAGAAGAGACATGACTATTGAGTGGTTTGGACTAAACCCTGATTGAAGAGGGGTGAAGAAATTGGTCTGTTGGTAATATTTATGTAGTTGCACATGTACACATTTCTCTATGATTTTAGATAAAGTGGGGAGGAGAGATATTGGTCTGTAATTTGATACTACATTTTTATCCCCACTTTTGTGGATAGGTACAACTCTTGCCACCTTCCAGGATTTGGGCATATACCCTGATGTCAAAGAGGCATTAATTAGAGTTGGGCTGTGACCATAGCACTGAGCTTTAATAAAATTGGTGGTAGATGGTCAGGGCTCGATTGCAATTTCAGTTTTGAGTTGAGGAGGTGATCATATATTTCACTTTCATTTACAGGCATGAAATTGAATTAATTTGCCCTGTTGAACCAGGCAACAGGTGCCAGTGACTGTTCTGAACTTGGTGGAACTTCAGAGTGGCCTTTGTTTTGTTTAATCAGTGTGGTGGCACATCCAACAAAATAGCTGTTGAATGCATTGGCTATGGCTGTGGGGCACTGTATGGATTCTTTGTCTATTGTTATATTTGATGGGTGAGAATGGTTAGGTGGGTTGTAGATGTTTTTTATAACCTTCCAAAAGTTGGCTGGCTTTGAAATGTTATTGTCCAAGTTGTTAGTAAAATATTGGGCTTTTGCTAGTTTTGTTTGCTTTGTACAAGTATTCCTTACTTGCCTATATATAGTGTGATCATGAGGGGAGCCAGTTTCTTTAAATTTTGTCCATAATGAATCTCTGAGACTGTATAATTGAATCAAGTCAGCTGAGACCCATGGTAGATGTGCCCCCCTAACCCTGACCTTTCTTAGTGGGGCATTGGTATTACAGACCTGTAGGAATTCTGAGTTAAAAAAGTCAATCTCTGAATCAAGGTCAGGTATTAGATGTAATCTATGCTAGGAGCAATTTTTTAAATCATTTAGGAAGGACTGAAGGTTAAATTTTCTAAATGATCTTGTGAGTATGACTTTGAAACTTGACTTGACTGGTTTTATTTTGCGAACACAGTAAACTATGGAGTGGTCACTAAACACGTTAGCTAGTACACCTGAATCTTGGATTCTGCTTGTGCAGGATGAGAGGATCCAGTCTAGCAGGGTATGGTTGGATGTTTTAAGATTTATGTGAGTAGGGGAAGATATTTGTTGTGATAAGTTCAATGCTTTAAACAATGAACAATATTTTTCATTCCTGGAATCAAGCCAATTAATATTAAAGTCTCCAAGAACCATCAGCTCGCTTCTCTTGTTTTGAGTGGCAATCTCCTTTAGATGTTGTGCTATGTCTGATATGGTGTGTGCTGGGGTAGTTGGCGGTCTGTAGATGCCTACAATTATGATTTGTTTTGAGTAAGGAAGACAAATTTTGCCAGCTCTGTATTCATAAGAATCAGTGTTGTGAGAGTCTTTTAGAAGTGTAAAGTTTATTGGCTCCTGTATCTAAATGATTACACCTCCTCCTCACTTTGCACGGTCTTTTCTAAAGCATGAGTATCCATCTATGGTAACAGCAGTGTCTGGAATTTTTGAGGATAACCAGGATTCAGTAAGAATAAGAATTTTTGGTTTGTATGCGTAACACCATGCTCTTAATTCAACCATTTTGGGCAGTATACTGCGTATGTTGCAGTGCACGAATGACAGACCCTTTTTAAAGGGGAGGTTGCCGTTTATTTCTATTTTAGGGCCAGGGTTGGTTTCAATATCATTTGCTAAGGAAAGTAATAATATACATAAAAATTTAATTAGTTGTTTGTGGTGAACATATAGTGAGAGGGTGTGTCTGTTGCTATAATTGCTGGGGCTGGGTGGACTTGATTTTAGTACTCTCTACCAGCATTCAGTTGGTAGTGCACATGTATGCGAAAGTCCATGATGAATTATTATGTTATGGTGAGGGTGCGGGACATGGTTGCAAGGATGAGAGCAAATCTGTATTATTAGTGGAATGGTTAGAACACAGAGTATTAATCTTTTCATGTTGGCATGCATGAGGAGGATACTAGGGGAGATATAGGTAGACAGAAACAAGCTGAGATTAACCTCTAATTATTGTGAAACAGAAAATATATATATATATATATTAGTAATATTTAGCTATTCTCTCTAGTTCCATTTCATTCCTTATTTGTTTACTTGCCTGTGGTTTGAGTGCTGCAATAGCGGTCATTCTTTCCTGTCCACTCTCCTGTCAAACTCTCATGTTTAACTCTCACTGCACTTTTGCTCCGGTGTACTTTACTCCCAGGTGTAGTGGGTCCCCTTGAAATTCACCCCCTTGAGCTCCCAACTCTCCTCGCTAACAGCCTCTATAGAGGAGTTGCAGAGCAATCAGGCTGCGCTTCAGAGTAAGCTGTCTGAGCTCCAGCCCGCGTCCCCGTCTCGTGGTCCTACGGCTCCTCCCACAGGTCCTTCCATGGACCTTGGGGCCTCCGCTCCCGAACCCAGGGTTCCCCTTCCCGACCGCTTCAGTGGTAACAGGAGCCAGTATAAGTCTTTCATGACTGCCTGCGAACTCCTGTTTGCCATTAATCCCAGAACCTATATGTCGGACTTCGTGAAAGTCCGCACCACCATAACTCTGCTTTCAGGGGAGCCTCAGGCATGGGCATTCAACTTGCTACAGGAGGACAGTCCCGTGCTTCACTCGTGGCTTTCTTTTCGTTGTGCGATGAACATGCTGTATGACGACCCTATGTGCTCTGCATCAGCGCACTCCTCCATTAGGGCTTTGACCCAGGGTCGTCGGCCGGTCGAGGACTACATCGCGGACTTCCGTAGGCTGTCCATCGAAACGCAGTGGAACGAGCCCGCTCTTCTTGACCAATTCCGTCTGGGCCTCACCGACACCTTGAAGGACGAATTGGCCCGTGTCGGTATACCTCCTTCTTTGGAGGACCTTATGCTTTTAGTCATTCAGATTGACCGACACCTTCGGGAAAGACGCAGGGAACATTCGTCCTCCGGACAGCCTGTTCCACCTACGTTTGCAGCACCCACTGCACCAATGGTGCCTACAGCTCAAGAGGAACCAATGCAGTTAGGCCTGGTTCGCGGTCCCCTTTCGGACGAAGAAAAGGCACGCAGACGTCGTCTGAACTTGTGCCTATATTGTGGTGGCAGCGGACACCTCCTCCAGACCTGTGGCAAGAGACCCCAGAATCCCAGAGGTAAGGTCATTTCTTGTGGCGAATGGCTGGGGTTGTCGGCCACCAACCATAACCATTTGTTTCTTATGGTCTCTTTGCAGTGGGACCATGAAAACCATACCATCCCTGCCGTCATCGACTCGGGTGCCAGCGGATGCTTCCTGGATGAGAAAGAGGCTGCACGTCTAGGGGTTCCGTTGAGACCAAAGGAAACACCATTGCTTCTCCAAATGGCTGACGGAAGACCACATCAAAACGGACCAGTGTCCCAGGAAACCCAAATGCTCCGCCTATCTGTTACACCACATCATCATGAAGTCTTGTGCTTTGATGTTATTTCATCTCCATTACACCCTCTCATCCTGGGGTTGCCTTGGTTGCTCAAGCAAAACCCGTCCATCGATTGGTCCCTGGGTACAGTCTCATTTCCTTCTCCTTCAACGGAGAATCTGCACATCCTTGTCACACGGCCCACTCCACCGCCTACATTGCCCGCTGAATGCCATGAATATGCGGATGTCGACCGGGGTGTCGACCAGTTGCCCCCTCATAGGAGCTACGACTGTCCAATTGACCTGTTACCTGGAGCACCTATTCCCTATGGCCGCATCTTTCCCCTTTCGGGGCCCGAAATTCAGCATCTGAAGGCTTATCTAGCAGAAAACCTCCTAAAAGGGTTTATTCGCCCGTCTACATCACCCGCAGGGGCGGGAATCTTCTTCGTTGAAAAGAAAGATGGTGGTCTACGACCCTGTGTGGATTACCGGGCCTTGAACGATATTACGGTGAAAAATCGGTATCCACTCCCTTTGATACCAGAATTGTTAGAACGTATCTCTGATGCCACCATCTTCACTAAGTTAGGCCTACCGGGGCCTACAACCTGGTCCGTATTAGGAAAGGTGACGAATGGAAGACGGCCTTTCGCACCCATTATGGTCATTTTGAATACCTAGTGATGCCTTTTGGGTTGTGTAATGCCCCCGCGACCTTCCAGTGTTTTGTCAACGACATATTCTCCAACCTCCTGGACCAGTATGTGGTGATATACCTGGATGATATCCTGGTTTTTTCGTCTTCCCTATCTGAGCACCGGCAACATGTCCGCACAGTCCTAGCCCGATTACGGACTCATTCATTATTCGCCAAGATTGAAAAGTGTACATTTGAGATGCCTGACATCGAGTTCTTGGGGTTTCTCATCTCCCCAGGTCACGTGAAGATGGATCCTCGCAAAGTGTCCGCAATCCTTGAGTGGCCTACGCCTACTACCAAGAGAGCAGTGCAGCGGTTCATCGGATTTGCGAATTTCTACAGGCGGTTCATTAGAGATTTTTCCAAGCTTACGGCACCCATCACAGCCCTCACCAAGGCTTCCGTGGCCTTCCAGTGGTCCACAGCTGCTGACCTAGCGTTTCGTAGGCTGCAGGAACTCTTCACCAAGGCACCTGTTCTGTCCCAACCTGACATCCGGAAACCGTTCATTCTGGAGACTGATGCGTCAGACATCGCTACAGGGGCCGTGTTGTCACAACGGTCTGGGAATGAAGACCGGCTACATCCGGTGACCTACTATTCCAGGCGTTTGACTCCTGCTGAACTAAACTACACTGTAAGCGATAAGGAACTGCTGGCAATCAAGAATGCCTTGGTGGAATGGTGCCACCTCCTGGAAGGATCAGAACACCCCATCATGGTCTTCACGGATCACAGGAACCTGGAATATCTGAGGAATGCTCGCAGGCTATGTGCACGGCAGGCCCGATGGGCTCTCTATTAGTGTTGAGCGAGCACCCCGATGCTCGGGTGCTCTGACCGAGCACCCCCTGAGGCTCGAGTGCTCGGCCGAGCACCCGAGCCCCATTGACTTCAATGGGGCGACACGAGCATTACACCAGGCACCCCCTGCTCTGATGAGGGGAGGGTGCCTGGTCAATGCCCCCCTTCATCTCCGCTATGCCCCCTTCATCTCTGTATGCCCCCTTCATCTCCGCAATGTCCCCCTTCATCTCCGCAATGTCCCCCTTCATCTCCGCTATGCCCCTCTTCCACAATGTCCCCCTTCATCTCCGCTATGCCCCTCTTCCACAATGTCCCCCTTCATCTCTGCTATGCCCCTCTTCCACAATGTCCCCCTTCATCTCCTCTATGGCATAGAGGAGATGAAGGGGGACATTGTGGAAGAGGGGCATAGCGGAGATGAAGGGGGACATTGTGGAAGAGGGGCATAGCGGAGATGAAGGGGGACATTGTGGAAGAGGGGCATAGCGGAGATGAAGGGGGACATTGTGGAAGAGGGGCATAGAGTCTATGCCCCTCTTCCACAATGTCCCCCTTCATCTCCGCAATGCCCCCTTCATCTCCGCAATGCCCCCGTACCTCCAGTCCCTGGTGGTCCAGCGGAGCGTCTTCTGATCTGTGCCTCTTCCGGCACAGATCCCCGCCACCCGAACATGGCGGGAGAGCACATGGCGGTACTCGACGAGTACCGCCATGTGCCGAGCAGAGCGATGCTCGAGCCGATCCGAGCATCGGCCGAGCACGCTCGCTCAACACTACTCTCTATTTTTCTCGGTTCCGTCTGCATATCACATACCGACCTGGATCTAAGAATCAAAAGGCAGATGCATTGTCCCGCATGTTTCCCCAGATAAATCAGTCTGAACACCCTCCGGACACCGTCCTCCCGGCCACTGCCTTTCTCCTGACTGCTTCCCCGCTGCTGGACCGGCTTAAACAATACGTGCTTAGGGACTCTAAAACCATCCAGCAGCATGCCCTCCAGCCCAAGGATGGTCTCCTCTGGAAGGGTGACTGCGTCTTTGTCCCACTGCCTTTTCGCCAAGAAGTACTACGCATGTTTCACGATGAACTCCCAGCAGGTCACGGAGGATATGCTCAAACCCTGGAGATGGTTCAACGAAACTTCTGGTGGCCCAGCATGAGACACGATATACGTGCATACGTATCGACATGTAACACATGCATCCGATCTAAGAACCAGCATACAAAACCTCCCGGTCTACTCCGTCCTCTGTCCATACCTTTTATACCTTGGAGAGCCATCTCAATGGATTTTATCACCGATCTGCCTCCTTCTGACAAGAACACCACAATCTTGGTAGTGGTGGATCGGTTCTCCAAGATGGCTCACTTTGTGGCCACTTCTGGTGTACCATCTGCTCCTCAGACAGCCACGCTCTTCATAAAGGACATCTTTCGACTGCACGGATTGCCTTCCTCTATAGTCTCGGACAGAGGTCCCCAATTCACCTCTCGGTTTTGGAGAGCGCTCTGTCGCTCGCTCCGTATCCAGTGCAACCTCTCTTCCGGATATCATCCTCAGTCCAATGGGCAGACGGAATGGGTCAATCAGACCTTGGAACAGTACCTACGCTGTTACACCACACACCTCCAGGATAACTGGTCCTCTCTTCTTCCCATTGCGGAGTTCGCATATAACAACCACATGCACAGGTCTTCTCAGTCCACTCCCTTCTTTACGGTTTACGGATATCATCCTCAGATGTTTCCTGACCTTTCCTCCTGCTCTCCGGTGCCTGAAGTGTCTCAGCGTCTTCAACATCTTAGGCGGTGTCACCGTCTTCTTCGGCTTACTCTGGCAAGGATGCAGTTGCAGTACAAACACCAGGCTGACAAACATAGAGTTCTCGAACCATCCTATAAAGTGGGTGATCGAGTTTGGCTGTCCACCGCCCATATCCAGATGTCTTGCCCGTCCCGAAAGCTGGGGCCTCGATTTCTTGGTCTTTTCCGGATCGTTCGTAGGATCAACCCTGTGGCTTTTCGTTTATCTATGCCCTTCACTCTTCGGATACACCCTACCTTTCATGTTTCGCAACTCCGTCCCTGGAAGGCGTCCCCCTACCCTCATCGTGATCCTGACCATCCTCCTCCTGTTCTTGTGGGTGATGCTGAGGAGTATGAGGTCCAGGCTATCCTTGATTCCTGTCTCCGGTGTGGTCGTCTTGAATACCTCGTCGACTGGAAGGGGTATGGACCGGAGGAGAGGTCCTGGGAGCCCTCGCTCCGAGTCCATGCTCCTGCCTGCGTCCGGTCATTTCACCACCTGCATCCCGCTCGTCCGGGTCCTGGGTCCGTCCTGAGGCCGTCCTTGGGTAGGGGGCTCTGTTGCTACCTTCCCGGTCTTGGGCGACGTGCGGGAAGGTCTCTGTTCCCATCTTCGTCTTCCACGGAGTGTCTGTGCAGGCACCGACGTCGGGTTACGTCGGCGTCATGACGCTCCCCGTTCTACTTACACAGGCGCCCGGCTTCCGCCCGGCGCTCAGTAGTCGGCGTCCTGTGTCTGGAGAGGAGCTGTATCGCTCGCTCTCTCTCTCTCCCGGAACGTCTCCCTTGGCTCCCTGCCAGCTGTGCTTTGGGGCTGAATCTGTCTCCTGCCTCCTCGCTCTCCAGCTACTCCCCTCGCATTCCCTGATAGGATTATAGGATCTCTAAGTGGCAACCACCTACCTGCCAACCCATTTATTACCTGCCTGTCTACCTACACCAGCACCAAGGGTCCACTCTTCTATCTACCTACATGAGCACCTAGTGATCACCTGCCTGTCTACGTACACCAGCACCAAGTGTCCACTCTTCTACCTGGTGAGTTCTACACTATTAGCCTAGTATAGACTCTCCCTGGGGCAGGTGGTGTTAGCCTCCTTTGTGGTGTGTTATCCTGGACCTCTTTCAGCTCAACTGAAGGGGGTCATCTGGCTTTGTGGCCAGCATCTTTATCCGGCTTCGGTCGCAGCACAGCACACCATAAAGGAGCCTACGTCCACTAGCACTGCTCCCCAGCACCGCTCCCTAGCCTCTCTCTACCTGCCCTTGTTGGAGGAGTCTCCTTATTTCCTTCCTTAGATTTGGGGGGTTCCAAAGTTAGTTTAACCCTTTCAGTGGTGCCGGAACTAGTTTTGCTGGGACCTTGACAAACTGCACCCTCCCTTGGAGTAGATGGATCATCATCATTGATTGTACACGCTACAGCAACCATTGATGCAGTCAGTTTTTAACTACTACTTTACTCTCATGTCCCTGCACTACTCCACCCCTCCCCTGTGGCTCTGGCTGACTACCCGCTCCGTGTATGACCTAGGCTTGTCTGATCATACATCCTGGTGCTGACCTGTGGCTCTGTCTGACTATTCTTACTGCATTATCCTTTGGCATAGTAGACACCCAATCTGGTGCAGACCAGTGGCTCTGGCTGACTACCAGCTCTGTGTATGACCTAGGCTTGTCTGGCCATTCATCCTGGTGCTGACCTGTGGCTCTGCCTGACTATTCTTCCTGTGTTATCCCCTGGCATAGTAGACATACAATCTGGTGCAGACCTGTGGCTCTGGTGGACATCCCACTCTGGTATTGACCATTGGCTAGTCCAAGGTACTACTCGACCTTCCTATCAGCTCTGGCTGGACATCCGCTCTGTTTCTCCCCAGGTGGTCTCTACCAAGTATACTGACTGCAGGTAGGAGTCAGTAAGAGTCTCCCTTGTCCTTATTATCACGGTGCCCGTGCTTCCTGCTTTGACGGCGACACTATTATTGTGCCTAAGTCAGTGCTGTGCTCCTATTGGTCCGCCATGCTTGCTTCACCCAGGGCTTGCCTTTATATACCCTGTCTTGTCTATGCTAAGGGCCCTTTTGTGGTGTCGAGTTACTGAGTCTATTTTGTGCTATCGCTTATCGTGTATGACCTGGCCTGCCTGACTCCGTTCCTGAGTTCCTGTTGCTGCTGTTCCGTACCCGGATGAGAACCCGCTTCGTTGCTGACCATATCTGGCTGAGAACCCGCTCCGTTGCTAACCGTATCTGACTGAGAACCCACTCAGTTGCTGACTGTATCTGGCTGAAGAACCCGCTCCTTTGCTGACCGTATCTGGCTGAGAAACCCGCTCCGTTGCTGACTGTGTTTGGCTGAAGAACCTGCTCCATTGCTGATCGTGGCTGGCTGAGAACCTTCCCCGTTGCTGACTGTATTTGGCTGTCTACCACTCTGTGGCTGTTGCCGACCGTGGATTCCTCTCCACGTTTAACCATGTATGTCTGTGCCACTTGGCGACCCCGTGAGGTCACCAGTATTACAGGGCCTTGCATTCGATTCTCGGTGTTCACCGCATAGCGCAGTTTTTTGTCGACCAAAGGCTGAGTCCCGTGCTCAAGCTGCTCTATTAACCGCCTCCGGCGGTGTGTACAATCGAAGTACCGGTACAGTGTTCTATCACTGACTGAGTTACGCTGATCACTCTCTGTGTCTACCTCCCTAGTAGCGCTGGGCTCACTCCCTTTGGGGGTTGCAGCTTTTCTCTGGGTGTTGACCATTAACCCTGTGAGTACGTGAAGCATCCAGGTGAGAGTACTACCGTTCCTTACTGCAGAAGCCTTGGGCTCAAGAGCCAGCGTTGCATGTACCATCCCACAGGCTGAGGGGACACTGGTCGCGTTCCATTTACTTACCGTATATCGATCTACCCCTAGCATTCTATGGTTTGTCCAGTAGCAGTTGCCTTGGTCTCCTGGAACCCTTCATGGGTTAGTACTGCCTATACACGGTTGCCTCGTTGTCTGTGGTCTAGGGTCTGGGTCAGTGTTGCCTCGCTCCAGTTGGTTCAATACCCAGGCGTCTGGGTTGTGCCAGTCCTCTACTATTGGACCTTATGCGATTGTAGTCCTGTTGTCAGCTCCTGGACTGTGTACCTTTAATCTCGCTGGCTCTGCCAGAGACCTTCACTGTCAGTTGGTTTCCAGTCCATTCCGATTACCAATACTGGTTCCGGTACCCAGGCATCTAGGTTGTGCCAATCCTCATTAATGGACCTCCTGTGTATGGAGTCCAGTTGTTAGTTCCTGGACTGTGTACCTTTAATCTCACTGGTTCTGCCAGATCCTGCTCTATCTATATTGTTGTCAGTTCATCCAGATTACCTATTCTGGTCCCTATCGCTGTAACCCATTGTATATCTATATTTTTGTTCTGTATTGTGGGTCTTAGGGCCTATTTTTGTGTATGCACTTTATTCTAATAAAGTCATTTTAACCTTACCGTTCTGTCTGAGTGTTCATCAAAAACCGTGACAGTACGAAAGGGCCAATGATCTCAGACAAGTCTGGTAAAGGAAGTTTGGTCAATATCCATTAGAGAATGGATATGTATGAGCAACGTCTTGATCAACTGTCAGTGGTGGTGCAAACTATGCTGAAGCGGACCACACACTTGGACAGACCGGTTCCATCCTCGGTGGCCACCCCAGTTCAGGCACTGACAGTCCAGAATTCGAATGTCAATATGCAGTATAAAGGGCTATCTGCTACGGCACCATTACCATTAAGGTATGATGGGGAACCTACTCTCTGTAGAGGTTTCCTCAACCAGCTAGAAATTTTTCTTGAACTGGCTCCTCAAGCCTTTCCTAAGGAGAGAAGCAAGATTGGTTTTATGATCTTGCTGTTGACTGGCAGGGCTCTAGCCTGGCCGAATCCGATTTGGGAGACGGCTAAGCCCATTACTACCAACTTTGGTGAATTTGTGAGGGCCTTTCGAAGTGTCTTTGAGATCCCTGTCCTCGTTGTTATTTTATTATCTATTATATATTACCAGTTAATAAAGGTGGTTTTATTATTACAGAAGTTTGCTATTCCACAGGTGTATTTTTGTTGTGTAATTTTCTTGATTACATCACTTGTGGAGGTCGTGGTAGTGGGGGTGGTATATGTGATTACTTTATGACTCTTGCCATTTCCAAAAACAAACTCAGAGTTATACTCATCTGCAACAGGAGAAGAAAATCTTGGCATAATCTCTGACAGATTAACAGTACTTCTACTATATATCCCAGGGCCCTGGGAACATTTAGGAGTACTTCTGCTACTGCTAGTTGTGGCACCTCTGCCCTGTTGATCTTATATCTTTCAATCAGATCTGGTGCTGGTCTTCTTCTGGTGAAGAGGTGCCTAGGCATAAGACTGCATTCCCCCTTCTCACTTGCTTCTTAAACAGACAACAGATAGCAACATGCTTAGCTTTTGGATCATGAGTGAAGTATCTCCATATTGTGGACTTTATACACTATGGGGGTTCTTGAGGGGCTTATACTACTACTGCTGGGGCTAGATGTTGCTGCAATTGTACTATTACTAGGTATCACGGGTGCTGCACTTCCATCAGCAGCAGAGGCACTCATAATAGCTAAAATTATGGATGCTGATAACCTGTATTGTTGACTGAGTGGGACTTGATGATGCTGATTCTGACTGATGGGATGACTGTGTATTTTTTGGAATCTTTGCTTGTCTACGGTCAGACTTTCCAATTGTTTTCTCAAACAGTTTATATGCACAGTGCTCCTTTTCAGAGGTAGATGATTGTGCGTTTGCCTTTCAGCTAAATGTATGACCATGTCATCACCTCTCTCACTCTCAACTTCATTTGTATCTGAAGAAAAGGAGGATGCTGGAGGGATATATTATAATCTACGTTATCATCACCAAGAGTAATTAGGTAATCCTTGGTTTCACCTGTCGCTTCTTCCCCACTACTTTCTCCATAGAGGGCTTTTCATAACATTCCCTACAACTAATTTCAGATAGATGTTTTTTGGCTTATTTGTCTCACTGTCAGATGTGGCAGTTGGCTGAGCTTCTATACCTTCTGGTACTAGGGCATCAACACTGAAAAGTGTCTCATTGTTGTCTTCAGTGTTTTTAGATGGTTTATTAATAATACTGGTGGTAGAATTTTTGGTGGGATTTTGACAAACTGCATCCTCCTTGGGAGGAGAGGGATCACTATGATTTATTGCACATGCTGCACCAACCATGGCTGCAGTCAGATTTTGGACTACCACTTTACGTACATGTATCTGCACTGCTCCTAATCCCTTCACCCACCCCTAGCCCCTAGTGCATTTGCTATACATTACTCAACTACTGTGTGTGTTTCTACTGTAAAGTACAAATGAGAACTGATTGTGTGTGATGTCTTGTCTTGGCCCTTTACAAAATAGTCTCCCTCAGACACAGCTCTGGTCCCTGTCTCTGTCATCTATCATTTTTTTTAATTAACTGCCCCCCTAGCCCTATGGATGCCAACTACAAAACTCACATTTCCTGTTCAACTGCTTCTTTCCCCAGACTACACTAGCACAGAGATAACAGCCATATCAGGAAGAAACTTGGATAACCTCTGCCTGTGTGTTCCAACCAGTCACACAGAATTTTGGGGTATTTGGAGTAATTCTTCTTTGCTCCCTTCACACACTCCAGACTCCCCTGACACAGATATAGTAGCCAAATTAGGAAGGAACTTGAATCACTGCTACCCGTGTCTTCTCAGTCACACAACATTTTGGGGTATTTGTTGTAAACCTTCTTTGTTTCCTTCCTACACCCTCAGACCCCCTAACAAAGAGATAAAGGCCATATTAGAAAGAAACTAGGACCAACCCTGCCTGTGTGTTCCCAGTCAGACACACACAGAAGTTTGGGGTGTTTGGGGTAATTCGCCTTTGCTCCCTTCTCACACCCCAGACTCCCTTAGGACAGAGATAATAGAAGATCAGAAAGACACTTGAATAATATGTTCCTGTGTGTTGCCGGTCACACCAAATTTTGGGGTATTTGGGGTTAACCTCCTTCCTTCCTTCCTGTCCCCCAGAGGCCCTCAGACTCCCCTCATAGAGAATCTCTTTTCAGGACTATGTGATGGGAAACCACTTTATTAATAGAAGCCAGCATTGTTTTATGAAGAATAAATCCTGTCAAACTAATTTACTTGCATTTTACAAAAGGGTAGGTCATAATTTTGGAGAAGGGTATTGCTGTTGACTTAGTTTACTAGGTTTTGCAAAACCCTTTGATACTGTGCCTCACATATTACTGCATAAATTAAAAAGCTTCAGTTTGAGAGGCGATATCTGTGCATGAATAGACAGCTGTTTAAACAATACATGGCAGAGAGTTGTAAATGGGACCTTTTCAAGTTGGTCTAAAGTTGTAAGTTGGGTGCTACAGGGTTTTGTCCTGGGCCCAATGCTTTAACTTCTTTATTAATTATCTAGAAGTGGATATAGAAAACAATGTCTCATTCTTTGCTGATGACACTGAGCTGTGTAGGAAATACAGATCAGGATATTTTTTTCTCTGCAGAAAGATTTGGATAAACTGAGTGAATGGGCAGAGACGTTGCAGATGATGTTTAATATACATAAATGTAAGGTAATGTATTTGGGCTCAAGAAACAAACATGCTTCATATATACTAAATGGGAAGCTGCTTGTACAATAAACTTCACAGTAGAGTGCAATGTCATTAGCTGCTGCAAGAGCAAACAGGGTACTACCCTGTATAAAAGGTTTATAGTTGCACTAAATGAGAATATAATTCTACCTCTATATAAATTCTTGGTTAGGCCTCATCTGGAATATGGACTACAATTTTGGACACCCATTCTTAAATGACACATTACTGAACTGGTAGAAAAGACTTGCAATGGACTGGGAAATATCAAACTGCTATTTAGAATCAGGAAGGATTTTTTTTACTCACTTGGGGCTTAATTGAAATGACTTAATTTTATTTTGTTTTGCCTTCCTCTAGTTAAACAGGAATGATGTGGCATAGGCTGAACTTGATGGACGTATGTGTTTTTTCAGCCACACCAACTGTTACTATATTACTATTCCTTCCGAGAGGAGTTACCTATTGTAGCATTGTTCAATTCCTGCTGAAGTAATATTATTTCTGCAAGTGTATTTAACTGTATGAGTAAATACACAAAATATTGGTGCACATCCAAATTTTCATTACCATAAACCCTTTAATCTGCGGCATTGTACCTTGCACATAACTGCAAAAGCCTTGGATGTGGGATTTTTTTTTTTTTTTTGCTGTAGCTGCTACCTTTTCTGAAGGTATTACTAATGTTGTTGGATCTAAATATACTAACTTGATGACAAATGTTTTAACCAAAGCCTGTGGTCCTTGGATATCTTCAGTTCCCATAACCAATCTGTTGTTATCATGAATGCATAATGATAATCTGTGACAGTGGATTTAACCCCTTAAGGACTATGTGACGTGCTATGACCGTCACTGTCCTTATACCCTTAAGGACCAGTGACGGTCATAGCACACCACATACTTTTTACTTACAGCGCTCTACCAGGAGAGCTGTAAGTAAAAATGGGGCTTAAAATTGATCACTCCAAGACAGGAGCGATCTCTCTTAGGTCTCAAAGCGCCGCGCTGGTACACGTAACAGGTCATGTGTACCGGTGCGTCGGCAAAGATCAAAGCGGTCCTTAGGGGAAGGTAACTTCCCTGGACCGCTGGTCCTTAAGGGGTTAATATTTCTAACATTTGTGAAGTCACTGCTGCTTTTCCTCTCCAGTTGTGAATTCTATTAGTTTATGCAAATGGTCTGTTTCATTACCATGAGTAGTTACCCCATTATCTTCTGTGTGTGGCATACTAATAGGTGTGGTTAGTCTCTGTTCATGTATGTAGGTACCTTTAAATAAACCATTTTTTGTACATCTGTTAGATTATATTTATCAGTGTTGGATTCAAAGATATCTGCATTATGAACGACAGCTAGACTGGGATTATAACTAGGAAAATTATTATCAAGCGTCATTAACTGATCACAAATCTTTAAATTAAGCTTTGACGTTCTGTCATGAAGAAATTTCTTAATGCATTTATCTGTCTCCTCTTCATTATAATCATCTGTACTAGCGTCAGGATTGGGTATGGTTGAGTTTTCCCTTTACCTGTACACACATTTAATATTGCTACCCACTTGTGTTATTTGTCATAACTTATGTCAACTTGTTATTATAGGTCAATTTTATGTTAAGTTAGAATTTCACAACTTGAACGGTAAATTAGATTGTTATCTATGATGTTATTACACACTTTGCATCTGTTCACCTTTTAGGATCATTGAAACGTTTTTATTATTTTCATTAATATTTTATTTTATTTTCCTATAGCTATACATGTCTTATCCATATCATTATTAGCCACAAAATTCACTACATTTGTAAAAGAAGAAAGGAATATATAAATTCTAGCATCTCTCCTCAGCAAAGTTAAAACTAAATAGCATTTACTTCCTTCACAATCACTGCTGAACACCATTTTACAGACAAGTATACTGTTGAGCAACAGGAATAGGACCCCCCTTACCTTTGCTTCTGTGATTCTCTGGACAATTCAATAACTCCTTCATCTTCTGTAGTTTTACTCTTGTTTTAAAAATGTTGGTCATGCATCTAGGTTCTGGTCCAGAATATTCTTTTAAATTGTTCAGGAAACGCCTTTTCTTCAGCATTTGTGGATTAAGCACTTCGGGTTCTGGCAGCAAAGATATTTCATTATAGATAGGTACATGTCATTTGTTAACTTTTACACTGCCTCTTGCTAGCTTTATATAGAGTTGGGTTCCTAACACACTGTTCCTCACAACAGGTTACTGCATAAATTAAAAGGCTTCAGTTTGGGAGGTAACATCTGTGCATGAATAGAGAACTGGTTAAATGATAGATGGTAGAGAGTTGTTGTAAAGGGAACCTTTTCAAATTGGTCTAAAGTTGTAAGTGGGATACAATAAGGAAGAGCCCTGAGTCCAATGCTTTTTTTAAAGGGATAGTAATACTTCAAAATTACTAATCCCTATTTTGTAGCCCTTAAAAAAGAAGAAAAATTCGCCCATCGGCATCTCTCAAACCCTTATGGTGCATTTTTCTTCTTTTATTAAGGGCTACAAAATAGGGATTAGTAATTTTGAAGTATTACTATCCCTTTAACTTATTTATTAATGAAATGCGGTCCTCCATACAAACTGTAAAAATGTGTGCCCTGTATGAGGCTTATATTTTTCTACTGTGTTAATAAATATGATATTTTTGTTCATAGTTTCGCCAAAGTATGTTTAAGCTTTCCCACCACGACATGGTACCCCAATATCAGGCAAGTCCTATCTAATATACACATTTAACCCTATCTAAATTAAAAACATTGCCTGAGGAGTTCTTGCAAATGACTGCATTGGAAGTAACATTGCTTACTCATATACAATGCCTACATTAAAAACAAGTACCATACAGCTTTTAAAGGGATAGTAATGTTTCACAAAAAAGCAGCTCCAATTAATCTTCATAGTATTTGAACCATAGAAAGTGTTATTTCAGTACTGTCAGAGTTGTAGTTCAAGAGTAATTGAATGATAAAGTATTCCCCTCCTGCCCCTTTTACCTAGTGTAAACCACCTCCCCTCAGATGTGGAATCTGGTCCACAGGCCAGACAGCTCACAGCAAGTGACAATCTTCTTACTGTGAGAACAATGAAACCCCTGCCCCCTTGACAGGTTTTTCCCTTATGCTAATTGTACATTGTCCCTCTCTGCAAACTATATGGACATCACCTTGCTGCTCAGAGCTGAGCAATGTTACATCAGTAAAAGGCGTGACAGGGGGAGACTTTATCATTCAATTACTCATGAACTACAACTTTGACACTCTCCATGGCCAAAGTACTATGAAGATTATTTGGAGCTGCTTTTATTGTGAAACATTACTAAGCATTTAAAATTCAATGGGAAAGACTCACCTGATATCAAACTCTGTTAGCCTGCAGTGAGTGGGTACAGCCCTAGATGACTGTGAATCCAACAGCCCTCTTTATAGGCCTATTCCTCACAGCACCACAGGTCACATGGAGGTTGAATATTACTTTGATTACAAACAGACATGGTGCATACAAATGCAAAGCAGACAAGTGACCATGCCTTTAACAACCTCTAAATAAAATATAGCAATAGTGCCAGTGAATAGTTTATTTTATTAATGATTATAGATTTAAACAGCATAAGGAAGAAGCAGCTAGAATGAGCAAAGCACAACTCACTATAATATTTACATATGATAAATGAAAATAAAAAAGAGACTGAGTGGATAAGGCATATATAGAAGCAAGGAATGAGAGGGTTCTCCAGACCCCCAAATATTAAGTCAAAGCCTAAAGTTAAAATGCAAAACAGACCTGCACTCCTCCATGCAAATTTTGCACGTGTGCCCTGTATAAGGCATATATTATTCTACTGTGTTAATAAATATGAGGTTTTTGTTCATAGTTTGTCCAAAGTCAGTTTAAGCTTGCCTACCACATCATCGTACACTGATTTAATGCACACATTTATCCCTATCTAAATAAAAAGCATTCCATTAGGATTTCTTGTAAATGAACATGTTGGAAGTATCATTGCTTACTCATTTAGGATACCTACATTAAAAACCAGTACTTGTGATGGTGATGGTATTGAAACAGCTGGTAGTGGGACTAGCGTGACTGCAGTAGATCCTCCACCAGTAGTGGAAGGTGGAAGAAGACAGACAGACTAGCAGTCAAGGGAGCCTACAACATCCCCCTTGCCCTGTGATTCCCCTTCACTAGGCATTGTGCTTCTGTGGAACTGATATTAAGGAAGGCAGAACTGGCTAGCAGCAATAATAGCATCAGCCAGATTAGATCCCTGTGCCTGCTGCTAGTGCTGCCAGTCTGCCTTCTTCACCAGCAGGGATGGCAAGTGTGACAGTTGGGGACCCTCTGTCACATTTGTCATCATCACTATTGCCAACCAGTGAGGCTTTCAAAGTGCAGCAGCAAGGAGGAACTGGTGGTGGTGGAGATGATGGTGATGGTGGAGCAGATGGAATAGAAGAGACATTAATGTCCATTTTAGTTTAAAACAAGAAGGAATGGGAGATACATATGCAATGGGGATGGGCATCACCACCACTACCAGCAGTGAGATTGCAGAATTTGAGGAGTTTGCTGCTGCTGTAACTCCCGCTGCTGCTGTGATCCAAGGACAGCAGGCTGATGAGGAGCATGCTAGTGTGCCATAGACCACCATGACCACTTTGGTAATGGGGTCCAGTACTACGAGTGATACAGGACTCGGACAGGTTCCACTTAACAGCAACACTCCTGGTCCTAGTTCTAGTACTGATTCTGAGGCAGTAGCATCATTCACTGCCCCAGCCAGTGAAGGGAATTGAGGAGAAGAAGAAGAATGAGGCCATTCGTCTCTACCTTTCCCCTAACCCTGAGATCCTGGGTGTAGGACTATTTTTCACTTGGGACAGGCATAGTGCATTGTGATAAGTTAGTGAAAAGGGGAAAGAAGGAAATGTACCTTACCACAATGGCCCTGATAACTCACATAAAATACAGACACATGATATTTATGTGAAACAAATTAAAGGCAAAACCCCACAAAGAAAATCAGGAGCCACTGTTGCTGTACTTCTTGTCTCTCCCCAAGGATGCAAGAGTCAAGGCAGAAATCAAAGAGGAGGAAAAATAGAGAAACCCAGCTTGAGCCTGATAGTTCATTCGCAAGCAAAACACCTGGCTTGCCATCACCTTATAACTCTAGGGTCCAGACACAGGAAAATGTAACAATGTCTTCTCAACTCTGTCATCATTACCTCCTCCACCAGCTGATAGCCATTCTGTATATATCAGAATGGAGCAGTTCACATCCACCCTTTATACACATGGAAATATAGTGAAGGATAATCGCAACCAGGGCATCAAGCGGCATCTGATTCCATCCCACAGTATATGCTAAGCTGGTGGCAGGGAGGATTCACCATTATTATTAAGTCTGCTAGTTTTTAGGTGTCCTTAGTAGAGAGGAGAAGGGGCATAGTGACACAACAGTACTTGGTTTCTGGAGGGATGATTTGACATTGTGGACCTAAGCATCATGACGTTTGGTTACAGCGGTGCCATTTGTTTGATGTGAGTGCAAATGTGCCCATTGTTCCAAGTCCTTGCCCTACTTTACAACTTTCCTACACACTCTATGCACATTGTAGTTGCTGATGAAAAGAGCATACCCATGATTTTGGAGGAGGTGCAGGAGGAGACGTATTATTGGCCAACTTCTTTTCTCCATGTATACGTGAAGTGGTGGGGACTAGTTGTGGTGCTACTACTGCCTCAGGCAAATCACTGGAGCAAGTGGCTAGTGGAACCATGATCATCATCACCCATATTACTACTGTTGTTGATCCCATTCCCTTAGAGCTGCCTAATCATTCTGCTGCTTAAACAAATCATAATCATCAGCAAAAACAGCAGTCTCAAATGCCACAATGACACTGTGGCATTTGGCAATGGCTAGTGGCCACTGGCCACCATAACATTTCTTGCTGGCACTAGACCGGTAGGGCATTTCTTTTTCTCAGGGCTTGTTCTTTAAATCTTCAACAGATGCCTAAAAAAACATTTTGGGGGATTGTTTCTAGCAAACCTAAGTCCTACAAATACTGTTTCCTCAGGACATGTGACTAACAAGCTTGAGTCCAAAAAAATCATCACTGATTCATTATGGCTTGTGACTCTAACAAACCAAAGTCCTACAAATCAATGTTTCCTCACTGTTTGGGTCTAACACAAGTCTAAGTCCTACAAATCAATGTTTCCTCAGAGCTTGGGCCAAAATGTAAGTCCTTCAAATAAATGTTTCTTCAGGGTTTGTTCCTAACAACAAGTCTAAGTTCTACAAACCATTCTCCACAAAATACTCCATCCCGTTAAGTATCAGACTGGCTTATGTCAGGGGGTCCCTGTCTCTGTCACATTATATACCAAATTTGTATTTTATTTATTTATTTTATTAACTGTCCCCCCAATCCCAATCAATAAAACCACCCCCGTAAAAAGTTCCCTGTTCAATTGATTCTTTCCCCACACTCCATCCACACAGGCACCCTCAGACCCATTTTATACTATGCCTGTGGGAACTAAAATGCAATGAGCTAGACAAAAAAAGTGTAAAATTTTACACTAGAAGGATGTGCCATTTTTAGCCAATCTTTGAGGCGAATATTTTTGTCCATCCCTCAGAAGGAGTTGCACTTGCAGGGAGCTTGTGTGTTTGTTTTTGTCGTAGACAGAGGCAAATAGGGACAGACTATAAAAACAATTTGATTGATAGGTGACAGAGACATGCAGGAACTTTTATGAGAGCTGTGATTGAGGCCAGCCATGACAAATACTAGAGGTAGGGACTTAGATGATACAGTATTTTTGAAGAGCAAGATATCACACGCCAACAGTTCTGTTGCATACCTATGTACTGTTAAAATGTACACTACTTTGATAATGTCTAGCAAGCAAACTAGATGCAGGGATAGCGGTAACAGGAGTAAGAGTGCAGGAGATGGAACATGTAAGTACAGTGGTAGTCCAAAAACTGACTGTAACCATGGTTGTTGCTGCATGTGCAAAAAAATTGAGGATGCTGTTTGTAAAAGTAATAGAAATAAACCATTAAAGAACAATGACAATGACAAATCACAATCTAGTGCTGATGGCCTAGTGGAGGAAGGATTGACAGTTCAATTGCTACATCTGAACGTAAACATAACAAGAACAACACCCATCCTGAAAGTAGTGGCGAACATTCTGAAAATCTCTCTAAGGGGAAAAGTAAGAAGAAATTGTTTCAGACTTGAAAAGGTTTAGAAGAATGTGAAAATAGGGAGGAACAAGAAGCAGCAATGGATAATAGGAAAATTTTCCTTAGAAATTGAATGACATTTTATGCAGATTGTGTTTTTTTTAAATCGTGAGGAAAAAAATATGTCTTTTAGCCCATCCTTATAAAATGTCAAAGTAATGTTTAAAAATTTAAATTGTAATGTTTTAGTGTTTTATAATAAAGTAAATGGAGTGGCATCATTTGTTGAGTTTCTTATAGTTTAGTGATGCCTTTTCATATTTTAGGGATGATATATATGTTGATACTAGTTGAAGAGCCAGTTACATGGGCCAAAGTGCCACTGCCAGCTGGTCACGGGGCAGTCATGCACAGTAGAGACTGCCCACGCTGCGGCTGATACAGTACCAGCCGGTCGCAGTGCAGTCATGCTCAGTAGAGACTGCCTGCACTGTGGCTGATACAGAGCGGGACGCTCCTTTGGAGCACCACACTCTGCATCAGCCTTGTCATAGGCAGTCTCTACTGCGCATGACTGCAGCACGCACAGCAGTCTGTACTGAGCATGACTGCGTTGTTTCACACGTTTTAGTGAATTATTATATAGGATGATAGTTCACTCTACATTAGTGTTCTAGATGAGACAATGTTCGGAAGCAATTTAAATGACATTCATTTAAATGTCAGCTCTCATGCTTATGATTTTTCTGTAATTGGTTATTTAATTAAAATAATTCACGTAGTCATTAATTTAGACTACAACTTGCTATGCACTGACATGTTTTAATTATATGGTATTAACAAAATTGATATCTTATAAAAAAAAGCATTTTCATTTTTTTTAAATATTGTGAGTTTCATAGATCATTCTACTGGTGTACAAGAAAAGTTTTATTGCACATGTCAAAGAGCAAAGCTTTGCATTCATTCAAGAAACCTGACATCTTCATTGCATACTTCTACATTTCTTAATTAACAAATAATTTTAAAATTATATACTTTAAGCAACTGTAAATCGATATGTGAAAATGCATCAGCATGTGTAAAGCATTTTCGCTTTTTTTTTTTTTTTTTTAATAATGTACTCTTTATTTTAATTGAAATGTATAGGAAATTAAACATTTAATGTTTTCTATGCGACATGAAATAAATACATAATTATATTACTTTGACCTTTTCAATATTCTGTATTTTAATCCAGTCTACTGCCATAATGTATTTCTAAGCCATTGTGTTGTTTTAATCTTTGAAGAAAGTATGGTTTACATTTTTTTTTAATTCCCCCATCTTGTAATAGCATGTGTCATAGCATGCTGACATTAGAAATTATTGGTTCTATGCATTTGGTTTATATTTTATTTTATTAAGATGAAGATCCATTCTTAAAACTTTGTAACTAACTACTCGTATGTTGTTTTCAGCTTTATGCAGTGCCATATTCAGTAGTGTGCAAAAGTCTTAGGCAGTGTGAAAAAATGCTTTAAAAAAAGACGTTAATAATTTTTTTTATCAATTAACAAAATACCTAATGATTGCACAGAAGAAAAATCTAAATCAAATCAATATTTGGTGTGACCACCCTTTGCCTTCAAAACAGCATCAATTCTTCTTGGTACACTTGCACACAGTTTATTAAGGCGCTCAGCAGGTAGGTTGTTCTAAACATCTTGTAGAAGTAACCACAGTTCTTCTGTTTATTTACGTGGCCTCAGTTGCTTCTCTCTCTTCATGTAAGCCCAGACAGACTCAATGATGTTGATATCAGGGTCCTGAGGGGGCCATACCATCACTTCCAGGACTCCATGTTCTTCTTTATCCTGAAGATCGTTCTAAATAACTTTGGCTGTATGTTTGAGGGCGTTGTCATGCTGAAGAATACATTTGGGGCCAATCAGATGACTCCCTGATGGTGTTGCATGATAAATAAGTATCTGCTTGTACTTCTCAGCATTGAGGAGACCATTAATTCTGACCAAATCCTCTGCTCCATTTATAGAAATACAGCCACATTCTTGTGGTACTCTCCAGCCCTTTGTGAACAAACTACCTTCTGCTACAGCCAAATATTTAAAATTTTAACTCATCAGTCCAGAACACCTGCTTTCTTTTTTCTGCACCCCAGTTCCTGTGTTTTCATGCATAGTTTAGTCACTTGGCCTTGCTTCTAGGGATGGCCAAGCATTTTCGCCTCAAACTGAAATCTGCGAATAATGGCACTTCCCGCTTGGTGAATAATTTCCCATGAAAAGTGCAGTTTTTCAGCATTTTTCGCCTAGCTCATTCCATTGAAATCAATGGAATAATTGAATTTAAACACATCACATAACAAATATTATTTTATTTCCCAAAGGCATAGTATAAAAGCTTCATGAGGGTGCCTGCATTGGTGAGGTGTGGAGAAAGAATTAGTTGAACAGGGAATGTTCTGTTTTTGGAGGGGGATTTGTTTACTGGGATTGGGGGCAGTTAAAAGAAAATTCCTAAATACAACCCATAAGACATGGTATAAATGGGGTCTGAGGACGGTGCCTGTGTTGGTGGGTGGAGACTGGGGAATGAATCAGTTAAACAGGGAATTTGTTTTGGGGAGTTTCTTGACTGGTATTGGGGGATAGTTAATAAAAAAAAGATAAAATAAAATAAGACATTTGTATGTGAAGTGATAGAGACAGGAACCCCTGACATAAGTTGCAACTGGGGTGGACTGATACTTGACTTAATAGAGTATGTTGTAGATGATGATTTGTTAGATTTGTTGTTTGAGGCCCAAGCCCTGAGGAAACATTTATTTATATGACTTTGACTTATTAGAGAAACAAGCCTTGAAGAAGCAATGATTTGTCAAACTTAAGCTTGTTTGGCACAAGTCATAAGGAAACATTGATTTGTAGGACTTAGGCTTGTTAGAATCAAACCTCCAAAAAATTTTTTTTGTTTTGCAGGACTATGTTTTTTTACATTTTTTTCTTTGTATTTTTTTTTTTTTTAAGTACAAGCCCTGAGAAAAAAAATGCCCTACAGGCCTAGTGCCAGCATGTCATGTTGGCCAGCGGCCACTGGCCATTGTCAAATATCCTCCTGAGTCCATAACTTTGAAATTTGCAACTGCTGTTTCTTCCTGCTGCTGAGTTGTTTAAGTAACAGGATGATTAGGCAGCTGAAAGGGAATGGGATTAACAATAGCAGTAACATCGGTGATGGATGATGAAGGTTCCACTTGCCACGACTAGCTCCAGTGATGTGCCTCAGGCAGTAGCAGCACAATAAGTAGCCCCAGTATATGTGGAGAAAAGAAAAAGTTGGCCAATAATTCTTCTCCACTTGCCCCTCCTCCAAAATCATGGAGATTTTTCTGTTGTGAGCAGGAACTGTGCCTCTCATCAGCAACTGCAATGTGCACAGTGTGTGTGTGGTAAATAACATCCGTGGGCACAACTGTATCCAAACATCATGACACTAGAACCCAAATACTGCCTCTGTCACTATACCCCTTGCCCAGGACCTACTAAGGACAAGTGACAGTTTGCTGACAGTTTAATATTATTGAGGAACCATCCCTGCCAGCATCTTAGCATATTCTGCAGGATGGAATCTTCTCAGATGCTGCTTGATGCCCTGCTTGTGATTCTCCTCTACCACACTGGCCTATGTGGTTAGTGCACCACACAGTGTGGGTGGAGACCAACTGCCACATCCTAACATCAACAAAGTGGCTATCATTTGGTGGGGGAGGTAAAGATGAACGAGGTGGATTGTCAGAAGATATAGTTACCCTAGAGGAAGAAGGTGATGGCGAGCTAGTTGTTTCACTCATCATGGAACTTTCAGTTTCTGCCTGGATTTCCCTATTCTTCCTCCACTTTGATCTCCACCTCACCTCTTGTTACCTTTCTGGAGAGTCATGGGTACAGCAACAGCGGTACTGTTGGGTGGGTGGATGTTTGACTTTAATGTGTTTGGCATAAATGTCATGGTGTCTGTGTTTCATGTGTTACATCAGGGTTGTTGTGCTAAGGTGTGTTCCCTCCTTTCCTCTCTTCACTAACTTGTAACAAATTGTGCACAGTGCCATTGGTGATGACTGCACTGTACCTGCCCAAGAGAAAAATATCCTAAACCCATGACTTCAGGGAGAAGGAAAAGGTGGAGAAGAATGGCCTCTTTCTTCTTGTCCATCTCATGGCAGCAGATGTATCACGGTGCCCGTGATTGCTGCAGTTCCTTGTCTGTCACCAGTAGGGGGCTTCTATTGGCTGTCTGCAGATAACGCGCCTCTTATTGCCTATTTAAACCTGGATTGGGCACCCTTTGAGTGCCCTTTCGTGTTGTTTCTGACCTTCTTGCTATCACTATGCTAGTGATAGCTGGGCCTCTGTTCCAGTGTTCCTGAGTTCCTGATCTCATGTGTTCCTGAGTTCCTGATCTCTACTGTTCCAGTGTTTCCTGCATGCTGAAGTACTCCCAGTCCTGGTTCCGGCCTAGTCTCTGGTGTTGCAGTTCCTGCTGAACTTCTTCTCTGCTGTTTCCTGACCTGACTGATCGTTGCTGGTTCCTGTCATCGCATCGCCTGTCTCCTGTATCCTGGCGACCTCCTGCCTGGTCGTGTCGGCGACTCGCTTGTTACACCAGTATGCGGACGCTGGTTTGCTCCTAAGCCTTGCGGCTATACAAACTCGCTTGTTACACCAATGTGCGGTCACTGGTTTGCTCCAAAGCCTATCAGCTATACAATTCTGTGTTAGTCCCAGCGTGCGGACGCTGGTTTGCTCCAAAGCCTTGCGGCTATACAAACTCACTTGTTACACCAGTGTGCGGTCACTGGTTTGCTCCAAAGCCTATCAGCTATACAATTCTGTGTTAGTCCCAGCGTGCGGACGCTGGTTTGCTCCAAAGCCTTGCGGCTATACAAACTCGCTTGTTACACCAGTGTGCGGTCACTGGTTTGCTCCAAAGCCTATCAGCTATACAATTCTGTGTTAGTCCCAGCGTGCGGACGCTGGTTTGCTCCAAAGCCTTGCGGCTATACAAACTCGCTTGTTACACCAGTATGCGGTCACTGGTTTGCTCCACAGCCTATCGGCTGTACTATCCTGTGTTGGTCCCAGCGTGCGGACGCTGGTTTGCTCCAAAGCCTTGCGGCTATACAAACTCGCTTGTTACACCAGTGTGCGGTCACTGGTTTGCTCCAAAGCCTATCGGCTATACAATCCTGTGTTAGTCCCAACGTGCGGACGCTGGTTTGCTCCAAAGCCTTGCGGCTATACAAACTCGCTTGTTACACCAGTGTGCGGTCACTGGTTTGCTCCAAAGCCTATCAGCTATACAATTCTGTGTTAGTCCCAGCGTGCGGACGCTGGTTTGCTCCAAAGCCTTGCGGCTATACAAACTCGCTTGTTACACCAGTGTGCGGTCACTGGTTTGCTCCACAGCCTATCGGCTGTACTATCCTGTGTTGGTCCCAGCGTGCGGACGCTGGTTTGCTCCAAAGCCTTGCGGCTATACAAACTCGCTTGTTACACCAGTGTGCGGTCACTGGTTTGCTCCAAAGCCTATCGGCTATACAATCCTGTGTTAGTCCCAACGTGCGGACGCTGGTTTGCTCCAAAGCCTTGCGGCTATACAAACTCGCTTGTTACACCAGTGTGCGGTCACTGGTTTGCTCCAAAGCCTATCGGCTGTACTATCCTGTGTTGGTCCCAGCGTGCGGACGCTGGTTTGCTCCAAAGCCTTGCGGCTATACAAACTCGCTTGTTACACCAGTGTGCGGTCACTGGTTTGCTCCAAAGCCTATCGGCTATACAATACTGTGTTAGTCCCAACGTGCGGACGCTGGTTTGCTCCAAAGCCTTGCGGCTATACAAACTCGCTTGTTACACCAGTGTGCGGTCACTGGTTTGCTCCAAAGCCTATCAGCTATACAATTCTGTGTTAGTCCCAGCGTGCGGACGCTGGTTTGCTCCAAAGCCTTGCGGCTATACAAACTCGCTTGTTACACCAGTGTGCGGTCACTGGTTTGCTCCACAGCCTATTGGCTGTACTATCCTGTGTTGGTCCCAGCGTGCGGACGCTGGTTTGCTCCAAAGCCTTGCGGCTATACAAACTCGCTTGTTACACCAGTGTGCGGTCACTGGTTTGCTCCAAAGCCTATCGGCTATACAATCCTGTGTTAGTCCCAACGTGCGGACGCTGGTTTGCTCCAAAGCCTTGCGGCTATACAAACTCGCTTGTTACACCAGTGTGCGGTCACTGGTTTGCTCCAAAGCCTATCGGCTGTACTATCCTGTGTTGGTCCCAACGTGCGGACGCTGGTTTGCTCCAAAGCCTTGCGGCTATACAAACTCGCTTGTTACACCAGTGTGCGGTCACTGGTTTGCTCCTAAGCCTATCAGCTATACAATTCTGTGTTAGTCCCAGCGTGCGGATGCTGGTTTGCTCCAAAGCCTTGCGGCTATACAAACTCACTTGTTACACCAGTATGCGGATGCTGGTTTGCTCCTAAGCCTTACGGCTATACTAACTCGCTTGTTTCACCAGTGTGCGGTCACTGGTTTGCTCCTAAGCCTATCGGCTATACAATTCAGTGTTGGTCCCAGCGTGCGGATGCTGGTTTGCTCCAAAGCCTTGCGGCTTTACGATTCCCCTGTTAGTCTCAGTGTGTGTACACTGGGTTGCTTACGATCCTGTCAATTCGCCATTACCATCTGACTGCTGCTACTATCTCTGGGCTGCCCTGCCCGGTATTGGTAAGGCCGGTAGAACCTTTTGCCACATTCCATCTGAGGTTGCCTTACCCGGTATTGGCAGGGCCGGTAGAGCCTACATTATGAATCTATTGAGGCTGCCTTGCCCGGTAATTTGGTAAGGCCGGTAGAACCGTTATGCGATTCCATCTGCAGGTTGCCTTACCCGGTATTGGCAAGGCCGGTAGAGCCTAAGATTCTATTACTTCAGACTGTCCTGTCCGGTATATTGACAGGACCGGTAGAGTCTGCCTTCTGTCTTGTTATATTCTGAATATATCTGTATGTATGTGATTGCCATCCTACGTTATCAATTTATTATTTCAATAAAATTGATTTTTACCTAAAACTTGTGTCTGAGAGTCATAATAAACCGTGACAAGATGTTGTTGCTTCTACTGCTTCAAAATCAGCACTGCAACTAGGACCAGGAGTATTGCTGCAACTGACAAGTGGAACCTGTCCTAGACCCGCATCACTTGTTGACCCTGTTCCCACATAGTTCATGGTGGTCTGTGACACACTCAGCATCCTGCTGCCCTTGTAACTCATCAGCAGGAATTAGAGAAGTTGCAAATTCCAAAACTCACTGCTGGTGGTGGTGGTGGTGATGCTCATCCTCATCCCTGTCTCCAATTCCTTCTCAGTTTCTGCTAAAAAGGC
This sequence comes from Rhinophrynus dorsalis, assembly GCA_037306005.1. Taxonomy (NCBI): domain Eukaryota; kingdom Metazoa; phylum Chordata; class Amphibia; order Anura; family Rhinophrynidae; genus Rhinophrynus; species Rhinophrynus dorsalis. Next base: position 437,068,315 of record CM074719.1, on the reverse strand, counting down.
CATCAATGTCTTTTCCACCCCACCTTCTCCACCATCATCATCACCACCACTAGTCCCTAATTGGTGCTACTGCTCTATTACAGACATCTCACTGCTGGTTGGAGGAGGTGACGAGCAGTGTGACAGAGGATCCCATAATGTCACACTTGCCATTTCTTGGCTACATGAATAAGGCAGACTGGCAGCAGTAGCATCAGGTACAGGCAGCTGATATGTGCTCCTGCTGGTGGTGGTGGTATTATTTCTGCGCCTGCTCTTCCCCAACAGTTCTGGCCTCTTCAGGATCATGTTCCACTTGGACACTGTAGTGAAGGGAATGGGACACCCAGGGCCAGAGGAATAGTGTGGGCTCCCTTGACCACTGGTTTGGATGCTCTCAAATGCTTCCCATCCCACTCCCCTAACACTAGTCCCACCAGCTGCTTTACCATTACTGTTACTACTACTAACAGCAACCACATCAAGTTCAGCTCCAGAGTCTTCCTCACCACAGTCATTATTAATATAAGGATATTGATTACCCCCTCCTTCACACCTAACTCTAACAAGCTGCTGGACTTTACTAGTAGTAGTACTAGCGCTGGAGGTACTGACTGGAGATGGCAAGTGTGACTTAGGGTCCCCTGCTGTCACACTTGGTATCACCTTCTCCTTCCCACTCTTATGAGTATTACAAGACATACTAGCAGCAGGTTCAGCACTGGAGGCAGGCACAGCACTGGTGGCATCAGGCACAGTACTGGTGGCAGCAGGTTCAGCACTGGCAGCAGGAACAGCACTGGTTGCAGCAGGGACAGCATTTCTGACAGCAAGCACAGTATTGGTGGCAGCAAGTTCAGCAATGGCAGCAGGCACAGTACTGGTGGCAGCAGGCACAGCACTACAGGCACAGCACTAGTGGCAGCAGGGGCAGCACATCTGACAGCAGACTCAGCACTAGTGGCAAAAGGGGCAGCACTTCTGACAGCAGGCATGGCACTAGTGGCATCAGGGGCAGCAAGCCTGGCAGCAGGTACAGCAATGGTGGCAGCAGGCACAGGCAGCTGGCAGGAGGCATAGGTAGCTAACCCATCCTCCTCCCACTACTACCCTTTTCTTCCTCCCTTCCCATTAAATTCCCCAAGATCCCTGGGTGGATTTAGGGGGACTAGACAGCATTGGTTCTGTACTGCTCACTTTTTCCTCCTCCTCAGACTCTGTGGACACCTCAGGATCCTTCCAATTCCTCCTTTTATTATTTTTAAACCTTGCTCATAGTGATAGCAGTCACTATGAGCCTCTCCTGTTTCAATTTTGCTATAAATACACAGCAGAACAGCACATCATGTCTACCACACTCTGTAGCTGCTTCTATTGTTTTTCACATCCTGAAAAGGGTGACATCAACATGGTTTTCATGGGATTTCTTGCGTGAACACAGCAAGTGCACCTAATGCAGGAACTGCTATTGCGAATTAATTTATACGTCTGTGTAGTTTTGTTGTACAATGGAATTTTTAATGCGCAATTCAAGAAGCGTTAGGTATTTACCTTCCTGGATTAGAACATGCGCAAAATCTATCTGCACACAAAAATGCCTTTATCCAGTGCGAATGTTTCTTGTATTGTGCCAATAGATCCATTTCCTCTGAAAATTCTGCAAGAAGGAAATGCACCCATCCCTAGCTTCATCACCTGGATATTTGCAGCTCAGTTTTCACGCACATCTTTCCCTCTAAATTTTATATTTTTCTCATGCTTAGTTCTTTCAAAAAGTAAAATATTTTATATATTCAGAAGTCCACATGAAATGCCTCTGCTCTGTAAGCAACATGTGGTCAATGATGAGCAGCAGGTTGTGGACTCATGATGTAGGGTGTGAGTTGCTCTTATACAATGGGTTTATATTACAGTACTCATGATTATCTTTGCTGCTTTAATTCCATGGCAGACAGAATAATGAGGAGAATCCTAATTGATTTCTGCATTAAAAATGCTGGCAGAGAAACTTCTTTAACCTTTCTTATTGATTGAACATAACAATCACCATTCAATTATAATGCAAAAGGAACATTTGTTATAATGTAAAACAGATGCATGAGCCATATCCTTCCACTCAATGCAATCAATGAAAATAGCAGTCAAAAATGTGAGACTATAGCATATAATTTAAGGTTAAAGGGATAGCTAGATCAATACATAGATAGCAAATTAGATATAATACTTTAAAAGAAAATATTGAACAATTTTTTTAAAACACATCATAAAGAAATACACAGATAGTGTTAATTACCCATTTCAACATGCCCTGGACATAAGGTACTATATAAATACATTTCTGAATATTGCAACATACAACACTACCTTAAAAATCTCAGATAAAATTAACCTTCCACAGATTTATGATGTTATTATTTATGAAAAATAGGAGACTTGGCAATGCCCTGAATTTGATATAAAAAAATTGTAATACAATGCCAAGGTTAAGGAGGCTGATATACAGAAATCTGAAACAATTGCAGGGCAAATCAACTACACCATAGGCAGACAAATAAACACCTCATTGATTTTAAAGAGGCTTTTAAGCACTTAAAATGCTGGGATGTATTGAGTAGGGATGGACAAAAAGTCCCATTTTGCTCTGATGGGAATTTTCATAGGTGGAACCCATAGATATTCCTCCATTTCGCTAACAACACAGGGCTTGATCCAACTGTTGGAGACGGCTGTTTTTTCCAGCATAGTAAGCTATTCAAATGCCTGTGTTGTGGAAAAATACCGGCAAAAAAAAAAGACCCGTAGTGTGTTAAAGTTAAGAGGTGTTTTCATACATTGAAAATTATGAAAACACCGTAATTAGTGATTCAAATGTCTGCGTTAGCCATGAAAACCTGATAAGGGACTCAATTTATTGCAGGAAAGTTAAGACCTACTTTTTTATTACTTGAGTGCCTTATCTGCTGTTTAAACAGCCAACGCAGAAACCTGAATGAAAAAACCTAAGTCCTCAGTGGATGTATTGATATGGGACTCAAAACCCCATATCAATACATCCAAAGTATGAAAAATGTGTCAGACAGTAATATCCCCAATCATGTAAATGTTAGTTTTTACCCCTTGAATGCTATAGAGATATCCAATGCATTGCTATAATAGATATACCAAAGAGCAAACAACTGAAATGGGGCTACACTAGTAATACCACAAAGTTTACAATTCAAATGGGCCTACACTAGTGATACCACAGAGCTTAAAGTTGAAATGAAGCTACACCAATGATACCACAAAGCTTGCAACTGAAATGTAGGTACTCTAGTTATACCACAGAGCATACAAGTGAAATGGGGCTATGCTAATGATACCACAGAGCTTACAATTGAAATGGGGTTACAATAGTAATACCAAAAAGCTTACAATTGAAATAGAACTATACTAGTAATGCCACAGAGCTTGCAACTGAAATGTAGTTACTCTAGTGATACCACAGAGCTTACAAGTGAAATGGGACTACACGAATGATGGTGCTACCCAAGTTTTATCACAGAACTTATAACTGAAATAGAGCTACACCAGGGATACCACAGAGCTTACAATTGAAATGGTGGTACACCGGTGATATCACAGAACTTAATACTGAAATGAAGCTACACTTGTGATACCACAGAGCTTAAAAGTGAGATTAAGGTAAACTTGTGATGTAACAGAGCTTACACTTGAAACAGTACAACACTAATGATTCCACAGAGCTAACAATTGAAATGGCGCAACACTAGTGATACCACAGACCTTACAAGTGAAATGGAGCTACAGCAGTGATACCACAGAGCTAAACATTGAAATGGGACTACATAAGTGATACCACATAATGTGTGCAACGTTATCCTAGGAATGCCAGAGAGGCACCAAGTGTCGTTATGTACGGTATCCATTTAAATGGGCACATTTCAAATAATGTGCGGCTGCATGCCTCATTAAACATGTTGCCTGGATTAAAAGGGCAACATGAGAATATCACACTGCATATAAGCACGACATTCTCATGTCGCCTCATTAAATGCCACATACCTGATTCCCCAGGATCATTGCGTGATGTGCCAAGTGCAGAGAGTGACCCATGACTGAGCTGGATTCCCCAGAATCATTGCATGATGTGCCCAGTGCAGAGAGTGACCCATGACTGAGCTGGATTCACCAGGATCATTGCGTGATGTGCCCAGGGCACTTTCAGCTTCCAATAACAGACAAACTGCTGACAAGGAGCAGCTGACTGTAGTGCAATTGCCTGATGGAGGGGATGGTGATAGATGAGGAATGAAGGCTGGATGTTAGGCGAGTGTGGTAGAAGGGCCTGAATAGGCTCTGAGCTCAAGGGAAGAGACACGAGGGTCGCTGAGCCCTGGGAGAAACCCCATGTCTCCAGGCTTCTCGAGACTTTGAAGTCTCCTGTATCTCTGAGGCATAAATAACAAGCTGGATAGTGGGGTAATTAGTTGACAGCTGACTGGATGGCCCTGCTTCAGAGTACACAGAGATTGGTAGCAAGGAGAGACAGATAAACAATAACTATGCACACCCGGGACAGACAGTCAGGCATTTTCTATCTGCTGCACACTTTTATTTCTTGCCTGACTGTCTGTCCCAGCAGTGCATACTTATTGTTTATCTGTTTCTCCTTTTCTGTGCGCTCTGAAGCAGGGCCATCCAGTCAGCTGTCAGATAATTAATTCAGTGAGTGAGACACTAGCTGCCAGTGAAACCTGAACCACAGCGGGGGCAGCTGTCCTGGGCAACACAAGTAAAATCAGGTATGCAGCATTTAATAAGGCGACATGAGAATGTTATGCTTATATGTAGAGCAAGATTGTCATATCACCCTTTTAATCCAGGTGACATGTTTAATGCGGCATGCAGCCGCGGGATATTTAAAATGTGCCAATTTAACAGTGAACCATTATGTGCCATGTTCTTCTTCAGTTACCTAATGTAATGGTAGAGGACTGAGGTTAGGCAGCAGCTGCTAGTTTAACCCTTTAAGTGCCAGGAGGGTATCCAACGCATTGCAGTGTATTGGGTGATATTGGATACCTTCCTGGCTCACAGACAGTTAACAAACTATGTTAGATACCTAATAGGGTCATATGATTGAGATCAGAATAAGCTGCCTGTTTACTCTTCATCTACCAGACAGGTATGCTCTGTCCCTGTGCAGACCACACTCCTCCAATGTAAGACAAGGGCAGTTGCCTTCCTGCCTCATGGGATTGGGGAGGATGCCCAGTCTCCCATTAAGCCTGTCTGTCACCTCCAGCTATGAACTGCAAATCCACATGTGTAGCCCTGCTGGGCACTATATTTCACAGATCACAGATGAGCACGGACTAAAAGGGGCAAGGGGAGGTGGCCCAGGCAGTGCAGCTGCACAGAAACCAAGCATGCTTGCAGCATTGCATGTAATTTCTGGGGGGCAGATCAAGTAGCCATGCCAGTGGGCAAGACAGGGTCATTGCCAGACACCCCGGAAAATCTGGTATCCTAGGCAAGTGCCTAATCTGCCTATTTAGAAATCCAACTCTGGTTACTAACATCTGGATCCCTGAAATTAGAAACTCTATTACAGTGTGTATGACCAGATTGCCCACTACTGGGGTCATCTATCAATCAATCTGATGAAGTCCCATGAGATTCCTCTATTGTACTATACAAAGTAGAAGGATCCTCTAGCATTTGCAATGGATGCAATGTCCATTCCATGGAACTTACGTCTGTGTTTTCACGTGTTCCCCTGATTTATGTGTTTTCCCAGGGTGCTGAAGAAGATCAAGGTGTAGAGTGCTTGTCAGTCTTATTCGCCCCTCGGATCTTCTAAACTGTCCATCATGGAGCAATTTTGCCTTCCTCTGTGGCTGAATCTCTCAATCCAGGGTCCATTCTGTTATTATTAGGTGGAAATATTGGCTTGAATGGCATGGCTCTTGAAGCCAACATCTTGAAGAACAAGGTTTTTTTCAGATGCCAGAAAGGGGCACGAAATGAGCCATTTCAGAGAATCTATCAACCACCATAAGAATGAACGAGTAACCCCTAGACACTGGCAGTTCTCCCAGGAAATCAATGGATATGTGGGACCAAGGACATTCGGCATTAGGTACTGGTTGGAGTAAGCCCACTGGGAGGTGTCTAGGGGTCTTGCCACGTGCACAGGTGGTACAGGCTGCAGTAAATGTGGAGCAGTCGGCCCATAGGGAAGGCCACCAAAATACTTGTGAGAGAGACCATATTAATTGATCCCTCCCAATATGCCCAGCAGCCTTAGAAGAGTGGTATGTTTCAAGCAAACGGGTACGAAAAGGCTCATCCACAAAGAACTTGCCCACTGGGGTTTCTGGGGGTGCCGTAGCCTGGGTAGCCAGAATCTCTTCCCCCAGTGGCGAAGTGATACTAGTACGTAGGGTGGCCAGGATGCAATCAGGCTGAATGATGGGTACGGGGACCTCATCCTTCTCCATCTCTGGCCCAAATTGTCTAGACAGGGCATCAGCCCTAACATTCTTGGAGCCCGGCAAGTAGGATACTACAAAGTTGAAACGAGATAGAAACAGGTCCCATCTGGCCTGACGAGAGGACAATCTTTTAGCTTCCGAGAGATAAGTCAGATTTTTGTGGTCAGTTAGAATTAATACAGGAGTTCTGGTACCTTCCAGCAGGTGACGCCACTCTTTCAAAGCGAGAATGATAGCCAGGAGTTCTCTGTCACCAATTTCATAGTGACTCTGGGCACTAGACAGTTTTTTTGAGAAGAACCCACATGGTCTCAGAGTACTCCCAGCCACTGGGCACTGTGACAGTACTGCCCCTACCCCAATTTCAGAGGCATCAACCTCCAACGTGAAGGGAAGGGTTGGGGTGGGACAGTACAGGAGCGAATGTGAAAGCAGATTTTAATGTCTCAAAAGCATGATCAGCTGCATCAGACCATTGGGATGGATTAGCACCCTTGGGCGTAAGGTCAGACAGAGTGGAAAAGTTTTGGATAAACTTCCTGTAATAATTGGCAAACCCAAGAAAACGCTGAATCTCTTTTAACCCTTTGGGTCGTGGCCATTGCAAGACTGCTGCGAGTTTCTCCTGGTCCATAGCAATACCATCCTTAGAGATCACTAAACCCAAAAAATGCACTTTAGACCTTTGAATCTCGCACTTCTCCATTTTTCAGAATAGTTTATTCTTGCGTAAATGAAGAAAGACCTTGGACACATCCTTGATGTGTTGAGACAGATTAGCTGAGTGTATGAGTATGTCATAAAGGTAGACTACTACACAGGACTGTAGCATATCACGGATGATATCGTTAATAAATTCTTGAAATACATCGGGTGCGTTACAGAGGTCAAATGGCAAGATTAGGTATTCATAATGCCTAGATCTGGTATTAAATGCCATTTTCCACTCATCCCCAGCTCTTATTCTGATCAGATTATAGGCAGCCCGTAGATCTAATTTCATAAAAATGGAAGAACCTTTTAACTTGTCAAATAGTTCAGTAATGAGTGGTATGGAGTAGGCATTCTTGAACATAAGTTTATTTAATCCCCGATAATCGATACAAGGTCTTAACTCACCATTCTTCTTTTTCACAAAAAAGAAACCAGCACCAGTAGGTGAGGTGGACTTTCTAATAATCCCTCTTTTAAGGGCATTGTCAATGTTCCTCCATGGCCCAATTTTCCTCGCATGACAGTGGGTACGTGCGGCACCTAGGGGGCACAACCCCAGGGGGCAAATCAATAGTGCAATCGTATGCCCTATGTTGGGGCAATGTGCTAGCCTCTCCCTTACTAAAAACGTTACTGAATTGGTGGTATTCGGCTGGCACGGAGGGAGAGGTACACAAAATCTTAACTGGATGAGTCACACAATGCTCCATACAGTACTCGAACCAAGACGTGATCTCACAAATCTGCCAGTCAAACTGGGGATTATGCAAATGTAACGATGGGAACCCCAGAAAGACCGCATGATAAGGAGAATGGATTATCTGAAATCGCTGTTCCTCCGTGTGGAGGGCCCCAATAGTCATAGAAAGCGGAATAGTTTCCATAGTTATCTGAGCTGGTTCTAACGGTCTGCCATCAATGGCCTCAATGGCTAAGGGAGATTCTCTCCTGACCAATGGAATCTTATGTAATGCAGCAAAGTAACTGTACACGAAGTAACCAGCCGTGCCGGAATCAACCAGGGCCAAAACCTCCACTGAGTGTTCTGCCCATGAAAATACCACCTAGATCGTGGGTTTCTGCATAATCGGGTCTAGGGACTGCTGAACACCACCTAGGGCCTGTCCCCCAAGGTACCGTAGGTGCGTTTGTTTCCTGGACGTACAGGACAGGTACGTAATAGGTGTCCAGCTTTGCTACAGTACAGACATAACTCCTGCCTCATGCAGTGTGCCCGTTCTTCCTTAGATAGTTTGGTGAACCCAAGCTGCATTGGTTCACAGAATTCCTGTTTACCATCAGGAGACATGGGAGGCAAGGGAGGCATGGGTGGGATCAAAAAACTGTTTTGTCCACTGTTTATAGGCCGTAGCCTACGGTCTTTAGCCATAAGTCTCTCACGAATACGAGAATCAATTAGAATGGCGTAATCAATGTATTCGTCCAAATCACTAGGCACTTCTCTAGCTGCCATTTCATCCTTAATATGGTCAGCAAGACCTTGAGCAAAAGCTGCCACCAGCGCCTTGTTATTCCAACCTACCTCTGCTGCCAACATATGGAATTCTATGGCATAGTCGCCCACAGTACGATTGCCCTGTTGTATCTCCATCAATCATTTGGCAGCAGAGGCGGCTCTACCAGAAACTTCAAATACTTTCCGAAAAGTCTGTACAAACTCCCTGAAGTTCCTGGTGCAAGGTTTAGCATTCTCCCACAAGGGATTGGGCCATGCCAGGGCACTGCCTGTCAATAGTGATATCATGAACCCGACCTTACTGTGGTCATTCGGAAAGGCGTGAGAGGTTAGTTCCAGAAATATTAATAAATCCTCTGCACAGGGTGGGTTCGCCATCGTATCTGACTGGTAGCGGAGCAGAAGCAGTTAACCCATTAACTGAGGCAACAGCTCTCAAGGATTGACTCTCCGGTGTCGAAACTGGGGAGACCACCAGATTCTGAACTGGTTTATCGAGATGCACCGTGCGCTCAAGAATAGTTTGTATGGCCAGTGCCAACTGGTCCAAGCGCTGCTCATGTACATCCATCCTCCAATGGATGTTCTGTGTATTTCCCTCACCTTTACTGTCTGAGGTCATGGCCCTTTCATACTGTAACGGTTTGACACACAGACACAGTGGGTTAGGATAAAACACAGTTTTATTGAAATCACAGTAATATAATAACCCTCACAGGCCCTGTAGTATTTAAGCAGAATAATACAAACACGACAGGTTACATATACATATGCCTACACAGGACCAGTATAACCATAGAGTCCATAACAGCATATACTGACACAGGTCAGGCAGAATACGATGAATTCCCAGGAGAAAGGTACTGCATGGGTTAATGGTCTTCAATGAGTGTAAACAGTCCCATGTGAAGAGAGTTCTGTGATGGAGCTCACTCCATATAGAAAGCTTAAGGATACGTAACGCTCAGAAATAGGTTAGCAGAACAAATGTAAACTGCCAAAGTAATATCGGGAATTGAGCAACATAGGACACTGCCGTAGCAGTAACAGAGACCAAGCCACTTGCACTCTGCCAGAGCAGTAACAGAGACAAGACCAATGGCACACTGCCGTAGCAGTAACGGAGACAGGCCACTTGCACTCTGCAGGAGCAGTAATGGAGACAAGGCCAATGGCACACTGCCGTAGCAGTAACAGAGACAGACACTTGCACTCTGCAGGAGCAGTAACGGAGACAAGGCCAATGGCACACTGCCGTAGCAGTAACGGAGACTAGGCCACTTGTGCTCTGCAGGAGCAGTAATGGAGACAAGGCCAATGGCACACTGCCGTAGCAGTAACAGAAACAGACACTTGCACTCTGCAGGAGCAGTAACGGAGACAAGGCCAATGGCACACTGCCGTAGCAGTAACGGAGACTAGGCCACTTGTGCTCTGCAGGAGCAGTAACGGAGACAAGGCCAATGGCACACTGCCATAGCAGTAACGGCGAGAGACCACTTGCTCTCTGCAGGAGCAGCAACGGAGACAAGTCCGATAGCACACTGCCGTAGCAGTAACGGAAACAAGGCCAATGGCACACTGCCATAGCAGTAATGGAGACTAGGCCACTTGCACTCTGCAGGAGCGGAAACGGAGACAAGGCCAGTGGCACACTGCCGTAGCAGTAACGGAGACTAGGCCACTTGTGCTCTGCAGGAGCAGTAACGGAGACAAGGCCAATGGCACACTGCCGTAGCAGTAACGGAGACTAGACCCCTTGCGCTCTGCAGGAGCAGTAACGGAAACAAGGCCAATGGCACACTGCCATAGCAGTAACGGAGACTAGGCCACTTGCACTCTGCAGTAGCAGTACGGAGACACAACTGAACACTGCCATGACCGGACTGACTGGGCAACCGAACAACTAGCCCTGAGGTCGTAACCAACCGGAAGCGACTCAAAATGCCTGATGGATAGGAATGTCGCCAAGGCGACACAGAGGCAGCCAGAGCAGGAACGTCAACCAAACCAGGTCGAATCATGGAGCAGGATTGTCAGCCAAGCCGGGTCGGTACACAGGGGCAGGAACATCAGCCAAGCCGGGTCGGTACACAGAAGCAGCCGCAGAAGAATGTCAGGCAATCCTGTTCGGTACACAGGCAGGAGACAAGATGCAGAGTAGTCAGGAAGGCCTAGTCGGTACACTGGGAATCACTGAGTAGAAACAAGCACTGGTACAGGAACACCACGAAAGGGCACCAGAGGGTGCCAGAGCCCAGTATATAAAGGCCATACTGGGAGGGACAAACACAGAATAGCCAACAGGAGCAGAGCACAGTGTAGACTGACAGAAAGTAGCAAGGGGAGCACGGTCACCGTGATAGATATGCCTTAGCTATACCATATAATATCATGTATAAGTGCAAAATGAATTGGAAAAATATGTTGCTTCTCTCATCATCTCTCTGAGTATTGGGTAACTGGTAAGTGCTTCCATAGGTTTTGCTTCTTTACCAGATAATCAAACTGGATCCTCCTTCATCCTACAATCTACTCTAAAAGTGATTCCACTGGTTTTTGTCTGTACATTTTTGCCACATCTGTCAATTCTGATTGTGTATAACTCCTGATGTCTTCTGTCTCTATGTCTTGCCCATCAAAGTAACATCCCTCCCCATCTGCATAATCCTTTCTCCTATGTTTGTGTCAAATATGTGTAAGTACTACAGGGGGAGCCTGCTGTTCCTGTGTAACATTCTTTCTCATTTTCTGTATAAAAAATCTCTCCCCCCCAACTAAATCTTCCAATGCAGCCATAAGATTCCAAATCTGCACAATGGGTCTCATCTGTGCTACAGTCACCTTTGCTTTTCTACAACGGGGTCACCATCATTGCACATTTTCCTTCCATGCATTCTGCACTGCTCAATATCCACATTTTTAGCCACTTCAACTGCCTGGTTAATAAGCACCTGCACTTGTTGTTTCAACTCATACACATACTGTTGTAATCTCACTATTCCTTGAAATATGATACAGCTCACTTGGCAGCTGCTTTTTGCTGTTTCTTATTAACCCCTTAAGGACCCTTGATGGTCCTGGCACGTCATGGGTGGATTCGCGTTAAGGCTGCATGCCGTTCAGGGAGTCCGGAAGCGGATGCAGTAAAAAAAAAAAGGATGATGCCTTGTCCTTAAGTGACGGAGTAGTGCTTGCGGGGCCAGTCCTTAAGGGGTTAAAACCTGACAAATCTAACTTCTTCGACTGCTCATCCAACAAAATCTCACACACAGCCAGGGTACACACCCAGTGTGTACACAAGAATCAAAATCCAAATGTCACACTTGCAAATAGAACATAGTATACATATGAGTGGATTAATAACTGCATTTTTGCAGCTGTAATTTTGTATGTGTTATGAGAGAATCCCACTGCTCACACAAAATTGTTCAGTTGTTCACATCAAGGGTCCTTTAATATTTGAATTCACACACACAGACATGCATAAAGCTGACACAGGAAATACAGTTGGTAATGGAAAATAAGAAGCTTCACTTAACTTCAGCTGGTAATTACAGAAGTCAAAAAGATGAAAAACAAAATCCTATGCTGAGGAGATCCCTTCACTCAGCTTCCCAATTTCTGCAAATGCAGCTTTTGGTAATTCCAATGTGATCAATTACTTGACAGGGGGTCTGATCTTTGGGTGTGGTGCCAGTGATATTTATGTAAAATGGGAATGGTCTTCAATAACATTAAGCTATTTGCATGAACACACCTCATATCAGGTATAATATATAACATGACTTCATCCCCCTAAAGAACTTCCAGCGAAAGTGGAGGCATACATTAAGCCATTACTGGAGTATCTAATGTACTAACCACCCATATGTTCATATACTTCTTCTCACTGTTACAAGCGAACGGTGGGGGCTGCACCCTTCTCTTAACTCTGTGGCTTCACTTGTCACTTAGACACATACACAGAACAGAAACTGTCAGAACAGGCAGGGATAAAGGAGACAAAATGTTTTCCTTTCAGAAATCAGGCACAGATACATACTACAGCTCACACAGAGTTAAGGTAGACTACTGATGTGACTCCATGTACAGAAATTATAGCTGTATATTATTAATGCACTTGTGGGCAGGAAATGCATCCTCTTTGTTAATGGAGTGTGTGGGACTTTGGAGACTGTGGGACAGGAGAAAGGAGATTTATGCAAATACTCCAGCATCTTAGTTTACTGAGACAGATAGCTGTGATTCCAGTTCCTTCCTGCTCTCGCTGTTATCCCTGTATCATGGTAATCTGGAGGTGCATGAAGGGAGCTAAGAAGATTTACACCAAATACCCCAAATATTTTATGTGAATAACTGTGAATACACAGGCAGCTGTGATCTAAATTATTTCCTTAGCTATTATCTTAGTGTCAAAGGAGTCTGGAAGTGTGTGAAGGTAGACAAGGATACTTACCCCAAATACCCCACACTTTAGAATGAATGTGAAGACACAGGCAGCTGTGATTCAAGTTCCTTCTTGATCCGGCTGTTATCTCTGTGGTATGGGAGTGTGGAGTGTGAGAAGGAAGCAAAGTAGGTTTACCTCAAATACCCCAAAATTTTTCATGGCTGAGAAGAAACAGGAAGCAGTGATCCAAGTTCTTTCCTGATCTGGCTCTTATCTCTGTGTTACGGGAGTCTGGGTAAGAAGTAGTTGAACAGGAAACTTGTTTTTTTATTTGTTTTTGTTGATGAGAATGCCTCACAAGATATCAGTACTTGTGCACGAGTCAGTGAACTCTGGTAACATTTAACCCTCATATTTCGATGTACATAAAGTATGTTAGACATTTAGCACTGAGATATGTGACTCTAATCTGCTCACTAATAGGGCAGGGAAGTAATGGTGGAAAAGAAAATAATAATTGTTAGCCCTCTCAAATAAGTGTGTGTAGGTTATTAACGTGCTGTTGTAATTGTTATTAACATCCTATGTATGTGTTTAATTAAGGTGAGCGAGATTCCTATCTAGAGTAGTAAAAAACAGAGACATCATCTGAGTACATGTTATAGCCAACAAAAATAATTTGGTAAATGGCAACTTTGTACAGAAGACAAAGTAAAAAAAAATCTTAAATTAATTCATGCCGAAGCACAGTTGCAAACAAGAAACTAGCATTATGGGCATATGTATGTCCCTTCTGAGGACTTGACAGTGGCGTAACAATAGGGGTCGCAGCGGTCGCACCTGCGACCAGGCCCGTCACTCAAGGGGCCCGGCCACCCCCTGCAACCCCCTCGCCCGCAGCAGTCCTCAGCTGATCTCCCACTCGGAGTGCTGCTCTAGTAATACAGAGCGCTGGGAGATGACATCATCTCCCAGCCTCTGCACTACTAGAGCGGCGCGTGGGAGCTCCATTTACAGAGATCTGTGCCGAAGGAGGCACAGATCTGTAAAGACACTCCGCTAGACCACCAGGGACTGGAGGTAGGGGAAATGTGCAGATGAAGGGGCAATGTGAAGATGGGGCATTGTGGAAGGGGCAATGTGGAGATGAAGGGAACATTGTGGAGATGAAGGGGGCATTGTGGAAGAGGCAATGTGGAGATGAAGGGGGCATTGTGGAAGGGGCATTGTGGAGAGGAAGGGGCAATGTGGAGATGAAGGGGGCATTGTGGAAGTGGCAGTGTGGAGATGGAAGGGGCAGTGTGGAAGGGGCAATGTGGATGAGGGGGCCAATGTGGTTGGGGGGGCCCATGGCAATTCTTGCACCAGGGCCCGTGGCTTCTAGTTACGCCTCTGGGACTTGACATGCATTTAGCCTGCTACACTTTTTCAAAGGCACTACCACTGGTTACCTACTGATGTTTTAAGAGTCATTCTTATCTACAACACCTGTAAATTTCTGGCTAATACACCATGAGCTAATTAGATACACTAATCTTCTTTTCATTCACATCATGCTTCCTGCCAAATCATCTGTTGTAAATTTTGATTTAGCCATTCTCAGGGCAATATCTACCAAATATCGGTCTTGCCCTGTTACAGTTTTATATGATTTTAATTTGCTTCTTTTGAGAAGGTCTTAAATTGGTTAACAAAAGTTACGTTTTAATCATTTGTGCCTCTGTCCTGAAAGTAATAGCGGATGTTGTGAAAATCCCTGCAAAGGGAAAAGTAAAAGTACATTTTTTGAGTCTTCAAAAAACCTAGCAGAATATAAAAGTAGTGGGGAAGAAGAGGCAGGTGATGCTGAGGATGACCTAATTATTGATGATGTGGATTAAGATTATACCCTTCCAGCATCCTCCTCTTCTTTAGATACAAAAAAAGTTGAGAGAGAGAGATGATGACATGACCAGAAAATTAGCTGAAAGGTTCAGTCTTCTACCACTGAAAAGGAGCATTGTGCTTGTTTATAAACTGTTTGAGAAAACAATTGGAAAGTCTGACTCTGGCCAAGTAAATATTCCAAATAATACATAATCATCCTGTCATTCATCGTTAGCATTATCTATGCTTCCAAATCCAACCCCATTCAGCTACACACACACACAAGTGTTGAGTAACCAGCAACAACACAGGCTGTCAACATTCAGAACCCTAGCTGCTGTTGAAAGTGCAGCTCTTTTTACACCCAACGGTAGTACAATTGCATCTAGCCTGAGTAGTAGTAGTAGTAGTAGTACTAGTTGTAGTAACCCCTCAGTGGTAACCCCTCAGTCTATGAAGGTCACAGATCCTTCACTCATAGTCCAAAAGCTAAACACGTTGCTATCTGTTGTCTATGTAAGAAAAATGTGAGCGGGGGAAAGCAGGGTCACACATAGGCACCTAGTCACTGAGACCCCACCTGCAGCACAGTTCTTACTGGGAGACACACAATCAACATGTCAGAGATGCCACAATTAGCAGCAACAGAAGCACTCCTAAAAGTTCCTGGGACTCTTGGAACAATTAATAGAAGGGATTTGGATGTGTCAGAGACCGTGCCAATATTTTGTTCACCTATGGATCCTGCTGCAGAGAAGTATTAGTCTTTGCTTATTGTAGGATATGACAAGAGTCATAGAGTGCCCACACATGCCACTACAGAAACCCCACCATCTCTACAAGTTATGTTGTTAAAGCAATAAAGTTCTTCTGACATGTACTGCCAACCCATACTTACTAAGTTCTTGGAAAGAGTCAAAAACCTCACAAAAATAATACCAAAGTATGCCTGTTGAATGGTAAAATTTAGTTGTGACAAGACTCCTCTCAGAATCAGAAAACCTTTAGAGAGACACTGCCCGCAAAATATTTTAGTTGCTTCTATAGTGCTCACAATTAGTGATCAGCGAGCACCCCAATGCTCGGGTGTTCGGGTGCTCTGACCGAGCGCCCCCGGAGGCTCGAGTGCTCGGCCGAGCACCCAAGCCCCATTGAAGTCAATGGGAGGACTCGAGCATTACACCAGGCACCCCCTGCTCTGATGAGGGGAGGGTGCCTGGTCCATAGGAAAAGGGCAGAAAATGATGGAAACACCACAGAAATGGTTCAGGGACAGCATAGGGAGGATGTCTGGATGCATCTTGGACTCCAACATCGCTGCTGGGAACGATCTTTCGCCCGTAGTACGCCATTTTTACAGACTGACAGTAAAACACACAAAAAGGAAGATAAAAACGACTTTAGGCGAAAAATTGTTACCAAACAGTATTTGCTGTATATTTACTTGTATATCATCTGCAAATTCTCCCAAAAATTTCCTCGATTTTTCTGAACTGAGGCCATGATTAAGAGGGAAACGTGCGCAGAGGCAAATTCTCCCAAAAATGTCCTCGATTTTTCTGAACTGAGGCCATGATTAAGAGGGAAACGTGCGCAGAGGCAAATTCTCCCAAAAATGTCCTTGATTTTTCTGAACTGAGGCCATGATTAAGAGGGAAACGTGCGCAAAGGCAAATTCTCCCAAAAATTTCCTCGATTTTTCTGAACTGGGGCCATGATTAAGAGGGAAACGTGCGCTGAGCCGACCATCTAAAACATTATGGGTGAGGGTCTGCTGCGGAGCTGACCATCCTAAACATTATATGCGAAGGCCCGCTAGTGAGCTGATGCTATAAAACATTATATGAGAGGGCTCGCTAGAGAGCTGACCCAATAAAACATTATATGAGAAGGCCCGCTGGTGAGCTGACCTATACAAAAATTGTCAAACAGCGCCCGCTGGTGAGCTGGCCCTATATAAAAATTATATCACTGGGCCAGCTGGTGAGCTGGCCCTATATAAAAATTATATCACTGGGCATATGGAAGAGAGTCAACCATATACCCGTTTTTTGGGTGGAAGGGGTGAATGGGAATACAGAGTATTCCCATCAATGTAAATAACATATATAAAGTGAGTTTATGTTCCCCCGGGGCTTTCCTCCAGTGGAGTGGAGAAGTCAGGGGAAATCCAGGCCTTGTTCATTTTTATAAGTGTCAACCTATCAGCATTTTCGGTGGAAAGGCGGATACGCTTATCTGTTATGATGCCACCAGCAGCACTAAATACCCGCTCAGACAGAACGCTGGCGGCAGGGCAGGCCAGCACCTCCAAGGCGTAGAGTGCCAGTTCATACCACGTGTCCAGCTTGGACACCCAGTAGTTGTAAGGCACAGAGGGATCATTGAGGACACTGACACGGTCTGCTACGTACTCCTTCACCATCTTTCAAAACTTTTCCCTCCTTGTGACACTAGGCTGCGCATCAGGGTGAGGGTGCTGGCGGGGTGTCATGAAGGTGTCCCACGCCTTGGAGAGTGTTGCCCTGCCTTTGTCGGAACTGCTGTGTGCTCCCCTTTTCTCCCCTTCTCGGTTGGCCAAGGTAGCACGTACTCTGCCGCCAGTGTTGTCAGATGGAAAATTTTGGAGCAATTTTTCGACAAGAACCTTCTGGTATTGCACCATTTTGCTTGTCCTCTCCACCGGAGGAATGAGAGATGAGAAATTCTCTTTGTAGCGGGGGTCCAGAAGGGTGAACACCCAGTAATCCGTGTTGTCTAAAATGCGTGTAACGCGTGGGTCACGGGAAAGGCAGCCTAACATAAAGTCAGCCATGTGTGCCAGAGTACCAACAGGCAAGATTTTGCTGTCCTCAACAGGAGGATGACTCTCAATCTCCTCATCCTCTTCCTCCTCTTCTGCCCACCCACGCTGAAGAGATGGAACTAAAGTTCCATGGCTACCCTCTGTAGCGGAGGCAACCGTGTCTTCCTCCTCCTCCTCCTCCTCCTCCGCCTCCTCCAATTGTCGCTGAGAAGACGAAGTGAGGGTGCTCTGGCTATCACCTTGTGTAAGCTCTTCCTCCCGCATTTCCACCTCTTCCACATGCAAAGCATCGGTTTTAATTGTGAGCAGCGAGCGTTTCAGTAGACACAGAAGTGGGATGGTTACACTGATAATAGCGTTATCGCCGCTCACCATCTGTGTCGATTCCTCAAAATTGCGTAAAACCTCACAGAGGTCTGACATCCATTCCCACTCCTCACTTCTGATTACAGGAAGTTGAACGGAGAGGCGACAACCGTGTAACAGCTGGTACTCCACTACTGCCCTCTGCTGCTCACAAAGCCGGGCCAACATGTGGAAGGTGGAGTTCCAGCGCGTGCTCACATCACACAGCAGCCGGTGAGCTGGCAATTGTAAGCGCTGCTGCAGCTTCAACAGGTCGGCTGAAGCTGTAGATGACTTACGGAAATGTGCACACACGCGGCGCACCTTCGTCAAGAGATCATGCAAATTGGGGTAGGTTTTTAGAAATCGCTGAACCACTAAATTAAATACATGCGCTAGGCATGGTACGTGTGTGAGCTTGCCGAGCTCCAAAGCCGCCACCAAGTTACGCCCATTATCACACACAACCATGCCTGGTTGCAGGTTGAGTGGCGAGAGCCACTGCTCGGTCTGGTGACTAATCCCCTGCAACAGCTCTGAGGCCGTGTGCTGTTTGTCCCCAAGGCAGATCAGCTTCAGCACGGCCTGTTGACGCTTCCCCACTGCAGTGCTACACTGCTTCCAGCTACCGGCTGATGGGTGAGTGGCGCTGCGCGCAGAGAATTCGGAGGTGGAAACGGAGGAGGAGGAGCCAATAACGTAGGTGCTGGCGGAAACCCTGATGGAGGTAGGGCCCGCAATCCTCGGCGTGGGTAGCACCTGTGCCATCCCAGGGTCCGAGTCGCTCCCAGCCTCCACGACATTCACCCAGTGTGCCGTCAGGGAAATGTAGCGTCCCTGGCCACAAGCACTTGTCCATGTGTCAGTCGTTAAGTGGACCTTCCCAGTAACTGCGTTGGTCAGGGCACGGGTGATGTTACGGGACACATGGTGGTGTAAGGCGGGGACGGCACACCGGGAAAAGTAGTGGCGGCTGGGGACTGCGTACCGAGGGACAGCTGCTGCCATCAGGCTGCGGAAGGACTCAGTGTCCACAAGCCTAAATGGCAGCATTTCGATGGCCAGTAATTTGGAAAGGTGTGAGGTTAGTGCTATGGCCTGTGGGTGGGTGGCTGGGTATTTTCGCTTGCGCTCAAATGCCTGGGGTAACGACATTTGGACACTGCGCTGGGACAGGGAAGTGGATGTGGTCGCTGATGGTGCTTCAGATGGTACAGGTGCAGGGCGGGAGGTATGCGGGCCTGCGCCTTCGACAGGCGATTGGCCGGCACCGAAAACAGGGGAAGAGGAGGCAGTGGTGTGGCCTGCAGACACAGATTGGCGATCCGGGCGTTCCTCCCACTTATTACGGTGCTTGGATGCCATGTGTCGGATCATGCTGGTGGTGGTGAGGTTTCTAGTGTTTATGCCTCGGCTCATTCTGGTGTTGCACAGGTTGCAAACTACAATTCTTTTGTCGTCCGCACTTTCCTTAAAAAAACGCCATACCGCGGAACACCTACCCCTTGGCAAGGGAGAT
The DNA here is from genome assembly GCA_037306005.1 of Rhinophrynus dorsalis. NCBI lineage: Eukaryota > Metazoa > Chordata > Amphibia > Anura > Rhinophrynidae > Rhinophrynus > Rhinophrynus dorsalis. The sequence goes on along the minus strand of CM074719.1, from coordinate 437,048,716 downwards.
TTACGCAAGGGGGTGCTCCGTGGAACATTTGCGGGCCGGTTTGGTGCGGTCCGCCTTCTTTCTGTAGCCACACCACTGCCTCTTCCAGCCTGTTGCGGTGCTGCAGATGGCTCACCCTCAGGACTGCTGTCATCGCTCGGCTCTACACCTTCCCAGGTGGGGTCAGTCACCTCATCGTCCACCAAGTCCTCCTCCACTTCCTCACTCTGATCATCCTCCTCATGTCTTGATCCCACCACATACTCAGTCATTGACAACTGTATATCATCCTCCTCATCAAGGTCTTGAGACAGTAATAGTGGTTGATTTAATGGCAACTGTGTCTCATCATCATCATCATCATCCACTTCCTTTGACCTTAAATGCCGTTCACCTCTGTCATCTTCTTGTGATTGGGTACCCTCTAGAGGTTGTGAATCAGGGCACAAGATGTCATGTTACTCTGCAAGCGTGCTTGGAGAGAGGTTCAAATGAAGGATTGGTGATGAGACGAGCTCCTCACTATATCCCAGTGTGGGATCACTTATTTGACCAGATCCTCTATGGTGGGAGGAAGGATGATCAGGGTGAGGATTATGTTGACCAGACTCTTGGCTACTGAGAGTGGACTTGGTGGAAGACAGGGTGGTGCTTAACCGACTGGAAGCAGTATCAGCTGACATCCAACCGACCACCTGTTCGCAGTGGTCGGACCTCGAGAGTGATGTCCTGCGACGCCCTGTAAACTGAGACATGAAGCTAGGTATGGTGGATGTCTTTCTGTCTTGTGCTCTGGCACCAGGCACAGTTTCTACGCGTCCTGACCCGCGCCCTGAACTATCAGGATCACGTCCACTTCCCCGTCCCTTTTTACCCGCCTTCTTCATATTACACGGAATATGTGCTGCAAATCTGCAACTTTGCACAGTAAACAGAATGTTCTTCTTAACTGCGGCTACACACAGTGAATGGAATATGTGACTTTGATATTTTACAGTTTGCACAGTTAACAGAATGTTCTCCTAATATGCAACTTTGCACAGTAAACAGAATGTTCTTCTTAACTGCGGCTACGCACAATGAATGGAATGTGTGACTTTGATATTTTACAGTTTGCACAGTTAACAGAATGTTCTCCTAATATGCAACTTTGCACAGTAAACAGAATGTTCTTCTTAACTGCGGCTACGCACAGTGAATGGAATATGTGACTTTGATATTTTACAGTTTGCACAGTAAACAGAATGTTCTTATTAACTGCGGCTAAGCACAGTGAATGGAATATGTGACTTTGATATTTTAAAGTTTGAACACTTAACAGAATGTTCTCCTAATCTGAAACTTTGCACAGTAAACAGAATGTTCTTAACTGCGGCTACGCACAGTGAATGGAATATGTGACTTTGATATTTTATACTTTTTTGAACACTTAACAGAATGTTCTCCTAATCTGAAACTTTGCACAGTAAACAGAATGTTCTTATTAACTGCGGCTATGCACAGTGAATGGAATATGTGACTTTGATATTTTACAGTTTGCACAGTTAACAGAATGTTCTCCTAATATGCAACTTTGCACAGTAAACAGAATGTTCTTATTAACTGCAGCTACGCACAGTGAATAGAATATGTGACTTTCATATTTTACAGTTTGAACACTTAACAGAATGTTCTAATCTGAAACTTTGCACAGTAAACAGAATGTTCTTCTTAACTGCGGCTACGCACAGTGAATGGAATATGTGACTTTGATATTTTATACTTTTTTGAACACTTAACAGAATGTTCTCCTAATCTGAAACTTTGCACAGTAAACAGAATGTTCTTATTAACTGCGGCTACGCACAGTGAATGGAATATGTGACTTTGATATTTTACAGTTTGCACAGTTAACAGAATGTTCTCCTAATATGCAACTTTGCACAGTAAACAGAATGTTCTTCTTAACTGCGGCTACGCACAGTGAATGGAATATGTGACTTTGATATTTTACAGTTTGCACAGTTAACAGAATGTTCTCCTAATATGCAACTTTGCACAGTAAACAGAATGTTCTTCTTAACTGCGGCTACGCACAGTGAATGGAATATGTGACTTTGATATTTTACAGTTTGAACACTTAACAGAATGTTCTCCTAATCTGAAACTTTGCACAGTAAACAGAATGTTCTTCTTAACTGCGGCTACGCACAGTGAATGGAATATGTGACTTTGATATTTTATACTTTTTTGAACACTTAACAGAATGTTCTCCTAATCTGAAACTTTGCACAGTAAACAGAATGTTCTTCTTAACTGCGGCTACGCACAGTGAATGGAATATGTGACTTTGATATTTTACAGTTTGAACACTTAACAGAATGTTCTCCTAATCTGAAACTTTGCACAGTAAACAGAATGTTCTTCTTAACTGCGGCTACGCACAGTGAATGGAATATGTGACTTTGATATTTTATACTTTTTTGAACACTTAACAGAATATTCTCCTAATCTGAAACTTTGCACAGTAAACAGAATGTTCTTATTAACTGCGGCTACGCACAGTGAATGGAATATGTGACTTTGATATTTTACAGTTTGAACACTTAACAGAATGTTCTCCTAATCTGAAACTTTGCACAGTAAACAGAATGTTCTTCTTAACTGCGGCTACGCACAGTGAATGGAATATGTGACTTTGATATTTTACACTTTGAACACTTAACAGAATGTTCTCCTAATCTGAAACTTTGCACAGTAAACAGAATGTGCTTCTTAACTGCGGCTACGCACAGTGAATGGAATATGTGACTTTGATATTTTACAGTTTGAACACTTAACAGAATGTTCTCCTAATCTGAAACTTTGCACACTAAAAAGAATGTGCTGCTAATCTGCAACTTTGCACACTGAACAGAATGTGCTCTAATCTGCAACTTTGCACACTAAAAAGAATGTGCTGCTAATCTGCAACTTTGCACACTGAACAGAATGTGCTCTAATCTGCAACTTTGCACACTAAACAGAATGTGCTGCTAATCTGAGGCTAGGCACAGTGAACAGAATATGTGAAGTTTTTTTTTTTATATCTCTGCCCCCCCACACAAAATAAACTGCTGCCCCCACACACAGTAGTCCTAAAAAGGACTTTTGGGTCTTTTTTTTTTTCACAATTGCTTTTCTTCTCCCTACACTGACTTTCCCTTCCTATCCTCATCTCTCCCTGGCTAAGACTGAGCCAAACTCGCTGGTCAGGTGCTATACAGCACCCGATCACGGGTTCTGGCCAGCCAATCAGTGTAATGCCAGCAGCCAACATGGCTGCTGGCATTACACTGATGTCAGAGCCTCCCTGCACGTTTATTGGCTGCGCAGCAGCCGCGAAACGTGCGGGGAGGAGACCCGAACATGGCGGGCGAGCACATGCGGTACTCGTACGAGTACCGCCATGTGCCGAGCAGAGCGATGCTCGAGCCGAACCGAGCTTCGGCCGAGCATGCTCGCTCATCACTACTCACAATGCATTATATTACATACAAAAGAGTAACAAACAACCAATCACCAGATAAAAATGGAGGTCTCTACCAGGTGGAATGCCACATTGTACATGCTTAAGCATTTGTACCAATAGAATATGGTCATTAGTGTGTATACAATGCAAAACTAGAAGGATTTTCAGAAAACATCTGGGCAATGGCAACTAATGTGTGATGTATGTGTGCTGCTGAAACCTTTTTAGTGGGCCATTTTGCTGGGTAGTTGTGTAAGGACAGGAATTACAGAAATTATCCCTGCAGAAAAAACTGAGGATCATGGCTGATGAATCTTACCATAATGACACAGCACATAGGGCGTAGTGTCTGGAACAGTGTTTCTCAAATGTGTATTTCTCATCCCTCTGACACTAATGTTCCACAGATGCCCAAGAGGTGTACACAGGGACATCAGATGAACCACTCTTGTGTCCAAATGTTTTGGACACTAGAGTGGCTCATCTGATGTCCCTGTGTAAACTTCTGGGGCATCTGGGGCACATTATAGAGTCAGTGGGATACCAATGTGCCACTCATGGACATCAGTGGGGCACAGTTGGTCCCATATGTTGACCTTAATGTACAATATGGACTTATTTATTAAAAAATAAATCAATAAATAACCATGAATGGTTCATTACTCAGTGTCCAGGTCTCTGTCTCACTTGTTCTCTGACAAGTAAAACTGGAGAAATTCTGGGGCAAACCAATTGAACCATTGGGGGCAAATATAAATTCCCCAAAGTTACATTGATTTTGGTGGGTTTTTGACCCCTTGAATGTTAGAGAGGTTCCAAATGTTGCAGTTGATTTGTCCCAGGACTTCTTCAGTTTTACAGTATAGCAGCGACCTATCTCTTTCTTTCTTTCTTTCTTTCTTTCTTTCTTTCTTTCTTCTCCTCTGTGTGTGTGTGCCTCTCTGTAGGTCTCCCTCTGTGTCTATCTGTCCTTCTCTGTCAGACTGTGTATCTTTTTATCTCTACTTCTGTCCATCCCTATCCCTCTGTTTCAACCCCCCACACACATTTCTTCAAAATCAATGTTAACATAATTTAATTTGAATAAATGAGATATTGTATATAGTTACTGTATCACATAGTAATGATTGCTGAGGGATAGGGTAATATGGACATCTGGAGTTAAAGAACTAGTGGTCAGAGGTCCACAGATAAGGATGTGGGATATCATGCTGATTAACAGGATAGACGATCCATCAGACAAGGGCAGAGAAGGGCTTCTAGACAGAACAGACACTGAAACACTAGCTGGAATAGACACATGAAATCGTAGAATAGGACACTGGGGAGCCAATGGCTAGCAAATTAAACAAACTCTCAAAGCTGCCTCTGAAGAGCAGCTTGTGAGCCAAGCTGGAGTGTGTCACTGATGAGCGGTGTCAACTGTTAACATGACCTTGCTACATACAGAATCCATGGTCTCACTTGATCCTCGATTGAAGAAGCAGCAGCAACCAGCAGAATAGGCTTCAGGAGTGTGTCCAGGAATGCGGACAAGATGACAAGTATTAGCAGATCTGGAGTTAAAGGAGCAGGTGTGTCAAGGGTAATTGCCAGAACTGTAAATACTAATAGTGAAACAGGACTTTCTTACTTGAGGTCAGCTGACGAAGGAAATATGAATGTTGGGTTAATAGACTGGAGAAGGGAGTGGAATGGATTGTGGGGTTAATAAAATGGGAAATGGAAAGGCAATTATCTGTTAACATTGATAATGGAAGCTGGGTTTTATTATTTATATATTTATATATGATTTAGCACAGAAGAGAACAAAAGATATCAGAAATATGTGAATATATATATATATATTAGCTTTGAAGTTCAGCAGTTTATTTGGGAATTATTTCACAATGGATGCATTTGTAATAAAGAAACCAAAATTAACACCAGAAGGAAACACCAGCAGGAAAAGCAGTGAAGGAAGGCACAGGCTGATAACCTGTACAAGGAATTAAACGTGCTGAACCTGAGTATGCAAGGTAAGAAAGAAACTATCCTGAGTTCTTCTGACAAGCTACATAGCTTCAAAGAAAAATTAAGTCTGAGGAAAAAGTGTGTAAGTGAAGGGGATTTGGAGAGGTTTCCTTTAACATTTGCTAGAAAAAATAAAGAAATCATAAAATTTATATCAGAAAACTTAGCAACACTGGAGCAGAAAATAGAAAGCTACTTTCCAAATCTGAATGTGGTTCACTACATATAGATTTGCAATCCATTCTCAGAACTTTCTTGTTACAGTGATGAACAATTCAGCCTCCAAGAGGAAGAAGAATTAATTGATTTAAGACACAATCACAGCATGGAGATTACATACCATGAGTTGTCATTTGACACATTTTAGATACTTATCTCTGGAGAACATCCTAGCATTGGAAACAAATTCAGCTGCTATTCTTTTTACAGTTTTCACCCACTTACCTCTGTGAATTGGCTTCCTCATCCATGACAAGCATTAAAACCCAAAAAAGAGAGGGGCTGCTGTTACTGGAGGAAGAATTAAGAGTTTGCCTATCAATTCATCCAAGGACTGACAAACTCTGCAAGCTTAAACAAGCTCAAGTATCGTTCTAAATAGCACAAAGCTCATTAATTTTATTTTATAAAATGTGTTATTTTTATTATCAGTGTTCGGTTTCTGATTTAAATTTTTTGGAATTTTGTTTGTACTTGGTTGACTGTTTTCCTTTTACAGCACACATTTGGCATAGTTATGTGTACTTGAATCCTACTTCTTTCACTTGTGTTGCACTAGTTGGCATGAAAAAGTGCTGCTTGATGGATGACATATTTCTTTATTTACTGTCATCTGCAGTATGGACTCCTAATAAAGTCCCTAAAATTCACTACCATTGTCCATTTTTATCTGTTCTTGTCTGTATAAGTAATTTTTGCTCTGTTCAATTATGTTATTCTTATTTTTGGAGGTAAAAGTAACTACTCATATATGTCCTCTTCATTAAACACTGTTATAGGACTTTTGAGAAGTTAGGAGTGCCCTGGGAATTCTGGACAGTGTGCAGAGGTGCCTTGAATGAAAAAAGGTTGAGAACCAGTCATCTGGGCAAATATTGCATTATTAGTGACTGCACAGAATTGCTGTCTGGAGGGGCTAATGGCATTGGTGGAAGGATTTGTGACTAAGTGGGAACATTTTGAATGGGTGTGGAAGTTAGGAGGGGAGCCACTGGTGGTGGTTGCTGCAAAGGCTAATGGGGGTGGGGTTCTGCAGCCAATTTGGCCTTCCTATTGGAGGTTTCTTTGTGTCCATGCTTTTAATTAGGTGTAATACTAGCAGCAGCAGTAGCAGCATCAGCAGTGGCATGGGAGTGGGACTTTTTATTTTTTATTTTGTCATATACACATCAGCATGCCTTAAATAAAGTAGATGTACCAAGATGGGATCCCTCTCTTCCCCCTCTTTACTGTGCGTTCACACAGAGTGTTCATAGCATTTGCAGTTTCCTACACAGACCTCAGAGAAAAATATTTCCACAACCAGGAATTTAGTATAAGAGGAGGAGATGTTGCTTAAACACCTTCTATAGTCCTTGAGTCAGACCCAGCCCGTAATGAATATTGGGCTTTGTCTGTCTCCTTCTCCTTCTCAACCTCTGCGGATGCTTTCACTTTTCCCAGCACTACACCTTCATGCCCACTCACTGCCAGAACTAGCCTCCTTTCCCCCCACTTGCAGGATCCTGCCCTTCTTCCTGTTCACTTACAGCTAGAACCTGCCCCCTCACAGGTACCTTCACCTCTTCTTCCTGATCACTTCTCACACGATCCTCCACTATATCCTCCTCCTGCCCACTCACAAAAGGATCTCTCTGGACTACTACACTGAACAACAATTGTAGTCTGTCTTCCTCATCACTCCACCCATTCTATTCCTTCTTTATGCCACTTCATGCTCATCTGGTGAAGAAAGCTTTGGGTGCATTGAAAGAATCTGAGGAATCATCATCACCACTATCTAGGTTGTGTGGTGACAAGGGGACCTGCAGTGCTGCTGCTAGTGGTTGCAGTAGCAGTGACACTGCTGCTAACAATTACTACCTCTCCTTCCATCTTGGCAAGTAAAAGAAAACTCCAGTTTAGATGAAACTTATGCCCCTGATGAGGATTATTCCCTTATTCCACCCAGTCCCCTCCAAGTCTTACTGATTGACATTAAGCACAAATCTATTATTAGAAATAACATAACTATTACTATTATAAAGAAAAATAAGAATTCTAAAAATATTATTATAAAAAAAATTAAAAAAGACCAAAGAATTATAAAAAAAGAAATTAAGAAAAAAACACACATCTCTCACACTCTCTACACACTTCACTGACCCTCACTACCCTAACATAAACTCACACAATTTGAGCGGTTCTCTCTGCCCAACCACTAACTCACAATCTGAATGAGTCTCACTGCCCTAACAATTATTTACACAATTTCAATGCCTCTCACTGACCTATAACTAACTCACAAAGTCACACACATAGGAATTTCATTTTTTTTTATTAACAACTCTCCTCTCCTAAAAAACCTCTGCTCCACTATATCTACTGGTGGGAAATTAAGGGGTGTTTTTCTACGAGGTAGGAAATTCCATCCTCCAAAACTCAATAGTATAGAGTGAAGGATGCAAGAAATCCCTGCTTCAAACAACAAATAGGGTTGAAAATCACTAACATACATTGTGGAGGAATTTTCCTTGGGATAAGAGGAAACATTTTTTTTTCACTAAATTTTTCACAGGGAAAAAAAATGGGATTTTTCACCCATCTATATTCTTATATACTTTGTTTATCACATGCAGTCATTAGGGAAATCTGTCTCTGTTTTCATAATTCCTGAGGGCCCTGAGGTAAGTCTGTGTCCAAAGTTACCTTTGCTTCTTGGATCTAGGACGCTGTATGACAGACATATCTGATCAGAAAGAAACCTGTTCCTTTCCTAGTCACTGCTCACTGCACCAGATCTATGGGCACATCTTGACCCTACAAGAATTAGACCTCTGCTGAGTAGCTGTGTAAGAAGGTGACCTCGTCATCTCTACACACCCTCACCAAACACTACCATGTCAATGCTCTGGCCTTGGCATAGGCCAGCAATGGCTGGAAGGTCCTTAAGGTATTTATGCCTGTTTAACCCATTGAGTGCCAGAGGGGTATTCAACATATTGCTTCTCAATTAGTCAGATAGCCATTGGCACTCAAAGGGTTAAGGACCCTTTTTTTCTCTTTCTTTATGCAGAGCTCTGAACCCTGTTGGATCTTGTTCAGTTGTAGACTTGTGTACGGCAAAATATTTTGTTAACATTCGTTTTCGGACAATTTTTTTTTTTTAATTCGATGGATCCGAAATTCAGACCGGTCCTGTTCGATTCAGATGAAATTTGGGTAAAAACCAAATTATTAGTTCGAATTTGCCATGCTTTTAAAAATACAATAAAAGTCAAAATTAGATAAATAAAAATAAATGGAACCATTTCTAGGGTCTAAATCAAGACGGTGGAACAGGGTAAGGTGGAGCTTTAGACTTATGGTACTATGGATGAAGCATGTATATAGCTATTATAAGGAACACTGAGGGTGACTGGTGCAGGCGGACTCAGGATGACAGCAACACTGCAGATGTAGCCAGCAGCAAACTGCAGAACACTGGAGCAGGACTCAGTAGATGGATACAGCAATGGAGTATGACTGGTGCGAGGCAGACTCAGGATGACAGCAACACTGCAGATGTAGTGAGCAGGAGTCAGTAGATGGATACAGCAACGGAGGATGACTGGTGTGTGGCAGACTCAGGATGACAGCAACACTTCAGATGTAGCCAGCAGCACACTGCAGAACACTGGAGCAGGTCTCAGTAGATGGATACAGCAACGGAGGATGACTGGTGTAAGGCAGACTCAGGATGACAGAAACACTTCAGATGTAGCCAGCAGCACACTGCAGTATACTGGAGCAGGTCTCAGTAGATGGATACAGTAACGGAGGATGACTGGTGTGAGGCAGACTCAGGATGACAGCAACACTGCAGATGTAGCCAGCAGCACACTGCAGAACACTGGAGAAAGTCTCAGTAGATGGATACAGCAACGGCAGATGACTGGTGTGTGGCAGACTCAGGATGACAGCAACACTGCAAATGTAGCCAGCAGCACACTGCAGAACACTGGAGCAGGACTTGGTAGATGGATACAGTAACGGAGGGTGACTGGTGTAAGGCAGACTCAGGATGACAGCAACACTTCAGATGTAGCCAGCAGCACACTGCAGGACACTGGAGCAGGTCTCAGTAGATGGATACAGCAATGGAGGATGACTGGTGTGTGGCAGACTCAGGATGACAGCAACACTTCAGATGTAGCCAGCAGCACACTGCAGGACACTGGAGCAGGTCTCAGTAGATGGATACAGCAATGGAGGATGACTGGTGTGAGGCAGACTCAGGATGACAGCAACACTTTAGATGTAGCCAGCAGCAAACTGCACAACACTGTAGAAGGTCTCAGTAGATGGATACAGCAACGGAGGATGACTGATGTGAGGCAGACTCAGGATGACAGCAACACTGCATATGTAGCCAACAGCACACTGCAGAACACTGGAGAAGGTCTCAGTAGATGGCTACAGTAACAGAGGATGACTGGGGTGAGGAAGACTCAGGATTATAGCAACACTGCAGATGTAGCCAGCAGCACACTGCAGAACACTGGAGGAGGTCTCGGTAGATGGATACAGCAATGGCGGATGACTGGTGTGTGGCAGACTCAGGATGACAGCAACACTGCAGATGTAGCCAGCAGCACACTGCAGAACACTGGAGAAGGTCTCGGTAGATGGATACAGCAACGTAGGATGACTTGTGTGAGGCAGACTCAGGATGACAGCGACACTGCAGATGTGTAGCCAGCAGCACACTGCAGAACACTGGAGTAGGACTCGGTAGATGGATGCAGCAATGGATGATGACTGGTGTGAGGCAGACTCAGGATGATAGCAACACTGCAGATGTAGCCAGCAGCACACTGCAGAACACTGGAGCAGGTCTCAGTAGATGGATACAGTAACGGAGGATAACTGGTGTGAGGCAGACTCAGGATGACAGCAACACTGCATATGTAGCCAGCAGCACACTGCAGAACACTGGAGAAGGTCTCAGTAGATGGCTACAGTAACGGAGGATGACTGGGGTGAGGAAGACTCAGGATTATAGCAACACTGCAGATGTAGCCAGCAGCACACTGCAGAACACTGGAGGAGGTCTCGGTAGATGGATACAGCAATGGCGGATGACTGGTGTGTGGCAGACTCAGGATGACAGCAACACTGCAGATGTAGCCAGCAGCACACTGCAGAACACTGGAGAAGGTCTCAGTAGATGGCTACAGTAACGGAGGATGACTGGGGTGAGGAAGACTCAGGATTATAGCAACACTGCAGATGTAGCCAGCAGCACACTGCAGAACACTGGAGAAGGTCTCAGTAGATGGCTACAGTAACGGAGGATGACTGGGGTGAGGAAGACTCAGGATTATAGCAACACTGCAGATGTAGCCAGCAGCACACTGCAGAACACTGGAGGAGGTCTCGGTAGATGGATACAGCAATGGCGGATGACTGGTGTGTGGCAGACTCAGGATGACAGCAACACTGCAGATGTAGCCAGCAGCACACTGCAGAACACTGGAGAAGGTCTCGGTAGATGGATACAGCAACGTAGGATGACTTGTGTGATGCAGACTCAGGATGACAGCAACACTGCAGATGTAGCCAGCAGCACACTGCAGAACACTGGAGCAGGACTTGGTAGATGGATACAGCAACGGAGGATGACTTGTGTGAGGCAGACTCAGGATGACAGCAACACTACAGATGTGTAGCCAACAGCACACTGCAGAATACTGGAGTAGGACTCGGTAGATGGATGCAGCAATGGATGATGACTGGTGTGAGGCAGACTCAGGATGACAGCAACACTGCAGATGTAGCCAGCAGCACACTGCAGAACACTGGAGCAGGTCTCAGTAGATGGATACAGTAACGGAGGATAACTGGTGTGAGGCAGACTCAGAATGACAGCAACACTGCAGATGTAGCCAGCAGCACACTGCAGAACACTGGAGAAAGTCTCAGATAGATACAGTAGACTGTTTTTTAGAAGAGATGAAAAACAATAGAGCAAGACTGAACAACCTGTATAGTAGGACAACAATGTAGACTTTAAATTCCCCCCTGTGTCCCACCAAGTCAGGTGGGTGTCCTCTGCCCAACCAACCACTGTTCTAGAGCTGGGTAGGCTGGAGCGCTCAGTGTATTATGGTACTATGGATGATTCTAGATTGAGACCTTTTTGTTGCATAGAACCTGAGAGCAGGGTAACCCAGCTTTGGCAGGGTGACTTTTAAAAAAGTAATTTGCTCCATGAGCTGGGGGGTCAAGTGAGAGCGCTGGTACGGAAAGTACCCGCTCACTCTGAACAGTGGTTGGGGGGCAAGAAAGCAACTCCTGGGCTACCAAGGACAATGTAAGCCACACAGCCCTCTTGTTATCCCAGAAAGTCAAGGGATCTTTACTTGGGGCCAAAGAAGGTTCCGCAAGGTAAGCCTTAACCTCAAACTCAGCATTTTTTCTATTAATGGGGAGCTGTTTGTTTTGTCCGAAGCATAATCTGTTCTTTGCCTCAGCATAAAAAGCAGCAGCTGCTCTGCCGGAACAGTTGAAGTGCTACTGGCACTGCTACAAATAGCACACTCCTCCAGCTCATCTTTGGAATCTTCTCCCACCTCCTGTAACTGCATTCTAGTTTTTATTTGCCTCTCACGAGCCCTCGCTATCAATTGTTCCCTCCAGGCAGTGAGGTGACAACTGCTGCATGGTCTTAAAGAAGGACCTGTACCTCTCTACATTGCTAGAAGAGGTAGAATGATGAGCAGTTCCCTTCATCTTTCTAGTTTTTGGTTTGGAGCGCTGCTGTTGAGTCTGACTAGTACTACTGACAGTCCTCTTCTTTTGCCACCTGCTGCTGCTAGCTCTGCCTGAAAGCAATGGCACTGTGGTGGTGTTGGTGGTTGCTGGGTCACTGCAGCTGGTACCAGGATGAGCAACATCAGGTTGTTCACTACGACTCAATTCCATTACAGATAGGTCAGTAGTGTACTACAATAATTTTAAAATTTTAAGACCTTGCCACACAACAAATGGCACACTGGCTGTGTCACTGGGACTTATTTAAACAAATGCTTTATATTTTTGAACTGGATCAAAGATTGCTTGCTGTGGCAATAAGGCACTTTTGCTGGATGCCTGCTTAGCCTACACAAAATGCACACTGGCTGTGTCACTCTGGAACTTATTTAAACAAATGCTTTATATTTTTGAACTGGAGCAAAGATGGCTTGCTGTGGCAATAAGGCACTTTTGCTGGATGCCTGCTTAGCCTACACAAAACGCACGCAGGCTGTGTCACTCTGGAACTTATTTAAACAAATGCTTTATATTTTTGAACTGGAACAAAGATGGCTTGCTGTGGCAAAAGGGCAGTTTTGCTGGATGCCTGCCTGCCTGCACAAAACACACACTGGCTGTGCCACTCTGGAGCTTATTTAAACAAATGCTTTGTATTTTTGAACTGGAACAAAGATGGCTTGCTGTGGGAATATGGCACTTTTGCTGGATGCCTGTCTAGCCTACACAAATGGCACACTGCCTGTGTTGCCCTGGAACTTCTTTAACCAAATCCCTAATATTTTTAAGCAGGAACAAAGATGACTTGCTGTTGAAATAAGGCAATTTTGCTGGATGCCTGCCTACACAACAACTGTCAGATTGGCTGGGTAACTTAAAATAAATCAGCTCCTGATACTGACAGTAAGGCACTAGACTGGCTATAAGGCACGAGACTGGCACTAGACTGGCACTAAACTGTCTGATAAAGGCTTTTTTGGACACTCTCTCACTCTGCTTCTTCGCTCTCTGAGCTTAGACAACGGAGTAACAGGAAATGCAGGCTGTCTGGGTGTCTGTGTTATTAGTCCAACCCCAATCATGAAACAAAGAAGCTCATTGGACTACAGAAGAAACCCACCATGTAAGAAAGAAGCTGATTGGACTAGAGAGGGAGGGAAAGTAGCGCGTGTGCACGGGAAGCCCGTTGTCCGAATTTCCAAATTTTTTAACGAAATTTGGACCCAGTACTGTTTGTATTCAGAGTTTTTTTCAAATTTGAACCTTACCATTTGATTTGGTCCGAATGACCCGAATGAACCCCTATTCGTCCGAATTCTGAATTTTAACGAACCAATTTGCATAAGTCTATTCAGTTGATACATGTGCAAGTTTGGTACCCATTGAGGTTTGTATGGTGCCAGTTAGTTCTGTGGAGTACTGGCATACAGTGGATGGGTTCTTTCTCTTTTTCCCTCACATTAATCTTGGTGGATGATTTGGTATATCGACATAGTTCCTCTGTTTCAAATTGGAAGAGAAAAGAGGATTTTAGCATACTTATCAATAAATCATTTTCTCTTTGCTCATGTTGAACTCAGGACTTCCACCCAGAGAAAAAAAACATGTGGTTTAAGCCACCAGACAGAGGAGTTCTCTTGGGGTCTTTGTTTGGGGGATTTCCTTCTTCCCTCTTACTTTTGTTTCTTTGTACTTTGAAACTGAAGGAATGGGGTAAAGCTGGAAGGAAGAGGGGAGTCTCTGCCTCATAGGCCCTCAGTTTTTTGAAGTGGGAAGAGGGAACTTTACTCTCATGGTTCCTGTGTTTCACATGAACCAAGAGAAAATTATTTAACTGTAAGTATGCTAAAATCCTCTTTTATTTTTTACTTTTTAGCACACTGTATCATAGAAACTCCCTATTATTTGAACTTGAACTTCCCCATCCACCCCATGCCCAATCTCTAATACAAGTACCTCTTCTACACTGTCTACCTCATATATATAATATATATATATTCATAAAAGTATGAAATGGTAGCAAAACTGGAAGTGGACTGTACATCTTATGCCCGTTTGTGCTGTCTCATGTCTGAAGTATTGGCTAAGTATTATATATCTATATATATATATATATATATATATATATATATATATATATATATATACAGGGCTTATAAGTCCTTTGCTACTAGCCAGACCTGAAAAGTTACTCGCCACTGCAAGCAAAAACATACCCACCAGAGCTGAATTTCTACTCTCCAGGGCTGAATTTTCACTCGCCATTGGCTAGTGGTGAGTGGAAATTTTGAGCCTTGAGATATATATATATATATATATATATATATATATATATATATATATATATAAAAAAGCCAGAAAATAACCCAACTATGGCGCCAAGCTAACCCCATGTCTAATGCGATATATAATGAAACGCTAAAAACAGATCGCTACTACCCAGTGACCCTCTAGTGAACGGGTCTAAAATAGAAACAACAAAAAAAGAGAGATCCAGGAGAGCGCTACTGAATAGCAAATAATATAAAATAAAAATACAAAATATACAATATATAAAGCAGAATACTGCTAAAATGTATTAAAATCTAAAATAAACATATATAATGTAACACTGTGCAAAAACACCAAGAGATACTAGAGTCCTATTCTCCAAACTCTTATATAGTCCTCTATCACAAGGATAATATCGAATACACTCAGACACAGTAGGGATATACTGGCGGTATCCAAACGATAAAAGTAGTATGCACACACAATAAGATACGATATACCTCCCGTCTATAATATATGCGGGCAGGTATATATAATAAATCAGCCACCAGTCTCTAAGTTCTTATAGATATAAATGAGCCTTAAGAGCTGATGTAATAGATGCAAAGAAATACCTCCCGTCTATTCTTAGATGTCCTCCGCGGGCAGGTATGCAATCCTCGCCAGACTCAGATGTATACAATCCTCGGCAGACTCAGATGTAGATCTCTCAATATGTCTGTGCCACAGATACCTCCCGTCTCCCGTTTTCGCGGGCAGGTATATCAGCGTGCAATACAATGTATCCGTATATGTATCTGTGTCTGTGATATCATTCCACAGTAATTAACAATGTATCTCCTTCAAACTCAAACAGAGAGTCTCCATGTCCAGATGAAATATAAATGGAACACAAAGGCCCTCCAATCTTCTATGTGTCTCCTGGTGTTGTATCTATTCAACGCGTTTCGTACCTCTACTGGCACTTCTTCAGGAATATCCAGCCTACAAGTATTGGCGTCTATTTAAACTAGGCGCCACATTCATTCCACTTCCTGTTAACTCTATGTAGTCAGATGTACAACATAATCATAATATATAAAAGACTACTAATTTTGCTCTGGAGTAACCAAAAAGTGCTGGCAATATTCAAAGACACAAGAATAACCCCCAATAATATAAAAAATATATAACAAATATACAAATAAAAAATAATACAAAAAGTATAAAAAATAATAAATAAAAGATAATAAATAAAAATATATAACAATCTGAATAAAAATAAAAAATATAATAATATTCTCACAATGATGTTTCTCCGGAGCCAGAAATTTTTTTTTTATATAAATATATATAGATGCACCAAATAGACAGCTCATTCTAACATAAAAATTACAAGAAAGTATGGACATCAATCCTTTCATTGTGTCCTCTCGGTGTTAATGTGTCAAGGTGATAAATCCAAAAGGTCTCACGCTGACATAATTTACTAAAACGTTCCCCTTCACCATAATTCCCTGATATAATTTCCAATGGCGTAAGTATAGTGTCCTTAATGGATCCCCGATGTGTTTCTCTGTAATGCCTAGCTAATGTAAGTTTATTTAGCTAAATAAATATCTGCATTTTTATGTTTGTTTTTTCTTAATGTATGTACTTTTTATACATAACCAACACATTTTGGGAAGCACAATTTTAACTTAATACAGTTATCAAGTAGTCATATCAACTTTGAATGAAAAACAACTGATGACAGATTCTAGTGAGAATTGCTTATGTTTATTATTAAGACATCAGTAAACAAAGGGCAATATCTCAAAACATGTGTCTGAACAAACAAAAGCCATTTTAATTGCTTTAATCAACATGCACTGTGTGATTGCTGTGAGAGAGGAAGGCAGTTTCTAATCAGAAAATGACTGTCAAAAGGAAACTTTGGTTCACAGTCTTAAGTGGAATAAATAGAAGACATTCTTGTTTTGCACAAGATACAATACATAAAGGAAACACATATTTCTGACTTTATGTGAGTGTTGTACTTTGTTCCCACAAATGAGAACTTAATGTTTGTACTTTTCGCATAAGACTTGTTTTAACCAAGCAATTTTGCCTCTTTGTTTTAGAAACAAAATATATAAGGAGGTATACTGTGTGATAAATAGACTGAAGGGAAAGAGTTTATGCAGAATGTAACCCTTTGCATGCCAGAAGGGTGTTAAATGCAAAGAAAAGCACTAGACATGTGTCTGGTATGCAAATGCTTAGGTGTAACATCATGCATCTGGTTTACTTTTTAGTATATCAAAATATGGGACAATATAGAACTGAAATTGAAGTGCAACAATGAAACATTCCTAATAAAATGGGTTTAATGGAAAATGCTCTTGACCATCCTCTTTCTGAGACTGATATACTTCTGGAGCAATCCAACAGCATCAGAGGGGACTAAAAATAAATATTTCCTATTGATTTAAATGTTGGTTTGAACCCCTTGAATTGTAGAGAGATATCCAGAGCATTGTGAAATATTTATTTGCAATCTATGGTGCAGTTGGGTTACCCTAGAATTACTCAAATTTTTCTTACTACATCAACCTCTTTGTGTTTAAGTTGTTAAGAAAGCATTTCAAGATGCTGGGGAGACTTTTATTCAGAGTGCTAACATCTTATTTCCATTGGTGCCACTGAAAGACAGCAAAAGGTATTCACTTGCCCACTTCCTCCTAATGAATTTGATACTTCCTACAAAGTTCTTAAACTCAGTCCTCAAACAGGTGGTTTTATAATTAGCACATATCAGATTACCAATGTGACATAGTCACTGATAAATCTTCCTGTGTTCTGTCTTTTATATTCTTATTCACTGTTTCCTGAATCATATGGTTAGCAACACAAATTGCACTAATTCTGATTCTGGGGGGCATATTTAGAAAAATTGCAAGTTATGTTTGCAGAGCCCCAAATTGTTCCTTTGAACTGTATGGAGAAGTGGTATCAAAACTGACCACCTTGGAAAGCAGGGGTGGCTGGACTAAATAAGGGAGTCTGGCAATGGAACCACAAGCTTCACTTACTACATATTCAGTTCCCATAGACTGCTAAGGTGAATTAAATTCTTGCCAATCAATTTCCTCATGAAATCAGCCTGATGGTGAAATGGGGTCACTTTTCTAACCCCCAGTCAGCTCAAGTGCTTATCTGCTGGAACTTTCAATGCAACACCTGCATCTTCAGCAGGTCCTCAACCTAGTACCAGACCTGCCAGGGGTATATTGATTTGACAGTTGTCCTTTAAACAAAAATTAACTCTTGAACAACTTAAAAAGTTCTTATCACTATATTATAGTGTATTATAATGTCAGATGATCACTAGAGAAGGGCAATACATCTTGTCTGTAAAGCAAATCAGCTGAAAAATGTAACTTTCTGCCAAGCTGCCAATTTCCCTAAATTTCTCTCCAACACTGAAAGCATTTTCATTTCAAATAATGTCAGGCTGTGCTTGGGAGAGAAAGGAGTGTACTGTGGTTTATAGTGACTTTATCCAATAAACAAATAAAATGAGCTGCTTGTGAGGGTGTTAGAGCAGTGTTGGGGATAGACACTCCTAGTTGTGTTCTAAATGTGGGTAAGAAAAAGGCAGAGTTATTCCCACAAAAAAGTGTTAGTGTGAGTGACACAGCCATTCATCCATACTGAGTGATATGGCAACACTGATAGATACCAGATAATCAAGATAAATATTGGTACCTGGCAGATACATTGCATATACACAGCCTCTCCCATGTCTTTAATCTATTAGTCACTGACTTTCTGTCAGAATCTGAAACCATCCAAAAAATGCAGAATATTACCTGCGAAATCTGTGCACATTTAGCTGGCCCTACAGTGTTCACAATTTATTATATTACATGCAAGAGTGAAACCACCTGCAACATCACCAGATGAAAATGGAGGTCTCCACTAGGTAGCTTTCTACAATGTACATGCTAGAAAATATTTGCCTCAAACTGAAATCGGTGAATAATAATAATGAATAATTTCCCATGAAAAGTGCAGTTTTTCCGCTTTTTCCTACCTACTTCATTGTGCATTCCAATCAATGGGAAGAAAAAATTTCCTCTACCACAATAAAGTTTTCTCTAGTTTTGTATAGCCATATAAAAGTGTGTCAGGCTCTCACAGCATGCCATTCTGTGTTTGTGAGAGGAGAGAGCAGCATGTTTTTTGAACTAGAGAAGATAGTAACATAGTAAAAAATTAGGCTGAATAAAGACACAAGTCCATCAAATTCAACCTTTGCCTCATACCCTAGTGAAATGAGAACTGTATAACTTTCCTGCTACCAAATAAGTTAGTTTTTATCAGACCTTCCTGATTTGCCTACTAATATACAGTATAACTCTGTATGTTCCATTTTGAAAGAAATTCATCTAATCATCTCTTAAATGTATCCATTGTATCTGCCATAACCACCTCCTTGGGCAAGGAATTCCACAATTTAACAGACCTTACTGTAAAAAAACCCTTCCTCTGCTGAAGTCTAAACCTCCTTTCCTCTAATCTCAAGGGGTGTCCCCTGGTCACCTGATCAGGTCTTGGAATGAATAGCTCATCACAGAGATCCTTGTATTGACCTCTCACATACTTGTACATTGTGATAAGATCTCCTCTTAGTCGGCTTTTCTTTAGAGTAAATAAAATCAAGTTTGTCCAGTTGCTCCTCGTATGTCAAGTCTTCCATTCCCTTAATTAATTTTGTTGTTCTTCGCTGTACCCTTTCTAGTTCTAGTACATCCTTTTTTAGAACTGGTGCCCAAAACTGTACTGCATATTCGAGGTGATGTCTTACCAATGATTTATACAACTGCAAAATGATGTTATCCATTCTTGCTTCAATACCCCTTTTTATGCAAGATAAGATTTGCTACTGCTATTTGACACTGGTCACTGTTTCTAAGTTTGTAATTTACAAGGATACCCAGGTCTTTCTCTAGCAACGAGTTCCCTAAAATGATTTCATTAAGTTCATAAGTAGCCTTAGGATTATTTCCTCCCAAATGCATGACTTTACACTTTCCTGCATTAAATTTCATATTCCATTTGTTTGTCCAATCTGCCATGTTATGTAAATTCCTCTCTAGAGAGCAAATATCCTGTTCTGAATTAATTATCCTGAATAATTTAGTATCATCTGCAAATATTGATATTTTGCTTTCTATATCTATTTCCAGGTGATTTATAAACATGTTAAAAAAGTATAGGACCTAATACTGAACCCTGAGGTACTCCACTCTCCACCTTAACTGTATTGGAGAATTGTCCATTTACAACCACACACTGTTCCCTATCCTTCAACCAGTTTTGTATCCAATTGCAAAGGTTATCCCCTAGCTCTAATTTCCTTATTTTATACCCCAGCCTTCTGTGTGGCACTGTATCAAATGCCTTTGCAAAATCTAGATATACTACATCAACTGCCTTACTATTATCTAAGTTGCTACTTACTTCCTCATAGAAGCTGAAAAGATTAGTTTGGCATGATCTATTCCTCATAAAACCATGTTGATTCCTGCTAATGATCTTATTTTTTGTCTTGTAATCATGAATATAGTTCTTTATTGTCCCTTCTACAGAGGTCAAACCCACAGGTCTATAATTCTCAGGTTGTGTTTTAGTTCCCTTCTTAAATAGAGGCACTATGTTGGTTCTTCGCCAATCTTGTGGCACTGAACCTGTGGTGAAAGAATCTTTAAAGAGTAAATATAGGGGTCTTGCTACCACTGCACTGAGTTGCTGAAGAACCCTTGGATGTATACCATCAGGACCCGGTGCTTTGTTAGTCTTAATTTTGTTCAGTCTTCCCATGACATCTTTTGAGTTAACCCAATATCTGATAATTGTATTGTTTTATTTGTTACTTGATGAGGCTCTTCTACCATTTCATATTCCCTTGTATATACTGATGCAAAAAAAGTGTTTAGAACATTCCTTATCCTCCCTAATCAACTTACCCATCTCATTTTTGAAAGGTCCAATGCATTCCTTCTTAAGTTTTTTGCTATTTATATATTTGAAAAACTTTTTGGATTAGTCTTGCTCTCCCATGCAATTCGAGTTTCATTATCTATTTTTGCTACCCTAATTGCCTTTTTGCAATCTTTGTTGCACTCCCTGTATTTTAAGAAGAATGTTCAGTTCCTTCAGACAAATAGTTTAAATGCTTTTTTTTCCTTTAAATGTCCTTATTTACATGTGCAGTTAACCACACTGGCTGTGATTTACTTCTTTTGCATTTGTTCCCCATTGGTATATACTGCTGGGTACATTTATGCAACCTAAATTTGAATTCTGACCATTTTTCCTCAGTATTCTTGCCTTTAAATAATGTATCCTAGTCTATGTGTTGCATTGAAACTCTTAACAATTAAAAGTTAGCTTTTTAAAATTAAGAGTTTAGTCAAACCTATACAGTTTTGCTTTATCAGACTGATCTCAAATGTAACCATGTTGTGATCACTGTTTCCCAAATGTTCACTTACCTTAATATTGGATACCATTTCTGTGTTATTCGTTATCAGTTGGTCTAATACATTGTTGTTTCTTGTTGGCACTTCCACCATTTGTGACATATAGCTTTCCCGAAGCATGCTCACAAACCTGCTTTCCATAGCACTCTGACAGGTCTCATTTTTCCAGTTGATATCTTTAAAGTTAAAATCTCCCATAATTATAGTATGCCCAAGATGGGCAGCTTTCCTCATTTGCAATAGCAGTTGGACCTCAACATTGTCATCAATATTTGGTGGTTTGTAGCATATACCCAGCAACACCTTTTTTTTACATTTTGCACCACATTTAGTCTCAGTTTCTACCCACAAGGACTCCACATTATAGCCAGTTTCCTCACTAATATCATCCCTCAAAATTGGATTTAGCTCTGGTTTCAAATATAAGCACACACCTCCCCCTTTTCTATTAATCCTGTCTCTCCTAAACAGGGAATAGCCCTTAATGTTTACAGCCCAATCATGTGTATCATTCCAACATGTTTCTGATACCAGTCATGTCCAATTGCTCATTAACCACCAGCAATTCTAGTTCTCCTATTTTATCTGCCATACTTCTTTCACTTGTTAGCAGACAATTAACTTTGAAGTCTTTTCATCTTCATTTAATAGGAGTTCCTCACTGTTGACTACATTTATCCCCTGACTCTCTCAACCTCCATGATCATTTGCTTGGACTCAGTTCCTATCTACTCTATCTACCCAATTTTTGGTACTATATCCTCTCCCCCCTTTCCTAGTTTGAAAGCTCCTCCAAGCTTCTTAGCATTCACTCCCCTAGCACGGAGGCTCCTTTACCATTTAGGTACAATCCATCACTTCAATATAGATTGTACCCAAGAGCAAAGTCAGCCCAGTGCTCTAAAAACACAAAACCCTCCTTACTACACCAATGCTTGAGCCATGCATTAAGCTCCCTGAGCTCCCTCTGACTACCTGCACTGGAGCATGGCACAGGCAGTATTTCAGAAAACACTACCTTAGAGGTCCTTGCCTTGAGCTTGCACCCTAAATCCATGAAATCATTCTTTATGGACCTCCATCTTCCTCCTACTTTGTAATTGGTACCAATATGTACCAAGACAGCTGGATCGCTTCCAGCCCTTCCCAATAATCTGTCAGCTCTGTCAACAATATGCTGAACCCGAGCACCCGGGAGACAACAAACTGTTTAGAAGTTTAGTTTAGGGAATCTTTTAGGTAGGACAATTGTTCTTTGTATTAGGAAAGTCAGTGAGGCACTACGGGGAGAAAAAGGAAGGAGGTTGACCCAAAATACCCACAAATTACATATGACTGACTGGCAAGATACAGGCAGCTGGGGACCTATTTGCTTGCTGATCTTGCTGTTATTGTCTCTGTGCTGGAGAAGTCTGGGGAAAGAAGTTGTTGATTTTGTTTTTCAGTTATATTTTTTTTTTGGACAGACTGTGATAAGACATGGTGGACAACTTAAAAATAATAAATAAATAAATAAATAAAAATAATAAAAAAAATATTAAATAAGAATAACAAAATAAACAAAAAACTAAATATATTGGGTGAAAGACAGCTGACTGGGTTAATGCAAGACATCATACTCCTTCAGCTGTGTTGTGTACTATAGAGTATAAACACACAGAGTAGTTGAGTAATGTGCAGTAAAAGCACAAGGGGCAGGGGGAGGGGGAAGGGGGAGATATGCTTATTAATAGAGTGGCGGGGTTGCATTGTGGAGGATGAGAGGGAGAAAGTGAGGGCACAAAAAACATTGGTGGAAGAAAACACTGGGATACAAAAGAAAGAAACAAGAGGCTCCCTTTGTGTTGAATCTGAGAACAAGTGACCTCAATCAATACACCACAGTGAGTTATACTCACAAAGAGAATAGGTGAGTAACTATTTTTATAACACACAGTAAATGCACTTTAGGGGTCAATTGGACGGACATCCCCAAAACCAGTTTTCACTTGAGCTCCTTAATTAGTCTGCAAATCCACAGTCCGTTCTTCCAAAACAGTATACCATATATAGAAAACAAAAAAGGAGAAGCGGCGAATAGTGAAGCACAGTACTACAATAAATTATATAACAGATTGATGGGTACTAACATAGGTTTTTGTCAGCATATATCGGCTAACAATCGCACAGACGGAGAATTCAACCCAATCTCCGCTCTGAGGGCTCTAAGATAATAGGAACAAAGTGACTTCCAAGGAAATGGCGCCACAATCAAAAAATGTTTATTAAAATCACTTAAAGGGATAGTAATACTTAAGTATTACTAATCCCTATAGCAAAGTACTACTTAAAAAAAAACGTATTGCCCCCAGTGTCATCTCTCAAACCTTTATGGTTTGAGAGATGATCGCTGCTAAAGTTGCCTTCTCCCTCCCCCTTCCCAGTAGTCAGCATTCTAGCTGACTGCAGGGAAGAAAGTCGTACGACTTTCAGACAGATCTCCAGCACAGCCAGATCGCCTTACTAAAAGAGAAAACTTTCACTTAAATGGTCTTCTACGTGTGCTTGGTTTGCAAGCACACGTAGAAAACCGTTTTAGTGAAAGTTTTTTTTTTAATTAACGCGATCGCGGCTCTGCTGCAGAGCCACCTGATGATCTCTGACCGGATTTCCCTGAGTCAGCTAGAATGCTGACTACGGGGAAGGGGGAGGGCAACTTTAGAAGCGATCATCTCTCAAACCATAAAGGTTTGAGAGATGACACTGGGGGCAATACGTTTTTTTTTTAGTAGTACTTTACTATAGGGATTAGTAATACTTAAGTATTACTATCCCTTTAACAAACATTTATAAAAAAAATTATAAAATGAACCCTATACAATGCGCCAACGCATTTATCAGCTGTAAATGCAGCTTTTTCAAAGGTAATTGAAGCAATAAGTTGTAAGGAGAGGAGCTGGCGCAACTAGCTGTTTAATACCTTTCAAAGTTCAATCACTGGCGGACCATTGGCAGGGGAGAAAGAACATGACCCATACTATTGGATGGAAGGGATGTTCCACTACCCTACTCCTGGTATGACCCTGCTTTGTTTGTCAATGCAGACTTATGCATTTTGGTTAAAATAATAAAAATGCAACATATAGTTTAAATGGTGATTATTTGAGGAAATCTACAAATGAAAATAATTTGGGAGTAATAGTAGACAATAGACTTTGCAGTAGTGTGCAGTGCTAGCTGGCGGTTGCAAAGGCCCATAAGATATTGGCATGTATTAACTCACAGAAGGAAGATATTAGTTTGCTTCTTTACAAGTCCATGGTAAGATGCTACCTTGAATATGCAGTTCAATTCTGGCGCTTTTTCTGAAAAAGGACATTATGGAACTGGAGAAAGTGAAGAAGAGAGCTACAAAAGTAATGAGGGGAATGGAAAGTTTTAGTTATGAAGAAAGGAAGAAAAGTTAAATTTATACACACTAGAGAAATGGCATCTTAGAGGGGATATGATTACATTATATAAATATGTTCAGGGCCCATGCAAAGTGCTCTCAAAAGACCTATTAATTAACAAAATGGTACAAAGGACAAGGGGTCACCCGGTAAGACTTAAGGAAAGGAGATTTTATCTACAACAGCGGAAGGGATTATTTTTGTTAAGGACAATAAAGGTATGTAAATCACTGCCTGAAGAATTACATTAGAAATACATTAGATGCTTTTAAAAGGGGGCCTGGATAGTTTGTAAAAGAGCAGAACATAGAGGGCTATGTATGTTAGTATTGGGATTAATATGTATCTGATTGCCATTTGGAGTCAAGAAGCCATTTTTTCTGCCATTGAAAGCAGAATTTAAAATTGCTGAAATTATTTTTTTTACTTTCCTTTGGATCAACAGTGGTTAACAAGAATAGGAAAATCTGTAGAAAAAGAGGAAGAAACAAAAGGGGCACACCCTGTGTGTATCAGACTTCAATAGGCTATACCTCCACAATTCACCCTAAAGGTGCATACTCACAAATATAGTGAGCTGGGGAAGACTTATGATCTATCCAACCACTAAGCTCTTCTGGAGATATTATACTGGCCCCAGATTCAGTCTCCAACAGATGTATCTTCTATAGGCTGCTCCTTCACAAAACTCATTCTCCCAAGCAATGTAGAATTTCCAAAAAGATAAAAAGCAAGGAACACCAAATAGTGTAATTCACACAAATTAATCAGGATAATTAAAATGGAATATACTCACATTTTCGAACTGTCCGAATTTTGACACCAAGAGTTCTGACCCTCAGCCATATGGAAAGTTTAACTCATTCCCATTCTAAGGGTGCAAAAGCTGTATTCGATCCAATTAGGAAAGGCGGAGGCTTCAACAACATTTTATTAAAATGTATCCTAGGCTTAACGTTTACGTGTTTCACAGCTGTATAAATTCCCTATAACACTATATAAATATGTTCAGGGCCCATACAAAGGGCTCTCCAAAGACCTGTTCATTAACAGAACAGTACAAAGGACAAGGAGCCACCCTCTTAGAGTTGAGGAAAGGAGATTTCATCTACAAAAGCGGAAGGGTTTCTTTACAGTAAGGCGCTATCGAATACATTAGATGCCTTTAAAAAGGGCCTGGATACTTATTTAAAAGAACAGAACATAGAGGGCTATGTACGTTAGTATTGGGATTAATGTTTAGTTAGTGCTTGTTGATCCAAGGAGAAATCTGATTGCCATTTGGAATCAAAAAGGAATTTTTTCCCCCCATTCAAGGCAGAATTTGAAATTGCTGTATTGAGGTTTTTTTTGCCTTCTTTTGGATCAACGGTGGTAAACACGAATAGGAAAAGGGTTGAACTAGATGGACGCAAGTCTTTTTCCAACCTAAATTACTATGTTACTATGTAAAAATGCCGCTTTATCAAAGCTGAACTGACAACAAAAGAAGAGCTGCCACCAAAAACAAGCAATATTTAAACCTTCAACTTGATGAATGATTGGATAAAACATTCAGTCAATCAAATAATTAACATCATTAGTTTACAATTTCATTAACCCTTGGCATCACCTGAGAACTACCAATAATCTAGGGTAAAATATCCATATCCCATACAAACACTAGTGTCAAGGGGCAATGAAAGAGCATCCACAAAAATCTTCCACAAAAATCCATTACATGTAATGGATTTTTGTGGATGCTCAGTAGCAGAAGCACTCATAGCTAGCTATAAGGCAAGCCGGAGCTGGTGAGCAGAGTCGGTATACAGGAGGTCGGATGAAGCAATGAAGCGAAGAGTCCTTGAGCAGAGCTGGAGTCGGTAAGCAGAGCCAGAGTTGATACACAGGAGAGCAGAGGGTAGTCGTATAACAAAGCCGGAGTCAGGAAGCCAGATAATAGGAACAACAATAAACAAAGCAGGTCACAACAGGAATCAAACATGAATGAGGTTCACAGGTACTAGGATGCTGAGTACTGACCATCGAAGGACAAGGATAGTAGGAGGACCCATGGTATAAGTAGACTGCAACAAGGTGTAGGTGTTCAGCAATCAGTGCTAAGACCACCTACAATGAGATAGCGAGATAGTGAAGATAGCATCTAATTTGTTACTCTGTTTCATGAGACAGCATGTGTTAGAATGCTAGGTTAGTGTTAGGGTGAGATTCCTAGTATATTCCAGATAGAATCAGCAAATAGTTGGGTGAACCTCATTAGGAAGGAACACATTCCCACCAAAGTGTGAGTATGTTATGTTCCTGTGCCTGTGAGTGTTCTAGCGTACCTGGGTGGGACTGAAAATACTGTGTTTTCAGATCCTGCAAGTGATGTCTGGCAGGAATGCCCATCCCACCTACAAGAGATTATTTGAAAGGCCAGAAAGGAGCAATGAAGGCTGTAAGATTGTGGTAGATATCTGTAAGCTTTTGCGCTTACCTTTGAGGGTAGCTGGATGCTCCAGTGTTCAGACAGGCGACCGATCCCTTCTGTGTGTATCTTTGTGGCCATGCCGCATCCTGTGTCTGGGGAGAGCCGGATGCCCTGGTATCATCTGGCGCCAGTCTCTCACTTCTGTCTCATGCAGCTCTTGCCTCGTCTGTTTGACTCCCTCTTCTGGCCAGCAGAGTCGGGTGCGCATCACTGGGATTCCCTCTAGTGATGTCACGGCCGGCTCTTAAAGGGACAGACCTATTAGTGTTCCACCTCCCAGGGGTGGAGGAATGAGTATATAAACTGCCTGGATTCCACACCAGTTGCCCTTTCGTGATGTTCCAGTGCAGTTCTGTTTAGTGTGTCTCTGTATATGATCCTTGGCTTGTCTATCAGTGTCTCCGGTGTCCAGTGTTGTGGCTTGTCTGACTACCCGCTTGGTACTGGACCTTCGGCTCTGGCTGACTACCTGCTCTGGCATTGACCTCTGGCTTGTCTGACTATCCGCTTGGTATTAACCATTGGGTCTGGCTGACCACCCGCTCTGGCATTGACCCTCAGCTTGTCTGCTATACTGCCCGATACTGACTATAGGCCTAAGTCAGTCTCATATTCCTTGTTGCGACCTTACACTTCATATTATCCTGGGTCCTAGCCCCAATCACCACACTGATAATATCCTGGGTCCTAACCCCAGTTATTACATTGTGTCCTCTCCTGGGTCCCAGCTCCAGCCGGTGCTATTGTACAATCTCCAGTAGAGTATCGACTCAGAAGCAGTCTCCTATTGTTGGTAGGAACCCTGGCTTCCTGTGTTATGCTCTACCCATTCCAGTATCTGTGGTGTTTACATTGAATATCTACATTAATCAATAAGGTTGTGTTTCAAAATCTGTACTGACTCTTGTCTGTTCCTTGTTATCCGTGACAATATCAAAGGACCCTGATGGTATAAGTACACTCAGTGCGAACTTTGAGCTTTGGGAAGGTTATCAGGTAAAAAGAACTTGGTGTGGGATTTGGGACTGTAAACTGAACTTTGGGACTGTGGTATTGTGAAATATTGGAAGTGTGAAAAAGGTATACTAATATTGTTTTAAGGGCTAACCTGGGGAGAAGATCACTTTGTCAATAAATTGGTTGTACTTTCAGTCTCTGCCTACCCCACAACATTGCAGAAGAAGCTCCATAGCTAGAGTAAACATAATAATTGGCCAAAAATGTGTTATAATTGGCATTATGTTTCAAACCTTCCTCTATTTTTTTAGATATTACTGTGTACTAATGTAATTTGCACCCCTTAAAGCCTGCATCAGTCTTTATTCAGCCCTCCCTTCTTTACAGAAATGTCTCTCTTATAATATAATCAAAAAGCTATGATTAGATTCAAAGCCGTTAATAAAGGAGGAGTAAAACTAGATGAACCAGCTTAATATCCAGAAGGGCTTTTCAAAAAAATGAAATATCAGCTTGACTGGTTCACTATGATTCCTCTCAGCTGGAGCATATTTTATGGGACAATGTGAAGCCTTTTTGATATTGTGAAAGTTCTAGATCCACTAGAAAAGGTCACACTGGTTCAGGTCAAGTGATGCAAAGCTAGTGCTTAATGGGATTTTAGCAACTAAAACTTGAGGATGTACTCTCTGTATGTATTTTATCTTTTCATGACATTCTTAAATTTTGAATCTTTATTAATTTTTTTCTTCTCATTCACTTCCTAATTAAAAGCTTGGTCAATAGTTAATCAATAGTTAATCTCATTAAATGAATGCACCCCCTTTGTGATTTCTAATTCTACTACATTGTAGTAAATTCCTTGGTGTAGGCTTGCCGTTTGTATGCTTTTTTATAGAATATCCCATTCCCTTGGTTTGGCCTTGTAAATCACTGTCATCCATAGGAATAAAACCAATTATATTATTAATGCATACAAACTTTACATGTTACATTTTCTTGACACTGTCAAACCCGTATCTATATTGTAGATTGGAAGGGAAGATTAATATCAATTGCCATTAGAGGGTGGAAGGTGATTCCCAAAACTCTCATACAGAATAGTTGGATAGACAGGCAGGCAGACAAGCAGATAGTAAAACTACTAACATGTTCCTGTATTTTATTTGAATGTATCAATGATATTTCATGTAGGCTTGTAGTCATGTAGTATGTTACTCATTATCAAACTGCCTATTACCTGAAGGTTTTGAGCTTTGTCAAACTGTTTCCTAATAGAGAAAATGAAACCATTAATGTGTGAACAATGTATGTTTAATGGAGAAAAAAAGGAATTTAATATAGAAAAAATTCTGTTTATTTACAACAAAATTAATGTAAGCATGTGTTAGTGTATAAAACCCCATTCATTTTTAAACACCTTGAATGCTTGAGGGATTTCTAAATTCACTGGCATGCACATGAGCAGATCCTCCCCTCTAGCATCCAAGAGGTTAAAAAGTAAATTCCCCAATCAGGAATTATTGGAAATTAGCAATCAGCAGGGATGTGAACAAAGAAAATGGCTTTTACAGTCAGCTCTCACTGCAGTTACTTTGCCACTTGTCTGGTGTGTGCTCAATGTGAGTAGTTATTTCTTTTTCTTTGAAATCTTTTCTGTTGAGCTCACTTCACAAACCTATTATAAAATGAATAAATGCAGTACT
Organism: Rhinophrynus dorsalis; assembly: GCA_037306005.1. Lineage (NCBI taxonomy): Eukaryota > Metazoa > Chordata > Amphibia > Anura > Rhinophrynidae > Rhinophrynus > Rhinophrynus dorsalis. The sequence goes on along the minus strand of CM074719.1, from coordinate 437,018,894 downwards.
CTGTGATTTGTCCATTGTCAACATGTTAAAGTTTCTATGATGGCAGATTGATGAAGGGTGGCCGAAGGTGTTTACCTCTTAGAGTTAAATAAAAGATAAACCTTTTTTTCATTCTACCTTCCATTTTTTTGTAGAAGTTCACAAGAGTAAAGAGTAGATATACAATTATCTATGACTTGCTGATGCAAAGGAACAGAGCATTTAGTTTCTTGTCACTGTCTCTGAAATTCCTAAAGGTACAATTAGCATTTCATTTGACATAATGTTGAAAGGTTCATAGATTGATCTTCCCTAAAATGCAGCTAGAATTTTTTGAAATGCAAATTTTGACATTTATTAACTTTTATTCCAGATCTGTTTATAGACTGTAAAACTGTGCATACATTTAACTCAAGGAAGCTAAAAGGACAATGTTTAGGTGGGTACTCTGTGTTATAATAAAACTCTATTTTATTGTTTCAACAATGAAATTTTTATTATCAAAGATTTATGATATCGGCACAGAAGTTTTTACTGCATGATTCACTGTGTTTTTATAGATGTATTTTCCAACAAAACAAGAAGAGAAATTGTACTTCTCTGTTCTGTCTCTTGGGAGTGTATTTCCCTACTGAAATAATGTCAGCAGTTTCATACCTTCAAAGCATGGTTTTCTTAAATCAATTAACAATTCTAACATTACAGGAAGATTTGCTCACTTAGCTTGGAAACTGAAAAATGGTTTCCTTTATGTGGCCCAGATTAAGACTTTAGTCTATGCATATCAGTTATACAAAGTAGAACTATAACAAGTAAAAACTAGTTTGTTGCAATCACAGCTTGAAAACACTGGCAAACATTTGCCTTGGACAGAACCTGAATTGTTTGTCAAGTTGGTACTTCAAGTAACATCTGTGAGAACAGAATGTCAGCAAAATAGTACATAACAATTTTATACATTTACATGAGTCTATACACTTGAGTTTATACTCAATATAAAATGAAATGATCCATGTATTTGTATCAAATATAATGTTACTGTGTTTGAAATAGAGTACACCAGCAGGTCATTGTAAAGTATATTTCCTACAAACACATTTCAGTTATATTATTTCCATAATCAAGATCACCACTGATTTATCATCTTTCTCACATAATTTACTAATTTCCCTTTTAACATTACACAATTAACAAGTAATTGGGGGGATTCTCTTTGCACCTCACCTTCTGTTAAGCATTACCTACTATATAATCAGCATTGGTGAGTCTGTTTTTGTTGTACAGTGATATAATATGCAATAGACATTAATTAGGAAAATTAGAGCATTTTCTTAAACCACAATTTGGAGAAATTGAGATTTATATCTCTTAAATATTTCTACTGTGCAATTTCATGCTTTTGCATCCTTGTTACTGACATAGTTGAGTTACTGGCTATAAGAAAACCCTACACATGTAAACCTCTGATTACAATTAATTAGTATTACAGTTTATGAACAGTAGATATTTACACTGAATAGATGCACTGTTCCCTGATGTAATCTTCAGTGACCTTGCAGTGCTATATCCAGCATCTAGGCATTAATTATGACTTGAGAGCCCATATTCTAAAAGAATATACTGTTTTTGCTACTTTTTTGATAATTTTTAATTACACATACCTCAGATAGGTTCCTTCATATATCTATAGTTCACATTAGCAGTATGAATTTTAGAGTAAATTATATTACAAGTCATTCATTTTATAAGTCTTAATGTGGGTTTTATCTGCATTATTTTTTTAGTTTTTTTTATAATGTATGTAGAGTTTATGTATTGGCTCTTACTTTCAATGTATAGCCACTTCTCTGCTAAGCATATGATGGGTGATTCAGCTTACATTCTAAAACTGCTAAGGATGTGGCTCATCACCTTCTCTACAGTGAGGCAATAAAGAGTTTAATCTAGCGATAATGAAAAATCAAATTATGTTCCCAGTGGAAATTTTGTGAAAAATATTTTTTTTGTGTTTTTCTTCCATGAAACTTTGTCCATAGAAACGTAATTTTTTTTTACACTTCCACTAACGATTGAAATGTTCTTACAAGAAGTGTGACTTTTTCCACCGATAGCTCTCTATATGCCAGTATTTCCTGCCATCAAATAAACCTGAACTGCCCACAGTGCTGGACAGTGTTCAGAGTTAAACAGAGCCATATAGGTAAATTTACAGGGAGAAAAAAATTCAAGGACTGAGGTACAATAGCCAATAAGAGAAATTGGAGGGATCCTGCTGCTGTTGTATAGGAGGATTATTCCATAACAAGCAGCAGCAGTGAGTGTTACAGCCCAGAGCCTGCCCAAGCCAATAGTGTTGCTACCTGTGCCAACAGCAGAACCCCGTAGTGAATTAAGGTTATATATTGAAGAAAACACTTCTGGGTAATGTGTCCTCATCCCCACAACTGGGTCCTACGCTATGTCTCACTTCCACTGAGAGTCTCCCATGGCCCTTGTCATGTCCCACTCCCACTCTGAATCCCCACCATGTCCTACTTCCACTTCCTACTTCTACTCTGAATCCCTGAGCCTCAGGCTAATACAGCTGCACTGTGTGAGAAAGAGTCACCTGAGTATGTGCAGGTACTTGAGCCTGAAGCAGTTGCATTGTTGTTTAGTGATGTGAGAGAGGATTGACCACAGTACAGAAGAAGAAACACCTCCCATACACTAACCCTACACTATCCCTAACATGACAATTAGACAGTACTAGCCCTAACACTATCCTAACACCCAGAAATGTAACACTTATCAGTCACCCACTGTCTTCTTCTTGAATCTTCTGTAATCTTTCTCTTCTTCTTTCTTCTGTAAAATCTGTTTGATAAAAACAAAAATATCCAATAAAAGTTGAATAAAAAAAATGGCGTACCACTCCAGCGCTCAAAGGGTTAAATGCAGTGTGGCACCACCCAGCCAATCAGCTTCTAGTGGAAGATGAAACCTGCTAGAAACTGATTGGCTGGGAGTTGCTTAAGCACACATCCCAGCCAATTGATGGCTGGCATCCATTTTGAACAGAGACTGGCCATATAAGAACCAGCCTCTGTTCAAAATTCCCTCATTTGAAATTGGGCAAAGGCCCAAAAGGTATGGAGGGGGATCTGTCCTTTGTAAACAGGGAGAAGTACCATTTTCTGTTGTATACTTAAGGGAGCTCTTTACCAACAGTTGTTTTATGTTGGGGGACTGTTTAGAGGCGAGGGAAGGATGAATTCTCAGAGATCCACTGTGATCAAATAAGAGATATCCCAGTGGCTTATTTTTGCAAAACTGATCAAAGCATTAAATATGTGACTATACTGAAGGGACATTTTAAGACACAGAGAGACAGAAAGATCTAGGAGTATAAACTGAAAACCAAGTTTTACACTCTGGACTGTGGCTTTAACCATGACAAGGAATTTATGTCACATTATCCCACAAAATAAATATATTTTCATCCCTTTGGATACCAGGGGGCTGCATGGCTCATGGTTGCAAAGCACGGCTCATGGTTACACATCCTTCTGTCACTTGATGTGTTAACACAGACATTCTATAGACTTAGCTATCTCTGGCTAAATACAGGAATTCACTGGAGCATTAATATGGTAATAAATTTTGTTTGCATTTTCTAGTCCGTGTCAAAGAAACTTTACTAGAACCTATAGTAGGATTTTGTGGCCCATACTGATAAGAATATTACTGCCAGTAGAATTTAGTGTAGCGGAAGCACAAGATGCCGGGAAGTGTTGGGCCATTGTTCCGGGTCTCTCCTACCCAGAGTCGGCCGGTCTGCAATGAATCTACTGGTCGAATGTTATGTGGACAGCTTGACAGCTTGAGAGCTTGCCAGTCGTACGTTGTGAACAGTGTGTCAAGATCCACAAGACCATCAGGGACGACGTCGGCGGTCCGGGGAGTCGACTTGACAGAATCCAGCAAAGTCACTGCTGGCTGTCCTTGAAATTGGCGAATCCCCCAGGCGTCGACTTGGCAAGTCTCCAAGCTTCGGGTAGGACTCGAAGTTGCAGGTATCTGGACAAAGAAGGTCATCCACATGGAATACCTCTCCTAGATGGGAGTCATAGAGGACTTTTTACACCATCCAAGAAATAAAGACACATAGAGACTCCTTCTTAGTTCAAAACAACTAACTCAACTTTATTTGGGAACACAGCTTATTTATACAGTTTCAACTAGATTAACTTGGGGCTAGTACAGGAGACATAATACAATCACAGTAGATACAATAGGTCACAGCAAATGGTGAAGACATAATACAATGTGAGTATTCACAGGGATAATGTAATCACAAAACATAATACAAAGAACCAACAACAGATGGCTCAGGTAGACGTGATTAGATTGTAACACAAAAGGGGCTTGGGCAGAGATAAACATTAGACAATGACTTGAGGGACTGGAATACACATTCCAGGGACAATGGTCAGGGGAATGGAGCCTGTTTGAATAGGCCACTTCCCCCAACTAATCAGATGCTGTAATGGGTTTACCTGTCGAACAATCCCTGGGAACAATCCCATGTTAAATCTATGGAAGACCTTTAAATGACCTGCTCAGTGATTCGACCAATCAGGCAGGAATCTCTGACCGGTTGTCAATGGAAGTGTAAAAACTCAGACACAACAATACTGGGAATACAGTCTCTTCGGTCATATCCACTCCAAGACTGGTCGACGCTCCTAAAACAGGGCAGTTCTGTGGATTTAGTCCTTTTTGCCACCGTTGCCTACCGACATAATGTCTTAAAAGTTCTCCTAGTCTGTTATAAGGGACTATACATACGTACGCCCGGGGAGGGCTTCCAGTAACGGACTATGGTCCATTCCAAGCCTATAGTAGGATTTTGTGGCCCATACTGATAAGAATATTACTGTCAGTAGAATTTGAATGTTAAAATAATGTGCATAAGTTTTAAAGGCATGTATTGTGCATTCAGCCTTCATTCTTATTATTGTATTCTTACCTTTTTTCTGCCTTTTTTCTTGGTGCTCATCTGTTTTTTTTTGTCTTGCTTTTTCCTTTTTTCTGGATTCTTGTTCCCTGCCTTGTTTTGTGCTCAGTTCTGAGCCTTTATCAAGCACCAGTGGCTCAGTTCTGGTGCACGATCAAAACATTCCAGTGCATTATCCCGTTGTTCCTAGTTCTTGTAATCCCTTGCCCTTCCTCTAGTGTGCGCCGGTGTTGGCTTCCCCCTCCGACTGCTCTCTTGCTCTTCAACTTGGTAGCATGCTTTAGCTTTATTGATTTTCCGTTTCTGACCTTCCACTCGACCTTTCTCCTGTCCCACTGCCCACCTGTTACCGACCCTGCCATTACGACAATCTGACTACCTAATCCCACTTGATCAACTCATCTAATTTCACCGTGCACCGGAGCAATAATAGTTTGACCAACTTTGTTCAACTGTCAGTCAGATTTCAGTCCAACTAGTCAAACTTCGACTGGTAGTCATATGTTTAAGATGGAGATTGAAAATTCCAGTTTTCCAGCTACTCCTGTGAGCAACATTTGACTATCAGTGCAGATAACTCTGTGTCCGTTAGAACGCTAAATTAATTAAAATGGAAAATAAGCTATTAACAAATAGAAGCTAGAATTAAGTTATCAAGTACTGGGGCATAATCCGGCTTACCTTAGAGTATATCACGGTTAGGGTGGATATCAGATCAGATTCCATTGAAGATAATTTGCTACATCACAAGATTATCTTAAACGAAAAAGCACGATGCACGTTTCATATTATTACTTCTTCAAAGCATAATGTTTAACGCCGCGGATCAAAGTGAGCCTCCTTTTAAACTGAAAATCCATGAAGTTCGAAGCATATAGCCAATCAGAATAACCATACTCGAATCATCATTGATCAGCATGTTCCTATAGAGTGACAGGTTGTCAAACAAATCCCCATAAGCAAACTAATAGATAAGGGGAAATAAGGAATCCAATTGATTATAAACAAAAGAATAAAGAACATAGATACTTAAAGAATTCTAAATATACACAATGGATAATTCTTTCAAAAGAATACTACAACCCTTTTCACAATATTCATGACATGATGTTATATTATAGAACAATTATACTTATTTGTATTTATTTATATTTAAATAATCTATTTTGAGATCAAAAGGTGTATGGAATATATACATTTTATTCTTTTACATTTAAGAGGTTCAAACAATATTGTGGAATTAGTAGTAAATTTAAATCTCTATATGAGAAGTATATGTGATAAAATAATTTATTCTGAAGGTGTATCATGGATGGGCACGTAAGGACCATTCCTCATTTAGTCCCCTAGGTGCCATGTTGTCCAAAAGAAAAATCCATCTATTTCCTTGACGTAATAGTGCACACTTAATATTACCTCCCCTTAGTCCTAGTGAAACCTTCAGAATGCTCTAAGCCTTGAGACATCTCAGATCAGATTTGTGTCTCTCCAAAAATGTTTTGCAATGGGTGTTAAGTTGTTAACCCCTTAAAGATGTTAAGGACATACATGTACGTCATGGAATTCAGGGCTCCCCGCACGGCTGCACAACGTTCAGGGAGCCCTGAATCAGGATCGCAAAAAAAAAAAAAAAAAAAAAAGGTCTGTGGTCCTTTAGTGCCGGACGGTCCTTAAGGGGTTAAATTTTACCAATTCTGTTGGCATAATTTTGAGCATTTTTGATAGTATTAGCATGTTCCCTGATTCAGATCTTACGTTTTCTAGAGGTTTTGCATCCACAAGGACACTTCAGGCAATAAATCACACAATTGGTCTGATATATTATTAGCTTACAAATAGTGTGTTTTTATCAAACCTGTCAATCAATATTTTTGTAGGAGTCATGTGCTAACAAGCTATGCAATGTCCACAGCCTTGCAACCCTTGAATAGAGGATTTTTTGTTTGACCAATGGTAGGTTTGAACCAACTAATCCCTTAAATTTGGTGCCCTTCTACAGCCTGTAAGTATTCTATCTCCAACCATCTTTTCCGTATCCAAATCTGATCTTATTATATACCAGTGTTTGTTGAGAATTGTAACCACATTATTCCACTGACAGTTGTAGCTGGAAATAAAACGCAAACTGTCACCATTCGATTTTATTTTTGGGTGGAAGAGTAAGTAAGATCTAGAGGTATAGAGTGCCATTTTATAGGCCCGCTTAAGGCAACTCTTGATGTAGCCTCTCTCTATAAACCTCTCTCTAAATTTCATAGCTCTCTCCTTAAATGTGGTAATGTCCCTACAATTTCTTCTCAAACATAAAAATTCTCCTACTAGGATGTTTCTCTTCATGGTATCTGGATGATGACTTGTATAGCGGAGCAAACTGTTTTTAGCTGTAGGTTTGAGGAAGAGATCTGTATGCAGAGTGTTATCAGGATTCTGCAAGATTTTGACGTCCAAGAAATTAACCACTTGGGAAGTATATTCAATGGTTAATTTTAAATTCATTGCATTATTATTCAGATGTTTAGTGAATTCCTTTAATAGGTTTTCAGGACCTTTCCAAAGGATGAACAGGTCAACAATGAATCAGCAGCAAAGGGATATATGTTCAGTGTATTTGTCCTCCTTGTCTTGAACACAGTTGTTTCCTCCCACCACCCAAGGTACAGTTGGCATACGTGGGGGCACAGGCGGTCCCCATCGCAGTTCTCAGGTTTGAAGGAAGAACTGGTTCTCAAAAATGAAGATATTTCTTCTCAAGATGATAATAAAGTTAGGAAAAATTTATCTTGAGAGTTGTCCCACTTGTCATCTTTATCTAAAAAATATCTCAATGCTTTTAATCCATAATCATGCCCTATAGATGTGTACAATGGTTCCACATTACAATTCACAAGCAATGTGTTATCTGATATTGGTTGGTGCTTTGTTTTGCCTAGAATATCACCAATGTCACGGATGTAGGAATTTAGATTGAACACATGTGGTCTAAAAATGTAGTCCAGATACTGACTGTCACACACGGTAAGACATTCATTGCCAGATATTATTGGTCTCCCAGATGGACACACAGGGTTTTTATGGACCTTTGGCAATAAATATAATGGTGGAATTTTTGGATATGGAACTTCTAGAAATTCAAAAACAGTTTACCCACGCAATCAACCCAGAGAGAAGTAACCAGATCTTTAACAGCATTAATCATGGTCTGCTTGCAGGGTGATACAGGAAAATTTGACAACTTGAGAAAAGGAGCTAAAAAGCAAAGGAAACCCTGCTGAACCAGCACACCTGTGATAATGGGGTACAATATGGTTGGAAAATAAAACCTTAGTTTTAATTAAAATGTAATTAAAAGACACCAATCAATTATACTAAATGCAAAAACACCCTAACATGGCTATTCAAAAGGCAATGCAGGAAATAATGTACTGTTGCTGCATTATCCGGCTTGCCACTTAAATAGTTTTATTGCGTCCTCTACAGGTACAGTTTTATAGTGAAATACATAATTAAATAGAACACTGTATGAATAAGACAGTATTCAGTTTGCCTTTCAATGATACTGTCACGGTTTGATATGACTCTCAGACACAAGGTTTAGGTAAAAACACAACTTTATTGAAATAATTAAGATTATCCCTTAGGATTGTAAACACATACATATATACATAGAATGAATGGTAAATACAAATACCGGGCAAGACAGCCTGGGTAATCAGGAGTAAAAGGCTCTACCGGCCTTGCCAATACCGGATAAGGCAACCTTCAGATGGAATAATGTACAAGGTTCTACCGGCCTTACCGAAATACCGGGCAAGGCAGCCCAAGTGAAAACAACGGTGTAGGCTCTACCGGCCTTGCCAATACCGGGTAAGGCAACCTCCAGATGGACTGAGGTGCAAGGTTCTACCGGCCTTACCAATACCGGGCAAGGCAGCCCAAGTAAACACAACGGTGTAGGCTCTACTGGCCTTGCCAATACCGGGTAAGGCAACCTCCAGATGGACTGAGGTACAAGGTTCTACCGGCCTTACCAATATCAGGCAAGGCAGCCCAAGGATACTTGGAGTCGGACAAGGTCCCAAATGCTGTCAGGTGACAATGACAGTAGTAACTCAGTGAGTAGCCAGATCAGGGAGAGACCTAGGCAAACGGTACCCTGTCACAACAGGAAAGGCCAGAACGCCACTGTTAGGACTGCACAGCGCTCAATGTCAGCAACATTTAAGGATCTGCAGACAGAGAGTAGCCTTAAGACTTTGGAGCAAACCAGCGTCCGCACGCTGGGACAAACAAGGGAATCGTGTAGCCGCAAGGCTAGAAATAACCCAACGTCCACACGCTGGGACTAACAATATAATCGTATAGCCGCAAGGCTTTGGAGCAAACCAGCGTCCGCACGCTGGGACCAACAACATGTATCGTATAGCCACAAGGCTTTGGAGCAAACCAGCGTCCGCACGCTGGGACCAACAAGGGAATCGTATAGCTGCAAGGCTTTGGAGTAACCCAACGTCCGCACGCTGGGACTAACAATCTGTATCGTATAGCCGCAAGGCTTAGAGCAAACCAGCGTCCGCACGCTGGGACCCACAAGGGAATCATATAGCCGCAAGGATTTGGAGTAACCCAACGTCCGCAAGCTGGGACTAAAAATATGTATCATATAGCCGCAAGGCTTTTGGAGCAAACCAACGTCTGCACGCTGGGACCAACCAGTGAATTGTATAGCCGCAAGGCTTTGGAGTAAACCAGCGTCCGCACGCTGGGACCAACCAGTGACTCGTATAGCCGCAAGGCTTTGGAGTAAACCAGCGTCCACACGCTGGGACCAACAAGTGAATCATATAGCCGCCAGGCTTTGGAGTAAACCAGCGTCCGCACGCTGGGACCGACAAGGAATGTCGCCTACGCGACTGAGCAGAAGGTCGCCAGGAACACAGGAGACAGGCCAGGTGATGACAGGAACCAGCAGGATGAACAGCCAGGTCAGCAAACAGCAGTGAAGACGGTCATCAGGAAACAGCAACCTCAGGAGACTAGGCCGGAACCAGAACTGGAACAACTCTGCAGAAAGCAGGCACTGGAACCAGATGCAATCAGGAACTCAGGAACACAGCAAAAAGGCCCAAATGACTACTGGACATGATGAAAGTGAATGTGGTCAGAGACACCACAAAAGGGCAACCAAGGGGTGCCCAACCCAGGTTTAAATAGGCAATATGAGGCGGGTTAAAGGCAGACAGCCAATGGAAGCCCCCTACTGGTGATAGACAAGAAAATGCAGCAATCACGGGCACCGTGATAGATACTCACAGTACTTTTCAGTAACTACAAAATAATATATTAACCACTTAGTTACTGAAGTGATGAAATAAATAATTTGCTGGGCATTATCTGGCTTGCCACTTAGCTATAGATACAAACGCTTCTCAGATGACTTTACAAGCACATCTTTTAGACCAATTAAATTAGCCTTTTAATAGACTCTCTGTGGTCTCAGTAAAAGTGAATCAACAGTATGTTAACCCCTTGAGTACTAAATAGATGGAATGGATGATGTACTGCCAGGACATTATCCGGCTTGCCGCTTAGTTTGACTATAGATGCTTCTGTAGTGACAAGTCAAGTACACTTCTTTTAATGGTTAAATAAAATACTGTTGGGGCATTATCCAGCTTGTCAGTTGTGTTTCATGAAAAAATGTAACTCCTTGCTATTGTTGGCAAGTGGAACCTGTCCTAGTCCTGCATCACTTTTTGACCCATTCCCACTGTGTCCACGGTGGTCTGTGGCAGACTAGCTATCTCCTCAGCATCCTGCTGCCCTTGCAACTCAGCAGCAGCAGAAATTAGAGCAGTTGCGAATTCCGCAAATTCCAAAAGCTCATTGCAAGTGGTGGTGGTGATGCCCATTATAATCCCTGACTCCCATTACTTCTCAGTTTCTGCTAAAAAGGCCATCAATGTCTCTTCCACCCCAGCTTCTCCACCATCATCATCACCATCACCACTAGTCCCTAGGTGATGCTGCTCTTACAGACAAGCAATGTGAAAGAGGGTCTCCTAATGTCACACTTCTTTTTGACCTGAATAAGGCAGCAAGCACAGACAGCTGATCTCTGCTCCTGCTGGTGGTGGTGATATTAATTCTGCACCTGCTCTCCCCCAACACCAGTTCTGGCCTCTTCAATATCATGTTCCACATGGACACTGTAGTGAAGGGAAGGGGAGAAGGTCTCCCAGAGCCAGAGGAATGGTGTGGGCTCCCTTTACTGCTAGTCTGGACGCTCTCAAATGCTTCCCCTGCCACTCCCCTAACATTAGTCCTACCGACTGCTACTACAAACACAAACCACATCAAATTCAGCTGCAGAGTTTTCCTCTTTACAGTCACTAGTAATTAAGGATGGGTGAAAGTTGTCACCATGTTCCGTGGGAAATTTCATGAAAACCACGTTGTTATCTGCTTTTTCGTGGGAAAATCCACTTTAAAACTAGCGGTTAATATTTTCTCATCTTTTGCCCATCAGCCAAAATCTTTCGCCATTTTTTAAATGGCTATAAGGTTTCACCCATTGATTTATGTTGTTTTCGCACTTCCACTATAAAAACGTGATGTTGCTGGTGAAGGCAGACACAATAGAAGCAGCTACAGGGTGAGATAGACGTGCTGTGCTGTTCTGCTGTGATATTTTGCAAAAATGGAGGCAGGAAAGGCTCATAGTGACTGATATCACTATGAGCAGGGTGAAAAATAATCAATGGAGGAGCTGGAAGGACCCTTATGTGTTCACCGAGTCTGAGGAGGAGGAAGAAGTGACTAGCAGTACTGAACCAATGCTGTCCAGTCCCCCTAAATCACCCCAAGGGATCTTGGGGAATTTAATTGAAAGGAAGGGAGAGAAGGGAATAGGAATGGAGGGAGAAAAGGGTAGTACTTGTGAAAGCAGGACATGTCAGCTGCCTGTGCCTGCTGCAAGACGTGCTGCCCTTGCTGCCAGTGTCACCATTGCTGTACCTGCAGTCACTAGTGTTGTACCTGCTGCCAGATGTGCTGCCACTAGCATTGTACCTGCTGCCAGTGCTGAATCTGCTGCCACCAATACTTTGCCTGCTGCTAGTGTTTCTTGTAGTACTCGGGGGGGAAAAGAAAATTATCCCAAGTGTGACAGCAGGGGACCCTCTGTCACATTGCTTGTCACCTCCTCCAAGCAGCAGTGAGATGTCTGTAATAGAGCAGCATCATGTAGGGACTAGTGGTGGTGGTGAAGTTGGAGAAGCTGGGGTGGAAGAGACATTGATGGCATTTTTAGCAGAAACTGAGAAGGAATGGGAGACAGGGATGAGGATGGGCATCACCACCACCACTAGCAATCAGCTTTTGGAATTTGTGGAAATTGCAAGTGCTCTAATTTCTACTGCTGCTGAGATGAAAGGGTAGCAGGGTGCTGAGGAGCAGACTAGTGTGACACAGACCACCTTGGACACAGTGGGAATGGGGTCAACAAGTGATGTGGGACTAGGACAGGTTACACTTGTCAGCAGTAGCAATATTCCTGATCCTAGTTGCAGTGCTAAATCTGAGGCAGTAGCAGCAACAGCAGCAACATTATCCTCTGCCACAGAAAGTGAAGGGGAATGTGGAAGAGAAGAAGAAAGAGACCATTCTTCTCCACCTGTTCCCTATCCCTCCCCCCAGAAGACATGGGTGTGGGACTATTTTTCTCTTCCGGCAGGCACAATGCAGTCATCATCAACAATGGTACAGTGCAAAATTTGTGACTAGTTAGTTACAAGGGGAAAGGAGGGAACACACCTTGGCACAACCTCCCTGATAACACACATGAAACACAGACACCATGACATTTATGTCAAACATCTTAAAACCAAACACCCATTAAAGAAATCTAGCACCACTGTTACTCCTCAGGATGAAGAATAAAGAAACCCAGACAAACACTGGAAGTTAAATGACAAGTAAAACAACTAGCTCGACATCAACATCATCCTCTAGCTTAACAAGTACATCTCCTGCCAATCCACCTAGTTCATTGTTACCTCCCCCACCAAATGATAGCCACTCTGTTAATGTTAGAATATGGCACTTCATCTCAACCCATTGCACACTGTGTGGTGCACTGACCACACATGCCAGTGTGGTGGAGAAGAATCGATACCAGGTCATCAGGTGGCATCTGAGGAGATTGCATCCTGCAGAATATGCTAGGATTCTGGCAGGGAGGGTTCATCATTACTATTAAACTTTAAGCAAGTTGTCATGTGTCCTTAGAGGGGTATAGACAAGGGGTACAGTGACAGCTGCAGTACTTGGTTTCGGGTGTCATGGTGTTTGGATACAGTTTTGATCCCAAATGTTATTTACCACACACACACACACACACTGTGCACATTGCAGTTGCTGATGAGAGCCACAGTTCCTGCTCTCAAGGGAAAAAAATATATTCTAATAACAACACATCCATGATTTTGGAGGAGGGGCAGGTGGAGAAGTTTTAATGGCAAACTTCTTCTTTACTCCACATAGACTGGGGGCTACTTATTGTGCTGTTACTGCCTCAGGCACATCACTGGAGCCAGTCGTGGCAAATGGAACCTTTATCATCCATCTTCTATGTTACTGCTATTGTTGATCCCAATCCCTTTCAGCTGCCTAATCATCCTGCTGCTTAAACAACTCAGCAGCAGCAGTATGAACAGCAGTTGCAACTTAGGATTCAGGAGGACATTTGACAGTGGCCACTGGCCAACATCACCTACTGGCATTAGGCCAGTAGGGCATTTTTATTTTTTTCTCAGGGCTTTTGAAAAAACAAAACAAAACTAGACCTACAAAAAAATAAACAGCTTTTCGGGAGTTTGTTTCTAACAAGCCTAAGTCCTACAAATCAATGTTTCCTTAGGGCTTGTGCCAAACAAGCTTAAGTCCTACAAATCAATGTTTCTTCAGGGCTTGGACCTCTAATAAGTCTAAGTCCTACAAAGGCCTCTAGCAACATATCAAACAAATCATCCTCTACAAAATACTCTATCAAGTCAAGTATCAGTCCACCCCAGTGGCAGCTTATGTCAGGGGGTTACTGTCTCTATCACTTTACATACAAATGTCTTATTTTATTTTATTAATTTCTTTTTTATTAACTGTCCCCCCAATAGCAGTCAAGAAACCCCCCTAAACAAAGTCCCTGTTCAAATGAGTCATTCATTCACCAACACACGTACCCTCCTCAGACCCCTTTTATACCATGTTTTATGGTTCTTATTTCATTTTATTTAGGATTTCTTTTTTATTAAGTGCCCCTCAATCACATTAAACAAACCCCCAAAAAATCATCCCCTGTTAAACTGATTGCTTACTCACACCCCACCAACACAGGCACCCTCATGCCCCTTTTATACTATGCCTTTGGGAAATAAAATAATATTTGCTATGTGTTCTGTGTAACTTCTACGTTCCCATTGATTTTATTGGAATGAGCTAGGTTAAAAAAGTAGAAACAAATGGAAAATTGGCACTTTTGAAAGGAAGTTTTCGGCAAGTGGAAAGTGCCATTTTTCGCCGATTTCAGATTGAGGTGGAAATTTTCACCCATCCCTACTACTTAATATGATGAATCTGATTACCTCCTCCTTCTTCACTCCTAACAGTAACAAGCTGCTGGACCTTCTTAGTAGTGGTACTAGCACTGGTAAGATTGCTTGGGGATGGAAAGTGTGACTTAGGGTCCCCTGCTGTCACACTTGGCATCATTTCTCCTTCCCCCCTCTCCTGAGTATTACAAGACACACTAGCAGCTTCAGCACTGGTGGCAGCAACTTCAGCACTGATGGCAGACACACCACTGGCAACAGGGGCAGCAAGTCTGACAGCAGACACAATATTGGTGGCAGCAGGTTCAGCAATGGCAGTAGGCACAGCACTGGTTGCAACAGGGGCAGCAAGTCTGACAGCAGACACAGCACTAGTGGCAGCAGGGGCAGCAATGGTGGCAGCAGGGCAGCACATCTAGCAGCAGGCACAGGCAGCTGACCTGTCCTGCTCTCACGAGTACTACCCTTTTCTCCCTCCCTTCCCTTTCCCTTTTCTCCTTCCCTTCCCTTTTTTCCATCCCTTACCATTCCCTTTACTCCCTCCCTTACCATTAAATTCCCCAAGATCACTTGGGGTGATTTAGGGGGACTGGACAGCACTGGTTCAGTTGTTCTCACTTCCTCCTCCTCCTCAGACGCAGTGGACACATAAGGGTCCTTCTCATTTTTAATGTTTTTAAACCTGCTCATAGTGATAGCAGTCACTATGAGCCTCTCCTGCCTCAATTTTTCCTCAAGATCACAGCAGAATAGCACAGTGCATCTACCTTGCTCTGTAGCTGCTTCTGTTGTGTTTGACTTTCGCAAATACTTCATGTTTTTATAGGAAAAAGGCAAAAACCACGTAAATCAATGGGCGGAAACTTTCTAGCCATTGAAAAAATGGAAAACAATTTTGGCCAATGGGTGAAAAAAAATGCTAGTTTTAAAGTGAATTTCCCCACAAATAAGTGAAAAACAACGTGGTTTTCACTGAATTTCTCACAGGAACACGACGAGAGATTTCGCCCACCCCTAGTCCTATGTTTCTTAACAGTATAACCAGCAGCACTGAAAAACATATATGATGGTACGATTGCTGGTGGGCAACTATGTGTTTCCACTGCAATCAACTCCAGTGCTGATCAAACAGATTGTTTTGTTTTCCAGTACTCCAGTGGATCCTCATTTCTGCCTAGACCATACTGTAGCTATTCTACATGTAAGCAGTAACCATTTCATATGTAGTTGGCTCACTACTTCAAGCTAGACTATGTTCATGGCTACCAGTTACCAACCTATATTCAGGAAGCAAGTCCCAAAGATAAGTACCAGTACCATAACATAATAACCACCACTTCCATCTCACCACCACGTTTACCCTCACTCTCTCCACCACCATCACCTATGATAAACTGCTGCTGCCCATTATAAACCATGTATTTTCTTATTCTTAGGATATTGTTGTTACTGTTGAGGGAATAGTCATTTTCTGACTTCCCTATGATTGGCATTTGTTTTTGTACCATGATTTTCTCTCTCACTCTCTCCACTCCTCCAAAACTCAGTGTTTGGTTTGATCTATACCTATTTTTTTAACAGTTTTGATAGAATCCAGTTCCTCAGAGAAATATTGATCAAGCCTTGGAACAAGCTGAACATGCTTTAGCATAAATTTGGGAATGTTATGGTTAAAGAGGGAGTCTAGCAATATAGCAATAATGTATTCCTTGTTTTTCTTATAGACACCATTCTAGGATCCTACTCAAAGCATGCTAACATATCTGTCACCAGCTGGTTCATCTAAGTGTTGGCACTGTGGATAATTTATCCCTGCACCAGCATAAATAACAGCATTGCCTCCTCAAAAGGCTTCAGGATCTTGCAGAGGTCTGACATAAGCAACCACTGACCAGGTGACAAAGTAACCTCATCCAAAGCCTCCCAGTTCAGCACTGTATATTCATTGATGACCTTGTTCTGCTTCTATCATCCCTAATTATAATCTCTCCTTGTGTCATAAGTGAACTCAGATACTGAAGATTCGATAAGAAAACCCCTATTTTCAAGATATTATTAAAATACTGATGAGATGTTTCACTGAATAATTTGGTTTGGGTGAACTGAAGGGCATCCCTTGGTAGTTTGGCCTAAAAATACCCCTTAATGATTGTCAGTGCTTGTGAGTGGTAATGCATGACAAGGTGATGTGCGGTCTATTGATTGTCATGTATGCCCAAAAGTGTGTATGTGACAAATTGGTAGCAGAGTGGAGGGATCGTTTTCTTTATAATTAGACCTTTAGTGCATTATATTGCACTTAAAGCTCAGTCACAGCAAGAAAAGAATTATCTTTGTGAGTAAGGTACATATCAGTTCCCAAAGAGAGAGCAATTTGCTTTTGGAGACAGAGTTCAAACAGTGTTCCTTTTCTCATTTCTTCTATAACTTTATTTAGCTTGTCAGGAAAGATGGCTGCAGTATACAGATGCCAATACAAAGATTTTATGATAATCTTTTGTGACAAGATAGGAATTTCTATTCTGTATACAAATAAAGAGGAGGTCGTAAGGATCTTACTTGCAAGAGATACAGATAAAATAAGGGTCAAGTGCAGAAAGAGGAGAGTGGTAAAACACTCAGCCAGCAGCAAAATACCAGTCAGAACAACAAGCAACAGGTCATCGGGCAGAGAGAAAGGAGGTAGAGAGGGAGGTTGAGAGGAGATATCAGCCAGGGACAGTTCTCGGACCCAAATCGATCTAAACCACATCCTTAGTAAGGGACTTGTACAGTTTTCTGTGTGGCTTTGAAAAACCTCAAGACAGTACCAGCACTATAATTCAAAGCCCTGGAAATGTGTGCTTGCCTTCCAGCAGAGTAGGATAGGATATTTGCTGCTATAAACATATATAAACTAAAGAATTTTCACATCACCCAAGAGATCTACCAAAAATGTAGAACCTTACAGCCGGGAACTAACAATAGTTTCACTGATTTAATGAGGTGCCTGAGGAGCACTTTTGGCAGTAGACCAACAGCTTTTAGGACCTGTTGGATCTAATGATCAAGAAGTAGTCCGTGCAGTTTTGCAGAAGTATGGCAGTTTGTCCTAAATACAAAGCCTAAAATTGCAGATAAGTTGGTAGAATTCTTCACTGCAAGCAGGATGATATTGCCTTTGAAAGGGCCTTTCCAAACAGGAGGTCTTAACTGGAAAGCTAGAAAAACAAGTGGAGAACCAGCTTGTAGTACTAAGGTTTTTGGGGGTCATGTTTTTTTTGAAAGACTGAGGGAAAAACTGGAACAGGGAATAACTGCCAGGGCCCAGAAAAGAAAGAACCCTTTTCAGCAGTAAATCCGGTGGTGATGTTTCTATCTGGTAAGTGTGAAAATATATGACATCACATGCATTCTGTAAATGTAGGGGAAAATGTGACCCAGGAACGTAGGGACACAGGGGCCAGTTTTTTACTGCTGCATCCAGAATGAATAAACTCTGAGCACTTTATGAAAGGGAAGATTTTACCAATGAAAGGATTTGGAGAATATTAGAATGGACTGGTGGCACTATAACTGCAGACAACACAAATGAGTTATATCAAAGAGTAGAGAAAAACACTCACCTTCAAATCTTGTAACTCGACACGGTGCAGGTAAGGAAATTCTATTCCATAGAGAAAATACAAAAGAAAAATCTCACTCATCCAAGTGATAAATTCAGCAAACACAGAAGACACGCATGACATGCGTTTCTCATATATGGTGCTTAATGAGTGTGACTGTATAATGCCAACAGCAATAAGTAGCCAGTGGGAGAGACTTCAGGGAGATAGAAACAAGTCCTAAACCAATGGTATCCCAGATTGAGGAGCACGAGGAGGAGGGGACGTGCTTCTTTTCTTAAATATTCCCATACACCTTACATCTTCAAATGGTTAAAAGTAGGGCATGCCTAGACAGTCATTCATGTAGTAGTCCAATATGTCTGTTTATTCTGCTGTAGTTTGCAGCTGGTCAGTGACATTTTATTATTTTACATATGCTTTGATGTGAGGGTCTTTCTTTTTATGGATAATCACATTATCAAATATAGGCAACTGCAGATGCTATTAAAATATCCAAATAGTTATTCCTGACTGCTCCATCAAGGACTCCTAAGTAGCAACAGTCACATTTTATTATGAAAAAATATGTTGATTAGTACATTAAAAATATAGCAACATATTTTGGCCTGATGGCCACATCTCTGTTCAAAACAGAAATAATCAAATTGTGTGTGTGTGTGTGTGTGTGTGCACATGTGGTGAGCTCTCACAAGAATGTATGCCTGCAGTAGTTCTTTCTGATATTTCTTTTTTTTTTATTAAATTAAAGAAAGCGGTACAGAGAAAGAGAAAATGCAAATGTAGGGTACAAGGGGTCTGGAAATTGTCAGATTCAACCATATAAGTCCAAATTATAAATTGTATATATATACACACACATATATATGCAAAGATATCATTCAATATCATTTATTTCAAGCCCTACAATATGTAACAGATAAAAAATGTAGTATATTTATGTTTTTTTAAGAGGTTAAAATGGTTGAACACATAGTCCTTGACTTTCCCCAGGGTCCTGTATGACATATGCTACATAAGGTACAGCATAAATATCTAATTTGGTCCCCAGGGACATTATTGTATCATGTGTATAGTCCTTGACTTAACAGCTTATACTGCTGTTATAGATGTGCCCTTCGTATCTCACTGATAAACTAGAAGAACTTAAGTGGTTAGTGGGTATTGCCTATAGTGATCAGGTTCCTAGTAGGGATGGACTTAAATCTTCTCCTCAAACCAAAATCAGCAAAAAATGGAACTTCCCACTCGGTGAATAATTTACCACGAAAAGTGCTGGTTTCCCGCTTTTTTCACCTAGCTCATTGCTTTGAACTCATTGGGAAGACTGAAATTCTCCCTACCTCATGGCAGTTTCCTCTACTTTTCCTGCAGGCATATAAAAGGGTGTCAGGCTCTCACAGCATGACATTCTGTATTTGTGAGTGGAGAAAGCAGCACATTTTTGAGATAGAGAAGACAGGCAAATAAGGGAAGAATTGAAGCTTAATTTAGGGAGTCTTTTAGGTAGGACATATGTTCTCTGTATTAGGGGAGTGTGGAGGAGAAGAAGGGAGGAAGGAGGTTGATCCCAAATAATGAAATTCGGTGTGACTGACTGGCAAGACACAGGCAGCTGGGAACCAATATGCTTGTTGATCTTGCTGTTATTATTGCTTGCTGTGTTGGACATGTCTGTGGGGGTGAGAAGGGAGCCAAGAAGGTTGACCCAAATACCTCAACATTCTTTCTGACTGATTTGATTTGAAAGACACAAGCAGCTGTGGTCAAATCAATTTACTTACTGGCCTTGATGTTATTGTCACTGTGCTGGGGAAGGATGGAGAAAGAAATTGATTTGTTTTTTAGTTTGAATTTCTATTTTGGACAGAGGTACGATAGGGTGGACAAATGCTCCGGTCTGACTCCTGGCTTTGGATGACTACCTGCTCCGACCAGACTCCTGGCTTTGGATGACTACCTACCCCGATCAGACTCCTGGCTTTGGCTGACTACCCCTGCTCCGGCTGACTTCTGTTTATCCTTTACCTGTGGCCTACTGTGTCCGCTTGCACTCTCCATGTCCTAGTGCTGCCTCATTCGGAAGGGTGCTCAGTCTGCGTCAGTCCGTGTCACTGGCCTTCCTGATGTCTGTTGTTCCTCTCTAGGCCATTGGGTACCCTAGCATTCTAGGGATTCTGTCACCGCTACCTGTTGGTTATCCTAGCGTTCTAGGGATTCGCTGTCACCATTGCCTGTTGGTTACCCTAGAGCATTCTAGAGATTTAGTCACCACTGCCTGTTGGTTACCCTAGAGTCCTAGGGATTCACTGTTACCATTGCTTGTTGGTTACCTTAGACCATTCTAGGGATTCTCAGTCACTGCTGCCTGTTGGTTACCCTAGTGTTATATGGACTACCGTCTCTGTACTGAACTACCCTAGTGTACTAAGGGATTTTCCCTCTGTTCGCAGGGGCTTCCCTGCTGCTCCTGCACTAGTAGCTGCTACCATCCTTGCTACTAGCATTTATTTATATATATTCAGTCAGAGTGGTGTTTGCCTTCTTACAGTCGGGTGATCCAGTGCTTCCTCCATACTTGGCTAGTGAGGGTTAGGGAAGTTCTCCGGCACAGTCCTTACACCTGGTCCTGTGAGAGTTGGGGAAGTGCCATCTTACTTTATTTTATGCTGATTCTCAATAAAGTTATTATTTTACTCTACCTGTACTTCTCAGTGTCTTTATTCCAAGTCACTCAGTTATAGTACGAAAGGGCCATGAACTCTGAAAGTACAGATGCTGGTAGCTGACAGTTGCCTAATATCCTTTCCAGAATGGATATTCAGGAACAACGTATTGATCAGTTGTCTATGGCAATTCAGATACTCTTTAACCATACAGTGCATCTCGATAAGCCTGCGCAACTACCGGTGGCCTCATCTGTTTCTGCAGTAACCGCTCTGGTGGAAAACACAAGTTATAGAGGGTTGTCCAGAGCCGCTCCACTCCCTCTAAGGAACCCACATTGTGCCGTGGATTCATAAATTAGCTCGGAATTTTTTTGGAACTAGTACCTAATGCTTTCCAGAGTGAAAGAAGCAAAGTGGGCTTTCTGATTTCCTTGTTGACTGGTAGAGCATTGGGATGGGCCAACCCATTATGGGAAACAGCTAAACTCATAACATCTAACTTTACTGAATTTGTGGAGGCCTTCCATAAAGTATTTGACGTTCCAGGCCGAGCAACCTCTTCCTCAAAAAAATTAATGACCATTCGCCAGAGTGCCCATACAGTAGCAGAATACGCTATTGAATTTCATACACTAGCGGCAGAGGTAGGCTGGAATAACGAGGCTCTAGTGGCGGCCTTCTCCCAAGGGCTTAGTGATACCATTAAAGATGAGACGGCAGCCCGTGAGCTGCCTGAGGATCTAGACCTATTCATCTCCTTTGCTATACTGATTGATACTCGCATTAGAGAAAGATCCTCATGTAAAAACCACAAGCCAAGGCTTGAGTCTCGACCTGTGACTAACTGGGAGTTCCCACCCATGCCTCCCTCACCTCCCAAGCCACCTAATACTGAGGTCAGTAGGGTTGAACCTATGCAAATTGGTTTCACACGCTTGTCCAGGGAGGAGCGGTCCTACCATCTTAAAGAAGGTCTATGCCTATACTGCGGTAAGTCTGGACATGTATTACAGGCCTGTCCTGTACGTCCCGTCCGGGAAAAGCATGCACCTAGG
Source organism: Rhinophrynus dorsalis (assembly GCA_037306005.1). NCBI lineage: Eukaryota > Metazoa > Chordata > Amphibia > Anura > Rhinophrynidae > Rhinophrynus > Rhinophrynus dorsalis. The sequence goes on along the minus strand of CM074719.1, from coordinate 436,996,982 downwards.
ATCCTTGAGGGTACAGATCCTAGGCGTCATAAACCAGTCCCCAGATCCAGAACAAAACAAGCCCATCATTCAGGTGCCAATATCTTGGGCAACCTCTTCTGTGGCTAAACCAGCCCTGATCGACTCAGGAGATGCAGACTATTTTATTGATGGCGAATTCACTAAACTACATAACTGTCACGGTTTGTTACGACTCTCAGACACAAAGTTAGGTAAAAACACAACTTTATTGAAAATAATTTAAAAAATGATCCCTTAGGATTCCAACATGACGTACAACATACAATAATTGAGAGATACGGATTACAGGCTCTACCGGTCTTGCCAATATACTGGGCAAGACAGCCAATAAATCTAATACAATAGGCTCTACCGGCCTTGCCAATACCGGGTAAGGCAACCTGCAGATGGAATATGTACCAGGTTCTACCGGCCTTACCAATACCGGGCAAGGCAGCCCAAAGGAGCTTGCGTAGGCTCTACCGGTCTTGCCAATACACCGGGCAAGACAGCCAGATATACTTAACAATAGGCTCTACCGGCCTTGCTAATACTGGGTAAGGCAACCTGCAGATGGAATATGTACCAGGTTCTACCGGCCTTACCAATACCGGGCAAGGCAGCCCAAAAGAGCTTTGCGAAGGCTCTACCGGCCTTGCCAATACCGGGTAAGACAACCTGCAGATGGAATGTGTACCAGGTTCTACCGGCTTTACCAGTACCGGGCAAGGCAGCCCAAAGGAACTCACTCTAGGAACGCCCAACAGAGAGTACGTTTTTGAATGCTTTTGGAGCAAACCAACAGTAATGTGTATAGCCGCAAGGTTTTGGAGCAAACCAGCGTCCGCACACTGGAACCAACAGTAATGTGTATAGCCGCAAGGCTTTGGAGCAAACCAGCGTCCGCACGCTGGAACCAACAGTAATGTGTATAGCCGCAAGGCTTTGGAGCAAACCAGCTTCCGCACGCTGAAACCAACAGTAATGAGTATAGCCGCAAGGCTTTGGAGCAAACCAGCGTCCGCACGCTGGATCCCACAGTAATGTGTATAGCCGCAAGGCTTTGGAGCAAACCAGTGCCCGCACGCTGGAACCAACAGTAATGTGTATAGCCGCAAGGCTTTGGAGCAAACCAGCGTCCGCACGCTGGAACCAACAGTAATGTGAATAGCCGCAAGGCTTTGGAGCAAACCAGCGTCCGCAAGCTGGAACCAACAGTAATGTGTATAGCCGCAAGGCTTTGGAGCAAACCAGCATCCGCACACTGGAACCAACAGTAATGTGTATAGCCGCAAGGCTTTTGGAGCAAACCAGCGTCCGCACGCTGGAACCAACAGTAATGTGTATAGCCGCAAGGCTTTGGAGCAAACCAGCTGGAACCAACAGTTGTTCATGAAACTACAAGGCTGGAACAAACCCGCGTCCACGCACTGGGGTGAGAATGTCGCCAAAGTGACCAGGCGTCAGGGATACATCTGGCTGGACAAGAGACGACAGGAACTCGCAGGAAACCAAGCAATCAGGAAGTCTCAGTGAAGGCGATCAGCAGGAAACATCAACCTCTCAGGACTAGGCCGGAACCACTCTGGAACAACTCTGCAGACAGAAGACTCAGGAACAAGATGTATTCTGGAACTCAGGAACACAGCTACAGGTACTAACGAATACTGGAACATGGTCAAGGCTAAAGTGGTCAGAGACACCACGAAAGGGCAACCATAGGGTGCCCAGACCAGGTTTAAATAGACAGACTGAGGCAGGATAAAGGCAGACAACCAATAGGAGCCCCCTAATAGTGACTGACAAGGAAGTGCAACAATCACGGGGACCGTGATAATAACATTCCCCTGGTGCCTCGTATCTCTCCATTGGCAGTGGAGGCGATCGATGGTAGACCGCTAGTACCATCCCATGTCACACATGAGACCTGTCCGCTGTCTCTCAAAGTGGGAGCCCTCCATGTGGAGACCATACAATTTCAAGTAATTCAGTCTCCTCATTACTCAGTCATTCTGGGGTTTCCTTGGCTTCAGACACACAAACCCAGAATGGACTGGAAAACCTGTGACATTTTATCTTGGTCTGATTATTGTCAGAAGTCTTGTCTACAGCAGCCTACTAGGATTCTGTGTACCTCTCCCTCTGTTCCCTCAGAGTATCAGTCGAAGGTATTCAGTAAGGGGGAGGCTAGCACATTGCCTAAGCATAGGCCATACGACTGTGCTATTAATTTGATGCCAGGCACCATACTTCCTAATGGTCGAGCTATGGAGGAGTACATTTCTGATGCCTTGGCCAGGGGCATTATAAGGAAATCTTCCTCTCCCGTGGGGGCTGTATTTTTCTTTGTAAAGAAAAAAGATGGGGAGCTTAGACCCTGTATTGATTATAGAGGTCTGAATAAGCTGATGGTGAAAAATGCATACCCTATCCCATTGATAACCGAGTTATTTGACCTCCTGAAAGGCTCCTCAATGTTCACGAAACTCGATCTATGGGCAGCCTATAACCTAATTTGAATTAAAGAGGGCGATGAGTGGAAATCTGCTTTTAATACTTGTAGTGGCCACTATGAGTACATGGTCATGCCCTTTGGGCTGTACAATGCACCAGCAGTATTCCAAGAATTCATAAACGATGTTCTAAGAGATCTACTACAGTCCTGCGTAGTAGTTTATCTGGATGATATCGTGATACACTCTCTTGACCTTGATACACATTGGAGAGATGTTGCGACCGTATTGCAAAAGCTGACAGGAAACAAACTAGTGTGTAAACTTGAAAAATGCGAATTCCATAAAGATCAAGTACCATTTCTGGGGTATGTAATCTCTGCTGATGGTATTGCTATGGATACAGAGAAACTCTCGGCAGTTCTGCAATGGCCACGTCCGGTAGGCTTGAAGACCATACAGAAATTCTTAGGAGTCGCAAAGTATTACAAAAAAATGTATACAAAATTTTTCTACGATTGTTAAACCTCTGACTGATTTGACTCATAAAGGGGATAATCCCTCAGATTGGTATTCTGAGGCCAACAGTGCTTTTGAAGCCTTGAAATCTGCTTTCTCTGTGACTCCAGTGTTGTCGCATCCTAACCCAGCCTCGCCCTTCACCTTGGAGGTGGATGCATCAGAAACAGGAGTAGGGGCAGTGTTGTCCCAAAGACCCGAACCCGGTAAGACCCTCATGCCATGTGTGTTCTTTTCAAAAAAGATGACTAAAGCCCAGAGCCTATACGACATAGGTGATCACTAGTTGCTATCCATAATCCTCACTCTCTGTGAATGGTGTCACCTCCTGGAGGGGACGAAGGCTCCAATCCTGATCTTGGCAGATAACAAAAAGTTTACCTATTTATCAGAAGCAAAGAGTCTGTCATCACGTCAGGCCAGATGGGCACTATTCCTATCCAGAATTAATTTTGTGGCCTCATATCTCCCTGGGTCCAAGAATGGTTGAGCTGATGCTCTTTCTAAACAATTTGTGCTGGACTGGGAGACCGATAGTGATCCAGTGCATATCATTCCTCCAGATTGCATTTTGGCCACCATACGTACAAGTATCACATCTCCTTTTGGAGAAGAGATCTTGGCATCTCAAGGCAATGCTCCAGCAGAAAAACCTAGTGGTAAATGTTTCATAGCCAAACCACTTCGTACCAAACTACTGGAAACTCACCACTCTTCGAGGGCAGCTGGACATATTGGTCGTGACCAACTGATTTGGTCAATCTCTCAAATATTTTGGTGGACCAGTATGAGAGCAGATTGTACAGCTTTTGTGGAGTTCTGTTCCATTTGTGCTCGTGCTCAAACCCCAAGACACCTTCCTGTGGGGTTGCTCCAGACAGTTCTGAATGGTGAGCGCCCATGGTCACATATATCAATAGATTTTATGGTGGAGTTGCCAGTGTCCAAGGGGTGTACGGTCATACTAATGATAGTGGACCGTTTCTCCAAAATGGCTCATTTTGTCCCTCTCCAGGGACTAGCTTCCTTCAAAGAATTGGCTGTGGTGTTTGCTAGAGAGGTGTTCCGACTCCACGGAGTACCCAAGGTGTTGCTTTCTGACCTTGGGAGTCAGTTCGCATCTAGGTTCTGGAGGGCCTTCTGAGACCAGATGGGCATCAAACTGTCATTCTCCTCCACCTACCACCCCCAGACGAATGGTGCTGCTGAAAGATTCAACCAGGAGTTGGAACAATTCTTGCACTGTTTTATCTCTGACCATCAGAGATCACGTTTTTATTGAACACTCAGACAATTGGTTAGGATAAAATAGAAAAGCTTTAATAGGCAATATAAAGTGCAACAAGGCCTTTCACGGGTCCAAACTCTACAAACGGCAGTAAGAAAGTTTGACACAGGTCAGGGCATACAAATAGCAATCCAATAAAGGAGGCTCTACTGGCCTTACCAAATACCGGGTAAGGCAGCCAGGTAACAGGTGCAACAAGGAACAGAGGAGGCTCTACCGGCCTTATCGAATACCGGGTAAGGCAGCCTGGTAACTGGTGCAACAAGGAACAGAGGAGGCTCTACCGGCCTTACAGATTACAGGGTAAGGCAGCCTGGTATCTCGTGCAACAAGGAACAGAGGAGGCTCTACCGGCCTTACCAAATACCGGGTAAGGCAGCCTGGTATCAAGTGCAACAAGGAACAGAGGAGGCTCTACCGGCCTTACCGGATAAGGCAGCCTGGTAACTGGTGCACAGAGAGAGTACTGACAGGTAGTAACACCGTAGGCCGGTGCGCTCAGGAGGTAGTACTGGCAAAGGTCCCACCGGGTCACAGGCTGAGTAAGTGTAATGAGCTGACAACGGTAACCGCTAGTGACCTAATAGCACAGACTGGGTGAACGTAACGGAGGCCACAGAGAATCACAGGCTGAGTGTAGTGTAACGGATTGGCAATGGTAACCAGTAGTGACCGGATAGCACAGATATCACGGTGCCCGTGATTGTTGCACTTCCTTGTCAGTCACCATTAGGGGGCTCCTATTGGTTGTCTGCCTTTAACCTGCCTCATTCTGTCTATTTAAACCTGGTCTGGGCACCCTATGTTTGCCCTTTCGTGGTGTCTCTGACCACTTTAGCCTTGATCATGTTCCAGTATTCGTTTGTACCTGTAGCTGTGTTCCTGAGTTCCAGAATACATCTTGTTCCTGAGTTTCCTGTCTGCAGAGTTGTTTCCAGAGTGGTTCCGGCCTAGTCCTGAGAGGTTGATGTTTCCTGCTGATCGCTTTCGCTGAGACTTCCTGATTGTTTGGTTTCCTGCGAGTTCCTGTCGTCTCTTGTCCAGCCAGATGTATCCCTGATGCCTGGTCGCTTTGGCGACATTCTTAGTCCCAGCGTGCGGTCGCTGGTTTCTTCAAAGCCTTGCAGCTACATCAATTACTGTTGGTTCCAGCGTGCGGAAGCTGGTTTGCTCCAAAGCCTTGCGGCTATACGAATTACTGTTGGTCCCAGCGTGCAGACGCTGGTTTGCTCCAAAGCCTTGCGGCTATACGAATTACTGTTGGTCCCAGCGTGCGGACGCTGGTTTGCTCCAAAGCCTTGCGGCTATATGAATTACTGTTGGTCCCAGCGTGCGGACGCTGGTTTGCTCCAAAGCCTTGCGGCTATACGAATTACTGTATACGAATTACTGTTGGTCCCAGCGTGCGGACGCTGGTTTGCTCCGAAGCCTTGCGGCTACACAAATTATTGTTGGTCCCAGCGTGCGGACGCTGTTTTTCTCCAAAACCTTGCGGCTATACGAATTACTCTTGGTTCCAGCGTGTGGACGCTGGTTTGCTCCAAAGACTTGCGGCTATACGAATTACTGTTGGTCCCGGCGTGTGGACGCTGGTTTGCTCCAAGCCTTGCGGCTAGATGAATTACTGTAGGTCCCAGCGTGCGGACGCTGGTTTGCTCCAAGAGCATTAAAAACATACTCTCTGTTGGGCGTTCCTAGAGTGAGTTCCTTTGGGCTGCCTTGCCCGGTATTGGTAAGGCCGGTAGAACCTGGTACATATTCCATCTGCAGGTTGCCTTACCTGGTATTGGTAAGGCCGGTAGAGCCTTCACAAAGCTTTTTGGGCTGCCTTGACCGGTATTGGTAAGGCCGGTAGAACCTGGTACATATTTCATCTGCAGGTTGCCTTACCCGGTATTGGCAAGGCCAGTAGAGCCTTCACAAAGCTTCTTGGGCTGCCTTGCCTGGTATTGGTAAGGCCGGTAGAACCTGGTACATACTCCATCTGCAGAGAATCACAGGCTGAGCGTAGTGTATGGGTTGGCAACGGTAACCGCTAGTGACTGGATAGACAGACTGATACACAAGCAGAGAGTAGAGCAACCGGAGGCAACAAATATGAGAGGACTGAAAATAATAGCTAGGGCAGCACAAGGAGCATAAGTCAGTCAATGCCTGGATCAGTATCAGAGAGCGGAAGTCAGCAAAAGCCTGGATCGGTACACAGAGAGAGGTAGTCAGCCAAAGCCTGGATCCATACACAGAGAGCGGTAGTCAGCCAGAGCCTGGATTGGTACACAGAGAGCAGTAGTCAGCCAAAGCCTGTATAGGTACACAGAGAGCGGTAGTCAGCCAAAGCCTGGATCAGTACACAGAGAGTGGTAGTCAGCCAAAGCCTGGATCGGTACACAGGAGCGGAACAGGAACAAGGTCAGATGAAAACCGGATCAACACGGAACAGGAGCACAGAATAACGTAAGGTCAGGAACACCACAAAAGGGCACCGGCCTAGTGACAGGAGGGCGTAAATAAAGGCTAGCACTGGGAGGGGCTAGCCAGCTAGCACCAATAAGAGACAGCCAAACACAAACCCAGAAGTAAGAATGTCGCACAGAGAATCACGGGCACCGTGATACTGGGCTGACCTGTTGCCGTGAGTTGAGTTTGCCAGGAATTGTGCCATAAACTCCTCATCTGGGAGCTCTCCCTTCCTGATCAGCTATGGGTTCCAACCATGACTGTTCCCAGGCTCCTTTCAGGCAGAAGACATTCTGGCTCTGGGTGAGCATATTAGGCAACTCCGCTCCACGTGGGCACAGGTTCAGAATAACCTTGCGAAGGTCCTCAGAGCGCTATCAGAGACATGCAGACAGCAGGAGGTGCCCTGCTCCTGTTTTCCAAGTAGGGGATAGAGTGTGGCTGTCCTCCCTAAACCTGAATCTCCAAGTACCTTGCAATAAGCTGGCTCCACGTTTTGTAGGTCCATTTCGGGTACTTCGCTTTTGAACCCTGTCACTTATGCCTTGGACCTTCCTGTGGGTATGCGCATTCACAATGTATTCCATGTTTCATTGTTGAAGCCTTTGGTCTGTAATCGCTACACCTCTGCTCCAGTGGTGCCAGGTACTGTGCATGTCCAAGACCACGAGGAGTATGTAATCCAAAGCATTCTGGACGCCCGTAGAGTCCGTGGGCTCACTCAGGTCCTTGTACATTGGAAGGGCTATGGCCCTGAAGAGCGTTCCTGGGTGAATCAGTCTGATATTCACTCTCTTGTTCTGCTAGGCGGATTCCATACTAAATTTTCAAATAAAGTTGGTTCTCTTCCATGGGGGAGAGATCATTGGGGGGGGGTACTATCACCGTGCCCGTGATTGCCTCTGCAACGCTGTACTTGCAGGCGACATTGCTGTACTTCCTGGTTGTCTCTTTGAAGCACATTCGCTATTCTTATTGGCCACCGCTAATTGCCAGAAGGAGTCTCCACCCACTTGCTAGACCTTATAGGCCTCAGCCTGCCTTTGCTCAGCTGCCCTTTTGTGGTGTACCTGTGCACTATAGCTCTTATTATTCCGATGCTCCATTTCCGTGTAAGACTCCTGGCTACGTTCTGACTTCGGTTCTGTTGATCCCTGACTAGCTGACTTCCGTTCCGGTCTGACTCCTGGCTTTGGCTGACTACCCGCTCTGGTCTGACTCATGGCTTTGGCTGACTACCCACTCTGGTCTGACTCCTGGCTTTGGCTGACTACCCCTGCTCCAGCTGACTTCCGCTTATCCTTTACCCGTGGCCTACTGTGTCTGTTTGTGCTCTCCGTGCCTTAGCACTGCCTCATTGGAGCGGTGCTCAACCTGCATCAGTCCGTGTCACTGGCCTTCCTGCAATCAGTTGTTCTGCTCTAGGGCACTGGGTAACTGTTACGGTTCAGTACACTCAGACACGTTAAGTTTAGGTAAGAACACAATTTTATTGAAGCATACAAGGAATATTGTAACCCTCACGGGTCCAGTAAATAGCATCAAACTGACACAGGACAGGTTACAAGAGGTTTACCCACACGGGTCCAGCAAGGTACACAAACTCAATACTGACACAGGTCAGGTAATATCTTGATACAGTGTAAGAGTCCGATTTATACAGTGAAGCCACTGGTAGAGTGGCTAGCAATAGCTGAGGCACAATGTCCCCAAGGCAGCAGGAGGCGACAATGACAGAATTGTAACGGCAGCCAGACAATGGTAACTTGCATGGTTCTACAATGGTGGACGCCCACCGTGGACAACAATAGGCTGGTCAGAGCTCGTGCCAAAACGGAGGCCCAACGGAGCTGTCAACACCAATGCTCTTGCTAACCACAAAGGGTTAATGTGCTTCACATAAAATGGATGGCAACCGGAAGCGGCCAACGGACCTATGGAATCGGTACACACAGAGTGTGTAATGGTCTGGATAACGGCAACCATGGGAAGTGCCCAATTGAACCCAAGTAAAGACCAATCGATGCAGCATGGTGTGAGAGGATACTGGCACACTGAGACTCTGAGCCACCAGACAGGATAGAGCAAGGTACTGGAGTACCGGAGCAGTATGATACTGATATGTGGGAACCGTGCAACAGTAAGCAGAAGGAACTGCCGGGATTTGCCCAGCCGGGCAAGCAGGGAGCAGGAACCACCGCCAAGCCGATTCGGTAGACAGCACAGGAACGTCAGCCAAGCCGGGTCGGTACACGGAGAAGGAACGTCAGTCTCGCCGGGTCGGTACATGAAGCAGGAACGTCGGTCTCGCCGGGTCGGTACACGGAGCAGGAATGTCAGTGAGGCCGGGTCAGAACAGGAAGCAGGAACGTCAGCCAATCCGAATCGGTACACAGATCAGGAACAGAGACTAATGGCGTGGTCAGGCAGTCCGGGGTCATACACTGGTATCAGGCTAGCAAAACTAGCACTAGGCATCAGGTACACCAGGAAAGGGCAACAGCACAGTGACAGCCCAGGGTATAAGAAGGCTGTCACTGGGAGGAGCAGTACAGCGCAGCCAATAGGACAGCAGCAACAGAAGATAGACAGAATGTCACCTGATCATGGACGCGGTGATAGTAACCTAGCTTTCTATGTATTCACTCACTCTGCATGTTGGTTACCCTAGCATTCTAGGTATTCGCTGTCACCATTGCCTGTTGGTTACCCTAGAGCATTCTAGGGATTCAGGCACCTTTGCCTGTTGGTTACCCTAGCGTCATAGGGCACTAGGGTAAGAACATCATCTGCAAACACTGCTAATTTGAATTCAGATGAATGAATATGAACACCTTTAATGATAGGGTTGGACTGTATTGATGCCAATAACGGTTCCAATGTCAAGACATAAATTAGCTGGGATAGTGGGCATCCCCGGTGCGTGCCATTGGATATCAGCAGAGGGTCAGATAGAAGTCCATTTGCTTTCCCCCTCGCGTAGGATTAAAGTAGAGAGATAGAATGGAATGTAAAAGACGCAGGCCTAAACCAATCCATTTTAACACTGCCATCATGTAAGGCCAGCTCACCCTGTCAAAGGTCTTCTCAGCATCTAATGACAGGAAGGCCATAGGAAGATTAGACAATTTGGCATGATGTAACAAGGTGATAGCTTTAAAGGGATAGTGATACTTAAAATGTAAAAAAGAAAAATATATTGTAGGGTTTATCCCCCTGAGTAAAACAAGAGTACCCCCACTGCTGAAAGGTGTTTTATTTAAAAGTTATTACAGCTTAAAGTTTAATTTTTTAGGTGCAGTATCACAGTGGTCTGAAATTGTACAGTGGCGCTGTTGCTACCCCATCCTATGGAGATTTATGGTATACAGACTAGAGCTGTCCATAGGATGGTGTACAACAGCGCCACTGTATAATTTCAGGCCACTGTGATAGTGCACCTAAAAAATTCAACTTTGAGCTCTAAAAACTTTTGAATAAAACACCTTTCAGCAGTGAGAGTACCCTTTTTTACTCAGGGGGATAAACACTACAATATATATTTTTTTTAAATGTGAAGTATTACTTCCCTTTAATGGTATTATCCCTCACCAATCTGCCTTGAACAAACCCGACTTGGTCACTATGAACAATTCCAGGTAAAAGGGGCTTCAGACGGGGGCTAAAAGTTGGGCGAAGAGTTTAAGGTCAGTATTAATGAATGATATGGGGAGGTAGCTGCCACATTGCGACAGGTCTTTACCCAGTTTGGGTAGAACAGTGATATGGGGCTGAAGGGATTGTCCCGTCTATGAATCACCTAGAAAGACCGCATTGAAAGTATCAAGCATCTGATGTAGCAACTGAGACTTGAAAGTTTTAAAGTAGGAAACTGTGAAACCATCAGGTCCCGAACTTTTGCCAGAGGGTGTCGATGCAAGTGCCTTAGCTAATTCACTAAGGTTAAACAGCTCTTCTAACAAGAGAATCTCCCCCTTAGAAATCCTGGGTATATTAGCGTGGGATAGATAATCAGCTATACGAGTGGATTGAGCACCTGTTGTATCAGAATCTATTGACGGGAGATTAAAATAATGATTTATAATAATCTTTAAATGCTGCTAAAATATCAGAGGTTTTTTTTTTTTTTTTTTTTTTACATTGGTTGAATTTACATTGTAATGGAAAGAAAACATTCAATAAAAATCTATGTTTAAAAAAATATATATATATCAGAGGTTTTAGTGGCCATACTGAAGCTGAAGTCCTAATGGAAGCTATGTAGGAACCTTGTTTCTTAATTGAATCAGGAGAGCCAATAACTTCCCAGATTTATTGTCCATGAAGTAATTTTTATATTTGTGCCACTTAAACCATTTAGCAGTTGCCTGCTGCAGGACGGAAAACAGACTCAAGCATGTTTGTAGTAAGCCCTGCAGAGTATAAGGGCACAACGTACACTTATGATCTAACTCAAGAGTCCTAATACTGTGCAGAAGCTCTGTAACCCGCTTGTCCCTAAGTTTTTTCTGTCGTGCACCTAATTTAATGAAGGCCCCTCTGAGAACGCATTTGTGTATCTCCCATATAGTGGAAAGGGATGGGCTGGAGCCTAGATTCATAGCAAAGAATGTGGCGATATCAGATTCAAGTTGGGATTGTTGTGGGGGTCCAGCAGTAAAGATTCATTTAAGCTCCATGTAGTGCCAAATTTATCACCACGTGCGAGAGACAGTCAGCATCACTGGGGCATGGTCTGAAACTGTCTGAGTCTCTGTAGTCGGGGTAGTAACCAGGTCCAGGTGGAAACGATCTACAAAAAGGTAATCTATCCTGGTGTAGGATCTATGAACACCAGAATAAAATGTATAATCCCTTTCAGTATCATGGAATGCATGCCACACATCAACCAAATCTTGAGTATGGAACAGTTTGTTAGCTGTCAACAGTATGTCTCAGGAAAGATTTCCTTGTCGAGCAATCCAAGGTAGTGGACAGTGGCAAATTAAGGTCAACGCCCATAACAAGAACGCCCGAGCGGAAGGAGTCAGGATGGCCAAGTAACCCCTGTAAGAAAGGCAGCTGACCCTGATTTGGGCAATCAAATGATTCTTTCCCCAGACTCCACCCAGCAACACAGGCACCCTGCTCAGACCCCTTTTATACCATGTCTTATGGGTTCTTTTAATTGTATTTATTTTTTAATTAGCTTTCCCCCAATCCAAGTCAACAACCCCCCCAAAAAAATCCCTGTTCAACAGATTGTTTCTCCATACCCCACCAATACAGACAACTTTATACCCCTTTAAACTATGCCTTTGGGAAAAAAAATTGAATTTACATACAACTCATAGCAAATTCTATGTTCCCATTGATTTCAATGCAATGAGCTAGTTGAAAAAAGCAGAGAAAATGCGCTTTTCGTTGGAAATTATTCGCCAAGTGAGCAGAGCCGTTATTCTCAGATTTTGGTTTGAGGCGAAGATTTTCACCCATCCCTATTCTAGATATGAGAATAGCAATGCCACAAATTACATACCACAAATAGGACAAATTTGGCCTTGCAGGTTTGGGAAGTAATGCTTCTTTATGAATCATTTATGGAGGTTAACACATTTAAACAGTTAAAATGTGGTGACCTGGTATTGTTCTTTTCTCATTTATTTTAATTTATTTATTTTAATTAGAAAATCACCTTTGTCTAAGTACATGTCTTTCAAACAGCAGTCTGCCTTTATGTCACACATCCTCACAACAAACAATAGACTTCAATAGTTCTGAAATGATCTGATTGGTCAACTCAGATTTTAGACTTGAGTCTAAAGTAAACTGCAACAGAAATTAAATGCCAAAGAAATATTTTCAGATATAATTAACTGCTATCAGCAGGATATTTACCTAGTAAGCTATTCTGTTAAAAAAATATAGAGAAGCATATTTCTAGTTCCCATAGCTCCCCTTTAAATTATGCAAATAATAACCTGTTTAATTTTATGTTAAATATCTCAATTGCCTCTGAGTCTACAAAAGTGATGGCTTGGCATAAGTAGGTTGAACTCACATGCTGTTACAAAAAACAAATGGCCTCATGCAGAAAGAAAAGTGGAAAAATTCTGGAGCAAGCCAACTGCACCATAGGGAACAAATAAATAATTGTTTCTGAACATCCCGCTAATTTAAATGGGGTTTTAACCCCTTGTATGCTAGAGAGGTATCCAGAAAAAAGCAATGGTTCGAGACCTCTCTAATATTCAAGTGGTTAAAAGCCTCAGTTAAATTAAGAACGGGTTTCATTGCCCACTATATTGCAGTTGGATTGCCCCAGACATGCTTGTTTTTTGTTTTCTGCATAATATTTACATAGTTGATGAGACTGAAAAAACACATGTGTACATCAAGTCCAGCCCATGCCAAAAACACCCCTGCAGAGGGCAAAAAAGAAAAGCCCTCTGATGCCATTTCCAATCTAGCCCCAAGTGGGTAAAAAATGGTGAAATTTACTCACCGATATTTGTTTTTCCTCTGTGTCCTTCCACAGCATAGACAGTGGGTAGCTGGCTCCATCATCCAGCTGGTAGGACCAATAAAATCTTTAAAAGGTTGTCTGCTTCCTCCCTTGGTTAATTAAACTGTTGTCCAAGCTGAAAAACACAGAATGTTAGCGAGAGCCATAAAACTTCAGCAAGGCATAGACATAGAACTGTTGCAAGTGACTAGGAACAATACCATTACCAGAATACAAAAAGGGAGGGTTGCCATGGAAGGATACAGAGGAAAAACAAATATCAGTGAGTAAATTTCACCTTTTCCTCTGTGTCCAATCCACGGCATAGACAGTGGGACTTAACCAAGCAGTACCCATTTGTTAGGGAGGGTAGTTCAAGATGTTTGTTTAGGAGAAAAAGGCTGCTTTAAATAGTGTTGAGCGAGCATGCTCGGCCGATGCTCGGTTCGGCTCGAGCATCGCTCTGCTCGGCACATGGCGGTACTCGTACGAGTACCGCATGTGCTCGCCCGCCATGTTCGGGTCTCCTCCCCGCACGTTTCGCGGCTGCTGCGCAGCCAATAAACGTGCAGGGAGGCTCTGACATCAGTGTAATGCCAGCAGCCATGTTGGCTGCTGGCATTACACTGATTGGCTGGCCAGAACCCGTGATCGGGTGCTGTATAGCACCTGACCAGCGAGTTCGGCTCAGTCTTAGCCAGGGAGAGATGAGGATAGGAAGGGAAAGTCAGTGTAGGGAGAAGAAAAGCAAATTTGTAAAAAAAAAGACCCAAAAGTCCTTTTTAGGACTACTGTGTGTGGGGGCAGCAGTTTATTTTGTGTGGGGGGAAAAAAAACAAAAAAAAAAAAATTCATATATTCTGTTTAGTGTGCAAAGTTGCAGATTAGAGCACATTCTGTTTAGTGTGCAAAGTTGCAGATTAGAGCACATTCTGTTCAGTGTGCAAAGTTGCAGATTAGCAGCACATTCTTTTTAGTGTGCAAAGTTGCAGATTAGAGCACATTCTGTTTAGTGTGCAAAGTTGCAGATTAGAGCACATTCTGTTTAGTGTGCAAAGTTGCAGATTAGAGCACATTCTGTTTAGTGTGCAAAGTTGCAGATTAGAGCACATTCTGTTAAGTCTTCAAACTGTAAAATATCAAAGTCACATATTCCATTGACTGTGCGTCGCCGCAGTTTAGCAGCACATTCTGTTGACTGTGCACAGTTTCAGAATAGGAAAAAATTCTGTTAAGTCTTCAAACTGTAAAATATCAAAGTCACATATTCCATTCACTGTGCGTCGCCGCAGTTTAGCAGCACATTCTGTGTACTGTGCACAGTTTCAGAATAGGAAAAAATACTGTTAAGTCTTCAAACTGTAAAATATCAAAGTCACATATTCGATTCACTGTGCGTCGCCGCAGTTAAGAAGCAAATTCTGTGTACTGTGCACAGTTTCAGAATAGGAAAAAATACTGTTAAATCTTCAAACTGTAAAATATCAAAGTCACATATTCCATTCACTGTGCGTCGCCGCAGTTTAGCAGCACATTCTGTTAACTGTGCACAGTTTCAGAATAGGAAAAAATTCTGTTAAGTCTTCAAACTGTAAAATATCAAAGTCACATATTCCATTCACTGTGCGTCGCCGCAGTTAAGAAGCAAATTCTGTGTACTGTGCACAGTTTCAGAATAGGAAAAAATACTGTTAAGTCTTCAAACTGTAAAATATCAAAGTCACATATTCCATTCACTGTGCGTCGCCGCAGTTTAGCAGCACATTCTGTTGACTGTGCACAGTTTCAGAATAGGAAAAAATTCTGTTAAGTCTTCAAACTGTAAAATATCAAAGTCACATATTCCATTCACTGTGCGTCGCCGCAGTTTAGCAGCACATTCTGTTGACTGTGCACAGTTTCAGAATAGGAAAAAATTCTGTTAAGTGTTCAAACTGTAAAATATCAAAGTCACATATTCCATTCACTGTGCGTCGCCGCAGTTTAGCAGCACATTCTGTTGACTGTGCACAGTTTCAGAATAGGAAAAAATTCTGTTAAGTCTTCAAACTGTAAAATATCAAAGTCACATATTCCATTCACTGTGCGTCGCCGCAGTTTAGCAGCACATTCTGTGTACTGTGCACAGTTTCAGAATAGGAAAAAATACTGTTAAGTCTTCAAACTGTAAAATATCAAAGTCACATATTCCATTCATTGTGCGTCGCCGCAGTTTAGCAGCACATTCTGTGTACTGTGCACAGTTTCAGAATAGGAAAAAATACTGTTAAGTCTTCAAACTGTAAAATATCAAAGTCACATATTCCATTCACTGTGCGTCGCCGCAGTTAAGAAGCAAATTCTGTGTACTGTGCACAGTTTCAGAATAGGAAAAAATACTGTTAAGTCTTCAAACTGTAAAATATCAAAGTCACATATTCCATTCACTGTGCGTCGCCGCAGTTTAGCAGCACATTCTGTTGACTGTGCACAGTTTCAGATTTGCAGCACATATTCCGTGTAATATGAAGAAGGCGGGTAAAAAGGGACGGGGAAGTGGACATGATCCTGATAGTTCAGGGCGCGGGTCAGGACGCGTAGAAACTGCGCCTGGTGCCAGAGCACAAGACAGAAAGACATCCACCATACCTAGCTTCATGTCTCATTTTACAGGGCGTCGCAGGACATCACTCTCGAGGTCCGACCACTGCGAACAGGTGGTCGGTTGGATGTCAGCTGATACTGCTTCCAGTCGGTTAAGCACCACCCTGTCTTCCACCAAGTACACTCTCAGTAGCCAAGAGTCTGGTCAACATAATCCTCACTCTGATCATCCTTCCTCCCACCATAGAGGGTCTGGTCAAAGAAGTGATCCCACACTGGTATATAGTGAGGAGCTCGTCTCATCACCAATCCTTCATTTGACCCTCTCTCCAAGCACGCTTGCAGAGGAACATGACATCTTGTGCCCTGATTCACAACCTCTAGAGGGTACCCAATCACAAGAAGATGACAGATGTGAACGGCATTTAAGGTCAAAGGAAGTGGATGATGATGATGATGAGACACAGCTGCCATTAAATCAACCACTATTACTGTCTCAAGACCTTGATGAGGAGGATGATATACAGTTGTCAATGACTGAGTATGTGGTGGGATCAAGACATGAGGAGGATGATCAGAGTGAGGAAGTGGAGGAGGACTTGGTGGACGATGAGGTGACTGACCCCACCTGGGAAGGTGGAGAGCCGAGCGATGATAGCAGTCCTGAGGGTGAGCCATCTGCAGCACCGCAACAGGCTGGAAGAGGCAGTGGTGTGGCTACAGAAAGAAGGCGGACCGCACCAAACCGGCCCGCAAATGTTCCACGGAGCACCCCCTTGCGTAAATCTCCCTTGCCAAGGGGTAGGTGTTCCGCGGTATGGCGTTTTTTTAAGGAAAGTGCGGACGACAAAAGAATTGTAGTTTGCAACCTGTGCCACACCAGAATGAGCCGAGGCATGAACACTAGAAACCTCACCACCACCAGCATGATCCGACACATGGCATCCAAGCACCGTAATAAGTGGGAGGAACGCCTGGATCGCCCATCTGTGTGTGCAGGCCACAACACTGCCTCCTCTTCCCCTCTTTTCGGTGCCGGCCAATCGCCTGTCGAAGGCGCAGGCCCGCATACCTCCCGCCCTGCACCTGTACCATCTGAAGCACCATCAGCGACCACATCCACTTCCCTGTCCCAGCACAGCGTCCAAATGTCGTTACCCCAGGCATTTGAGCGCAAGCGAAAATACCCAGCCACCCACCCACAGGCCATAGCACTAACCTCACACCTTTCCAAATTACTGGCCATCGAAATGCTGCCATTTAGGCTTGTGGAGACTGAGTCCTTCCGCAGCCTGATGGCAGCAGCTGTCCCTCGGTGCGCGGTCCCCAGCCGCCACTACTTTTCCCGGTGTGCCATCCCCGCATTACACCACCATGTGTCCCGTAACATCACCCGTGCCCTGACCAACGCAGTTACTGGGAAGGTCCACTTAACGACTGACACATGGACAAGTGCTTGTGGCCAGGGACGCTACATTTCCCTGACGGCACACTGGGTGAATGTCGTGGAGGCTGGGAGAGACTCGGACCCTGGGATGGCACAGGTGCTACCCACGCCGAGGATTGCGGGCCCTACCTCCATCAGGGTTTCTGCCAGCACCTACGTTATTGGCTCCTCCTCCTCCGTTTCCACCTCCGAATTCTCTGCACGCAGCACCACTCACCCATCAGCCGGTAGCTGGAAGCAGTGTAGCACTGCAGTGGGGAAGCGTCAACAGGCCGTGCTGAAGCTGATCTGCCTTGGGGACAAACAGCACATGGCCTCAGAGCTGTTGCAGGGGATTAGTCACCAGACCGAGCAGTGGCTCTCGCCACTCAACCTGCAACCAGGCATGGTTGTGTGTGATAATGGACGTAACTTGGTGGCGGCTTTGGAGCTCGGCAAGCTCACACACGTACCATGCCTAGCGCATGTATTCAATTTAGTGGTTCAGCGATTTCTAAAAACCTACCCCAATTTGCATGATCTCTTGACCAAGGTGCGCCACGTGTGTGCACATTTCCGTAAGTCATCTACAGCTTCAGCCGGCCTGTTGAAGCTGCAGCAGCGCTTACAATTGCCAGCTCACCGGCTGCTGTGTGACGTGAGCACGCGCTGGAACTCCACCTTCCACATGTTGGCCCGGCTTTGTGAGCAGCAGAGGGCAGTAGTGGAGTACCAGCTGTTACACGGTCGTCGCCTCTCCGTTCAACTTCCTGTAATCAGAAGTGAGGAGTGGGAATGGATGTCAGACCTCTGTGAGGTTTTACGCAATTTTGAGGAATCGACACAGATGGTGAGCGGCGATAACGCTATTATCAGTGTAACCATCCCACTTCTGTGTCTACTGAAACGCTCGCTGCTCACAATTAAAACTGACGCTTTGCATGTGGAAGAGGTGGAAATGCGGGAGGAAGAGCTTACACAAGGTGATAGCCAGAGCACCCTCACTTCGTCTTCTCAGCGACAATTGGAGGAGGCAGAGGAGGAGGAGGAGGAGGAAGACACGGTTGCCTCCGCTACAGAGGGTAGCCATGGAACTTTAGTTCCATCTCTTCAGCGTGGGTGGGCAGAAGAGGAGGAAGAGGATGAGGAGATTGAGAGTCATCCTCCTGGTGAGGACAGCGAAATCTTGCCTGTTGGTACTCTGGCACACATGGCTGACTTTATGTTAGGCTGCCTTTCCCGTGACCCACGCGTTTCACGCATTTTAGACAACACGGATTACTGGGTGTTCACCCTTCTGGACCCCCGCTACAAAGAGAATTTCTCATCTCTCATTCCTCCGGTGGAGAGGACAAGCAAAATGGTGCAATACCAGAAGGTTCTTGTTGAAAAATTGCTCCAAAATTTTCCATCTGACAACGCTGGCGGCAGAGTACGTGCTACCTTGGCCAACCGAGAAGGGGAGAAAAGGGGAGCACACAGCAGTTCCGACAAAGGCAGGGCAACACTCTCCAAGGCGTGGGACACCTTCATGACACCCCGCCAGCACCCTCACCCTGATGCGCAGCCTAGTGTCGCAGGGAGGGAAAAGTTTTGGAAGATGGTGAAGGAGTACGTAGCAGACCGTGTCAGCGTCCTCAATGATCCCTCTGTGCCTTACAACTACTGGGTGTCCAAGCTGGACACGTGGTATGAACTGGCACTCTACGCCTTGGAGGTGCTGGCCTGCCCTGCCGCCAGCGTTCTGTCTGAGCGGGTATTTAGTGCTGCTGGTGGCATCATAACAGATAAGCGTATGCGCCTTTCCACCGACAATGCTGATAGGTTGACACTTATAAAAATGAACAAGGCCTGGATTTCCCCTGACTTCTCCACTCCACTGGAGGAAAGCCCCGGGGGAACATAAACTCACTTTATATATGTTATTTACAATGATGGGAATACTTTGTATTCCCATTCACCCCTTCCACCCAAAAAATGGGTATATGGTTGACTCTCTTCCATATACCCTGGGATATAATTTTTATATAGGGCCAGCTCACCAGCGGGCCCTGTGATATAATTTTTATATAGGGCCAGCTCACCAGCGGGCGCTGTTTGACAATTTTTGTATAGGTCAGCTCACCAGTGGGCCTTCTCATATAATGTTTTATTGGCTCAGCTCTCTAGAGGGCCCTCTCATATAATGTTTTATAGCGTCAGCTCACTAGCGGGCCTTCGCATATAATGTTTAGGATGGTCAGCTCCGCAGCAGACCCTCACCCATAATGTTTTGGATGGTCGGCTCAGCGCACGTTTCCCTCTTAATCATGGCCCCAGTTCAGAAAAATCGAGGACATTTTTGGGAGAATTTGCCTCTGCGCACGTTTCCCTCTTAATCATGGCCTCAGTTCAGAAAAATCGAGGAAATTTTTTGCATAATTTGCAGATGATATACAAGTAAATATACAGCAAATACTGTTTGGTAACAATTTTTCACCTAAAGTCGTTTTTATCTGCCTTTTTGTGTGTTTTACGGTCAGTCTGTAAAAATGGCGTACTACGGGCGAAAGATCGTTCCCAGCAGCGATGTTGGAGTCCAAGATGCATCCAGACATCCTCCCTATGCTGTCCCTGAACCATTTCTGTGGTGTTTCCATCATTTTCTGCCCTTTTCCTATGGACCAGGCACCCTCCCCTCATCAGAGCAGGGGGTGCCTGGTGTAATGCTCGAGTCCTCCCATTGACTTCAATGGGGCTCGGGTGCTCGGCCGAGCACTCGAGCCTCCGGGGGTGCTCGGTCAGAGCACCCGAACACCTGAGCATTGGGGTGCTCGCTCATCACTAGCTTTAAACAATTTCCGCCCAAATGTAGCATCTTTTGATGCTTAAATAGCAAGTCTGCAGTGCCTGATAAAGGTGGACACTGAAGAACAGGTGGCTGCTTTGCAAATGTCTTCAGGCGATGACAAGGATTTTTGTGCCCATGAGGTAGCAACTGCTCTGGTTGAATGGGCTTTAATTCCAGTCGGTGGCTCCAAATCTGCTGATTCATAGGCCAAATTTTCCACTGAAATGCACAAAGAGAGATTCTGACTTACAAAAGAGCTGAGTCCTAGAAATGTAGATTTGGAGGCAGCGTGTGAGATCAAAGTTATGGAGTCGCTTTTCAATCTCATGAGACGGACTCGGACAGAATGATGGCAATACAATTTCTTGATTAAGGTGGAATTGAGAAACTACTTTAGATCAAAAAGATAGTTTAGGACGTAACACCACCTTGTCTTGATGAAATACTGAGTATGGAGGCATTGACAGTAGGGCCTGTAGTTCACTCACTCGCCTAGTTGAGGTTATGGTGGTAAGGAAGGCCTTTTTCCGCGTCAGAATTTTTTTAGAGATACTTCTTTCTCAAAATAAGGGTAAGAGGCAAGCTGTTGAAGTACATTATTCAAGTCCCAGGGTGGCACAACATACCTGATAGTAGGTTTGATCTGCGAAACAGATTGAAGATATTGCTTGATAAGGTAATGATCTGCAAAAGGTGTGGCTAAGATTGCTGAGATAGCCAACAACTGCTCTTTAAGGGAGGCTGGTTACAGCTCCTTTTGGAACTCTGCTTGAAGGAAATCAAGAACTCTGGGAGCTAAGATGGATGTGCGATCCATCTTATGAGCAGCACACCACTTGTAAAAAGTGGACCAGACTCTGTAGTAAATTCTGGTTGTAGATGGTTTCCTGCCACATAAGAAGGTGTCAATGACCTCATCTGATGTACCCTGTAATTTCAAGGATTGCCTCTCTGCCTCCAGGCCTTGAGGTTGAAGAAGGATGGATTGGGATTGAAAAGAGGACCCTGTATCAGCAGGTCTGGTATATCTGGTAGTTTGAGAGGATCCCTGATGGAAATCTTCAGCAGATCGGAGTGTCATAGCTTCCTTGGCCAGTCTGGTGCGACCAGAATGACCTCCGCCGTGTCTCGCCTGATTTTTCTTATCACCTCCATCATCAATGTTAGGGGAGGGAAGATGTATGCCAAAGGAAAGTTTCATGGTACTTGTAGAGCATCCTGGGCTAGAGCCTGAGGTTCCTGACAATGGGACAGGTAGACCTGACACTGCCTGTTGACTGCTGTAGCCATCAGGTCTACTGATGGCTCTCCTAGTTTGTCTATGATGAGATGGGAGACTTCCCGATTGAGACTCCATTCTCCTGGGTCTATCCTTTTTTGACTCAAAAAGTCTGCCCGAGCATTGAGATGACCTGATAAAAAGGTTGCAGTTAGACCTTGAAGGTTGTGTTCTGCCCAGTACAGAATTTTTACTGCTAGTCTGTTTAATTGAGCACTTTTCGTTCTGCCCTGATGTAGCAGATATTGGACCGCAGCTATGGTGTCCAATCTTACCAGGACCGCCCTCCCATGTAGGCTGGGGCTGAATTGTTTAAGGGTCTTCCAGGCGGCAAGGAGTTCCAGAACACTGATATGCAGTCATAGTTCTTGCTTTGTCCAGCAGCCTTGTACAGAGTTGTGATCCCAGATTCCTCCCCAACCTGTGTTGCTTGCACCTGTGTGTATAATCAACTAATCCAGTGCCACCAGTTGTTTTCCTTTTGCAAGATTCTGAGACCTTGTACACCAGGACAATTCTTTCCTGGTTGTTCTGAGTAATCTTGTGTGAGAGACTGAATGGGGTATTCCGGTAGAAGGTGAGGTAATTTTCTGTGTATAGCAGGAATGGGCTTTGGCACATGGTAGTATCTGGTAGGTTGATGTAAGATGTCCCAGGATCTTCTGAAACTGATGCAGACTGTGAGAAATCCTGTGAAGGAAATGAGTCACTTTGGGTAGAATGCGGTTCTGTCTTTCCTTTGACAGAGTCGAATGCCCTCTGCTTGTATCAAACTCTATGCCCAGAAATGTTAGCTTTTGGCTGGGCATGTGGGAGCTCTTTTGTAGATTGAGAATCCACCCTAGTCTGGATAGAAGCTCTTGACAGAGATTCGTGCTTGTTGCAAAGCTCTGACTGGATGATTCCACAATGAGAATGTTGTCCAGATATGGAACGATCTTGATCTGATGACTGAGTCAGACTTCTGCCATATCTAGCGCCATAACTTTGGTGAAAACACGAAGGGTTGTTGCTAGTTCGAATGGCAGGACCCTGAACTGGAAGTGCTGTCCAAATATATGAAATCAGAGATATTTCTGATGAGACTCCCTGATCCATTCTGGAGTGTCTGATTGTCAGTAGGGAGTTCAATTTCTTCAGGTCTAGAATAAGCCGTAGTTCCCCGGTAGGCTTGGTAACAAAAAAGAGCATTGAATAAAAGCTCTTGAATTTGTGAAGGCTGAGAACCTCCTCTATCACTCTGTTGTAGAGCAACAGAGAGATTGCTTGTCTCACTTGATGACTCCTTGTTTTGTGACGGATTTTGGATGTCTTGAAATGAGGTTCTTTGGGGGCAGTATGAAATTCTAGGGCATATGCCCTCTGTACAATCTCCAGAGCCCATTTGTTGTGATGAATGTGACTCCATACATCCTGGAACTCCTCCAGTCTTTCCCCTATTGAGGAGAGGGGGATATGCTGGTTTCATTGCTGGTACTGGCCCTTCCTCTGGAAATCTTTGCACCTCTTTTCCTGTTGTCATCTCCTCTGCCAGGCTGATAAAGTTTGGCCTCTCGAAAGGACTGGCGGCGATACTGATTTGATCTAGCCGAGGACCATCTGGATCTCTTCTCCTGGGAGAGAAATAGATTTTTTGTATTATTTGTTCTAGAGGATCTTCAAATAATTTTGAACCTGAGAAAGGTAATGACACCAGTCTATTTTTTGATGATGGGTCTGCATCCCAGGATCTGATCCATAGGGCACTTCTGGATGTAATAGATAAAGATGAGGCCTTAGCTAACAGACAAATATTGTCTAACGATGCGTCACATGAGTAATTAATTGCTTCTTTCATAAGGCTTAAGTCCTTTAGGATATGACTCCAGGACACTGAGGACTCCACTTTCTCTTCCACTTCAGTAATCCAAATTCTTAATGTGCAGAAGATTGCTGTAGCAGTTGGATAACTGCTTTTTTAAAGTACTGTCTGCTCATTTATCCATAGGGTATCTGAGAACTGTACTATCTTCCAAAGGGATACTGGTTCGTCTAGCTGTCTGTGCTATTGCAACATCTACCTTGGGAGGTGTATACCAGGGAGCGGTATCAGTCTCATCAAATGGACACATTCTTTGGAAACATTTGGACACTGAGCAGCATTTCTCACCTTACTTCCATTCTGAGCGTATCATATCCTGAATGGAGCTATGGATCGGTATTTGTAGAGTAGATTTTTTTGTACCCAGAAATGCTGCGTCCATTACATCCAATTCTTTCTGAATTTCTGATAGTCCCAATGATTTCTTCATGGCTTTTACCAAGCCATCAATGTTGTCCAAGGGGAAATTACCATCTTCTGTTATCTCCCCTTCTTCTGCTGAGGAGTTACCTGACTAGATCAATGTAGTTGTCTTCCTCTTCCTTCCTGGGTCTAGAAGGTCCCTCATCCAGATCTGAGTGTGTAGGTCTTTTCCTTGCAGCCTCTTGCATGGATGAGAAAGTTTCTTGCTTGGAACTTTTCATCCAGCTTAAAAAACTCTGAAACTGGGCAGGAACTTCGATACCTGCAGACTTTTGAAGACATGTTTCACATAGTTTTGCTGGGTCAGAAGCTGATAACAGCTGATCACAGCCCACACAAGTTTTGGTTTTGCAGCCTGCTTTCTCCTCTTTAGAAGCTTCAGGCTTAGGCTTGTCACATTTTTGCTCTTTAGAGGTAGACAGTGAAAAAACATATATGTGTGCAATTCAAAAGCAGATGCTGTAACTACCACTGCATACACTTTTAAGCAGACATAGCAATTTAAAAGACACAATAAGGTATTACTCTTACCCCCCCACACACAGCACGAAATGCCATCCTTGGCAGTTCTTTTATATGATAGTGCACTTGCAATCCGGTATGCGTTCCAGCAATGGAACGCACAACCTCTACTTCCGGTTTCATCCATTACAACCCTGTGTGTGTGGCGTGAGCACACTTACAGCCGGGAGACATGGAGATCACTGGGAACTGCACTGAAACTACCGGCCAGGATCCCAGGGGGCACACAACATCAGAGACTGGCTTGGAAGCAGCTGGCTGACCATAATAACGATAATGTGACCACGGTAAGGCAAGCCACATGGAGAAAATAAAAAAGTACATAATCAGTAGAAGAATACCATTCTCCGTCCTCCAGCTAGGTAGGACCAAAATTAACTAACCAAGGGAGGAAGCAGACAACCTTGTAAAGATTTTATTGTTCCTACCAGCTGGAGGGCGGAGCCAACTACCCACTGTTTATGCCATGGATTGGACACAGAGGAAAATTCCTTCCTGACTCCAAATGACAGTCAGATAGATCCCTGGATCAACATAACTAGATACTGTTACCACAGAACATTTCTTATTATACAAGTGACAACATAGAAATCATTGTTTTGCATTTTTTGCAATTTTCTCATCTTTGTATGCTCATTTGATTATAATATTTGAGGATAGAGATTCAGGGCTCGATTTAAAGGCAGCCGTTAACCAAAAAAATCACTAACGGGTGCGTTAAGTGTCATGTTGCAATTCAAAGATCCGTCTAAACAACAGCTAACGGCAGTTGCACAATTCCTACGGCCGATACACTTACGTGCATTCAGACGCATGGAACAACATACCCCAGAGCTATTCAAAGGCTTGCGGTACTGATAACGGCTGAAAAAAAGACACACCTAACGGCTAAAAGTTAAGACCCACTTTTCACACACGTTAGACACTTAACGGCCAAAACTAAACACCCGTTACAGAGGAAAACACACAAAAGGCTTACCGCACAACCATGTAAATGGGAAAATTAACCCGTGCAATGCCAAAACAACACAAAAACATGCACACACAACACAAATCACTACACACAAAACAACAACCAACACCACAGGAACAATGACACACAAAAAAACAACAACACAACATGGCACGGAACAATGGGGGTCATCACACAAAGCGGACCCTGCAAATACAAGCTCACCTGGGAAACATCAACACGCGACCTGCACCCCACAACTGCACGCCCGCAAATGGCACACACAGAACAAGCACAACACACCACATCTTATAACACACACACACCTGCAAACACTTACCTGGACACAAACAACTCACCATTGGTCAGCACTCACCTCATCACCACACCTACACAACGCCCTAGCAAGTACTTAAAGGGACAACTCAACACACTCACTTGTGGCTTGTTTTCCACTCAGGGAGGGAGAGAGAGAGATAGACAGAGAGAGAGAGAGAGAGAGAGAGAGAGAGAGAGACAGATAGATAGATACAGATAGATAGAGAAAGATAGAGAGAGCAAACAGTATGTTGGGTTACATATTGTTGCGAAGACTGCGTAGAAGGCGTGCAAGGGAGAGAGCTAGGGAACATCAGCAAACCCCAAGCACGCCTCATCAACAGCCTTCACCTGTTGCAAGTGAGGAGGCTCTGGCTCACCAGCCACACAGGAGTCCATCCCCACCTGGAGGGCACAGGATGTATAGACGACCACCAAGGCCCAGGGTATACCGCCCAAGGGTCACACTCTTTGGAATGGCTGATGACGAGGTCATTGATCGCTACAGGTTGAGGCCTGACAGCATCATTGCCTTGTATGAGGTCATCAAGGAGCAGGTGGATCCCATCTACATCCACAACCATGCCCTAACTGGCCTGCAGAAACTACTCTGTGCCATACACTTCATGGCAAGCGGGGCCTTCCAGTCCACTGAGGGTTACGCATCTGGCATGTCACAGGCCACATTCTCCAGAGTGCTGGCCCAGGTCCTGCCAGCCCTCAAAATCAAGGCCAGTACCCATATACATTTTCCCACCACCGACATGGACTGGATACACGTCAAGCAGGCCTTTTACGCAAAGGGAGGCATGCCCAGGGTCATGGGTGCTATAGATTGCACCCATGTCCGGATTAAGGCCCCAGCACGTGACGCACAGATATTCATCAACAGGAAGAACTTCCACTCCATCAACGTGCAGATGGTGTGTGACAGCAACATGAGGATCATGAATGTCTGTGCAAAATATCCTGGCAGCACACATGATGCATACATTCTACAAAACTCCTCAGTCCACAGAGATTTTGAGAATGGAACCTTTACAGGGGGATGGCTACTGGGTGAGTTCACAAAACAAAATCACACCACATACACAGGCGTACACACCACTCAGCTCAGCATGCACCTGACCCACACCTACTACGTCCACCACACAAAACATCATTCACACAACATGTGCTCCCTGTTTCACCATGTCACTCACATTACACAGGTGATGCTGGCTATGGATGCAAGTCCTGGCTACTGACCCCTCTGGCCAATCCCCAAACACATGCCCAGGAAAGCTACAACCAGGCTCATGCCAGAACCAGGAATGCTATTGAGCGGACATTTGGGCTCCTCAAGTCAAGATTCCGATGTCTGGACCACTCTGGGGGAGCACTGCAGTATGCACCGGCTAAGGTGTGTGACATCATTGTGGCGTGCGCAATACTGCACAATATCGCAGTGGACACCAGGCTGCTGGAGCACATCCCGGACCCCCCCATACAGGAAGTGCCCATGGACATCGGGCATGTGGAGGAGACCATGAGAGGGGCACAGATCAGAGACAGGCTCATCACGGAATACTTCACCTGTGAGTATAACACAGGCATGCAAACAATCCATGCAAGTCCCCCAGCAGTCCTGTGACACTAACCACACTGCACATTTTGTTCTGTCTCACCCCACAGGAACAGTGACACAGCACTGCACTGGCAGTGGACGTGGAAAATTGTGTGTGTGGACTCAACAACCATCCTCCATTCCACTCTCCACGTTGACATACAGACCCCAAGGATATCACGCACACCCCCAGGAGAAACAAGGTACAACATATTACCCATGTTCATCACCTTACACGGCTTGATTGACAGCAACTAACTGGATATGCCATGATTAGAGCCTGAACAACCATGCTAGCCCAGTAGTGAAAGAGTATTATCTAATGATTTGCATGAGAAGGGACATCAGACTCAATATGGGACCTGTACTGTGCTACAGCTGAGAAGAGCAGCACAGGGGTGGATGTACAGTGGTATGGGCACACAATGTAGAGGTCATGAGACGTAGATCAGATTACCACGGACTCCATGCAGACCTGTGAGTGTGCAGACGTATGTGCCCCTGACATGAATACACACATCAACAAATGTGTCCTAACAGTTCCATGGAACAAATGACATTGGGCTGCCACTGTCACTTTCACAGTGGCAGCACAATGTCATTACTTCCATGGAGCTCTCCGAACACTTGTTAATGTGTGTGTATACATGTCAGGGGCACATATCCCTAGGACTGATGCACATGTCCTTAGTTCCCCACAGAATTGGTTACAGATGAGTACACAACACATTGTCAAGCAATGGTTTGTGCACTCACCTGTAACTGTGAAAACTGAGGGGATGAAAAAGACTAAATTGTTGTTGCTTGATGATCAGTTCAGGTCTACTGCTCCAAATCCTGTCCTCTTGTCCCGCAGGCATCCGTAACATGATCCATCCTTGAACTGAAGATCTTCCATGTGACTGGATTGATGTCTTGACAACACCTTCATGAAGATCACCCCTTGCTGTTTATGGTGATGTTGTTGGTGATGCAAAGTTTGACCTGAGGTTCACACAAACCTCTACTGGAACATTCTCATAGAGACACAGAAAACACTAATTCTTGAGTGTTTTAACCTGTACAGTCAGGATGCTCAGCTACAGAGTTGTCAAACCTCATGGACAACACATGAGCAGGGCAGCAGTGTTACTGAAGTATTACAATTTAGTTTCAAAGTACATTTAGTGTTCTCATACAGGTGTTCAATGCATATAGGCAATACACACACAAAACACATGTACATTCTAATGTACTTTGAGACACAATAAAGATGAACCATCACCATTCTATCTGTGTCCGTAGGAGGATATATTTGAGAACACATATGTCAATGTGTTACCACACCCAGGGTAGAGTATGCCCCATACATGGAAAGGCAACACCCACATCACAGGAGTCCACCACTTGTTTGCCAGTGACTGGACTCTGTGATGTATCCATGCAAACAGATGATGGTGGCAGTGATGCACCAATGTGTTGTGGGAGTGATGAAGAGGTGATACAGGGGACATACTTCCACAGTGAATACCTGTCCACAGTATCTGTATTGCTCAGTATAATCCATGTTCGGAGATTTTGCTCCACTTTGACATATCTCAGTACATGGGCTAACGAACAACCAGACTAAGTGGACATGTGTTATCACTGGTGAAGTCTGTTACACCCTTAGGGAAACAGCAACTCAACTTACAGGAGACCCCAATGCTCAGCCCAGGATATCAATGTGTGTGCTACACGTTGAAATCCTAGGTTAAAAACATTGGCTTCTTCAGTAAGTCAGTTGCACAATGAGTGTGTGAATCCAAGACAACATGGATACATGTCCCATTTATCTATCCTGCTTATAATGTCCCTGCTAAATCACAGAGCTGTTTGTCTGGTTATCCCATTAACCCACTGAGTGCAAGAGTGGTCCCCAACGCATTTCTTGACAATGCGTTGTCTACCACTCTGGCACTCAAAGGGTTAAACACAGCACATGATGTAGACAAATGTTCAGTGTTGTACAATTTGTTGTGCTAAGGGGTATGTTTTGTTGTTCAAATTCAACACACAACACCGCCATATAACACAGTGGTGTAATATGGCTCCAGGGATGTATTACAAGTTGAATTTGTACAACGGTGTGTGTGTGAACCCATGTTGTAGCATCCCACTAACATTTCACATAGGCAGAGGTTGTGTTCACTGCATTGTATGGCAATGCATTGGAGACAACCCTGCCACCCAATCCATAACTGAAGACACAACAGATCAGACTGGAATTAAAAAAAAAATGTTTTCTTTATTGAGGGGAAACTTAACAGGTTGGCCCTTTCATTTTTTCTTCTTTGGGTGGGGGGCCTTAGCCTGGGTGCCAGAGGTGGATGCCCTTGTGGATCTCCTGGTAACCCTCTGCCCCCTAGGTGTTGCTTCAGGGGTAACACTAGAGGGGGTGGTGGTTGCAGTAGACCCCTCAGTGGAACGCAAGTTCTCCCTCTCCATCCTCAGGTTCTCCCTGCGGTTTATCTCCCTCAGCTCCACAAGGACCTGTGTTAACATGTCCATCACACCAGTCCTGAGCTGCTGGAGTAGTGTATTCCCCCTGGACACCTCCGACTCCAAACCTTGGATCCTGCTCTCCAATTGGACAATGTTCCTCCTGGATTGCCTCCTGCTCCTGGTGATATTGCTGTCAGTACTCCTGCTCGACCGGAGTAGTCTCCTCTGAAGGGCCATACACTCCGCCTCCATCCCTGTGAGGCGTGCGGTGCTGGAGGTGGATGTGCCCGGTGTCCCTGGTGCTGCTGTTTCTTCCTCTGCTGCTGAGGGTGCTGTTTCTTCCTCTGCTGCTGAGGGTGCTGTTTCCTCCTCTGCTGCTGAGGGTGCTGTTTCCTCCTCTGATGCTGAGGGTGCTGTTTCCTCTGCTGCTGGAGGTGCTGTTTCCTCTGCTGCTGGAGGTGCTGTATCCTCTGCTGCTGGAGGTGCTGTTTCCTCTGCTGCTGGAGGTGCTGTATCCTCTGCTGCTGCTGAGGGTGCTGTGGCTGCTGTTGGAGTGGCTGGTGCAGATGATGGGCATATGCCCACCACATCAAGTGATGCAGAGCTGCCCAGAGATGTGTGTGCTGGTGGAGGTGTGAATATGTCCCTGGGTAGGGGGCGCTGGGGCTCACCAATCAGGCCCAGGTGTGTGTAGTCCAGTGGCCAAGGGTCATATGGTGGCCACTGATAGGTGGTGGGACCCCACCTTGGATCATACCTTGGGGCATGCTGTGGAGCCATCCAGGAGGGTGGGTTGATCTGGGAGGGATATGGCCCATATTGGGTGTTGGCCACGGTCCCTGGCAGCCATTGCCTCCCTGGCGGTGGTGGTGCTGCTGATGGAGGGTAGTAGCTGGTGGAGGTGGATGGATGTGTCCACCTCTCCTCCTGTGGCATCCAGCCACTGTACTGGGGAGGTGCAGCTGGAAAGGGTGGTGCAGCCTGTGGTGGTGCAGCTGGAAGGGGTGGTGCAGCCTGTGGTGGTGCAGCTGGAAGGGGTGGTGCAGCCTGTGGTGGTGCAGCTGGAAAGGGTGGTGCAGCCTGGGGTGGTGCAGTAGGTGGAGGGGATGGTGATGGTGGGTAAGGTGACCACCGGCTGGTCCCCTCCTCTGTGTCCTCCTCACTGGGGGGTGACATAGCCTCCTCCACTGTCTCCTGCTGGGCTTGACGGCCGTAAGCTGTGTGGAGGAAGAAGATGTTGTGATTAGTGACCTTAGCCATATGTTTGTGGAGACAATTCTACTTTGATATGTGTTGAAGAAAAATATATGTGTTTGTGTTAATCCCCCTGGGTAAACAAGGGTACTCCCACTGCTGAAAGGTGTTTGAGTTATTATGGGTGAAGGTTTCATTTTGAGGTGCAATATCACAGTGGCCAGAAATAGTACAGTGGGGCTGTTGCTACACCCTCCCATGTAGATATCTGGTCCCTGTACCAGAGCTGTCCATATGATTGTGTAGTAACAGCACCACTGTACAATATCAGGCCACTAGGATATTGCCCCTGACATATCCATGTCTGAGCTGTGATACCTTTTGCATCAACACACCTTTCAGCAGTACGAATACCATTGTTTAACTCGGGGGGGGGGGATCCAACAACATATATTTGTCTTCACAACTTGTAGGGATGGCTATCCCTCCAGGGGGGTGGCGAAGGTTAAGTCCACCTTGATGTCAGATTGTAGACATTGTGGGAACAGATGTTGTTCTCTGTTAGTCCTATCCCTCCTACCCTCATGGTTGTTCAGATAATGCTCTATGTGACGGATGTAGATTTCAGTCATTTGTCTACACGAGGGATTTTCAGCAGAGACAAAATCAACCCATTTAGAGAACAATACTTAATTGGAATGGTGTACAGGGTGTGCATGATTTACAAGCACACTCTGTGGACCATTCCAAAGAGGTATTTCTCTCTATATGTTGTGACTTTGGCTCTGCTGAAGAGCCTCCGTGTGGTCAAATGATGGATATCTTCACCTGTCACATGAAGCAATATCTGTATAACCATGAGTGTTGGAGGGATGGGACTTAGATCAAGACACATCTGTTAACGATGGCAATGATATGACATCATGATGACATTACCCATTGCTATCCCATTACAGTGACACACAAGTAGAAATGGTGATATATGTATGTGGATATGTACCCTTCATATGGATGGAGTAATATCCTTCCAAGATGTGATGCCAGAGAGCATTTCATTAGGTGTGATTGCCTTACTGGCTATATATGTGCACCCATCCAACCAGACATTGTATTGATATGATGGATATGAACATACCTCGTATATCCCATCTACGTAGGGTGTGATATACTATGTATGTGTATTTGGATGGTAGCAATGTAGGTTGATATGTGATGGGTGCACATATCTGGCCAGTAAGGCAATCACATCCAGTGAAGTGATCTCTGTGTTCACATCATGTTGGAACATATTTAGTAACATTTGAATCCTAAGGGCAACAATCCAGCCAGTAGTGAGGGATATCTTTGATTGAGGCCTGTTTTTTTGTCTGTGTATGAGCCCATCCATCCTTCTGTGTGAGGCAACCGTACTCAGTCCTAGATATCCATCAGTCATGGCCTGTTGGTGACCAAGGTACAATGTTTGCTATTTGTTTCCCATATGTATCCTGCATAGAGATGCTGGTGTACCATCGATCCATGGCATCAGCACCCCTGTGGATCCATGTGGGAATCAGATATGGGATATGTCATTTCAAGTCAGAGTAAATGATTGCAGCCACAACACCAATGCCTACTTTTTCAGGCTTGAATTCTGTAAAATAGTTTTCGGCCTGTGTGTTGCACCTACAAGCATTTATTCTGTGTGACACTGTGATGTGTGATCTGATGCCCCCTTTTGTGATTCAGTAAGCGGTGATGTTGAACCGATGACATGAACATGATGGTGACTTCTCCAGTGATCTCCTTTCCCCATTTCCAGTGTTTTCCATGGAGTCTGTACAATGGGACCCTATGAACTTGATTCTTGTTTTGGCATATTCTCCATGGACTAACACTGGTACTGGTGAAGTGAGGGTGTGTGAGGGTTACTTTGTGTCCACCATGTGTTTGTCACCGCTTAGTGAATGTCCCCTGTGTAGCATGTGATCGTTGTCCTATTGACTTGTTTGTGGTCAGGTTAACCCCTTGAGTCCCAGAGGGGTTGCCAATGCATTGTTGATCGATGCATTGATGATCCCTCTAGCACTCAAGGGGTTAGGGTGGGGGTGGGGACATGGGTGACATTGTGTGTGAACAGTGATGATCTATGACAGTCGACAATTTGAAAATGAAGGTTTGTGTATTGTGTGTAATGAGCACAGCGACAGGAGGGTTGAAGTAGGACTTTGACAGGTTTGTCCCAAGTTGGACGTTGCCATTTGTCCAGGTGTTGTGTCCTTTTTTTAACCCTCATGGTGCTGTGTTGGTGCAGTTGTATGGCTGAGTGATGGCCATGTGTTGAGGTGTGAGTGTGTGTGCAGCTGGTGTTGGTTGCTGTAGTGTGTTGTTCTGTAGTGTTGCACTTACCGGTAGTGTGGAGGCTCCTCTCATCCCCAGTGTCAGTTCCTCCCACGACCCCCTCGATCATGGTCGGGGACATGTTCTGCCGCACCATCTCCTCCCAGCCGCAGAATGTGATGGGCACAGATGGGCCACCTCCGGTGCCTCGGGCTTGCTTGGCCATGTCAGACATCTTGTTCTTGACCACCCTCCGGCAGTCGCCCCATCTCTTCTTCACAGACTCCACGTCCCGCCTGCATGTTGCCACCGCGTTCACCCGGCTGCAGATCTGGTTCCAGGCTGCCTTCCTCCGCGCTGCCAGGCCAGGGACCTTAGCCGTTGGGTGGAGAACACTCTGCCTCTCCAGGACAGCTTCCACAAGAGCCGTGTTCTCCTCCTCACTATATCTGGGATCCCTGATCCTGCCCTCATCAGCTCCGGCATGGGAGGATTCAGAGCCGGAGTGCCCTGCCTGGTCTGACCCTGCCTGTGTGGGGTGCTCCCCAGGAACTACCCCTCGTCCCACTGCAGGTTCTGTCCCTGTCCTGCGTGTTCCTGCTCTGGTGGGCCTGGTCCCCCTCCGCCCTGCGGATCTCCCTCTCCCACCCCTGCTCTGCTGAGGGATCCCCTCCTGACCTTCCTCCTCCTCCACTACTCTCCCCATCCCTCTCTCCTGTCCTCCTCTCCTTGCCATCACTCACCCAGTCACACCCAGGCACTCCCACAGGCCCTCACAGACACACTCGATCCAGTCACTCTCTGTCACACACTGTCAAAATAAAAAGTAAAATGTGTAAGGTGTTATGAAATAAAAGGACTATGTGTATGTATGTGTATGTGTTTGTGTTTGTATGTGTGTATGTAATATGTGCAAAAGTGTGATATGTGTATATATAGTGCACCTCTCTCCTCTCTCCAAACTGCAAAACTCCTCTACCTCCAATGAACGCGCCTCTCTCCCTCTCTCTAATGACTATCCTCCGCTCCTGGGTCCTGATATCTGGCTCTGAAGAACTCGATAACAGACAGTGTGTGGCGGTTATTTTTGGGTATATATAGGTGTATTTGAAGTTATTTGATACATTGGGCCTTTGGGATTGGATGTGTGTTTGAATTTGTTTTGGCATCAATCATGGTTGCTTGACAACGGCAGCCGTTATGTTACATGTTGTTTGGAGCTCAGTTATCGTGTGATTTGTCCGCCCGTTGTGCATTAACATGAGCGACAACGGGTTTTGTGTTACGTGTTTTTTGTGTGCCTACGCTCGATAGCTATTCTTGTAGAGTAGCTATTGAATCTGCCGTAACTCCTGTATTATTTACGAGCGATGTGCCTTTTTCACTTAGCGGCTGGTTTAACGGTTGCCTTTAAATCGAGCCCTCAGGATCAACCACAATACTAGAGTAATTCTTGAAAAAAAACAAGTGAACCATGTAAACATTACAGAATTGAATGTCTTCCTATTAATGAATGTGTGTAAACGTGATGAGTAGTACATGGCCTAATGATTTGTCTTAATGTTAAAGGTAAATTGCATTATGCTTTAGCCATGTTGTTCTCAACTAGTGCAGTGGTACTTTGGTGTACCTGGGAACTTTCAAAATAAACTGGTCCTGAGATTTTGAGTTAAAGGGGAACTTTCACCCCTGAGCAATAAGTGAACCTTAAGTTATTGCGGGGTGAAAGTTCCCCTTTAAAAACCGTTAGCACTCTCTGTAACATAAATTATAGGGGACATATTAATGCTTGCTGTAACCCAGAGCTACCCTAGTCAGTCCTTAATTAATCTATAACATGCTAAGAGATCTCACTGCATGAACATACTCAAACATAACTTCTTCCTGTGCCTTTCAGATAGAAATAGCACCGATTTAGAGGATGAAGAAGAACCAATACATTCATGGAAATCCTGTAGAAGCTAACACTGGACGATCCCACCCTGAGACTTTGGACCTTCACCCTCCGAAACCTTGAGACTCAGGGCCAATCCAGAGAGATCCCAGGTATGTACTTTGGTATGCTATGGGTACCAGCTTATGATGCCACTGGTTAAAAATATCTTTTGAGTTTCAACTGTGTATTTAAGAACAATGTTATGCACAACACTATATTATAAAAGGCCAGACATATGTTTGTCCGATGCAGTCATGATCAGTAGAGACTGACTTGCTCTTGGGTTCCCCATAGCGGTCACTGCCAGTGATGCATCTTCCACTGAACAGGAGAACGCATCCAGTGACCACGCTCAGAATGACAGCTTGCTCATTTTGTGTCTATCACAGATCCATGAGACCGACAAGTGGGGAAATCCTCCCGGAAGTTCCCAGAGTTCCCAGGTATGTACTTTGGTATGCCATGGGTACCAGCTTATGATACCACTGGTTAAAAATATCTTTAGAGTGTCAACTGTGTATTTAGGAACATTGTTATGCACAATCCTATAATATAAAAAGCCAGATGTATGTTTGTCCGATGCAGTCATGTGCAGTAGAGACTGACGTGCTCTTGCGCTCCCCATAGCGGTCTCTGCCAGCAATGCATCTTCCACTAAATGGGAAAATGCATCCAGTGACCGCACCCAGAGCGACAGCTTGCTCATTTTGTGTTTACCACATAGCCATGCAACTGACAAGCAGGGAAAGCCTCCCGGGTTGTGCTTTCATGGAAGTCTCAGTGCTCCCCCTCACTGCCACTTCTTCCCTGCCACCAGCCCCTGTGATCAAAACGGAGGATGCTTACCATTTATGCTCTTTGCCCTGTGTACATGGGCTT
This sequence comes from Rhinophrynus dorsalis, assembly GCA_037306005.1. Classification (NCBI taxonomy): domain Eukaryota; kingdom Metazoa; phylum Chordata; class Amphibia; order Anura; family Rhinophrynidae; genus Rhinophrynus; species Rhinophrynus dorsalis. The sequence continues at coordinate 436,961,190 of CM074719.1, read as the reverse complement.
TTACACTAGTATGTTTCTATTTGCCACTGTAATTGGGAGACTAAAGAGTGACAATATATTTCATACCTTTCATTAAAGCCTGGGCAAATGACCAATAAGATGATAGGTTTACCATTACTTAGGGGCAACTTGAGCAAGAAAAGACCAAGAACCCCTGCTTAAAAGAACATGTGTTTAGTTTGAACCGCTAAAGGTTTTATAACTTAAATACAAGTTTTGTGAATTTTAATATCATGTGTATACTAAATAAAGCATGCCATGAAGGTTTAGTTCTACGTTCCCCTCAAACACTCACTGAGATTAGCTCTTCCAGAGCTAGAGGAGGTGAACAATGTATTTATGCGCAGTGGGGGAGTTAAAGTAGCTCTAAGACAAGACGTGACTGCTGGACTTGTCTTAGTTAGATTAATCCACCACGCTAAATAACTAAAAAAAAATCTAGTCTACAATGAAGTTTATACAACATATAAGTGATTTTGAGAGATCTTGGTATTTAGTCCCTTTAAGGGAATAGAGGGATGATCAATGCATTGCTTTGGAATGTATTGCTCAACCCTCTGGTCCTTAAAGGGTTAATATCAAGATCTTCCTTTTTGTTATTTACTCAGTGTAACAAAATAATATTCTTGCAACAGGCTTTTGAATGTTCAGTCATATAAAGTAACTATTTGCAGTCTAGAGGATCAAGTAGACCTGTGTTGCACTACCCCTCTGGTATTTAAAAGGTTAATAGTATTGGACCTGTTGCAACCTTAGTGTACAGATGTTCCCTTTTGCTATGTTATTTTGTTTCTGCCTTACTGCTTGGAAATTGCCCCACTTTTTTTACCCTTTGCAATGTATTTGAAATATTTTCATTGGTTCTATTATGTATTTCTCCCCAGTAATGGTTATATCTAGATATGCCTCCAACTATACCCACTATATTTACCAGATAGTTTCAAATTGTTTATTATATTACTTATAATATATTATACTTTATAATATTATTATTGCAAATTTGGTTAACTAATATTATGCTATATAGATGTAGTTCATTGCTCTGTAGCTGCTCAACAGTGACACCATGTGTTTTACATGAAAAACTACTTGATAAAATGATGAAATTGTTTTCCCTTGTTGTTTACGCTTGTTTACATTTTTATGGCCAATAGTGAAATATATGTAGGCATATTGCTCTATGGATATAAATGCTGGCTTGATTCAGGCCCCATTAAGAGACTGTAAGCATATCCATTACCTGAGACTTATCAGGGAATTGCAGAGGGTCTCATCACTGTAAGTAGTTGGCTGTAGGTGTCAAGAGTGAGGGTACTAGGTGCATGCTCTGCCTGTAATTTGTGTTGTTCCTGTAACCATTTGTTTTGAAATGTGTTAGAGGCCTCTCTAGTGGCTAATAAATTAACACAATATTCCCACCTGGGAATACTCAGAGTAAATTGGGTCCTGAGGCTCTTAAGGGCCTCAACACTTCCTACTTCAGTGGTTAGCAACCTGCAGCTCATGAACTGCATTCAACTTTTTGACATATTATCTGTGGCTCCAGGGTCCATAACAGTTGCAGAGCTTGTAATATTTTTGTTTTGCAGGCAGTGGTTTAGTGGTCCAGGTGGTCCTGTATTCCATTCAGTGTGGAGCCGAACATCACACTGTCTCTTCTGGCAGTTCCAGGTGCATTGAGGTCATATGACTTCAGTGCACTTGGAACTACCAGAGGAATCAATGTGGTGGATTGCCTCCACTTTTAATGAAATGCAGGACCAACTGGGGCACTCAACCACTACTTAGAGAAACTGAAAAAAGGTAAAGGAGTGGCATATAGTATATAATTACAAGCAGGGAGTAGGACAAGGCTGGGGAAGCAGTGTATGCATGCTTCTGTGACTACCAATGGAACAACTCATCTTTGAAACATCAAGCATGTATTCCATTATTGTAACTCATTATATTGTAGAGGGCATTTTAGATGAGGCATTTCTTTTGAAATGCCAATCAAATGTTCCAACATTGAGAAATATATATATATATATATATATATATATATATATATATATATATATATATATCATTTCTTTGGGCTTTCTGCAGTGAGACATGGATAATGCAGATGTGTACTTTGGGGAAGTCACCACACAAAGTAATAAATGGAATGCATATTAGTTCCAATCTTCGTCATTCAAGGGAAATAGAGGAACGGACTTATCGAGGAAGTGTTTTGTCCCCAAAGAAAAGTAATGGATTAGTGTACAAGTAATATGTAAGGGATGATTATACTCCTGAGAAGTAGATAGATGCTAAGAAATGCGTAGGGCAAATATATTACAAAGTGAGGACAGTGCATTTTATTTTGCTTTTAAACTGCTTTTTTTATGTATGTTAACCCCCATAAAGGACTGTGCGGTACTGGGATGGGGAGCTCTAGGGGACCACAGCATTTTTTTCTTCACAGATGAGTTCTGCAGTCACATCCTGCTGCAATCACAAACTTCTGTGACGTGCCAGGACCATCACCAGTCCTTAATGTCGGACAGGCATGATGGTCCTGGCATATTACCGGTCGTTAAGGTGATACAATTTGTTATATTAAGGGATATCAAGTCTTTATTATTCAGTAGCATTAAAACAGTTACCACATAGGTTCCTCCAAATGTGTTTAGCAAGCACATAACAATAGACCCAGTGGAGTTATATAGATTACCAAGGTGGAATATAGCTTTAAGGGAAAACCCAGCTGAGAAATGGAGGCATGAGACTACTGAGATACCTGCACTGGAGGTCATCCAGTGAATGTCTGCACACCAGGAGGCTGGAAATTGCCTCCAAAAAGTGATTAACAGTACCCAACACAAGAAAGAGTTACAGCATGGTGGTGGTGAATTCTTTTTAAACAGTCTGCACCTTTCTCTTTTTTTATGTCTTTTACATGCATTGGAGAAGCTTCTGCACCAAAGGCTATGTACAAATGGCAGCAACGCCAAATAAAGGAATTAAAGAACTCTCATTTTGATAATAAATCATCATCATGTCTGGTATCAGTAGGATTTTTGTGCTCTACTGTCTGTTGTAATACGAACTTGGAAAAGTGGTTTGAGTTTACTAGTGGAACAAGGCTGGTATATCATACTTCTTATATGAAATATGAAATATGGATACCATGACACCAACTACCCTCTTTTACAGCGCTGGAGCAGATGCTTGGGATATGTTAGTTGGGTGCAACACATAACATCAGTTCTTTAACTAGTGCAATGCTAAGCCTTTTTACCCCAAATGCTAAGCATATTTTCACACATTTTTACAGTTTGTAGTCAAATGGTTTTGGTGCTTTTCTGTCAGCAACCCACATGTCATACACTGTTTTTCAGCACACCAATGGCTTGTGGGTACCCTCTAACATGACCAAAAACAAAAATGTTTTGTTTAATGAAAGTGAATAACATACAGCTGTCCTGGATTGAATGCTTCTATGTTCCACTAGTAAATGCTTATTAACTCACCTTTCTAAAACACCAAAATGCAATGTTATATGCATTGTTCTATAAAATTTAGCAACAGAAAAATAAATCTAATTCTATTTTTGTTCAATTTTGTACCATTCTACAATTCAGGCACAAAATAACAAGAAATAAACCAGGTAATGGAACATGCAAAATATTTTTTACAGCACACAAAATTCTGTGCCTACCAGTGACCAATATGCAAAATTTAAATGGATAGTAATGGATGAAAATTCATGTATGTCTGATTAATCCTCCTAAATTATGGTTAATGTAGTGTTGTATATAAGTTGTATGTGATGTGCAGTTCAAAAGTAAATTAATTTTAAAGTATCCCCCTCCCGTCCCTTTTACCTATGTAATGCACTCCTCCTGCCGGTACTGACAGCACACAGTGAGGGACAGTCTTCAGTGAGCGTAATGATGATCCTGCCCTCTTTATCAAGGTGGGCAGGTTTTTCGTTATGCTCACAGCGAGAAGATTGTCCCTCGATGTGAGATGTCCGGTCATGCAACCAGATTCCACATCTGCAAGGAGGCGCATCCAAGAGGTAAAAGGGTGGGATGGGGATACTTTAAAATTGATTTACTTTTGAACTACAAGTCCCACACAACTTATATACAGCGCTACATGAACCATCATATAGGAGTATTAATTGGAGGTACATGTATTTGCATCTATTACTATCCCTTTAAACCCTTCTACCTATTACTAGAAAACACTGTGTCCTAATTATCAAACTGTAAATTAAATATTTTGTCACAGTCTGGTTTAATAAGCTGTGCTTGTTCGCCTATCAATTAGTAAGTACAGGGGTACACCATGGAAATACACAATTTACACAATATAGGTATTATCTGGTGTCAATGGAGGTGAACATATGTGTACACATAGGGTTATTGTAAGATTTCCAAGATAGTGGACTCTAGTCAGTATAGATGGGCAAAAACTTTCACCTGAAAATAAGGACTGTGTGAAAACTGTGAAAAATGCAGTTCTTCCTCTGCCCAAATACTGACTTCTCAGAGTGGTCCCTTTACTGGTAGCCATAGAACTAGGCAACATTAGACCCTCTAGATGCTGCCAGACTCATGGAAGTTGTAGTTTGGTAGTAGATGGAGGGCATCTCAGTGTCAATCATACACATATTGACTTTGAGCCATAATCCACCACATTGGTAGTCATAGAACCACACTTAGTGGCCACCAGCCTTGTTCCCCTCAAGAAATGCTGACCCCCACACCCTCCCCCTGAAATGGTAGCCATAGAACCACACATACTGATGTCATAGTGTCAGCCTTGTCCCACTGCACTGGTAGCCATAGAAGCAGGCATTTTGGATCTGGAACCCCCATCCCCCTGCATGAAATTTTGCAATCGATGGAAACTGGCAGAAAATTCCACGGGTTTAGTGAAAAAGTGGAATTTTGATGGGTTTTTATGCACTGGAATTTCCAGGGTTTCTGTGGACATTCTCAAGGGAAAAAACATGACTTTTTCCTCATCCCTACTACCCAGTGAAATTCTTAAAATATGAATATGAATATGTTCATGGCAAACAGGAGGGAGGTGCAGCATATTTGATGCACTGCTCTAATACAGGTTAATAAATAAAGTGAAGGAGAAGAGGGATGGGGTGAGACAGTGCATAAGCAATGATCTAAGCATAGTATTTTATTATGATCTTCAAATAATAAATATAAAAATAGACAAACTGACTTTAAAATAAAACTGTCAAGCTGAAAATAGAAAGGTTCAAATTGTAAAATGGTAATTACAATAAAATGAGCTCTAATTTGAAAAAGCTTTTCATGCAAGCAAATGATAAAATGTCCAAAGATTGCAATAATATAGTAAACAGTGGTGGGAGCAAGACATAGAGGGCTCGATTCTATTACCAGCGCTAAAACCGGCATTACAAGAAAAACAAGCAGCGTGAATTTTGCAAACATGTGCTACGTCGGTATTCTATTGCAGAACCGCAGTAAAACAAAACTGGCACATTCAGAGTAGTAACAAAACTGGCGATATCTGCTTTTATTCAACTACCGCTTACAAAAATTGTGCAAAATGTCAAAGCACAAGGAAATAGGTGTACGTTTGATGATAAAAAGGTCAAGTTCACTGTTAGATGTGTTCCCCACATAACAAAATCCGACATAGTTTGGCCCCTTTTAAAGTCCGATTTGCAGTGTTTTCTTTCACCAAATTAATTCGACAAATATTGTGCATTCGACATTTTAACTCCCCCTTTAAAATTCGACTTACAGCGCTCCCATGACTGTCCTTCACCACTTTAATTCGTCTAATATTGTTCTTATTCAACATTTTAACCCTTCCCCTTGAAAACTTGACTTACAGTGCTTTCTTTCACCACATTAATTCAACAAATATTGCTCCCATTCAACATTAACCATCTCCATTTTTATTTCAACATATAGTGCTCCCATTCGACATTCTTCTTTCTTCAATGTGAGCACTTATGTTGGAATAAAAATGGAGAAAGTATGTTGAATGGGAGCACTATATGTTTAAATAAAAATGGAGATGGTTAATGTTGAATGGGAGCACTATATGTTGAAATAAAAATGGAGATGGTTAATGTTGAATGGGAGCAAGTTACGTCGAATAAGAGAGAGGTTAATATGTCGAAGGGGGGCACTATATGTCAGATTCCAAACATGTTGGGCAGCATGAGGATAAACACCAGTGTGTGTTAGCTCCCATATACACTGCCTGACACCCCAAGCCTTTTTCCCTTGCTCAGGCAGTGCTCATTGGGATCTGTGGATAGCAGAGGGCAAGGGGAAAAGGCTGGAGAGGGTCAGACAGTCTACATGGGGATCTGTGGTTACCTTTGGGCAAGGGAAGAAGGATGGGGATGTCAGCAAGTATATATGAGGTTAACACACAATTTGTTAGACAGAAGACCTGTTCTCCTCTATGTGAATTATCAATGTGGATAATCAATGTGAACAATTTGAAACAACAATCTAAATACAGAATTTCTTAATAAAAGTCCCACTTACTTTGAAACCAATGTGAATCTGCATTGAGTTACTGGAAAGCAAGAAGACTGAAACAATGTTAGCCTCCTCCAACCTATCCCCACGGGCCACATATAGTTGTTGTATGACCTTGTTTACTTAAAGACATAGTGCAAGCAGCCAGGCTAGTAGCCCAAAAAACATGCCTTTAAAAACTTCTTAATAAACAAAAATGTGTTCTGTGCTATATAACATATATATAATTAAATAAGATATAGTGATAAAGCAGCTAAAATGAGGTAGAAAGTGCTAGGAAGCAAAAAGGAAAAAAAAATCACAGCGCTAGATCACTATATATAAAAGTGTAAACTTCAATAAGTAAATGAAGCAATTTTATTTGACATACACTGCCCTCCTTACATATGTATTGCATACATAGCTCTTTCAGTACCAGAGAGGTAACAACACATTGCTTTGCCTTTTTGTACCTTGCTTTCAATTTGATTTTTAAACCACTGAATGCTAGATAAGGCTCAACAGTATTGCTTCACAATGCTCGTGAAGAGATAAAAAGGCAAAATTCAAGCCCAAGCCAATCACAAGCCACAAAAATATCAAGGTCACTCCCAAAATGTATAAAAAGGCCCAAAAAACACCAAACACTGCCTGTGTATCACGTTCCATGAGCTAGTGCACAGGTCCCTAGAAGCGGAGGATATTAGAGCGAGCGAGAGGGGCAGTACAGTGGTGAGAGGGGTAGAGGCAGAGGATTTAGGAGTGATTTGCACAATTATTAAACACATATTACACTTTGGTACATATTGCACACATTGCATCCAAACACAACCACAAACACACATTTTGATTTATTAACACTAGACACATTTCTCTTTTTATTTATACAGTATGACTGAGTGAGAGTAAGGGACTGCTAGAGGGTGATTCTGATTGAGTGTTTGAGTGAGTGCCTGTGTGAGTGACTGTGTGTGAGTCAGTGCGAGGGAGAGGAGAGATGGCAGGGAGAGAAAGAGGAAGAAGAGTGGAGGCTGGAGGGAGAGGGAGAGGAGTGGAGGTTGGAGGGAGAGGAGAGTTGACAGGGAGAGGAGGCTGGTGGGAGAGGTGAGAGTATTGAAGAAAGTGTGCAGGGCAGCCCCGGGCAGGAAAGGAGGGGGAGAGGAAGAGAGGTGGGAGGAGGGGTACCCACCAAGAGACAAGCACACACAGAGCAGGGAGAGACATTCCAGTGGGATGGGGTGTGGGTTTCGGGGACACACACACATTCGGGGTCAGCTGAGGAAGGGCCTTCCATGTCACATGTCGAGGCTGCAGACGATAGGGACAGAGCCAGGGAGCGGAAGTATACTTATGAAGAGAACCTGGCTCTGGTCCTTGGGATCCTCGACAGAGAGAGGATCTTGTGTTCATCTGTGAGGGTCAGGAGCATCTCTGCCCATAAGAGGCAGGCGTGGCAGGAGGTGACTGACTTGGTCAATGGTGTGGGAGTCTGCAGGAGGACCGTGGATGGGCTGAAAAAATGGTGGATGGACTGCAAGAGGAAAGTGATGACATTGCACTCTACTGAAGGGGTACATGTGGTTGATCTCCATCCTCCATCACCTTTAATGGATGGGAGGAGCTGCTCCGTGGTAGCCTGTCTACCGCTGCGGTAGAGGGCATCCCTGGAGGATTGGACACAGGAGATCCTGGTAAGCAACCGTCTCTCTTCATCATTAGCTCCACATATCTGTTGTATTGTTCCCTGCTTCGGTGTTGTGAAAACTGGGATCTTGGTACATAGTTATCACGGTTCCCATGATCTCACTGTCACTCTCACTTGAGCTGCTCCCTTATTGGTTGAGCTTGTTTGGCCCGCCCCTGGTGACCTTTTTATTCTGGCCATTGGCACCTGTCAGGTGCCCTTTCGTGGTGTTCCAGAGCCAGTGTTGCAGTTGCTGTGTTCCAGTGTTCCTGATCTCCTGTGTACCGATTTGGCCTGTACTGACTACGCTCCTGTGTTCCTGTCCTGTGATCTGACCCTGCCTGGCTAACGTTCCTGCCCGTTGCTGATCTGGCTTGTCTGCAAATATCCTCAGTGATCTGACCCGGCCTGGATCACTTCCTGCTCCTGGACTTGTTCCGGCTTACTACTGTTCCAGTCTACAGCTCCTGTTGTCGCCTCAGCGACATTCTGATCTCTGCAGCGTGTGTGTCTGAGCCTTTCGAGATTGCTGCATTAACTCCTGTTGAGCCGTGTCTCCTGAGCTGAGCCTTCCGTTTCTCTGGTGCATTGTATTCAGTATAGCTGAGTCTCCTTTGCACTTGCTGTGCTATCTCGCTACTCATTGAGCCTCCGATCACTTGTACTGCCTTCACCTTCCTCGCTGTTACTGTTAACTCTTGCTGAGCCGTTACCTACACTGCTTCTGCTGAGTCGGCCGTGTTCTGGGCCTCGGTTGTCGGCGGATCAATTGTCATCTACAAAGCAGTAGTTCTCCATTAATGTGCCCGTGGGAGGCGCTATTGGCTCAAGCAGTGCAGCAACAGGTGGTCTCTGTTATACGCCCGTGGGGGCTATTGGCTCAAGCGATCCCGATACTGTTGGTCTCTGGTATACGCCCGTGGGGGCTATTGACTCAAGCTATCACGATACTGTTGGTCTCCGTTACAAGCCCAAGGGGCTATTTGGTTCACGCTCTTGCAGTACAACATCCTCCGTTATACGCCCGTGGGGGCTATTGGCTCAAGCATCCTGATACTGTTGGTCACCTTTACGCCCGTGGGGGCTATTGGCTCAAGCAATCTCGATACTGTTGGTCTCCGTTATGCCCGTGGGGGCTATTGGCTCAAGCGATCCCAATACTGTTGGTCTCCGTTATATACCCGTGGGGGCTAGCAAACAACTACCCTGCAGCTTCAGTCTCTGATTCAGCTCTATCCAGCAGCTCTGTACATATATGGACTTAAGGTGTTGTGTGATCTAGCACCTATTGCTGCCTCTCATCACCTAGGGCGTGCCTAACACCACATTTGAGACTGATGATTCTTTGTACTTAACTATTCATTGCCAGAAGCTGTCTATCTATTCTGTGACAGCATATGTATTAGCCCTGTTTCTGTATCCTGGTCCTGAGAAGGCCTACGTAGTCTATTGTCTGCTCAAGCGATCCCAATACTGTTGGTCTCCGTTATACACCCGTGGGGGCTATCAAACAACTACCCTGCAGCTTCAGTCTCTGATTCAGCTCTATCCAGCAGCTCTGTACATATATGGACTTAAGGTGTTGTGTGATCTAGCACCTATTGCTGCCTCTCATCACCTAGGGCGTGCCTAACACAACATTTGAAACTGATGATTCTTTGTACTTAACTATTCATTGCCAGAAGCTGTCTATCTATTCTGTGACAGCATATGTATTAGCCCTGTTTCTGTATCCTGGTCCTGAGAAGGCCTACGTAGTCTATTGTCTGCTATTCACAGTACTGCCTGTAGAGGGCAATCTTGTTATTGTTTTTTTTTTCTAATAAAACTGTGTTTTATTTTAATCCTCTGTCTAAGTGTCTGAAAAACCGTTACAATAGTTAGTGATATATGGACCCAGGCCCCTAACAGTGACAGACCACACATCCCAGCTCAGCTCATCCTTCTCATTGCCAGAGAGATATTCAACCCTGTCATGTGTTGGCTTCCACTCTGACAAGCATTAGGATGTAGCATTTTTTCAACCCCTTCAGTTCCACATTGCTCATACATGCTATTCACAATTGTGACAGTCAGACCCATCATGTAGTGACTGACACATGTGCAATGTGTGACAAGTTACAATGACTGAACTAGTGCCACAGACAGTTGTGCCAAAGTTAAAAAAGTAACCAATTTTTTGCCAGTTGTGGTCAATGTCACAGTGCAGAGTGAAGATAGTGATGCACCCACAAAATGCACCTCCTGGAGAATCAGTCAGTGTCAAACACATATGCAGCAGTGGGAGTACACTTTTCACAAAGCATGATGAAACCCTCAAATGAGAAGATGGAGTTTAAAGGATATTAACCCTTTGAGTTCCATAGGGGGTATGCTTTGCAATGATTTGCATGCCCCTTTGGCACTCAAAGGGTTAAGCCTGTTATAGGCTAAAACAGTCTTTCCATATGTCCAGGCTAGGGTCCAGTTATATATGATGTATGTCACAGCAGACCATGTTGTAACTGCACCTGCAACTAATTCCCTTTTTCATCCTCCATTTGCAGTGTCAGAGAGCCAGGGAGAAGCACAGCAGCTGTCAGAATGGGAGGAATACTCTGAAGAGGGACCTGCCCCTGTCCAGCTGCCCCCTCAGCCGGTGACCCTGCGGCCCCCTCAGCCGGTGATCCAGTAGCCCCCTTAGCCGGTGATCCAGTGCCCCCTCAGCCGGTGAACCAGCATCAGCAGGTGGACCAGCCACTGGATCTGTCACGGCCACATCTCCAGGAACTGGTCCCTGAGCCAAGTGGCTCATCTGGCTGGCTGCCTCCTGCAACATCACAGTGGGGTATGAGCTATGAATACCCTTGGCTGCCCCCGCAGATGTATCTCTACCTCACATACGGATCTAACATGGGGCCAATGGACCCAACCGTCTTCCCTCCAACACTGTACAGCACCCCTGCCCAACCAGCATGCAGTATGCCCCAGACCAGTCAGTGGCCACTGGCTCATACCCACACTGGGCTTTTGGGTGCACCACAAACACAGGCCAGATCTGCACAAGGGGAAATGATGGTTGTGGTGGGAGGAGGATCATCCATAGGAGAGCCACAGCCACAGCCTGATGTGGAAGGACTTTGTGTGGGGCACACTCATGGGCCACACCATCACCTGCCACTGCCACACCATTGCCTGCCACTGCCACTCCATCACCTGCCACTGCCACACCATTGCCTGCCACTGCCGCCCCACTACTGCCTGGGCTGCCACCTGGGGTACTAGCCCTGGATAGGGAATTCCTACAACTACAATGGCAGATGATGCGGGACAACAGGCAGCATCATCAGCAGCTAGAGGGCCAGGTGACTGCTTTGACACAGGAACTGTGGGAATTTAGGGCCCTCTTGGGCCAGGCGGTCATGGAGATGAGGGAGCACAACCAGCTCCTCACTCACCAGCAGTCAGTCTCCACACCCTCATCCTCCACCGCAACACCAGCCCGGACCCCAACACAGGGTGTGCCCCCAAGGAAGTCTGCAAGGCTGCAACAATCTGACCCCTCAGCCCCTCATGCCCCCCCCAGAAAAAAGGGAAGGAAGGAATTTTTAAAAGTTAATACACATCCCTTCCTTGTTAAGATGGTATCTGTGTTTTTCATTGTGGTTGTGCACTGTGATTGCCAGAGGCGTATCCAATGCATTGCAAACCAATACAATGAACACCACTCTGGCACTCCAGTCATTTGGGGTTAATATGTGTTGCATCACTGCAAAAAACAATTCTCAGCTGTTGCTGACCTTCATATTACCTGGGACTCATCAATATGGGGGACAGAGATGGGTCTCATGTAAGTTATGGGTCAACAACAACTGACGCACACACAGATTGTTACTTACATATGGGTCCATGCATATTCAGATTTCTAACACTGGGACAGTGTAGGGTCAATAAAACATGCTCCACAGATGACAGGATGGCAATATGCATGCTATCTGACATCTGACACAGGCAAACACACTAGCACAAATCAATCAGGTAACGATCACTTAGTCTGTGCATTCCCCAAACTACATCTCAAACATCCCAAAACGGCTTGTGTTCTTGATCCCTTCTGTATGTCACATGCAATGTTGTGTGCATCACAGGTGATGTGATTAATGGCCATGGAAGAATGATTGCTTCCAGAGCCTTTGTTGAGATCAGGTAACATGCTGCTCTGGAGTGCATTGATGTGTCCTGTCATAGCGTTGGTAATAATAGTATCTCCCTGTCAGTCTACACCCCTCGCATTCACTCCTTTACATTAATTTCCTCTGTCTGTCTCCTCCCTTGACTGTCAATATCCCTCCGTCTCCTTCCTTCTCTGTCACTCTGTCAGCTTCCCTTCCTCCAAATCTGTGTCTGTCTCCTTCCCATTTCCATTCACTAAGGGAGACCGACACGGGATGGAGACACACACAGAAGAGTGGGTCAGCAGTGTGGTGATGCATTAAGGTTTTATCAGATGGTGATGAACTTCTTCAGTGTGCTAAATTCCTGGTATATTTCATGGAGCCAATGCACTAAGAACTTACAGGTTGGTTAAATCTTGGTTCACTGGCTAGATGGAAGAGGCAAGGATTGTTCATCACACTGGAAGCGTCATCTCCACTTCATCACCTCTTCATAACACTTTGGTGTATTCCTCCCCCCAGTTTGTGTACGAAATAAATGGACAACTACAATGCTGAAAGTGAAAAATATTAAATTTACTTTAAATATATAAAAATAATAATAATAATAATAATAGCAGGAATAAAAACAGTAGTAACATTTTTGCCCCCGGAAACAGAGTCAGTGGGGACGCCGTCTTCCTCCCTTTGTGCGAGGCCCCTGTCTGCCCAGGTGGCCCCTACCACCACGTGCAGCAGGCAGGGCATTGCATGATGTCAGGCTGCTGTCCGCTGAGGAGATTATGGAGGTGGGGGCTGGACCTGGACGCATGCCTTGAGCATTCCAACATGTAAATGATGTAGGTGGAGGTGCATTGTAGAAATGCTTCAATTTTGAATTCTTCACCAATTGAGTTACAGTGAAAGAAACTTTTCTTGTGCTGAATATGTTCACAGGTTGTGTAGATTTTGTGTTCACATTTGTGTTCCCATTTAATTTTGTCCCGTAGGAGTCTTTTCCCTAAGTATTTGTTCGGTTTGGTTTTATTCACATCACTAGGTGCAAGTTTACTTTTGAGGTCTTTTGATTTTCAGTAAATAATCTCAGGTTTCTTTGGTAGTATTGGTTGCAGGATTTTGTCACCCTGAAGAATCAACCAGTGTTTTAGTATAATTTCCTCAATTTTGTGTCCATCTGTGTTAAATCTAGTGATGAACGGAATTCGTGGAGCTTTCTGTTTCTTTCTAGATTTGTTCTGGGTTTTTATGAGTTTCTCTCCTGAGGTGCCTAGTACTTTGTTGCAACCTTCAGTTATTTTATTTCTGAGTATCCTTTAACTTCTTTTTCAAATCATTTGCTTGTTCCAAAAAAGTACTATCTTCTGTGCAGGTTCTCCTTCAGCAATAAAACTGAATTAGGGGCACACTCTGGAGCCAGTGTGGATGGTGGGTGCTTGAGATGTGAATATAGCTGTTCACATCTACATTTTTTTGGTGTGTCCTGGTATAATATTGCCATTATTGTCAATGCTAAGTGTGAGGTGCGAGAATACCACCTCCTTCTTGCTATGGTGAATTTTAAACTCAGGTCGTTTTGAATTAGTTGGTAATAAATAAAGTCCATATTCTCCAAATATTTGTTATCCTTGCGTCTGACTCACCACTAAAATACCACAATAAGTTAATTCCAGAAGTGTCAGTTTATCACAGTTTTTCAATGCAAATCTTAGAAGTTTCCTTATGTACTCATTTTCTTTAAAGCAATGAAGAAACAGCTGGAAGACAAAGGTTGCCCACCTTGCATTAATATATTTCATGATGCAGTCTATCAATTTAATTAGTTATACTGGTTTCTGTTTTCACAATTTTTATCACTTATTTAATTAAATTAACTGGATGTTTGAGGTCTGCTATGCCAAAACTCATATAAAAGATCACTACAGTTTACAACTCTATGACCAAACAAATAAAGGTTGTATCTGTCTCTATCAAATACAGACTGATGTCCATATTAAACAAAAAAAGAAGCATTTACACAAAATGAATTAAACAGAATAATTTAAATTGTTTTTAAAAGTACCTTTAAAGTATACTCAAAATAAAAGAGGAGAGACAAGATAGTATATGGCTAAATATAATCTGGTGTCTCAAAAGTTTATCGAATTGATTATTCTTTTAACCCCTTAAGGATGACCGATTGTGCATGCACCTTACTTAAGGACCACAGACCTTTTGTTTTTGTGGCATCCGGTTCCGGGCTCCCCAGTCGGTGTGCAGCCACGCAGGGAGCCTGGAATTCTATGACAGTCATGGCACATCATGGTTCCTTAAAGCAAAACAACCCATGACATGCCAGGACCATCAAGGGTCGTTAAGAGGATTAATTAATTTCTGTATGTTCCTGAACCAATACAAAATACATACGATGTGAAAATCACTTATGACAGTTACATCTTAACTGAAAATTATACAAAATATTATTGAATTTGGTTGATTTTTTTTTTTTAAAGCACAGAACATTGAAACCATAGAGGTTTGCATGTAAACTGACCATAACAATGTTATCAGGCTCTTATTTTAAAAAAGGAAAGCCTAAGGTTGTAAAAAGTCTTTAGTTTGAAAAGTATCACTAGGGTTGGGAGAACATTTTTGCCACAAAACCAAAACATGTGAAAAATGCCACTTTTCACCATTCACGGGAATGCCTGTAAAAAGTTATGTTTTTGGCTTTAATTCAGTGAGTTGGAATTAATTATAATAAGTTTAGTTTCTCACATATGTAGATTTTCCCTCATGTATTCCCAGCTCAGTATAAAATAAACTGTAGGTTTCTTGCATTATTAGTGTGTGTAGGAAGAGAGAGATAAATATCCTGAAAGCACAGGCCCCCACAGCCTTGTCTTACTGGTAGCCATAGAACCACACATACTGAGCTCCCAGCCTTGTCCCACTGGTAGCCATAGACACACATATGTTGAATCCCAGGCTTTGTTCCACTGCACTTGTAGAAATAGAACCACACATACTGAACCCCTAAGCCATGACCCCCTGCACTTGTAGCCATAGAACCACATATACTGACCCCCAGCCTTTCCCACACTCCACTGGTAGCCATTGAACCACAACTACTGACCTAGCCTTGACCCATTACACTTACAATGTAACAAGCTTGTCAGGCAGCACTAGTCACAGGGAAACACAGTGAAACATAATATAAGACTCACTAGAGCCATATCTCGATTCCTTAAGGTGCCTACTCACATAGACTCCCAACCAGCCACCATGAATGCAAAATAGGAAATGAATTACACACTTGGAGTTCAAGAAGATCATGAAGTAAAAACATTTCTTTATTAAATGCAAAGTTGCAAAGACATACCAAGCACTTCCATTGTACTCGTTTTGCACACAATCGTGCTTACTCATAGACTCGTATGCATTCCTCTGCAACTCAAAGAGTTAAGAAATTATCTATGGCATTATTCATTGATGTTTCCTATTGAAAGTACAAAATATTTTGCAATATTTTGTAAATCGTTAACCAGAATAAGAGATTAAAATTCATATGTAGATAGAAGCACACAATGTTGTTTTACAGATATTGCTTGTAATCTGTCCAACTGTTGAAACTAAAATGCTTTGCTTGTTTTAATAATCCAGTCAAATGAAGGATAAGAAAAAGTGGAGTCTCTGAAAGGTAAATAGCAACAGTGGTGGGGGAATATGAGTATAGATATTAAAGTGGAGAAATGGGATGAAGAGGTTGGAAAGAGTTGATTGCGAAAGTCATGAGAAGGCGGTATTAATTAGGTCTTTATCGTTACGTAACTATGACTATGTTCTGATGTCAGGTAGTTGAAATGCTTCTCAGCATAACAGCTTCCTTGTCTGTGTGCTGACCTGATGAATGACACAGAGGGAAGGGAGTCATGTTTCTGTCATTCAGTAGGTCAACACACATGATTAACTGCAGCTAAATAAGTAGAAATAAGTAATTTAATCATTGGAATGGTAAGGCAGGAATGAAACAAACTCATTGCCTTTTTCCCTTTAAAACAGGAAAGATACATTTTTGAAATGTATGTATTCTAATCTTTTCCCTGAATATTATTATATATATATTATATTATTATATTATTATAATGAAGGAGTTAATTGCACTTTTGTAAATGTTTACATTAAAATTGATGGCATTTAATAACTACACCATGATGGGTTATCTCACAGAAAACATTCCTTATATTTCATCAATATTTAATTATTACAACAGAATAGTGTACTTAACATATTAGTGTATGTGCATGTATTTGTAGATAGATAGTGTACTTTGCATATTAGTGTGTGTGTGTGTGTGTGTGTGTGTGTAGATAGATAGATCTAAGCATTATTCCCCAGTAGTTAATTTAATTAGGTCAATAACCTTATATAGTGTTAGCTGAAGAAATAATGCCAGTATGTGTGTGTATATATCCCAACTGGATATATATATATATATATATATATATATATATATATATATATATATATATATGTGTGTGTGTGTGTGTGTGTGTGTGTGCTGGATATATATATATATATATATATATATATATATATATATATATATATATAATCTCAACAAACAAGTAATCACGGCACCCTGTCTATCCAAAGATCCACCTGTAAAAAGGTTAAAAAATCATCCCAATATGTAATATAAGGAAAACGCTACAACCATCTGCATATAACAATATTTATTGTGTAACGATAACATAAAAATCCAAAAAATTCTCAGTAACAACTGAAGACATCTTCAATCATAACTAAAATGTCCATATAGCACTATATCACTTGAAGCAATGACTTGAGAGCTCTGTAGATGTGATATTTGCACATAAAAAGTCACTTTCCACCTACCCGCTGTATCAGTATAGGATTTTTATGTTACTGTTACACAATAAATATTATTGTTATATGCAGATGGTTGTAGTGCTCTCCATATATTACATATTGGGATATATATATATATATTATAATATATATTATACCACACCCATTGGTCGATGCCTTATCATGGCTGGGGTGTTTGCATGTGTCAATGTTATACCATTGGGAGCATATATTCCTGGCAGGGTCACCCAATCAAAGCTACGACACCAGACCTAATTGATCCAAAATGCACCAACCCACAATGTGCCAGAGTGGCAGATTATGGTCCATTCCCTCAAAAAACAATAACATTTCCATAATTTCCTGGAGACTTGTAAACTACTTCCTGTGGCAGCAGGAAGACAAGCTCAATGGCAGAGGATGCTAAAAATCACTGGCATCTATCAGACTGACTTTGGTATTTAGATATTGGAATGTTTAACATTCAATGAGTACGGTTTCATGCTTAGAGGAACCAGTACAAAAACTGAATAACATCAGGTGAAGATTTACTCAAATTAATAGATCACACTGGCTATACTCTAAAGTAACCAGTGATGATCCATGTGGAGGAATCAGATAACAAAAAGAGTGACAGATTCCGTTGTAAAGGTCTTAAGTGTTTATGAAAGAATTGCTTCCTTCCTATGTGATTAAACTAACAGTCGCAATGTTATTCAATTCAATTCAATTAAGTTTATGCCCCTATAAGTAGCACCTACAAGACATTGAACTGAAAAAAATATGGTAGAGGCAACCAACTGATTGAATTTGTAGACGAACAAAATGTATATATTATTAATTAATTCTACAAGAAAAAAGGCCCAGAGAAAATGGACATGGAAAAGTCCTAATGATAATAGAAGTGAAATACTTGCAAATAATAAAATATTCACTGACTGCTCAGTCTTAAATATTTTTTTTTTCAAAAGTTTATTAAAGAATAAAGACATTACATATAAAGCAACGAGTGTGCATAAAACAATGGCAATGACAGATAGTAGTACATGTCAAAAATCCACATATAAGACATTTGACGTAAAATAGTGTCAAGCACAATATATATAAAGCCCTATAACATTAGCAAAAACCAGTACAAGATAAGAATATAAATCAGACAGCCTTACACTTATGATTATATAGCATATATCAGTAATTCTCAGCAAAGAACAGATATATATATATATATATATATATATATATATATATATATATATATATATACGCATGACAAGACAGCTTATCATCTTACAAATCGTTGGAATGAAATGGAGGAGAAAGATAAGAAGAAAGTATAGCAACCTGCTTGGATGGCTGCAAAGTTAGTGAGGATAAGAAATGATATACCACATTAGAGTGTGTGCTAGTTCAGTAGACTTCCAATAGTCAGAAATTATAAATGATAGCCAAACTTAAGGCAGTAACCACATTTGTACATATAAGGTCCCCAGGATCAGGATGGTAATAGACTAAGTAGTGAAAATGCTAACCACACACAACAGGCCAATTACTGTATCACTAAATCACCCTCTTTGGAAAGGAAAGAAGAAAAGGAGTCCAAGCAGGATATGAGAAGCGTAGAGGCAGCAGTGCATACATACAAAGATACCGAGATAATAGGGAAAGGGAACGAGAAAATCAGGATAAGGGCAGATAGAGGTAAAAACAAAAAACGTGAACAGAGGAAAACAGACCTAATAGGCCTGAACCCCTGTGGTACAAGCACGTAGTGGCAAAATGCCGTGGGGGGGGGTTATAAACACACAATAAGATGGACATAAAACAGATCAAACATTCATCAAAAATAAGGCAATAAACTGCAGATAAAATAGGAAGCATTCTGCTCAACATTCTCCCATGGAAAACTCCAGCAAGGGTCGCAGAATGGGAATTAAGCTATCCCGATCTGGGAGCTATAACGTGCTGGTTAAACCATACTTAAAGAAGTAATACACACAAAAACATAGCAATAAGTTAGCGAACATTTGAAATAAGGACTCTACTCAGAGAGTCACCAAAATTTGAGCAGTGAGAAAACACGTCCCCACTCAAATGGAGGCACATCCCCTCTCCCCCAAACATCACAAATTATAAAAATAGGAAGCAGGTTCTTAGAAAAATTTATAGCAACAGCCTGCTGGGGTCGACCACTCCCCGGGCCCTAGGGAGGATCCACCAACAACCCGCGTCCCCCAAAAGAATGATAAGTCTGAGGTCTCCATCCAGATACAGTTCAAGGCCATATACACAGAGTCCCAAGAAATGTAACTGTAAAGAAAGGTAACTGGAGCAAAACAGAAGAACTTCTAGGCAATATACAGTTCTGGGATCATTTCGCTTGGACCAGAATAGTGAAGGTTATCTCAGAAATCCCCGGGTCCCAAGGAGAAGAGATCCAGATCATCTTTATATCCTCCAGGAGGCAGGACAAACCAGCATTTACCGACTTGCAATAGAGAAACTTATCTAACCTCCGCTGAAGAGAAGCTTCCACATCCTATAGTATGGTGTGAGGTATGGGAACCAAACTGACCTCCTTCGCTACTTCATTATGAGATCCAGGTAAGTTCTCGGTATAAAGAGTAACTCACCGGGATTCCTTCTTCATGATAGTCATGTTGACGGATAAGTGCTCGGGAGTCTCCGCTGAGATACATGCCAGATTACCCAGTGGTGCAGAAGGAAGATCCGGGGCCTCAGCCCTTAGAGCCGTGGACAAAGCATCTAAATCCGCCAATCCTGGGCTGGGCTGAATGGTCACCAGCTCCTCCCGGATAGCAGCTCTAAACTCTTGTAGGAAAGCCAGAAGATCTGCCCTAGTTGCCAGAGGAGCGATATCTTCCCGCTTCAGGAGGTTCGCAACCGCCATGTTGGCCCGTTGTAGCATAGGGATCTTCAGAGCATAAAAAGGATTACCCTAAATCCAGCTTCTTCAGTCTTAAATAATTTTAAAGTTGAAAGTGTCCATCGTCTAGTGAGAGCAAAAATCAAAATTGTAATATTAGAAACAAGGAGAATCTATAGACATCTGCAAGACTATGTCATGATTCTCTGGGTTTTCCTGTCTTTACCAGGTATTCTGGTTCTCTTACCTGAATCTTGTTTTCCCTGCTGTTCATAAGCAGCCTTGGGATTTTTCCTTCCCAAATGCAAGACTTTACACTTTCGTTCATTAAATTTCATAGTCCATTTGTTTGGTCAATCTGCCATTTTATGTAAATCCATCTCTAGAGAGAAAATATCCTGTTCTGAATTAATTATCCTGCACAATTTAGTGTTCATCTGCAAATATTTATATCTATATATATATATATATATATATATATATATATATATATATATATTATATATTATATGTCGGAAGTATGGCTTTTTGGCTGCAAGTCTTCCATGAAGACCACTTCTGATCAGATTTCCTCAGACAGTAGATGGGTGTACCAGGATCCCAATGGTTTCTGCCAATTTTGAGCTGATGGCACTGCTGGATATCTTCCGAATGTGAAGGGAAGTAAGCATGATGTGTCTTTCATCTGCTGCACTAGGTTTTCTTGGCCAACCACTGCATATACGTTCCTCAGTGTTGCCTGTTTCTTTGCACTTTTTGAAAAGAGCTTGGACAGCACATCTGGAAACCCCTGTCTGCATTGAAATTTCTGCCTGGTAGAGATCTTGCTGATGCAATATAACTACTTTGTGTCTTGTTTCAGTGCTCAATCTTTCCATGGTGTCTGACTTTTGAAATTAAACCGTCTTCAGAAACGTCCCCTTGTTAGCAGAGTTTGGCTGTTCCTCACCCAGTTTTATTCCTCCTACACAGGTATTTGTGTTTCCATTAATGATTGTGTTTTAACCTACATATTCAATCGATGATCATTGGCCCCTTTTTGGTTTAATTGTTTAATCATACACCTGACTATATGCTTACCAAATCCCTGACTTTGTGGAAGTGTACCTAGAAGAATTGATACTGTTTTGACGGCAAAGGGTGATCACACCAAATATTGATTTGATTTAGATTTTTCTTCTGTTCACTCACTATGCATTATGTTAATTGATAAAAATAAACTATAAACATGTCTAGTTTTGAAAGCATTCTTACTAGTGATGAGCGAGCACCCCAATGCTCGGGTGTTCGGGTGCTCTGACCGAGCACCCCCTGAGGCTCGAGTGCTCGGCCGAGCACCCGAGCCCCATTGAAGTCAATGGGAGGACTCGAGCATTACACCAGGCACCCCCTGCTCTGATGAGGGGAGGGTGCCTGGTCCATAGGAAAAGGGCAGAAAAGGATGGAAACACCACAGAAATGGTTCAGGGACAGCATAGGGAGGATGTCTGGATGCATCTTGGACTCTAACATCGCTGCTGGGAACGATCTTTCGCCCGTAGTACGCCATTTTTACAGACTGAGCGTAAAACACACAAAAAGGAAAATAAAAACGACTTTAGGCGAAAAATTGTTACCAAACAATATTTGCTGTATATTTACTTGTATATCATCTGCAAATTCTCCCAAAAATTTCCTTGATTTTCAGAACTGAGGCCATGATTAAGAGGGAAACGTGCGCAGAGGCAAATTCTCCCAAAAATTTCCTTGATTTTCAGAACTGAGGCCATGATTAAGAGGGAAACGTGCGCAGAGGCAAATTCTCCCAAAAATTTCCTTGATTTTCAGAACTGAGGCCATGATTAAGAGGGAAACGTGCGCTGAGCTGACCATCTAAAACATTATGGGTGAGGGTCTGCTGCAGAGCTGACCATCCTAAACATTATATGCGAAGGCCCGCTAGTGAGCTGACGCTATAAAACATTATATGAGAGGGCCCGCTAGAGAGCTGACCCAATAAAACATTATATGAGAAGGCCCGCTGGTGAGCTGACCTATATAAAAATTGTCAAACAGGGCCCGCTGGTGAGCTGGCCCTATATAAAAATTATATCACAGGGCCCGCTGGTGAGCTGGCCCTATATAAAAATTATAGCACAGGGCATATGGAAGAGGAGGAGGAGGATGAGAAGATTAAGAGTCAACCATATACCCGTTTTTTGGGTGGAAGGGGTGAATGGGAATACAGAGTATTCACATCATTGTAAATAACATATATAAAGTGAGTTTATGTTCCCCCGCGGCTTTCCTCCAGTGGAGTGGAGAAGTCAGGGGAAATCCAGGCCTTGTTCATTTTTATAAGTGTCAACCTATCAGCATTGTCGGTGGAAAGGCGGATACGCTTATCTGTTATGATGCCACCAGCAGCACTAAATACCCGCTCAGACAGAACGCTGGCGGCAGGGCAGGCCAGCACCTCCAAGGCGTAGAGTGCCAGTTCATACCACGTGTCCAGCTTGGACACCCAGTAGTTGTAAGGCACAGAGGGATCATTGAGGACGCTGACACGGTCTGCTACGTACTCCTTCACCATCTTCCAAAACTTTTCCCTCCTTGTGACACTAGGCTGCGCATCAGGGTGAGGGTGCTGGCGGGGTGTCATGAAGGTGTCCCACGCCTTGGAGAGTGTTGCCCTGCCTTTCTCGGAACTGCTGTGTGCTCCCCTTTTCTCCCCTTCTCTGTTGGCCAAGGTAGCACGTACTCTGCCGCCAGCGTTGTCAGATGGAAAATTTTGGAGCAATTTTTCAACAAGAACCTTCTGGTATTGCACCATTTTGCTTGTCCTCTCCACCGGAGGAATGAGAGATGAGAAATTCTCTTTGTAGCGGGGGTCCAGAAGGGTGAACACCCAGTAATCCGTGTTGTCTAAAATGCGTATAACGCGTGGGTCACGGGAAAGGCAGCCTAACATAAAGTCAGCCATGTGTGCCAGAGTACCAACAGTCAAGATTTCGCTGTCCTCACCAGGAGGATGACTCTCAATATCCTCATCCTCTTCCTCCTCTTCTGCCCACCCACGCTGAAGAGATGGAACTAAAGTTCCATGGCTACCCTCTGTAGCGGAGGCAACCATGTCTTCCTCCTCCTCCTCCTCCTCCTCCGCCTCCTCCAATTGTCGCTGAGAAGACGAAGTGAGGGTGCTCTGGCTATCACCTTGTGTAAGCTCTTCCTCCCCCATTTCCACCTCTTCCACATGCAAAGCGTCGGTTTTAATTGTGAGCAGCGAGCGTTTCAGTAGACACAGAAGTGGGATGGTTACACTGATAATAGCGTTATCGCCGCTCACCATCTGTGTCGATTCCTCAAAATTGCGTAAAACCTCGCAGAGGTCTGACATCCATTCCCACTCCTCACTTCTGATTACAGGAAGTTGAACGGAGAGGCGACGACCGTGTAACAGCTGGTACTCCACTACTGCCCTCTGCTGCTCACAAAGCCGGGCCAACATGTGGAAGGTGGAGTTCCAGCGCGTGCTCACGTCACACAGCAGCCGGTGAGCTGGCAATTGTAAGCGCTGCTGCAGCTTCAACAGGCCGGCCGAAGCTGTAGATGACTTACGGAAATGTGCACACACGCGGCGCACCTTGGTCAAGAGATCATGCACATTGGGGTAGGTTTTTAGAAATCGCTGAACCACTAAATTAAATACATGCGCTAGGCATGGTACGTGTGTGAGCTTGCCGAGCTCCAAAGCCGCCACCAAGTTACGCCCATTATCACACACAACCATGCCTGGTTGCAGGTTGAGTGGCGAGAGCCACTGCTCGGTCTGGTGACTAATCCCCTGCAACAGCTCTGAGGCCGTGTGCTGTTTGTCCCCAAGGCAGATCAGCTTCAGCACGGCCTGTTGACGCTTCCCCACTGCAGTGCTACACTGCTTCCAGCTACTGGCTGATGGGGGAGTGGCGCTGCGTGTAGAGAATTCGGAGGTGGAAACGGAGGAGGAGGAGCCAATAACGTAGGTGCTGGCGGAAACCCTGATGGAGGTAGGGCCCGCAATCCTCGGCGTGGGTAGCACCCGTGCCATCCCAGGGTCCGAGTCGCTCCCAGCCTCCACGACATTCACCCAGTGTGCCGTCAGGGAAATGTAGCGTCCCTGGCCACAAGCACTTGTCCATGTGTCAGTCGTTAAGTGGACCTTCCCAGTAACTGCGTTGGTCAGGGCACGGGTGATGTTACGGGACACATGGTGGTGTAATGCGGGGATGGCACA
The DNA here is from genome assembly GCA_037306005.1 of Rhinophrynus dorsalis. Taxonomy (NCBI): domain Eukaryota; kingdom Metazoa; phylum Chordata; class Amphibia; order Anura; family Rhinophrynidae; genus Rhinophrynus; species Rhinophrynus dorsalis. The sequence goes on along the minus strand of CM074719.1, from coordinate 436,936,868 downwards.
CCGGGAAAAGTAGTGGCGGCTGGGGACCGCGTACCGAGGGACAGCTGCTGCCATCAGGCTGCGGAAGGACTCAGTGTCCACAAGCCTAAATGGCAGCATTTCGATGGCCAGTAATTTTGAAAGGTGTGAGGTTAGTGCTCTGGCCTGTGGGTGGGTGGCTGGGTACTTTCTCTTGCGCTCAAATGCCTGGGGTAACGACATTTGGACGCTGTGCTGGGACAGGGAAGTGGATGTGGTCGCTGATGGTGCTTCAGATGGTACAGGTGCAGGGCGGGAGGTATGCGGGCCTGCACCTTCGACAGGCGATTGGCCGGCACCGAAAACAGGGGAAGAGGAGGCAGTGGTGTGGCCTGCAGACACAGATGGGCGATCCAGGCGTTCCTCCCACTTACTACGGTGCTTGGATGCCATGTGTCGGATCATGCTGGTGGTGGTGAGGTTTCTAGTGTTCATGCCTCGGCTCATTCTGGTGTGGCACAGGTTGCAAACTACAATTCTTTTGTCGTCCGCACTTTCCTTAAAAAAACGCCATACCGCGGAACACCTACCCTTTGGCAAGGGAGATTTACGCAAGGGGGTGCTCCGTGGAACATTTGCGGGCCGGTTTGGTGCAGTCCGCCTTCTTTCTGTAGCCACACCACTGCCTCTTCCAGCCTGTTGCGGTGCTGCAGATGGCTCACCCTCAGGACTGCTGTCATCGCTCGGCTCTACACCTTCCCAGGTGGGGTCAGTCACCTCATCGTCCACCAAGTCCTCCTTCACTTCCTCACTCTGATCATCCTCCTCAAGTCTTGATCCCACCACATACTCAGTCATTGACAACTGTATAACATTCTCCTCAACAAGGTCTTGAGACGGAAATAGTGGTTGATTTAATGGCAACTGTGTCTCATCATCATCATCATCATCCACTACTTCCTTTGACCTTAAATGTCGTTCACATCTGTCATCTTCTTGTGATTGGGTAGCCTCTAGAGGTTGTGAATCAGGGCACAAGATGTCATGTTCCTCTGCAAGCGTGCTTGGAGAGAGGGTCAAATGAAGGATTGGTGATGAGACGAGCTCCTCACTATATCCCAGTGTGGGATCACTTCTTTGACCAGACCGTGTATGGTGGGAGGAAGGATGATCAGAGTGAGGATTATTTTGACCAGACTCTTGGCTACTGAGAGTGGACTTGGTGGAAGACAGGGTGGTGCTTAACCGACTGGAAGCAGTATCAGCTGTCATCCAACCGACCACCTGTTCGCAGTGGTCGGACCTCGAGAGTGATGTCCTGCGACGCCCTGTAAAATTACACATGAAGCTAGGTATGGTGGATGTCTTTCTTTCTTGTGCTCTGGCACCAGGCACAGTTTCTCCGCGTCCTGACCCGCGCCCTGAACTATCAGGATCACGTCCACTTCCCCGTCCCTTTTTACCCGCCTTCTTCATCTTACACGGAATATGTGACTTTAATATTTGAGTTTGAAAACTTAACAGTATTTCTTACTATTCTGCAACTGTGCAGAGTACACAGAATAGGCTGCTAAACGGCGGTGATACACACTGAATGGAATATGTGACTTTAATATTTGAGTTTGAAAACTTAACAGTATTTCTTACTATTCTGCAACTGTGCAGAGTACACAGAATAGGCTGCTAAACGGCGGTGAAACACACTGAATGGAATATGTGACTTTAATATTTGAGTTTGAAAACTTAACAGTATTTCTTACTATTCTGCAACTGTGCAGAGTACACAGAATAGGCTGCTAAACGGCGGTGAAACACACTGAATGGAATATGTGACTTTAATATTTGAGTTTGAAAACTTAACAGTATTTCTTACTATTCTGCAACTCTGCAGAGTACACAGAATAGGCTGCTAAACGGCGGTGAAACACACTGAATGGAATATGTGACTTTAATATTTGAGTTTGAAAACTTAACAGTATTTCTTACTATTCTGCAACTGTGCAGAGTACACAGAATAGGCTGCTAAACGGCGGTGAAACACACTGAATGGAATATGTGACTTTAATATTTGAGTTTGAAAACTTAACAGTATTTCTTACTATTCTGCAACTCTGCAGAGTACACAGAATAGGCTGCTAAACGGCGGTGAAACACACTGAATGGAATATGTGACTTTAATATTTGAGTTTGAAAACTTAACAGTATTTCTTACTATTCTGCAACTGTGCAGAGTACACAGAATAGGCTGCTAAACGGCGGTGAAACACACTGAATGGAATATGTGACTTTAATATTTGAGTTTGAAAACTTAACAGTATTTCTTACTATTCTGCAACTCTGCAGAGTACACAGAATAGGCTGCTAAACGGCGGTGACACACACTGAATGGAATATGTGACTTTAATATTTGAGTTTGAAAACTTAACAGTATTTCTTACTATTCTGCAACTGTGCAGAGTACACAGAATAGGCTGCTAAACGGCGGTGAAACACACTGAATGGAATATGTGACTTTAATATTTGAGTTTGAAAACTTAACAGTATTTCTTACTATTCTGCAACTGTGCAGAGTACACAGAATAGGCTGCTAAACGGCGGTGAAACACACTGAATGGAATATGTGACTTTAATATTTGAGTTTGAAAACTTAACAGTATTTCTTACTATTCTGCAACTGTGCAGAGTACACAGAATAGGCTGCTAAACGGCGGTGAAACACACTGAATGGAATATGTGACTTTAATATTTGAGTTTGAAAACTTAACAGTATTTCTTACTATTCTGCAACTCTGCAGAGTACACAGAATAGGCTGCTAAACGGCGGTGACACACACTGAATGGAATATGTGACTTTAATATTTGAGTTTGAAAACTTAACAGTATTTCTTACTATTCTGCAACTGTGCAGAGTACACAGAATAGGCTGCTAAACGGCGGTGAAACACACTGAATGGAATATGTGACTTTAATATTTGAGTTTGAAAACTTAACAGTATTTCTTACTATTCTGCAACTGTGCAGAGTACACAGAATAGGCTGCTAAACGGCGGTGAAACACACTGAATGGAATATGTGACTTTAATATTTGAGTTTGAAAACTTAACAGTATTTCTTACTATTCTGCAACTGTGCAGAGTACACAGAATAGGCTGCTAAACGGCGGTGACACACACTGAATGGAATATGTGACTTTAATATTTGAGTTTGAAAACTTAACAGTATTTCTTACTATTCTGCAACTGTGCAGAGTACACAGAATAGGCTGCTAAACGGCGGTGATACACACTGAATGGAATATGTGACTTTAATATTTGAGTTTGAAAACTTAACAGTATTTCTTACTATTCTGCAACTCTGCACACTACACAGAATGTGCTGCTAAACTGCGGCGAAGCACACTGAATGGAATATGTGACTTTGATATTTTAGTTTGAAGACTTAACAGTATTTCTTCCTATTCTGCAACTCTGCACAGTACACAGAATGTGCTGCTAAACTGCGGCGAAGCACACTGAATGGAATATGTGACTTTGATATTTTAGTTTGAAGACTTAACAGTATTTCTTCCTATTCTGCAACTCTGCACAGTACACAGAATGTGCTGCTAAACTGCGGCGAAGCACACTGAATGGAATATGTGACTTTGATATTTTAGTTTGAAGACTTAACAGTATTTCTTCCTATTCTGCAACTCTGCACAGTACACAGAATGTGCTGCTAAACTGCGGCGAAGCACACTGAATGGAATATGTGACTTTGATATTTTAGTTTGAAGACTTAACAGTATTTCTTCCTATTCTGCAACTCTGCACAGTACACAGAATGTGCTGCTAAACTGCGGCGAAGCACACTGAATGGAATATGTGACTTTGATATTTTAGTTTGAAGACTTAACAGTATTTCTTCCTATTCTGCAACTCTGCACAGTACACAGAATGTGCTGCTAAACTGCGGCGAAGCACACTGAATGGAATATGTGACTTTGATATTTTAGTTTGAAGACTTAACAGAATGTGCTCTAATCTGCAACTTTGCACACTAAACAGAATGTGCTCTAATCTGCAACTTTGCACACTAAACAGAATGTGCTCTAATCTGCAACTTTGCACACTAAACAGAATGTGCTCTAATCTGCAACTGTGCACACTAAACAGAATGTGCTCTAATCTGCAACTTTGCACACTAAACAGAATATTTTTTTTTTTTTTTTTTTTGTTTTTTTCCCCCCACACAAAATAACCTGCTGCCCCCACACACAGTAGTCCTAAAAAGGACTTTTGGTTCTTTTTTTTCACAAATTTGGTTTTTTTCCTCCCTACACTGCCTTTCCCTTCCTATCCTCAGCTCTCCCTGGCTAAGACTGAGCCGAACTCGATGGTCAGGTGCTATACAGCACCTGACCACGGGTTCTGGCCAGCCAATCAGTGTAATGCCAGCAGCCAACATGGCTGCTGGCATTACACCGATGTCAGAGCCTCCCTGCACGTTTATTGGCTGCGCAGCAGCCGCAAAACGTGCGGAGAGGAGACCCGAACATGGCGGGCGAGCACATGCGGTACTCGTACGAGTACCGCCATGTGCCGAGCAGAGCGATGCTCGAGCCGATCCGAGCATCGGCCGAGCATGCTCGCTCAACACTAATTCTTACTTTACAGCATTATTTCACATCTGCCTAAGACTTTTGCACAGTACTGTAAATGTGTGTATAGATAGATATACATAGTAACATAGTAGATAAGGCTGAAAAAAGACATACGTCCATCAAGTCCAGCCCATGCCAATAACACCCCTGTTGATCCAGAGGAAGGCAAAAAAAAGCCCTCTGGAGCAATTTCCAATGTAGTCCCAAGTGTGTGTGTGTGTGTGGGGGGGGGGAATTATTCCTTCCTGACTCCAATTGGTAGTAAAATAGTTCCCCGGATCAATATACTATTTGCTTTGAAGCCATCTGTCATAATTGTCAATATTGTTCTGTGCTAGATAGGCATACATTGCTTTTTTGAATGCAGTTGCACTATCTGCAAGCACCACATCCCGAGGCAAAGAATTTCATAGCCTTACCGCCCTTACTGTAAAGAATCCCTGCCAATGTTTTAGTTGAAAGCGCCTTTCCTCAAGTCTTAATGGATGACCTCTTGTTCTTAGCTCAGCTCTTTGCATACATAATTCATTGGATAGTTCTTTGTATTTGTAAATGGTAATCATATCACCCCTTAGATGTCTCTTCTCTAATGTAAAGAAACCCAGTTTGGCTAGTCTCTCTTTATAACTCAGATCCTCCAATCCCTCTATCAGTTTTGTTGCACGTCTCTGCACCTTTTCCAGTTCAGTAATGTCTTTTTTTAGAACAGGCACCCAAAATTGTACTCTATATTCTAGATGAGGCCTAACCAAGGATTTATACAGAGGTAGGATAATATTAGCACCCCTTGCTTCTACACCTCTTTTTATGCAGGCTAGTACTCTATTTGCTCTTGCAGTAGCTGAGTGACTCTGCACACTGCTGTGAAGTCTATTGTCTATCAGTACATCTAAATGTTTCTCTAATGAGGATTTCCCAAGTTGTTTCCCATTTAGAGTATATGTAGCAAGTTTGTTTCTACAACTCAAATGCATAACCTTACATTTATCTACATTAAATGACATCTGCCATTTTTCTGCCCATTCACTTAGTTCATCTAAATCCTTCTGTAGGGAAAAAACATCAAGCTCTGTATGTATTTCCTTACATAGATTAGTGTCATCAGCAAAGATTGAGATGCTACTTTCAATTCCCACTTCTAGATCATTAATAAACAAATTAAAAAGCATTGGTCCCAGGACTCAACCCTGCGGCACCCCACTTATAACCCTAGACCAATTTGAAAAAGTTCCATTTACAACAACTCTCTGACATCTATCATTTAACCAGTTCTCAATCCATTTACAGATAACACATCCCAAACCTAAGCCTTTTAATTTATGCAGTAACCTGTTGTGAGGCACTGTGTCAAAGGCTTTTACAAAATCCAAGTATACTACATCAATAGCAATTCCCCTGTCCAAATTACTACTCACTCTTTCATAAAATGCAAGTAAATTAGTCTGACATGATCTGTTCTTCATGAAACCATGCTGATTCCTACTAATGATATTGTTTGTCTTCACATAGTTCTGAATACTGTCAGTTAATAACCCTTCTAGTATCTTACCCACTATGGAAGTCAAGCTCACAGGTCTATAATTTGCTACTTTTGATCTTGCTCCTTTTTTAAACAATGGAACTACATCAGCTTTCCTCCAATCACAGGACACTATGCCTGATGAAAGTGAATCAATAAATATTAAGTATAATGGTTTTGCTATTACTGAACTAAGTTCCTTAAGTACCCTTGGGTGTATACCATCCGGTCCAGGCGCTTTACTCACTATAAACCTTTCCAGTCTCTTTTGGACCTTGTCCTCAGTAAGCCATGTAGATGTTGGAGGAAATTACATGGTTTTGTCTGTTTGCCCACAGATTGTCTTTGCTGCTTCCTTTGTATATACTGAAGCAAAGAACGTATTTAGGGTGTCAGCTATAGCTTTATCCTCACTAATCAATTCACCTGTCTCAGTCCTAAGAGGACCAATATCAACCTTAACTTTTTTGTTATTAATATACTTGTAGAATTGTTTAGGATTTTTCTTGCTATCATTTGCAATGTTTCTCTCATATTCTATTTTAGCTAGCTTAATTGCTCGTTTGCAGATTTTATTACATTCTTTATATTTTTTAAATGATGCATCTGACCCGTTTGACTTAAACATTTTAAAAGCCTGATTTTTATTTCTCATTTCCCTGCTAACCACATTATTAATCCACATTGTTTTCGCTTTACTTCGATTGTGCTTATTCCCCAATGGTATATATTGACATGTATATTTGCCCAAGAGCATTTTAAATACATTCTATGATTATTGTGCATTTTTATCTTTGAAAATTACATCCCACTGGATATCCTTTAAAGTTTCTTTTAACTTTGTAAAATTAGCCTTTTTGAAATTGAATGTTTTGGTTAAACTCTTGCTATTGGGTTTCTCATAACAAACTTCAAAGGATACAATATTGTGGTCACTGCTGCCCAAATGTTCCCTTTTGCACATTGTTTACCATGTCAGAATCGTTTGAGAGCACTAGGTCAAGGACAAGGCCTCTTTTCTAGTTGGCTTCTCTATTAGTTGGGACATAAAATTATCATTTATCATACTTAGAAAAATATGTCCCTTTGTTGTGCCTGAAGTCATATTGCTCCAATCAATTTCAGGGTAGTTGAAATCTCCCGTTATAATTACCTTTGCTGACCTAGCAGCTTTTTCCATTTGCAGTAAAAGCTGGGCTTCCTCCAACTCCCCAACATTAGGTGGCTTGTAGCAAATCCCCACCAATATCTTTTTATCATGTGTGCCCCCAGTGTGTATTTCAACCCACAAGGCCTCTACCTTTTCATTGGACCCTTCATTTATATATTCTCTTAAGCTAGGTTTTAAGGCCCACTTTACATATAGGAATAGCCCTCCTCCCCTTTTATTAACCCTGTCCCTCCTAAAAAGTGAATAACCCTCTAGATTGACTGCCAAGTCATACGTATCATCTAACCAGGTTTCAGACACTCCAATCAGATCATACTGCTCATGTACTGCAATCATTTCTAGTTCCTCCATCTTACCAGCCAGACTGCAAGCATTTGCATGCATACATTTTATCTTTTTGCCATTCCTAAAGGTTTTGTTCTTTTTCAAATGTATTTGTCTTTTATCAGGCTGTAACAATGGCAACTCCCTATCAGATGAACTAGCCCATTCCCCCTCTCCACCCTCATGCCCCTTCTCTAATCCCATTTCCTCAGTTATACTACCTTCCCCAGCCTGAGTTGCAGCTCCCCCCCCCCCTTTCTAGTTTAAAGTCTCCTCCAGCCCTCTAATCATCCTATCGCCCAGCACTGTGGCCCCCCTTCCACTAAGGTGCAATCCATCACTACAATAAAGATTGCCCCGAAGGGAAAAGACTGCCCAGTGCTCTAGGAACCCAAACCCCTCCTGCTTACACCAAGTCTTTATCCACGCATTTAACTCCCTAAACTCCCTTTGCCTTTCTAATGTAGAGCGTGGCACAGGTAGAATTTCAGAAAATACTACCTTAGAGGTCCTCTGCTTAAGCTTATATCCTAGGTCCCTGAAATCCTTCTTAACGGACCTCCATTTTCCACTGACTTTGTCATTAGTACCAACATGTACCACGACAGCAGGGTCATGCCCAGCCCCTCCCAACAATCTATCAACCCGATCAGCCACATGTCAAACCCGAGCTCCCGGGAGACAGCAAACTGTACGATTGTGACGATCTTGGCGACAGATTACCTTGTCTGTCTTCCTAATAATAGAATCCCCTACCACCACCATCTGTCTAGCTCTGCTTGAGTCCTGGATCCAATCTGTGCTAGAGGGGCTGTTCATTCGGCTGTTAGAGAGAACAGTCCTCTCCAGCAAAGACATTCCTGTGTCAGCATCCCCAAAATCATTACTCAATGTTGCAAACATATGGCAGTTTGTGCACTGAGTTAAATGGACAATCATGCTACCACTCATTTGTGTCAGTTACCACAAGCTAAAAGGTAGGCAGGCAAAAAATAGCTGCAAAATAAGACTGATAAATGTGTTCCCCTGTGTAATCCCCTGTATTTGAATTCCCCTGTTTTAAATTCCTACACTTACCACACTTCTGCACGTACACACTGAGGCAAGATTCACACATTCAAGTATTCACTATGTATCTGATATTTAAGCCAGGAATCCACCAATTAAAAAACACAGCAATTAGTCACTCCCACCACACCAGACTTCAATTATTTACTTGTATCACAGCAACGAGAGGGAAAACAAAACCTAAAGAGATTTGTTTTTTAACCTCTCCCTTACCACACTACACCACACACAATATTCTTATGCTATTTTTCCAGCAAGTATCTAGACTCAGTCTTTCAGGGCAAAGGTCACTGATGAACAGAAATATATCTTAAATTAAATAAATGTGAATAGCCAGATTAATGTTTTGGCCCTTACTAAGGTCTTTATCAAGACCTGTACAGTACTGGTGTGTGCAACAATAGCTGTCCATAACAACAGCTGCATTATAACATTAGGTCAATGAAAGTACCCAACATAGGGAGATTTGAGCTGCCATAACTTTTAAACAAAACACCTGCCACCTTGATTTACTCAGTAAGATAAACTCTGCAATACATATTTTTTCCATATTAAGCTATACTATTGCTTTGGTAAGTGGACTGGTTTAGCACAGTATATTTAATACAGATGTTTAGTCACCAAATTTGAAACGGTTAAAATGAAACTGCATATGAATTAGTAAATAAACGATAAATCATGAAAACTTCAAAATGTTAGGTTAGGTTTAACTTTTTGTTTTTACTTTGTTAACTAAAATGCTGAAAACAAATTCTTAATCTTAAAATACTACAGATTATGTCATATTGTGAATACAAGGTCACTAATAAAATCTATTTAGGATAAAAGTAACCATTATTCTTTTATTTTATGTAAGCGTAAAGTACATGATTTCACTGCTTAAAGTGTGTTATTAATTTAACATGCCACATTCATAGGCTGCAGCAATATCAGGTTTGATGTATTCATTATTGGCACTTAGTACATTAATCCACAGTGAAGTCCGGTAAATCAAAATTATACCATCTGGCTTCCTATTCTTAATGATGAATTTGATGTAGAGGTGATTAAGATTGCTAGGCTTTTGCATTTTAATGTAAAAATTAGAGGATTATAAAGGCATTTAGAAATGACCAATAGTTAGAATAAACTTACTGACAGAATCTAATTTGTGTACTTGCTAGTAAAGCTTTATTTTAATTAGCCGACTCAGTCTTTCAGCACAGGCTCAAAGAGACACAACTTTAGTGATTAAGAAGATGAAGCTGTTAAGTTGATAAATTGACCTAGAAATACTTCTAACAGCATTACGAAAAAAAAAACAAATTGATGCACTGCTCAGGTTTGTGTACAGGTAAGGAATATCCTCTATGAACTATGGTTGTACAGACTTCCAAGGCTTTAAGAAGAGTTCCTCAATGTAGGTAAGTGTATATGGGGGGCCATAAAAGGAGGGTTTGAAGTACAGCAGTCAATTTAAGATATGATTAAATTTTGAGGTGTGCTGTTGCCTATATTTTCTGCCCTGTCTTTACCTATAGAGTTCCCCATGAAAATGACATAGTAGTCTTTCATGTCCAAGCAGTACGAATTCCAGGACTCCTAGCACCCCCTTCAGTATGTCAGACCATATCAGAGGAGTACTATTTTTCTCTTGAGACTCATGGCTATTTAATGTCGATTTGTAGTTCATGTTTTTCAAAAGCTGCAATATATTAACCCCTTAATGCCCAATGACATACTAGGATCATCACTATTGTCCAAGCAATAAGGACTGGTGATGGTTCTGGCACGTCATGGAAGTTTATGTTCACAGTGTGGCTGTATGCTGCTCTGAAATTACTAAACACTTCTGTGAAAAAACAAAAAGTGCCCTAGTCCGCCAGAATGCCCCACCTCCAGACCATGTAGTCCTTAAAAGATTAAAAGAGGAGGGAACACAGAAATGTATTTATCTTAGCTATAAACATTCTTGAAATATTTAGCAATCTAGCCAAAAGGCAGAAAGTGAATTGACCCCTAATTTGAACTGATAGGATGTCTAGTTTCCAAAATGTTATTTTACTATAAGGGAAAAGGAGAGATGACTTCTCATGTGAAAAAAAAGTTGGACTTGGAGAAGTGATATCACTGGAAAAGTCATCTCTGCTTTATCACCTCTTAATTATGCCTTAGTTCATCTCTCCCCCTCACCCAGTGTTTTTGCAATTTCCATTTAATGCTGGCATATCATTTTTAATAAAGAAGGAAATAATTTTCAGGAAACCCCTAGAATATGTTAGGAGCAGTTTAGCACTCTTAGTAATCCAAAGAAATATAGTACAATTTTTTCCAGGAGACCTGTTTTATTTCTGCTATTGATCATTTCACTGAAGATATGGGCCACACATGTTGCCCATGATTAAACTCATTGGGTCATGTAGGTTTAGACAATATATTCCTTTTTTGAGTTTTATTTATAGGGAACAGTTAATTTACTGTGCCAAGAAGAGAAGTGGCGCTCTCTCTTTCTTTCTGAACGGTACTGAACACATGACTGCTCATTATAATAACTAGCCTGTTGAAACCAAATATATGTTACAATGAACACATATATGGCATCATTTTAATCAGGACTACAAGACGTTATATTGCAGTATCAGTTTTCAATGGAAAAACATAATTAAAAACTTTCTATTTAATTTCCATGTTTATGACATATCTTAGTTATTAAAAAGTGATCTGGGGAAACAAACAGAATGCACATTTCTGAAAAAAAAAAATGACCTGGCCATTTAACCCTTTGTGTGCCAGAGAGGTGTCCAACACATTGCCTTCTGGCACTCATAGGATTAACAGCAGTAATGTGGTTAACACTTTAAGGACTAGAGAGTTGTGCAATGCATTACAAAGCAATATTTTGCACATGACTCTGGTTCTTTAAGGGTTAACATGCAGCAGATATATTATCAGTGTATCCCATTTCTATTGTTATTTTGTGTGTGTGTGTGTGTGTGTGTGTGTGAGAGTGAAAGTATTTTACCAGGAAGAATACATTGAGATTGTCTCTCACTTTCAAGTATGTCCTGAACTCATTTTATCTATCCCAAAAGGATGAAAGGCTAACCTGACTTTGCAGGGAATAGAACCTGGGACCTTGCAGCTTGAACTGATTCTACAGCTGGTGTATTAACCAACCGAACCATCTCACATGTACAGCTTTTTACATAAACCAATCAGGTATGTCTCAATGATTGTACATATATCCCCTAGTGTTCATTAGGCAGTGAAAACATTGACTAATCACTGTAAAGATGACTGTCCAAATGGAAAAGACTCACTTTTACATGCGGCGCACACATACATAAACTTCATGTGTGTCTGCATGTCCTCATAGGGCTACCTGGGATATGCCAGGCAAATGCTGTAGTATGGCTATGGATTACCATTGTTCAATCTCACTGATAAATGAGAGAATACAGTTTAGCCTCAGCCACTGATAAATAGGTGAATAGCAAACAATGAAATGCATTTATTTTCTTGCGTGTCTATCCATTAAACTTTTGATCAATGTCAATAATAGAAGTTAAAAGTATCTTATGTTCTACTGTTATTTGCTAGTGCCTGTGATGGCATAAGGACTGCAGCCTGCATTTAAGTTGGGAGGCCTGTGTATTTACCCAAGACCCATACCCATACTCACACATGCCACATACATGAATTAGCTTCTTGTAGATAAGGGCACCATTGCTCTGGTGCACCTTTAATGTACCCACATACTTTATTTGGAATGCCAAGGACATGATAGAAAGACAGAAGATTTGCACTCTTGAACATATTGAATGTATATTGCTATTGGACACATGAAGTCCAATAATATTTTGAATGATAAATTGAATTACATTTATTACCCAAAACAATGTCTTTAGGGAGATAGTAATACTTTGTTTTATTTTTACTTTATTTTGTAGGCATTAAAAAAAACATGAAGAACGATATAAGTCTTATCTCTCAAACATTTATGGTTTGAGAGATAGTCACAAGCAGAGTTTCCCCTCCCACCCCTTTTACCTAGTGCAAGCCATCTCTTCTCAGATGTGGAATCTAGTTGTAAGACCAGACAGATAACAGCAGGGGACAATCTTCTTCCTATGAGAACAATGAAGACCCTGCCTCCATTGACAAGTTTTTCAGGTTTTTCCCTTATCTTAATTGAAGATTGTCCCTCTCTGCAATCTACCTGTGCACCTCCCTTCTGCTCTGGCTGAACAGTGTTGCATCAGTAAAAGGGGCGGGAGGGGGCTACTTTGTCATTGAATTACTCTTGAACTACATCTCTGACAGAACTGAAATAACACTCTCCAAAGTCCAGATACTGTGATGATTAATTAGAGCTGCTTTTATTATGAAACATTACTATCCATTTAAGTATTTGATATGGTTAAAAGTTACAATTATTTATTACATACACATTTTGGAGTATTTTGCTTATGAACAGCTTTGACTTAAACACACCACTTGAGATGAAAGATGAAAAATTGATTTTCACAAAGAAAACAGCATTCTAAGGTTCACATAAACACTTTAGTGCATACTGGCTCCAGCGCTTCCAGTGGCAGTCACTAGTGGTTTATAGTACCGTGTAGAATGTAGTGTGATGCCATCAAAACCTAGTATAGCAGGCTTAACTCTTCGAGTGCCAGAGGGGTATGGAACGCATTGCTTTGCAATGTGTTCCGTACCCCTCTGGCACTCAAAGGGTTAAATCTGCAGTTCTGCTGCAGAACAAGCATTACCCATACCTCAGTACTTCATGAAAACACGTAAATAAGCAATATTAACCTCTTGAGGACCAGTGGGGGAGTCAAAACATTGTGATGCAATATGTTGAACACCCCTTTAGGCTTCAAGGGGTTAATACTTTGAAAGCTCATAACCAATTACAATTTTAATGAAAGAAACATAGAATATTGGGCCGAGTTTATTAAATATACTTATAATTATTTTATTATTTTTATTTCACAGCAGGAGCCAAGGACAGAGAGTCCAAGACAGGGACTGCCACTAGAGATCAAGTACAGCTGCCATTCATAAATACAACTATGATCTGGGTTAAAATAAGGTCAAGCTCAATTACATTGAATTGAATCCTGTGGTGCAGACTGAGTGCACAATAAGGAAAAAGTTTGCACATGAAAAACTGAGCAGAGGAGAAAATGTCTATAAAGATTACTGAACCAGACTTTTGCTTCCCTAATGAAGATCACACTTGAAAATACATACAACAGGGTGCTGTTTAACTGTGTAGCCTTACAGTATCAATTTTCTCTTAAAATTGCCAGTTATAGTAGCCCCAAACAAGACTAATATGGACATTGAGTAGCAGACCTGTACAACCTTGAGATAAGTGAACAATAACTGTATCTTCTACAAGAAGTCTGTGACCATTGCAGTAAAAAGGTTTTTCTAGTGAATGTACCGAAAAGGTCTAAATCAACAGTGTCATTCCTGCTTTTATAACCAAGCACCTGTGATGGAAGCAGTCTGTGAAAGCTTAACAAAATATACTTCTATTTGATTATTGTTCATTCTAGAACTGATTTCTTTACATTTAGGATAAGTTAAATATACATTTTTTGCTCATTTTTATTTAATCATTACCCCTTTGCAAATTGTCCATTGCATTTATTATTTCACTATTAAACTGCATAATTCATGTAACTCATTACAAGCTGCTTGGTTTAGATTTTAAGGGTCTATAGTTAAATTATTTTATTGATGATAGTTTGAACAACATGATATTCATCTGGTTTTGAAACAGTTATTTTATGTATTTTATGAGAGGTGAAGTATTATCTACAGTTCTCCATACAATGGGATGAGTGTACAGACTTGCTAGGGAACCTCTACAGGCATTAGCCTCAAGTGACATTTGCTGCAGCTCAGGATATGATCACCGTAGTGTATACTATAGAGCAATCTTCACCACTGTTAGGACGTTAATGCCTGCAAGCCCCATATGCCAGCCTCAAAGCATGTACAGGGAAATGGCATACACTCACACCATTTCTTCTGTACCTTGTTTAGTGCATAGACTTAAACAACTTGTAGATGAAGGCAGGTGTTTGGTTTGAATCAATTCCAATGCCTGGGTGAAATTACAATTGTACATTTACCCCGATTCACAGTCAAACTACTTCATGACAAATTGAACTGTGAGGATTTTTGAATGAAGAATTGCTGGCAGTGGGAGTATCAATGTTTTACTTTGCAGAAAAAAACTTAAAATGTATATTTTTAATAAAAAAAACTTTACTGATCCTTTAATACACAATATATAATTTCAGCTGCAGGGACCCCAAGAGATCAAGAAATCAAAGTAAACAATACAAATGACACTAATGTATGTGTGTAGGCTTTAGTTAAACCACATTTTTATGTAAATAACTATGTCTGTAGAATGCAAAAAAAACCATAACAGTAATTGTAATAAAAGAAAAAAAATAATGTATTCTCCTGTGAAGACATGGGGTAGATGTATAAAACTGGAGTTTTAAAGAAAGTGTCTATAAAATTGTCTCACTGCGGCATACGTATATGTGTATGTATATATATATATATATATATATATATATATATATATATATATATATATATATACATATCCAGTTGGGAAGCACTCTCACTTCAGTAAAACAAACGCCCGGGTGCCAGATTCGCATGGGAATCCATACAAATCATAAATACAAGAAAAGAACCGGCACTCTCAGGACTTTTCAAAGAACGTGATTTTACTTAGTGTCAACGTTTCGACGTGGATTACCACATCTTCATCAGGACAAAGAAAGTGACCCCATCCCCCTCGTATATATACATAGTTACAATTAAAAAACCCGCCAAGTCCTTCAACCTTGCGTCATCATTGACGTCATCACGTGTATCGTGTCAATCACCAA
Organism: Rhinophrynus dorsalis; assembly: GCA_037306005.1. Classification (NCBI taxonomy): domain Eukaryota; kingdom Metazoa; phylum Chordata; class Amphibia; order Anura; family Rhinophrynidae; genus Rhinophrynus; species Rhinophrynus dorsalis. Next base: position 436,921,272 of record CM074719.1, on the reverse strand, counting down.
AGTGATATTACGTCCATACTGTGATATAAATTCTCCAAGTGACAGTATAGTGGATTTTAAATGTGTCCGGTATATACATACATACACCACTATATGTTCGGGGGAGAAAACTGCAGTTTTAGATCAAGGTGTGTTGCGCACGTTACCCAATCACGATTGTTTACACCTTCATTGGAATAATTTTCCTTTTCTTCAGGTATTTCAATCTGACAGGATTTTGCACACAACCCAACACTATCTCCTTATCTTGCCCTTTTACCGGGTATCACATTCACCCATCTACTTGAGCGGTAATGTAGGTCTCCCTCATATTGCAACGCATATCGCTGTGTCTTACCATCGAGGGTTGGTTACTCAGTGGTGTATAATGTGCATTATCTTAAGTGATAAATAGCAACCTTGCTATAATATCACAAGAACCTCCAGTGTGTTTGCTATCAACCGAACAGTGACCATAATCACCTATACCCAGTATTCATGTACCTCAAGGGTTAAACATCACCTGTACCATCAACTCCGAATCAACCATTCTCACATAGACCCAGACGTCTTAATGGGCGATATTTCACCTTAAATCGCGCTTATCATAATTACTCCAAGATACCTTCCATGTATCATTCACAGAGTTTAAGCTTCACTGAGTCCATATGAACATCCGCATATTCAGCGAGTTTGTGTGTCCGTACTAAACTTCCTATCGAGATCCCCAACAGGAATGTAAAGTCGGACATCCACTTTAAGTTGATCGATATAGAGGTACCATCTTGGTGTGTTCAAAATAGGCTAAGTCACTTACAATGTAGCAAAAACCACTCCAGAGAGAATAATCATTCAAAAAAGAAATTGATGGAGTATTGGAGATGGCTAAAAATTTTGGATGGATAGATAATACCCTATATAAATACCTAACATGTCAGTACCCTAGGATACCCATCATATACACCATACCGAAGATACACAAAGATCCTATATCACCACCGGGCAGACCGATTGTCTCGGGGAGGGGATCAGTGACACAAAATATATCCATTTATTTGGATACGATACTACAACCGATAGTATGCACAATGCCCTCGTATGTTAAGGACACTACTGATCTGTTAAGAGCACTGAGGGAGGTCAGTTGTACTTATGGTAAAACGATACTAGTAACCATGGATGTTAATAGTTTATATACTATTATTCCCCATGATGAAGGTATACAAGCTGTCAGGGAGGCACTTGTGGAGTCACGGTATGGCGGGGTTGCTCCGATTGAATTCATTTGTGACCTGCTACGCATTACACTGACCCATAATTATTTCAGGTATGAAAAGAAATTCTACCTGCAATTGACTGGCTCTGCAATGGGCTCTAATGTTGCACCTACATATGCAAATTTATTTATGTACGCATATGAACGTAAATATCTACAGAATGAGAATATTACATTTTACAAACGTTATACTGACGATTTGCTTCTCTTGTGGGAAGCTAGTGAGGAAGAGCTCATTGCATGGTATAGCCAATTAAATGATCTTGTGGGTCCGGTGAGATTCAAATTGCATTATAGCATGGATAACATTGAATTCTTGGACCTAAAGCTGTATATACGTGACTCCCAAGTGTACTCTACATTATATAATAAACCAACTGACAGGAATTCGTTATTGCTGGCCAGTAGTGATCACCCTCCCTCTCAAATTAGAAGTATTCCATACTCTCAATTCCTCAGGGTAGTACGCAACAACTCTGAAAAGGAGAACACTACTATACAACTTGAAGAGATGAGGAATAAGTTTATGGAAAGAGGTTACACAGTAGAGATGGTGGAACATCAACTTGTGAGATGCAAAGGACTAACTCAAGAGAAATTATTGAATCAAACACATGAGAATACAAAGGAGGACCGTTTGGTGTTTATTTGTGATCACTCTCCACATGGTTAAAAAATTGCCAAAATGATTAAAAAACATTGGCACATATTATCTACTGACAATACCCTACCGTTTCTCAATAAAAAAACCCCATATGTTGTCTTTAGAAGAGGTAAAAGATTAAGAGAAACATTGATGAGAACTAGTTATGAGCGAGCACCCCAATGCTCGGGTGTTCGGGTGCTCTGACCGAGCGCCCCCGGAGGCTCGAGTGCTCGGCCGAGCACCCGAGCCCCATTGAAGTCAATGGGAGGACTCGAGCATTACACCAGGCACCCCCTGCTCTGATGAGGGGAGGGTGCCTGGTCCATAGGAAAAGGGCAGAAAAGGATGGAAACACCACAGAAATGGTTCAGGGACAGCATAGGGAGGATGTCTGGATGCATCTTGGACTCCAACATCGCTGCTGGGAACGATCTTTCGCCCGTAGTACGCCATTTTTACAGACTGACCATAAAACACACAAAAAGTAAAATAAAAACGACTTTAGGCGAAAAATTGTTACCAAACAATATTTGCTGTATATTTACTTGTATATTATCTGCAAATTATCCCAAAAATTTCCTTGATTTTCTGAAGTGAGGCCATGATTAAGAGGGAAACGTGCGCAGAGATAAATTCTCCCAAAAATTTCCTTGATTTTCTGAAGTGAGGCCATGATTAAGAGGGAAACGTGCGCAGAGGCAAATTCTCCCAAAAATTTCCTTGATTTTATTGAACTGAGGCCATGATTAAGAGGGAAACGTGCGCTGAGCTGACCATCTAAAACATTATGGGTGAGGGTCTGCTGCAGAGCTGACCATCCTAAACATTATATGCGAAGGCCCGCTAGTGAGCTGACTCTATAAAACATTATATGAGAGGGCCCGTTAGAGAGCTGACCCAATAAAACATTATATGAGAAGGCCCGCTGGTGAGCTGACCTATATAAAAATTGTCAAACAGGGCCCGCTGGTGAGCTGGCCCTATATAAAAATTATATCACAGGGCCCGCTGGTGAGCTGGCCCTATATAAAAATTATAGCACATGGCATATGGAAGAGGAGGAGGAGGATGAGAAGATTAAGAGTCAACCATATACCCGTTTTTTGGGTGGAAGGGGTGAATGGGAATACAGAGTATTCCCATCATTGTAAATAACATATATAAAGTGAGTTTATGTTCCCCCGGGGCTTTCCTCCAGTGGAGTGGAGAAGTCAGGGGAAATCCAGGCCTTGTTCATTTTTATAAGTGTCAACCTATCAGCATTGTCGGTGGAAAGGCGGATACGCTTATCTGTTATGATGCCACCAGCAGCACTAAATACCCGCTCAGACAGAACGCTGGCGGCAGGGCAGGCCAGCACCTCCAAGGCGTAGAGTGCCAGTTCATACCACGTGTCCAGCTTGGACACCCAGTAGTTGTAAGGCACAGAGGGATCATTGAGGACGCTGACACGGTCTGCTACGTACTCCTTCACCATCTTCCAAAACTTTTCCCTCCTTGTGACACTAGGCTGCGCATCAGGGTGAGGGTGCTGGCGGGGTGTCATGAAGGTGTCCCACGCCTTGGAGAGTGTTGCCCTGCCTTTCTCGGAACTGCTGTGTGCTCCCCTTTTCTCCCCTTCTCGGTTGGCCAAGGTAGCACGTACTCTGCCGCCAGCGTTGTCAGATGGAAAATTTTGGAGCAATTTTTCAACAAGAACCTTCTGGTATTGCACCATTTTGCTTGTCCTCTCCACCGGAGGAATGAGAGATGAGAAATTCTCTTTGTAGCGGGGGTCCAGAAGGGTGAACACCCAGTAATCCGTGTTGTCTAAAATGCGTACAACGCGTGGGTCACGGGAAAGGCAGCCTAACATAAAGTCAGCCATGTGTGCCAGAGTACCAACAGTCAAGATTTCGCTGTCCTCACCAGGAGGATGACTCTCAATCTCCTCATCCTCTTCCTCCTCTTCTGCCCACCCACGCTGAAGAGATGGAACTAAAGTTCCATGGCTACCCTCTGTAGCGGAGGCAACCGTGTCTTCCGCCTCCTCCAATTGTCGCTGAGAAGACGAAGTGAGGGTGCTCTGGCTATCACCTTGTGTAAGCTCTTCCTCCCCCATTTCCACCTCTTCCACATGCAAAGCGTCGGTTTTAATTGTGAGCAGCGAGCGTTTCAGTAGACACAGAAGTGGGATGGTTACACTGATAATAGCGTTATCGACGCTCACCATCTGTGTCGATTCCTCAAAATTGCGTAAAACCTCGCAGAGGTCTGACATCCATTCCCACTCCTCACTTCTGATTACAGGAAGTTGAACGGAGAGGCGACGACCGTGTAACAGCTGGTACTCCACTACTGCCCTCTGCTGCTCACAAAGCCGGGCCAACATGTTGTTACCGGTTTTAACTGGGTCAGCAATAATGTAACCCAGAGAAATATGTATGTATATATAAATATGATGATTTTACATATACATAAATATTTCCGGTTATGAGGATTCAGGCGCAAAAGAGATGGTTCAATCAAAAACAGAATTTATTAAAAACACCACAGAATCGTAACATAACACGGTAAATTAGAATCTATACTTCCTTATAAGGAATTAAATGGCATGCACAACAGAAATTAGACTAACTACAAAAATACATTTAGGACTACAGAACACAAAACATTTATATATTTCTATATACATAAGTGCACTGGTGTCATGGCATAGTTACCTGGGCAGAATCTCCTCCAGCACATGTCTTGTTACAGCTCTCCTTCACTGCCCCTTCTCTCTCACTCCTTTTCTCCTCCTCTTCTCCTCTCCTCCTCTAACTAAATGGAATCTAATCCCTTATTTTATACTCTTTACTGCCCATTGTTTTCAATGTAAAATAGGCCTAAGCACATGACATAAGTGCCCTTATTTAAGACACTTCCCTATAAGGATCATTTTAAGAAGTTAACTTGTGTGTGTGTAAAAAGAACCACATCAGAGTGGACTTTGTGATACGCTTATTTTGGGACCCTTCTGAAAATGCTATTTCTTTGAAGGACAAGGGAATGTCAGTCTAAGGTTGGCAATCCTCCTCCTACAAGATATACACATCTCTATTGGTTCCCAGGCCATTTGTCTTGTCAGTGAACAGGTGATACCCTGACTGAGTGGGTAAAGGCAAGGATGATACATACATCTGATTTGTGTATATAAATATATATATAATATATATATTTACATACACCGTCTGCATTTGCAGAATAAATATTATGTATCAGTATCATGTGTGCACTATAAAACATACTTGTTTATCCCATTATTACTGTTACATATTCACTCATACATTGACCATCCAAAATAGATCTTCCAGTGCTCACAGAGCCCACCTGTCCACAAACAAGCTGACCCCTGTTATTATGAGAGAAAATAGATCTGCATCTCAGCAAGCCTGTGGGCCACCTGTCCCAGAACAAGCTGCCTACTGATTGTTATATAAAATGCAGACATATTTCCATACCTATCTATCTATCTATCTATCTATCTATCTATCTATCTATCTACTGTATTGGTATAAAAACAACATCTATTTACATGAATATTTATATGAAATGGAGATATTACACAAGCAATAACCCATCTGGTAACAGTCGCCCCCTTGTTGCCATGAGAAGTAATGCGATTGGCAACACTTAGGATAGTAATTGCTTGTGCCTCATCTCCATTAAAATTTTCATCTTCCGGTGTTGTTGTTTCATCATGCGCTTCAGGCAAAATATCATCATGAGCAGTATAAACATCAGTAACGTTTGTCCAACCAACATGGCTTTAAATCCAATTTCAAGCCATGAGTTGGTTAGCACTAGTCCTAAGTCCCCATCATGTAGAAGTTCATTAAGTTCTGTTTCTGTCTTTTTCATTGAGTTACTTATTTGTATTATGTGGGTATCTTTTCTGTCTAATAGGTTATGTAAATTTAATGACAAGTGGTCTATAAAGACATTAAATATTGGTATATACTTGTCCGGACTAGGGATCTCTGGCTCACTATCTACCAGTATGTCCTCTGTATATACTGGCACTGGTGTGATTACTGTGTGACCAATGGTAGTGTACTCTTGTGGGGTGAAGCAGAAATTTGGGTTAGGTATAGGGCACACCAGACCCCCATAGAGGTAGTTCTCATGGTTCGTGACTACACAGTACAGCCCATTCATGTTGTATGTGACCTTTACCATTGGAGTTCTCCACCTTGTCAGCTGCACGGGACATCCCAGTTCTTTAGCTGAAGAAGTTTTGTCAACACTGCCTTTGGATATTGTCTCTCTGGTACTTGCTTTCCATTCTTGTGTGTTGTTATTCGTCTGTCTGTGTTCCACAGTGGTGGTTGCATTGCTTGGCTCAAGTCCACATATTGGGGTATTTACTTCGAAAACATCACAGCGGCAAAGGTACCTGTTCTCTTTGACGGTACAGCAGGCTGTATGAGGTACTCTCCAGTTCCCATCCACATTTACCAGAAGCTCAGGCAAGTTCAGTCTTTCCTTGTATATATTTCTTTCAAGGTATCCAATGGAATGTACTTTAGCTAGCTGATTGAAGAAGGACCTACTGCGGTCGAAAAGTGGTAAGGACATTGTAAAGGACACATACAGAATATCGTTGTATGAACAGGCTTTTTGCTTGTCACGGCAATAGTACGAACCTCTATTTGGGTGTGGTGTCACTATGCCTAGGTTCCGAATGGTGGATGCAGGCAAAGGCTTGCATCTATTAACATTCAACCCCCTTTTAAAGGTGTGAGGACAGTACCATTCAGTTAGCTCTTTATCTCGAAGAATATCAGGTACCCTTCCTGACTGAATATCCCTTATTATGTTGGTGATTGTTGTGAGAACAAAACTACCATAGGCGGTACATAAAATTTCTTTGCCTGCACGATTTTCCTTGGCTTCTTTGTTATTTACTTCTATTATTTCGTTTATCTTAGCCTGGGTCCTAGAAAATAGTTCTGCAATATCATGCATGTCATAGATAGTAAATTTTTCCTCATTAGCCAGACCCTCAATACCCTGCAGGACGGGTTTGAAAACATGTTGTCCCTCTTCTTGTTGAAAATTCCCTATGTGTTTTCGAATTGTTTCCAAATCAGCCCTATTCCAAATTGACATTCCAGACCCAAAGAGTCCAGGAATAGCCCCAATTATTGCATCTAAACTTTGTAGTTTTCTTGTCCTAAAGATTCCCTTATCAGGAGGGACATCCTGTCGTGCAAATGGGTCTTGAGTTCTGCTCTCATGAGAAGCAATCAAATTAATCAATAAGGAAGTATAGAATAGAGATACATTACTGTTCATGCAAGAACCAAATTCTGCCATATTCCATCTGGATAAGTTCAAAACAACAGGTATATGGATGAATTGTACGTTGTTAACAAGAGTTCCTGGAATGGAGGTTGCAGTGAGGCCACTGCTTGGGCCTTGCTTTGTTACTGGGCATTGGAAGGGACCACCAGGGGTTGTTGTATCTGTCCTTGTAAGCACAGTTTTAGGGTGGGTGGTGGTGGCTACTCTGGGCGTTATTTTAACCATAATTGTGCCTGGAACAAATTGCTTCAGATTATGTATTGGGTACATGGAGTAATGCGGATATATGGGTAATATGAAATTGTATGTCCATTTCCCAGAATCGGACAGTTGTGTCTGGTGGAGTAATAGAGATCCATTTGGGTAAACAAATACTCTGTCTTTGTATTGTGTTGCATTTCCCGGTTTACCACTGTCCCAAACTTTGTCTTTGTCAGTTGGACCCCACCATGATGCAGATTCTGCGCTTACTCCATGGACAGCTACAGGAAGTAGGATGGATTCACCCTCATTGCCATAAACTGGATTCTGGCCAACTTGGACGTTAATATTAGGTGTAACAGTCACTCCACAGGTGCAGTAGCTCAGGTGCAATAGGAACCAAACTGCGATGAAAACAAAACAAAGGGAAAAAAACAAAAACAAAACAAAGCACCTTATTTAGTACCTTAGCCTTTAAATGACTTCATCTGATTTGCGTGGACCCATTTATCTTGTGCCTTTTTGTCATTTGTAATTCTTATTTTATATACTGAGGGGCTCAGTCTATCTATGACTAAAAATGGTCCCCTCCATCTTTTACAGAGATTGTTGTCTGTGGTGCGATATTCTAAGAGCATCACCTTGTCTCCTACCTCCCAACAGCACTCTCTTATTCCTTTGTCAAACTGGGCTTTAGCTTTTCTTTGTGCTTTCCCCAACTGTTGTGCTGCAAAAAGATGGATTTCCCTAAGGGACTCTTCAAGCTTTAAGAGGTACTTATCCATAGAGACCCTATCAATGGTTGGAGTGTACAATTCCACCCATAGATGTTCTGGGAGCCTCATTTTCCTACCTGTCATAACCTCAAAAGGTGTCATATGCGTTGATGAGGATTCAGTAGCCCTTATTGCCATGGCTAGTAGGGGTAGCAAATTGTCCCAGTTTTTAGCATTGATGTCAATAAATTTCCTAAGCATAGTTTTGATCTGCCTATTGGCTCTCTCCACCTGCCCTGAAGATTCAGGATGGTAGGGTATATGAAAGTTCTGTTTCACTCCTAGTGATTGTAGGCATGTTTGCATTACCTTACCTGTAAAGTGTGTCCCCTGGTCTGACTCCACAGAAGATGGCAAGCCCCAACGCGTGAATACTTGTTCTACTAGCACTTTTGCTGTGGCCAGAGCTGTGTTGTTTTTGGTGGGGAAAAGTTCTACCCATTTAGAAAAGAGATCGGTTATGACCAGGATAAATTTATTATTCCTTGCAGTGGTAGGGAGAGGGCCCAGGTAATCTATCTGTAAAGCATTCCATGGCCCTTCTTTCAATCTGACTCTGAGTGTGGCATTCACCTTCCTTGGTGCCGGGTTAACTTGGGCACAGATGATGCAGCTATCACAATAACTTTGTACATCTGTGATCATGTTAGGCCACCACCCTACACTCTTAAGCCTTTGGCTAGTTTTTTCAGATCCCTGGTGACCACCTGTAGGTAGGTCATGCACTATGTAGATCATTTCTTTCCTGTAGTTTTTTGGCACTACCCAGGTTACCTCTTCCCCATTGTGAAGGAGAATTTTCTGGTCTTCAGATAGTTTTAAGCTTTTAATGTGTTTTTCTAATGTGTTACCTTCCGTAAGATCAAATTCCTCACACTTGAGTTTTTGTATTACTTCTTTTATTTCGGGATCCTGTCTCTGAATTTCTGCAATGTCAGGTACAGGAATGGTGGATTTTGTTAGGGTGCACACAATGGGGCCCACATTTATTTCTTTATCAATTTCTGGCATTCGCCACATGTTTCCTTCTTTAGCCCCTTGTTTGGCCAGAACATCTGCAGTGTCATTCTGCTCATGATAGGGTGAGTTAACAGAGTGCCCCTTTATTTTACAAATCCAGGGTGTGTAGGGCAGGGTTTGTACTAAGGAGACTATGTACTTTAGGAGACTTGCATATTTTAGGGGTGTTCCGTCAGATGCTGAATACTGATGGGTATGCCAAAATGGCAGAAATTCTGTGAGGGAGTTACATACCCAGGCTGAGTCAGAATACAGCACTATTTCATTTTTATCTTTTAGTATCTCGAGGGCATGTGCAATGGCTGCCAACTCAGCGTATTGGGCAGATTTTATGTCACATGCTCTGTAGATGGACAAGGGGCAATTTTGTTCTGGATCGATAATGTATAGGCCAAATCCCGAGCAGGGGGACCCATCTACATAAAAGCAGGATCCATCTGTGAATATCTGAATAGCCTTTTCAGGGGCAGTAGCCTCCTGTGGCATTGCTTTGAAAAACTGCACAGAGTTGGTGGTAGGGGTAACATCGCATTCATGTGGTATACCTCTGTAAATAAGGCCATGGGCTGGAATTGATGGCCTTTCTGTGGGTTTCACTGTTATATCCCTATCTTGTAGCAACAAAGCCCAGTGAGCTAGCCTTGCATTTGAGACATTGCCATCCTTTATTCTGTCTGTGAGGAGAAACTTGGTTGGAGTGTGTGAAGAGTGTAGGATGATGGGGTTTAATCCTATGAGGTATGTGAAATGTTTCACAGCCCAAAAGGTAGAGAGAAGATGTTTTTCACATAGTGAGTACTTCATTTCAACGGGGGTTAGACTTTTGGAGGCATATGATATGGGTCTCTTTTGGCCATGTATTTCCTGTGATAGTACGGCTGACATTGCTGTGTCTGATGCAGCCGTCTCTATGTGAAAGGGCAATTGCGGATCTGGATTGGCAAGGGCAGGTGCTTGGGCTAAGGACTCTTTAAGTGTCTGTACTGCAGTTGTGTGTACCTCTGTCCATACCCAGGGGGCATCTTTCTTTAAGAGGGCATAGAGGCATGCAGTCTTTTGTGCAAAGTCAGGAATAAAGGCTCTGGAGTAATTTACTAAGCCTAAGAAGGATCTCAGTGTATGTATACTGACTGGTAAAGGCAGACGAAGGATGGTTTTTACCTTATCAGTTGCTACAGTGCGACCATCAGATGTGAGAGTAATCCCCAGGAAGGAAACTGATTCCCTCAGAAGCTGTGCTTTAGTTGGGTTGCACTTCAGTCCTGCCTTCTTCAATATATCCAGAAGCTCATCTAGTAGCTGCAGATGAGACTGCTTGTCTCTAGTTGCCAAGAGTAAGTCATCTACATACTGCAAAAGATTCTGGTGAGAGGAAAAGTTAGCCAAAATGTCTCTCATTTTTGTGTGGAACAGTGAGGGCGAATTGTGGAAACCTTGGGGAAGGCATGTGAAGGTGTACTGTTGCCCTGAAAATGTGAATGCAAACTTGTATTGGCATTCTGGAGAGAGTGGAAATGACCAGAAGCCATTGGAAATGTCTAGAACTGAGAAGTATTTGTGTTCAGGGATCAACATGCTTAAAACATCTGGTATAGATGCAACAGTAGGAGCACAGTTGTTAGTGAGGTTGTTAAGCTTTCTGTAATCAATGGTTAGTCTCCATGAGCCATCTGGTTTCCTGACAGGCCAGATAGGTGCATTGTTTGTGGACACACATGGTCTGATAATGCCTTGCTGTAACAGGGAGCTGATGGTGTCTCTTATAACCCCTACAGCCTCTTGGGGAAACTTATATTGTTTCTGTGGGAGGGGGTCTGGACCATTAATGTGAATCATTGTATCCACTTTCCCACAGTCATGTTTATGTGTGGCAAAAGCATTAAGATGTTTTTCAAGCACTACATCTAGCACAATTTTGTCTGGGTGGTTGGCAGTAATCTGTGATATGTCATACTTGGTATTGTTAGGTTTTACAGTGGCAATGGCATGAGAGTCTGGAATTATCACAGTCTTAGTACATGCAGAGGGAACACTTTGCAACAATAGGAGGTTGGTTAAGTCTAACATGCATCCATTAGGAACCAAGAAATCAGACCCAAGCAGACTAGTTTCATTTGCTAATGAAACTAGTGCCAAAGGTTGTGTTACAGACATATCCCCAATTTGAATCTCCAATGGTTTGGACAGTGCTGTGCTTACTTGGTGACCTGCAAAACTTTGTAGGTGTAGTGGTTTCCCTGATGACAAAGGTGAGTTTTGAGGCTCTTGGGTGTGTAAGATGGATATAGCAGCCCCTGTGTCAAGTAACATTGTATGTGGGTGGCCTCTGACCAGAGCTGACACTTGAGGACGCCCACATCTATCCAAAGTGAGTGGAGCTATTATTCTTGGGGCCACTAATTGTCAACTGTCAGTGCTCTGTTTGTCACAGGGTTGTGTTGATGTGGAAGATCCCTTCATTTGTAGAGTTTGTAGCTGCTGTCTTAACTCAGAATAAGTGGGTTCATTATGTGTCATTTTTGCATGTTTGTGTTCAGCCTCATTATGGTAAGGACTCCTCCCTTTACTTTTGAAGGTGGGTTTTCCCCTGAAACCTCTTCCCCTTAATGGTGTCCCTGAGTGCCAGTGGGGATTGTAGGCGCAGTTGGATTCCCCTGGGGGATATGGACCCTCAACTGTTGTGTGTTTATTTCCATATTGCAGAGCTGCGATTTTCCTAACAAAATGTTTATCCTCTTTTTCAAAAAATCTACGCTGTCTGCTAGCCTGCACAGCTTGAAAAGATCTCTGCAAAAGGCCAATGATTTCCTCATAGCTGTGCTTGCTGGGATCTATGATGTGTTCACATTTCCCCTTTACTGATGGATGGGAGTTATGGATCAATAGATGTTTGAACTCCTGTTCATTTTTGTCATGAGGTTTTTTATTACTGCTATGATATGCTGCCCATAACCTATTGGCATACACAAGTGGGTTTTCATCACTCTGTTGTTTAATTTGGTATGCCACCATCATTCCCATGGCTGAAGGGTTTAGAACTTTCTGCAATTCCTGAACAGTCTCATCATAGCTACTCTTGCCTTCTTTGATTAGGTCAGGTAAGGCATTCCATGTGGACATATCAACTGTTAGTTGTAATATTTTGACCTGATCTGTGGGATTTCTGACACCCAGTAATTCACACCTCTGCTTAACATTAGCTGCATGAGATGTGATATGTTCCCCTGATTTAATTCTGCCAATGAGGTCAGCTACACCCATAAGTGTTTTTAAAGGCTGGGTGGAGGGAACATTATCAGAGGCGACAGAGTGTACAGCCTCCCCAACACTATTAAACCCTAGCAATGTCTTATTGCCCTCTGTAGAGGGGAACAAACATGTTCTCACAGGAGGAGTTCTATGTGTTGGTGTGCCTGCAGTTTCTTCATCACTACTGTCACCTGGCCCTACTAGTATGGAACAGTCCCCATTTACTTGTGTGCTGACAAACTCTCCAGTGGCTATGGGCAATTGGAAGGTGAATCCAGTAGGATCCGGTTCCTCCCACGCATTCTCATCTGAACCACTCTCATCTAGCTCATATGCACAAACAGGGACAGGGGCAGATGGCTTGATTTGTAGCCTATCAACTGCTGCTATGTGTCCCTTGAGAACAGAAATGTTCTGTAGCAGCTGTGCCTCCTTTTTTTTACAAGGGGCATGATCTATAATTTTGCCCTCTTTCATTTCTGTGAGCTGATCCTGCATTACTTTATATGCACTTACAATGTGATCACGCTCATTTTGTACTGACACCAGAGTTTTCTTACACTCTGCTATTTCTTTTTGTGTCATTTTATTTTCTTGTACAAGTGCCTCTTTTGAAGTAACCACAATTTGATTTATAGTAGTTAATGAGGTCACTTGGTTTTGCAATTCATCTTTCTTTGTTTCAGTTTCATTTAATTGACTTTTACAGTCATGAAGGGCTGCATGTAAGTTTTCTATTTTGGCATTCATTGCCAGGCATGCTGCATACATACTTGCAACTGCCATGCCCTTAAGTTTTTTACTTTTACATTTCTTTGAGGACATTGCCTCTGCATTAAATAATTCCTGGACATAAGTCCAAGGATTTTCTTTTAATTTAGCATCAGATGCAAACTCTGTGCTTTTATGTTTTGTAATATAAGCTGCTACAAAACTTTCTAAGCTAGATACCTTAGCCATCTTGCAACAGACAATATAGCACAAACTATGTAAAGAAAACAAAAGAAAATAAAAATAAAAATTCTTCCCCCTTAATGGTATATCCTCCCCAGTAAGTTGGCCGGCTCTTACAGGTTACTCTAATATACTCTTACATCAAAAACTTGGGGAATTTTATATGTAATGGTGGTGTATCCTCTCCCTTATGTTCGCTAGCTCCTAAGGGTTCCTCTAATACCCACATTAACAATGCATAGGATTTACTTTTTACTGCCGCGACCCAGTTATGCTGGGCGGGTGACTCACCCTACCTTGAGACACAAACAGGGTACTTAGGGCAAACGACAGCAACTACCTAGTGCATATAAATTATAGGATTTACTCTTTACTACCGCGACCCAGTTATGCTGGGCGGGTGACTCACCCTACCTTGAGACACAAACAGGGTACTTGGGGCGAACGATAGTAACTACCTATTGTTTATTTCATATAGATTAAATCACCGGGACTCTGGTAGTGCTGAGTGGCTGTACTCAGCCTGAACTCGCCTAATAACCTTACCTGTATACACAGATCTAGGTGTTAATGAAAGAGACCATCAATTTCACGTCCCAAAAGTGGTCGCCAATTAATGTTACCGGTTTTAACTGGGTCAGCAATAATGTAACCCAGAGAAATATGTATGTATATATAAATATGATGATTTTACATATACATAAATATTTCCGGTTATGAGGATTCAGGCGCAAAAGAGATGGTTCAATCAAAAACAGAATTTATTAAAAACACCACAGAATCGTAACATAACACGGTAAATTAGAATCTATACTTCCTTATAAGGAATTAAATGGCATGCACAACAGAAATTAGACTAACTACAAAAATACATTTAGGACTACAGAACACAAAACATTTATATATTTCTATATACATAAGTGCACTGGTGTCATGGCATAGTTACCTGGGCAGAATCTCCTCCAGCACATGTCTTGTTACAGCTCTCCTTCACTGCCCCTTCTCTCTCACTCCTTTTCTCCTCCTCTTCTCCTCTCCTCCTCTAACTAAATGGAATCTAATCCCTTATTTTATACTCTTTACTGCCCATTGTTTTCAATGTAAAATAGGCCTAAGCACATGACATAAGTGCCCTTATTTAAGACACTTCCCTATAAGGATCATTTTAAGAAGTTAACTTGTGTGTGTGTAAAAAGAACCACATCAGAGTGGACTTTGTGATACGCTTATTTTGGGACCCTTCTGAAAATGCTATTTCTTTGAAGGACAAGGGAATGTCAGTCTAAGGTTGGCAATCCTCCTCCTACAAGATATACACATCTCTATTGGTTCCCAGGCCATTTGTCTTGTCAGTGAACAGGTGATACCCTGACTGAGTGGGTAAAGGCAAGGATGATACATACATCTGATTTGTGTATATAAATATATATATAATATATATATTTACATACACCGTCTGCATTTGCAGAATAAATATTATGTATCAGTATCATGTGTGCACTATAAAACATACTTGTTTATCCCATTATTACTGTTACATATTCACTCATACATTGACCATCCAAAATAGATCTTCCAGTGCTCACAGAGCCCACCTGTCCACAAACAAGCTGACCCCTGTTATTATGAGAGAAAATAGATCTGCATCTCAGCAAGCCTGTGGGCCACCTGTCCCAGAACAAGCTGCCTACTGATTGTTATATAAAATGCAGACATATTTCCATACCTATCTATCTATCTATCTATCTATCTATCTATCTATCTATCTATCTACTGTATTGGTATAAAAACAACATCTATTTACATGAATATTTATATGAAATGGAGATATTACACAAGCAATAACCCATCTGGTAACAGTGTGGAAGGTGGAGTTCCAGCGCGTGCTCACGTCACACAGCAGCCGGTGAGCTGGCAATTGTAAGCGCTGCTGCAGCTTCAACAGGCCGGCCGAAGCTGTAGATGACTTACGGAAATGTGCACACACGCGGCGCACCTTGGTCAAGAGATCATGCACATTGGGGTAGGTTTTTAGAAATCGCTGAACCACTACATTAAATACATGCGCTAGGCATGGTACGTGTGTGAGCTTGCCGAGCTCCAAAGCCGCCACCAAGTTACGCCCATTATCACACACAACCATGCCTGGTTGCAGGTTGAGTGGCGAGAGCCACTGCTCGGTCTGGTGACTAATCCCCTGCAACAGCTCTGAGGCCGTGTGCTGTTTGTCCCCAAGGCAGATCAGCTTCAGCACGGCCTGTTGACGCTTCCCCACTGCAGTGCTACACTGCTTCCAGCTACTGGCTGATGGGGGAGTGGCGCTGCGTGTAGAGAATTCGGAGGTGGAAACGGAGGAGGAGGAGCCAATAACGTAGGTGCTGGCGGAAACCCTGATGGAGGTAGGGCCCGCAATCCTCGGCGTGGGTAGCACCCTTGCCATCCCAGGGTCCGAGTCGCTCCCAGCCTCCACGACATTCACCCAGTGTGCCGTCAGGGAAATGTAGCGTCCCTGGCCACAAGCACTTGTCCATGTGTCAGTCGTTAAGTGGACCTTCCCAGTAACTGCGTTGGTCAGGGCACGGGTGATGTTACGGGACACATGGTGGTGTAATGCGGGGATGGCACACCGGGAAAAGTAGTGGCGGCTGGGGACCGCGTACCGAGGGACAGCTGCTGCCATCAGGCTGCGGAAGGACTCAGTGTCCACAAGCCTAAATGGCAGCATTTCGATGGCCAGTAATTTTGAAAGGTGTGAGGTTAGTGCTATGGCCTGTGGGTGGGTGGCTGGGTATTTTCGCTTGCGCTCAAATGCCTGGGGTAACGACATTTGGACGCTGTGCTGGGACAGGGAAGTGGATGTGGTCGCTGATGGTGCTTCAGATGCTACAGGTGCAGGGCGGGAGGTATGCGGGCCTGCGCCTTCGACAGGCGATTGGCCGGCACCGAAAACAGGGGAAGAGGAGGCAGTGGTGTGGCCTGCAGACACAGATGGGCGATCCAGGCGTTCCTCCCACTTATTACGGTGCTTGGATGCCATGTGTCGGATCATGCTGGTGGTGGTGAGGTTTCTAGTGTTCATGCCTCGGCTCATTCTGGTGTGGCACAGGTTGCAAACTACAATTCTTTTGTCGTCCGCACTTTCCTTAAAAAAACGCCATACCGCGGAACACCTACCCTTTGGCAAGGTAGATTTACGCAAGGGGGTGCTCCGTGGAACATTTGCGGGCCGGTTTGGTGCGGTCCGCCTTCTTTCTGTAGCCACACCACTGCCTCTTCCAGCCTGTTGCGGTGCTGCAGATGGCTCACCCTCAGGACTGCTGTCATCGCTCGGCTCTACACCTTCCCAGGTGGGGTCAGTCACCTCATCGTCCACCAAGTCCTCCTCCACTTCCTCACTCTGATCATCCTCCTCATGTCTTGATCCCACCACATACTCAGTCATTGACAACTGTATAACATTCTCCTCAACAAGGTCTTGAGACGGAAATAGTGGTTGATTTAATGGCAACTGTGTCTCATCATCATCATCATCATCATCCACTACTTCCTTTGACCTTAAATGCCGTTCACATCTGTCATCTTCTTGTGATTGGGTACCCTCTAGAGGTTGTGAATCAGGGCACAAGATGTCATGTTCCTCTGCAAGCGTGCTTGGAGAGAGGGTCAAATGAAGGATTGGTGATGAGACGAGCTCCTCACTATATCCCAGTGTGGGATCACTTCTTTGACCAGACCGTGTATGGTGGGAGGAAGGATGATCAGAGTGAGGATTATGTTGACCAGACTCTTGGCTACTGAGAGTGGACTTGGTGGAAGACAGGGTGGTGCTTAACCGACTGGAAGCAGTATCAGCTGACATCCAACCGACCACCTGTTCGCAGTGGTCGGACCTCGAGAGTGATGTCCTGCGACGCCCTGTGAAATGAGACATGAAGCTAGGTATGGTGGATGTCTTTCTTTCTTGTGCTCTGGCACCAGGCACAGTTTCTCCGTGTCCTGACCCGCGCCCTGAACTATCAGGATCACGTCCACTTCCCCGTCCCTTTTTACACGCCTTCTTCATCTTACACGGAATATGTGACTTTAATATTTGAGTTTGAAAACTTAACAGTATTTCTTCCTATTCTGCAACTGTGCAGAGTACACAGAATAGGCTGCTAAACTGCGGTGACACACACTGAATGGAATATGTGACTTTAATATTTGAGTTTGAAAACTTAACAGTATTTCTTCCTATTCTGCAACTGTGCAGAGTACACAGAATAGGCTGCTAAACTGCGGTGACACACACTGGATGGAATATGTGACTTTAATATTTGAGTTTGAAAACTTAACAGTATTTCTTCCTATTCTGCAACTGTGCAGAGTACACAGAATAGACTGCTAAACTGCGGTGACACACACTGAATGGAATATGTGACTTTAATATTTGAGTTTGAAGACTTAACAGTATTTCTTCCTATTCTGCAACTGTGCAGAGTACACAGAATAGGCTGCTAAACTGCGGTGACACACACTGAATGGAATATGTGACTTTAACATTTGAGTTTGAAAACTTAACAGTATTTCTTCCTATTCTGCAACTGTGCAGAGTACACAGAATAGGCTGCTAAACTGCGGTGACACACACTGAATGGAATATGTGACTTTAATATTTGAGTTTGAAGACTTAACAGTATTTCTTCCTATTCTGCAACTGTGCAGAGTACACAGAATAGGCTGCTAAACTGCGGTGACACACACTGAATGGAATATGTGACTTTAATATTTGAGTTTGAAAACTTAACAGTATTTCTTCCTATTCTGCAACTGTGCAGAGTACACAGAATAGGCTGCTAAACTGCGGTGACACACACTGAATGGAATATGTGACTTTAATATTTGAGTTTGAAGACTTAACAGTATTTCTTCCTATTCTGCAACTGTGCAGAGTACACAGAATAGGCTGCTAAACTGCGGTGACACACACTGGATGAAATATGTGACTTTAATATTTGAGTTTGAAAACTTAACAGTATTTCTTCCTATTCTGCAACTGTGCAGAGTACACAGAATAGGCTGCTAAACTGCAGTGACACACACTGGATGGAATATGTGACTTTAATATTTGAGTTTGAAAACTTAACAGTATTTCTTCCTATTCTGCAACTGTGCAGAGTACACAGAATAGGCTGCTAAACTGCGGTGACACACACTGGATGGAATATGTGACTTTAATATTTGAGTTTGAAAACTTAACAGTATTTCTTCCTATTCTGCAACTGTGCAGAGTACACAGAATAGGCTGCTAAACTGCGGTGACACACACTGAATGGAATATGTGACTTTAATATTTGAGTTTGAAAACTTAACAGTATTTCTTCCTATTCTGCAACTGTGCAGAGTACACAGAATGTGCTGCTAAACTGCGGTGACGCACACTGAATGGAATATGTGACTTTGATATTTTAGTTTGAAGACTTAACAGTATTTCTTCCTATTCTGCAACTCTGCACAGTACACAGAATGTGCTGCTAAACTGCGGCGAAGCACACTGAATGGAATATGTGACTTTGATATTTTAGTTTGAAGACTTAACAGTATTTCTTCCTATTCTGCAACTCTGCACAGTACACAGAATGTGCTGCTAAACTGCGGCGACGCACACTGAATGGAATATGTGACTTTGATATTTTAGTTTGAAGACTTAACAGTATTTCTTCCTATTCTGCAACTCTGCACAGTACACAGAATGTGCTGCTAAACTGCGGCGACGCACACTGAATGAAATATGTGACTTTGATATTTTAGTTTGAAGACTTAACAGAATGTGCTCTAATCTGCAACTTTGCACACTAAACAGAATGTGCTCTAATCTGCAACTTTGCACACTAAACAGAATGTGCTCTAATCTGCAACTTTGCACACTAAACAGAATGTGCTCTAATCTGCAACTGTGCACACTAAACAGAATGTGCTCTAATCTGCAACTTTGCACACTAAACAGAATATATGTTTTTTTTTTTTTTTTTTTTTTTTTTCCCCCCACACAAAATAACCTGCTGCCCCCACACACAGTAGTCCTAAAAAGGACTTTTGGTTCTTTTTTTTTCACAATTTTGCTTTTTTTCCTCCCTACACTGACTTTCCCTTCCTATCATCAGCTCTCCCTGGCTAAGACTGAGCCGAACTCGCTGGTCAGGTGCTATACAGCACCCGACCACGGGTTCTGGCCAGCCAATCAGTGTAATGCCAGCAGCCAACATGGCTGCTGGCATTACACTGATGTCAGAGCCTCCCTGCACGTTTATTGGCTGCGCAGCAGCCGCAAAACGTGCGGGGAGGAGACCCGAACATGGCGGGCGAGCACATGCGGTACTCGTACGAGTACCGCCATGTGCCGAGCAGAGCGATGCTCGAGCCGATCCGAGCATCGGCCGAGCATGCTCGCTCAACACTAATGAGAACCAATAGAGAGATTGCAGCAAATACCCCCATGATCAAAGAGAATAGAAATAGATGGCTACAGAAACCGACAACAGGATGCTATAAATGTCTGAATTGCACTACGTGTAATTCGATGTTGGCAGGTGACACATTTAGACACCCACATAACAATAAGAAAATTAAAATCAAACATAGATTAACATGTACATCCAGTTTTGTGGTGTATATACTGATGTGTCCCTGCGGGCTGTATTACGTTGGAAAGACCAGCACCACATTTCGAGAAAGGATGGCGAATCACAGAACTACCATCCGACAAGCATTAGAGAAAAAATCTACAGATAAACCAGTTGCTCGCCATTGGTTAGACAAAGGACATCCATTGGCCACGTTAAAAACTATGTTAATCGATCATGTACCGCCCCTGGATAGGGGTGGTAATAGGGATTTGATTTTGCTCCAAAGGGAAACCTATTGGATTTATCATCTAAATACAGCCTCTCCATATGGATTGAATGAACTTGTACCGTATTCCTGCTTTTATTAAAATGAGAAATCTGATTTTGAATTATATATATTAAATGATATCGGGAATGTAACTAACACCCACATACTGTGAACAGGTGATGAATTAACCCGGTTTCAGCGCGTGTTGTGAATAGCCTGAGAGGGTATGATTGCTAGTGGTGGATCTGTGTAAACACAGATAGTGTTTCCTATGATACAATGATTATTCTCTCTGGAGTGGTTTTTGCTACATTGTAAGTGACTTAGCCTATTTTGAACACACCAAGATGGTACCTCTATATCGATCAACTTAAAGTGGATGTCCGACTTTACATTCCTGTTGGGGATTTCGATAGGAAGTTTAGTACGGACACACAAACTCGCTGAATATGCGGATGTTCATATGGACTCAGTGAAGCTTAAACTCTGTGAATGATACATGGAAGGTATCTTGGAGTAATTATGATAAGCGTGATTTAAGGTGAAATATCGCCCATTAAGACGTCTGGGTCTATGTGAGAATGGTTGTATCGGAGTTGATGGTACAGGTGATGTTTAACCCTTGAGGTACATGAATACTGGGTATAGGTGATTATGGTCACTGTTCGGTTGATAGCAAACACACTGGAGGTTCTTGTGATATTATAGCAAGGTTGCTATTTATCACTTAAGATAATGCACATTATACACCACTGAGTAACCAACCCTCGATGGTAAGACACAGCGATATGCGTTGCAATATGAGGGAGACCTACATTACCGCTCAAGTAGATGGGTGAATGTGATACCCGGTAAAAGGGCAAGATAAGGAGATAGTGTTGGGTTGTGTGCAAAATCCTGTCAGATTGAAATACCTGAAGAAAAGGAAAATTATTCCAATGAAGGTGTAAACAATCGTGATTGGGTAACGTGCGCAACACACCTTGATCTAAAACTGCAGTTTTCTCCCCCGAACATATAGTGGTGTATGTATGTATATACCGGACACATTTAAAATCCACTATACTGTCACTTGGAGAATTTATATCACAGTATGGACGTAATATCACTTTGGTGATTGACACGATACACGTGATGACGTCAATGATGACGCAAGGTTGAAGGACTTGGCGGGTTTTTTAATTGTAACTATGTATATATACGAGGGGGATGGGGTCACTTTCTTTGTCCTGATGAAGATGTGGTAATCCACGTCGAAACGTTGACACTAAGTAAAATCACGTTCTTTGAAAAGTCCTGAGAGTGCCGGTTCTTTTCTTGTATTTATGATTGATATATATATATATATATACACACAGTGAGGGAAAAAATTACTTGATCCCCTGTTGATTTTGTATGTTTTCCCACTGACAAAGAAATGATCAGCCTATAATTTTAATAGGTTTATTTGAACAGTGAGAGACAGAATAACAACAAAAAAATCCAGAAAAATGAATTTCAAAAAAGTTATAAATTGATTTGCATTTTACTGAGTGAAATAAGTATTTGACGCCTTTGCAAAACATGACTCAGTACTTAGTGGCAAAACCCTTGTTGACAATCACAGTGGTCAGAAGTTTCTTGTAGTTGGCCACCAGGTTTGCACACATCTCAGGAGGGGATTTTGTCCCACTTCTCTTTGCAGATCCTCTCCATGTCATTAAGGTTTCGAGGCTGATGTTTGGCAACTCGAACCTTCAGCTCCCTCCACAGATTTTCTATGCAATTAAGGTCTGGAGACTGGCTAGGCCACTCCAGGACCTTAATGTGCTTCTTCTTGAGCCACTCCTTTGTTGCCTTCGGTGTGTGTTTTGGGTCATTGTCATGCTGGAATACCCATCCACGACCCATTTTCAATTCCCTGGCTGAGGGAAGGAGGTTCTCACCCAAGATTTGACGGTACATGGCCCCGTCCATCATCCCTTTGATGCGGTGAAGTTGTCCTGTCCCCTTAGCAGAAAAACACCCCCAATGCATAATGTTTTCACCTCCATGTTTAACGGTGGGGATGGTGTTCTTGGAGTCATAGGCAGCATTCCTCCTCCTCCAAACATGGTGAGTTGAGTTGATGCCAAAGAACTCGATTTTGGTCTTATCTGACCACAACGCTTTCACCCAGTTCTCCTCTGAATCATTCAGATGTTCACTGGCAAACTTCAGATGGACCTGTACATGTGCTTTCTTGAGCAGGGGGACCTTGCGGGCGCAGCAGGATTTCAGTCCTTCACGGCATAGTGTGTTACCAATTGTTTTCTTAGTGACTATGGTCCCAGCTGCCTTGAGATCATTGATAAGATCCTCCAGTGTAGTTTTGGGCTGATTCCTCACCGTTCGCATGATCATTGAAACTCCACGAGGTGAGATCTTGCATGGAGCCCCAGAACGAGGGAGATTGACAGTTATTTTGTGTTTCTTCTATTTGCGAATAATCGCACCAGCTGTTGTCACCTTCTCACCAAGCTGCTTGGTGATGGTCTTGTAGCCCATTCCAGTCTTGTGTAGGACTACAGTCTTGTCCCTGACATCCTTGGACAGTTCTTTGGTCTTGGTCATGGTGGAGAATTTGGAATCTGATTGATTGATTGATTGCTTCTGTGGACAGGTGTCTTTTATACAGGTAACAAGCTGAGATTAAAAGCAGTCCCTTTAAGAAAGTGATCCTAGTCTCAGCTTGTTACCTGTATAAAAGACACCTGGGAGCCAGAAATCTTGTTGATTGATAGGGGGTCAAATACTTATTTCACTCAGTAAAATGCAAATCAATTTATAAATTTTGTTGTTGTTATTCTGTCTCTCACTGTTCAAATAAACCTACTATTAAAATTATAGACTGATCATTTCTTTGTCAGTGGGCAAACATACAAAATCAGCAGGGGATCAAATAATTTTTTCCCTCACTGTATATATACATATATATATATATATATATATATATATATATATATTTAGCAACTTTTCCCTAAATGCTAACTCCAGTTAGTTGACGTTTTTGAAAAAGAAGTAGAAAAGGTCTTGGCCAAATAAGAATTGTGTCCCGATGTATTTATAAAGAAATTTGCTAATTGCACCAAAAATAAAGGCAGTTTTAGTGATTAAATCTTAATGCCAGATATAACCTGTTCTTAATAGAAGAATATAATGGCACCCATGTGTGTGAAAATATATTCTCAGGTGTGAATTTTTTCAGAATATTCTCAGATAGACATATTTATAAACGTGAATTTACTTCTTTATAAGTATGACCAGGCATTGTGAATTTTAGTGACAAGTCTTAAGTATACACTTAGAAGGCTTTTTATACCCCCCCGCCCCCCAAAGTTCCTATTTTGTTGCTCCCTGCATTAGCTGGTATAAACATCTGAATCTGGCAATGAAACAGGAGTACCACATCTGGAATGACATCAGGAAGAAGAATGGAGGGCCCAGCAAATGAGACATCAGTCCTGCAAACAAACATTCACATTGATGTTATGATTTATCATTGACAATAATGCTCTGTTTTCAAAATCAGCTTGATGCTATTATTTGTTCACCACGGATGCACTCCTTTACTTGATTGCCTATATTTTAATTAATAAAATATTGCTTCCTGTAGTTCCACGTGGACATATATACATACAAATATTATTCAAAAATTGATAACATACTGGCCAGTCAGTTTTATTAAATGTAAAAACTAACATCGCCTGATAATAATCTCCACTTACTTTACTGCAGGGACAAGATCCCAATGACCCATATGAAACTTGCCCTTTTGTCTTTGTTTAAAAGATAACATTAACCTCTTCAGTCAGTCCTGGATGTCATGTCATTGCAGGTAGACATAGTAGTTGCTACCATTTTTTCCAGTGTAAAGCAGGAAGTGTTCATGAACCTAATAATTCCCTTAAAGGACCAGTGGCATGTGTAATACAATTTGTAGCAACCATAACTGGTTGAAGATGTTATCACTTGAACAAAAGCACAAGGGTAAAATGAATAGAGACCATTAGGTTTTTCTATCCACAGTAAGGTAAGTGGTGGACTATTATTGGGAAATGTTATGAATCCCTTAAAGGCTGAATGTTTTAAGCAGTCATTTTCTAGTATGTAAGATTCATTTTATTGTGACATATTTTCATTCTGAAAATAACACCAGTCAGAGGTATACAGTATTTTTAAATAAATTGTCTAAAATTAATCAACTGCCATTAAATGTAGAGCTTTTATATATATATTAGTAATGTATATCACAATTTATGTATGGCAAATGAGTTATTCTACATGAATACCTGTCAACATTTTAAATTAATATAATACCTGTCAAGCTCTATGTTTTTTAAATCACGTTTTATAAGAAATTGAGTCTTAACTAACTACTGCAATTTATGTCATTTAAAAGACAGATATGAAAAAGTGAATTTCCATGCCTTAAATAGACTAATGTCTCTTCTATTTTTTCTAGTGATTCACTTGAGTAGTTAAGTATATTGATTTTGTTTCCTTTTTTATCAGAATGAAGTGTAAATGGAAAATATCAGTCTTGCAATCACTTAGAGCAAGTGAAAATGCTATAGTGAAGGCTGTTAGAGTCACTTTGTGATCTCCCAAGATGACCAAAAGGAAAATATTTATGCATGTCTTCAGATCCTGTGAATGACAAAAAAAGAAGAAGAACATTATTTCTAATATGTCAGTTTTGGTCTCTAGTTGAGAATAACCTTAATGCTTTCTTATGTCACTTGCAGAGAGAAGATGAAAGAGGCAGTCTTGTGTAAGTGGATGCGTCTTACCATCCGTCTTTTGCTCTGCATGGAAGCTGTACTATTGACATTAGCTTGTGCATCAGTTGAAATTGAAGTGAGTTAAACGTGACCTTGGTTTACTTGTTGAAATAGAAATGATCGCTTTCAGGAGAGAGAGAAACAGAAAAAAAAAGAAAGAAATCACTTAATTGTCTATTTAATGAGTTTAACAGCCCTCCTAGGCTTTTAATTCTTATTTATTTAAAATGAGCATGTATTTTTCTATTATACATTATATCATCATAATATTGTAGATCATTATAATGCCCCTGTGAAATACTTATTTTGTTTATTTTTATAACAAATATACAAATTATTTTTATGCATAAAAAGCTGTGGTTATTTTAATTAGTTAAGAAAACATTTCTGAAAAGCATAACTAAATGACAAGAAAAAAATGCCAGAAAACAGCTAAGGCAGAAAGCAGAGTAGGATAACATTTTAAAGGAGAAGTCACGCCTCATAATAACCTCCCATTTACCATGTTATTGCCAAAAGATCCTGGTGATTTTTGCCCTTCAATCAGTGCTGGATACATGAGCCTACTTAGCCCTTTAAAGACAATTGGGATGTGCAACTCGATGTGGAGCCTAGACTAGCTAGAGATCAGCTCTACAGTTTTGCAGCCAAAGCAGCATTGTTTTAAAAGGGTAGTAAACCTTTTTTTTATGAAAAACTATGTGCTATAGAGCTTTTCCTGCTGACTAAACCAAGGATACTCCCATTGCTGTCAGTTGTTTTACTCAAATGTTTAACAGTTCAGATAATCAGGAAAGGAATTTACTTTGTATTTACTTCCTGAAAGTTCTAACTAACAGAATAACTGAACAGTTTATATCACTACTCTTGCTCCCAGTCTTACTAATATCTTTAACTCCTCTCTTTCTACCGGATCTTTCCCATACTCATTCAAACATGCTATACTCAAAAAACCCTCACTCAACCCCACCTGTCTTTCAAATTACTGTCCACTTTCACTCCTTCCCTTTACATCTAAGATCTTGGAACGCCTTGTATTCTCTCGCTTAATCTCTTTTTTCTTAGTTCAAACTCTTTTCTTCACCCTTTACAGTCAGGTTTCCGTTCCAACTATTCCACTGAGACTAATGACCTAAACACAGCAAGGAACAAAGGACAATTCAGTTTACTAATCCTACTAGATCTTTCTGCTGCTTTTGACACTGTTGACCATGCACTCCTACTGAAATCCCTCAATTGGCTACCTATAAAGTATCATATTTCTTACAAGATTCTCCTCCTCTCCTGTAAGTCTCTCTGTTCTTCAGCACCCTCTTACATTTCTGATCTTATCTCCCGTTACACCCCTTCCCATCCCTTACGTTCTTCTCAAGGGTTCTTCCTGTCCTTTCCCTACACAACTCAAGCCATCTCTTTACTACAAGCTTTCCCACTGGCTGCCCCTCGACTCTAGAATGCCCTCCCATCACCATTCGCCAATCATCCACACTTATTACTTTCAAGCATCTCCTCAAAACCCACCTGCTTAAGGAGGCATCTCAATAGCAATATCCTCCTCTTGCACACAGATAGTCACACCAGAATCCTTCTGTGCTTCTTTCCCCACACCTTGTACCTGCACTTATAATCCTCCTCCTACTCTCTCTGTTTTTCATCATGAATTCTAATTAGATTGTAAGCTCCTTGGGGCAGGGTCCCTTTCCCAGTCTATGATTCCCTTGCTGCTTTTTCCCCCACAAATAATGCAATGATGGCACTTAAGCTTAATGCTCTTAACCCAGTTCTGTAGTTTTGTATTATATTATTTCAAATTTTATTAAGTGCTGTGTACATGTATGGCGCTATGTAAATAAAGATACATACATACAGATACATACATACATATACATTCTATGAAGAATGTTTGTCCATGACTTTCCTCTCAAATAGAATATAACAGAATAACTAGAAATATTAAAGTATAAAAATACAAGTTGAAATGGTAGTACCTCTGGAAATATGGGTTTACTATTGAAATATCACCCTTTATTTGGCGACCATCAAAATGACATCAGAATGTCGCCCGCATCAAAAGGGCCCTGCAAATAGAGGGCGACATTTCAATAGGATTCAGCAGCTGTCTCCATTGATCCCGGTATGGCATCCAGCTCATTCATCTCTTTCTCTACTATATCTCTCTGCCTGCCTCTCTCTGGTCCACTTGCAAAAAAAGCATACTTGGGGAAGGAGAAAAAGCAGACTAACATCTTATTTCCTAGAAAGGTCTGCAATGCATTCTTTTTTGCTGGCACCATTAGCCTCAGAGGGTTAACCCTTTTGGTACAAGAGGGGTACGGAATGCATTGCAATGTGTTCCATACCCCTCTGGCACTGAAAGGGTTAAAGTGACACATTGTAAGTATGAATTTAAATGCACTTACAAGTTCTTGTT
This sequence comes from Rhinophrynus dorsalis, assembly GCA_037306005.1. Classification (NCBI taxonomy): domain Eukaryota; kingdom Metazoa; phylum Chordata; class Amphibia; order Anura; family Rhinophrynidae; genus Rhinophrynus; species Rhinophrynus dorsalis. The sequence continues at coordinate 436,893,737 of CM074719.1, read as the reverse complement.
TTGTCTATGACATAATTTTTGGAGTATAATGGTCCAAATTAGTACTAAATAAACTAGCTTTCTGTATGTTGGTGTGGGGCAGCACCATATGTGACAAACATACAACATAAGGAAAGAAGAAAGAAACAGGCGCAAGCCTCTAAAGTAGCTGACTGATGTGTAACAATTCGATCACCAATGATTATACTTACAAGATTGATTCTTGTAAGTATAGCCCTTCAATAAAGTGGTGTATCCAAGGTCCGAGTCAGATGAGGACATCCACAAATCAAGAGAAGCCCCTCCAGCCATTTTGAATGCATAGTTTTCCACCCAGATATCCTCTGATGATCACAGAGTGTCTATGGGGGAGAAAAGGAGCACTATCTAAGAGTAATACCGCCTTCACTGATGTACACTGCTTACTCCCCGCCGGATACTACTCACTGAATGTTCCTATTTGGTTGTTTGCATTTCTGATACAACAGCCGGACAATTAGATATCAGTATAATATTGTAGCAATTTATTAATATTAAAATTAAAATGTCCCTCCTCTCCTCCTTGTCTGTGACTTTATTATGGCACACCCTCTGTGAGGTGAAACACCGCTTGACGCAGGGGGGAAGGGGGGCCGGGTCAGGAGGTCCCCCCTGGCGGTCTCTGGGAGGATCGTATGAAAACTGTCTCAGCATACTCCTGCTGCTTAGTGAAAGCTGGACATTCTGAGACAAAGCAGTTGGAGTGTCTTTAAGTACGTACAAGCGGGCGCGCTTGGGTCACCCCTGGACCTCTTTGCCACATACCTATTTCTTGGGTCTAGTACCCGTTTTTTCTCATTCTCACTGTATCTATTTTTCATTTCTCTTCTTGTTTCCTCTTTCTGGTATCTTCTTGATAAGGATTGGATAAGCAGACGATTAAACACTAATGTTTCTCTTCTATGAACATTATAGGAATTTGCATGCACACAAGAGGGAAAGGAGACTACATAGTGGAGATCTATTTTCTTGTTTACGTGTTATTCTATATGTTTATATTTGTCATTGTGACTCTGATTTGATTGTAATCTGTATTATACTAATATATAGATATAGATTTGTATTTCATACTGGATTTCAATAAAGCTTTTACAAAAAAAAAAATAAATAAAAAAAATAAATAAATAAATAAATAAAATTAAAATGTCCCTACACATTTCGTAAGAGCACACTTACTTCGTCAGGGGATATTCACACAATGAGAACAATCATATTTATAGAGAGATAAAACGGACAGACCGGAATGCACCATGGAGTGGATGGTTGAGCAGATAGACCTTCCGCTCCATATTGCTTGGTAAGGGGCAGTGGGAATATCCATGCCTCGTTGTGAACATCACACCTCTTTCCTACTATCTTATCCACTGTTGGAACACAAAAGCAACAACCATCCATCTTCATTGTCATGCCTTCTGATATATCCGATCTCTTCATTATATATTTGCAACAGTATAATTACAGATGATTCAAATTTAATTCAATAAAATAAAAATATATTAAAAACCATATAGATCATCCCCAATAATAAATATATAAATAAATATGAATAAATAATATTATCCATGCATGCAGACATTATTCAGTAATATATATATGTGGGATAGTATTAAACATGATGAGTCTTTTCCACAATTCACAAGTACAATAATTTACATGAATTTATTCAGCAAAGTCATCTACATGAAATTATTAAAAACAATAAAATTAATAGAAAATTCAATAAAATAATTATTATCATAAGCTCATATAAAAGTACCACAAACTCATGTAAAATGATCATAAATTCATGTAAAAATGAGAGTTAGAATAGGTAGAACAATGGTAATAAAATGAAATAAATAGAGGAACGGTAATAAAGTCAACTACGTAAAAAAATTGCTCACTTCCAGTTCTTCATTCAAACCTTTTGGGGCTAAGGTTTCCAAAGTAAAAATCCAAAAAGCCTCCCTGCGACAAAGGGTAGCATATCTATTAGAGCAGGTGACTGGGATATGTTCTATCCCTAAAATTCCAGATGGGCAGGAATTAAAATGTTTTGGAACAGAATGTTCATTAGATTATTTATTAATTAAATAACAATGTTCTCTGGAGCGATCTTTTAAGGACCTGGTGGTTCGTCCCACATATTGTATCCCACAATCGCACTTGATGACATAAATCACAAACTGTGTATTGCATGAAATAAGGTGCTTAATGGTGAAGTTTTTTTGGGTAACAGTACTTTGAACAGTAGATATTTTGTTCCCAATAAATTTACAATTTGTGCATCTTGACTGCAGACATTTAATAATTGTCTATGATTAAGAGCAGTGTATGCTCGAAACATATCAGACGGTTAACAGGTAGCCAACATTCTTGTGACCACTTCAATGTATCCATGTCTATTCACTTTTAAGTGCTAAATAAAGGAAGAGTTTTTAACAGCGTTACAACTGTCTACAGTTACAACATTATTCCCAAGTGCCCGGGTGTGCTCCCACAATGCAATGGATTTTATTGGCAAGTGAATGGAGGGCTTTATATGAAGTGAGCAGCCTGAAGCCAGCTGGGACCTCCATGTGTGCTAGTGTCAATATGGGCTTTGAATATTTATTTATGTAAGATGTGAAGCACCTTCTTCTTCTTTTTTGTGTTTGAGACATTTATAATTGCCCACTGGAGATTAGATCCAAAGATGCCAGAAATTGATTATTTTTTGGAAATTACCTTCGGTTTACTTGGCGCTATATAACTGCGCAAATTTCTTGCTTTCCTAAAGGTAATGCTGGCATTGTTAGTAATAATGTTGGTTAACAGAGGATCCTGTTTTAAAATTTTCCAGCGTTTCCGTATTATGTCTGAGGTCAATCTTGATGCTCCATTGAATTGGGTGATCATAGTGGGGGGCCTTCTCTTATGTTCCTTTTTGGGTTTAATTGTCAGCAATTTTCTTCTATCAAGTTGTAAAGCTCTATTTTTGGCAGATTCCATTACGGAGAGTTTGTGACCTCTTTCCAACATGAGGCCCTTTAGGTCTTCACTTTTTTCTATGTAGTCTGTTTTATTACTACAATTTCTACATAACCGGTGGAACTGTCCAAATGGGATATTTTTAATCCACTTTGGATGATGACAGCTCTCTGCCTTTAAATACTGATTGCAACTTACTTCTTTTCTATTTACAGAGCTAATAAATCGGATTAGTAGGTATTCCTACCAATTTTAAATCCAAGAAACTAATAGTTTCCTTATTCACTTCTGAGGTGAATTGCAAACCCATTTGGTTATTATTAAATGTTTGTAATAGAGTATCTAATTCTTTTTGAGAACCACCCCAAATTATCAATATATCGTCGATATACCGGCCATAAAAGACCAGATTGCCCCCCCACCTCTTTCTGGGCCAAACCGTCAGATCTTCCCACAGGCCCATAAAGAGGTTTGCATATGAGGGGGCAAAACTGGTCCCCATGGCTGTCCCTTTAGTCTGCTAGAGATAATCACCTTGAAATGTAAAAAAATTGTGATTTAGTATAAATGATACACATTTTAGAGTAAAATCTGCCTGTGCACCATTCATATTGCCATCTAATTCCAAAAAGTATCTAATTGCCTGGAGTCCCAAAAGATGGTCGATACTTGTATATAACAAGGACACATCAAGAGTCACCCAAGTGTAATTCTCCTGCCACTCTATCTCTGATATTTTTCTCAAGATGTCCTGTGTGTCTTTAATGAATGCAGGTAAAGAGACCACATATTCTTGTAGAAAAAAATTGATGTATTTGGATAGTTGGGACGTAAACAAATTGATCCCCGAAATAATGGGTCTTCCAGGTGGATTTTCTGGATTCTTGTGCAGTTTGGCAATGTGATAGAAAAACGGAGGTTCAGGGTGTATGGAAAAAATATACAAAAACTCTTGTTTATTAAGTAAACCTGAATCAATTCCTTCTTCAAGTAGACTCTTCAATAGAGCATTAAATGTAGCTCCAGAATTGTATGATAATTTTGAGTATGACTCTGTATCAGAGAGGAGTCTCTTTGCTTCTGCTAAGTAGTCCAAAGTATCTTGGACCACTATAGCGCCTCCCTTATCAGCTTCCCTGATGGTTATTGAAGCATCCTTTGATAATTCTCTGAGGGCATATCTGTCTGATTTGCTCAAGTTATTTTTTTTTTTTTAAATGAAGAGTAGATTGTTTTGTAATGGCAATTTTAAAATCCTCCATAACCATTTTAAAAATTGTATCAACAAATGGGCCCTTATAGTGGCTTGGAAAGAATTGAGAACATCTTCTAAATGCTGAATGTTTGATCCCTGCTACTTTTGAGTTGACAGATTCGTCTATATCTTCAACATGTAAATCCATTCCATTTTCAATTAATAAAGAGGTCAGATAAGACAAATTCAGTTTGTCCCTATCATCCTCTTTGCCTACTTCACCGTTCAGATGAAGACTCCCAGTGCATTCTTTAGACTTTTTGCTTTCAAAAAAACATTGTAAGAATAATTCCCTAGTAAACCTTTTCAAAGCCAAAAAATACGAAAATTCATCTGGTTTACTCGTAGGCGCAAACTTGAGCCTTTTTTCCAGTAGAGAAATCTCCTCTGAGCTTAGTGGTCGATTGGAGAGGTTAAAAACTGAACAGAATAGTGTCTGCATGCATGGATAATATTATTTATTCATATTTATTTATATATTTATTATTGGGAATGATCTATATGTTTTTTATATATTTTTATTTTTATTGAATTACATTTTAATTATCTTTGATAGGTGATGTCATTGATCTGTAAAATATCCAACCTTGCTTTTATTCTCGCTATTATTTGTGCACATGGATATTTTCTATGTATATATATATATATATATATATATATATATAGGCAAATTATGCTACAAGCTATATTAATTATATTTTGATTTGCACTAAATATATGTGTCTTGTCAACACTAATTTGGGTGGGAGTTTTGATGTTTTCACAGGTCACAGGGTATAAAGTGGAGGTTGTTTGTACTGTTTATTATCTTCACAAAGATCCCAGGGTGTGATTGAAATGCTGATCTTTGATTAAAGCTAATTTTGACATCATATATGCAGTCCTGAGAGTGCTGATTCTACCATATATGTTACTCCTTTTTTTGGCACCTAGGCATTTACTGCATATGTTGAGAGTTACATTTTTAGTTAGCTTTTTATATATATATATATATATATATATATATATATAACAGAAATTTACTGCTCCTATTAAGAAATATTGAATGCATTGAATACTATGATGATATATATGTATAATAAATGTATACTGGATCTTTTGTAGCTTGGAACACATTGGGTCATATGTGTGGAATAAAGGCAGATGTTGAGCATTTCTGAGGCAAACAAACTACACTATAGGATATATATACTAAATTCCATTTCCCAATGACTTGATTTAAAAATGGAGAATTGCATTGCATGGAGATCTCGCTATAATATGCATGGGCTAGAGTAAAAATTTCAGTAGCTTTCCCATTCTCTCCTAAAGAATACAGTCTGAAAATTCCAATACATATGGTCCATGTATCACAATATCACTTATTTTTCACAGGGGATTTTGGATATGGGTGAAAACCATGTCTCATCACACCAGTCCAAAATCCACAAACACCTGCGTAGGACTGTTACAATGAAGCTCATGTCAGGACCAGGAATGCAATTAAAAGCACCTTTGGCCTGCTCAAACCCAGATTTCAGCGCCTGGATAACTCAGGGGGAGCTCTGCAATATGCACCAGGCAAAGTATGCAATATCATACTAACGCATGCCATACTAAACAGTATCGCAGTGGACACACATGTAGTGGAGGATTTTGAGCCATAACTTATTGTGGAGGTGCCTGTTTCCCAGCCTGAGGTGGAGGAGACACATGACAGGCTCATCAGGGACTACATACTTGTGAATATTATACATGAATCAAATACAATGTATGTTTGACAATGATTAGGCATGGAAATTACTTACTTAAACATCACAACGTGCTGTCATCATAATGAACACATGCAGCTTACAATTCATGGCTGTGTCTAATTAAGGCTGTGCATTCAACTGTCATCTGGAATTCCATTTGACCATGATGGCATGGCCACTTCAAGGATATCAAAAGTCGCCCAGCGATCAGTGATGCAGCCAGTTTACTAAGTTTCCACTACTGCTTATGCCCATTGGTTGAAGTGACTTGTCCCCGCCCAGTATTTGTCCTTAAATACTGGGTCTTGTCACTTATCCGGAGCCGTTTTGTGGTGTTTCCATTACCAGCGCTTGTTCCTGTTTTCGTGTGATCTCTGTGTGATCCCGGACCGCCAGAATACTCTGCATCTTTTTCCTGCCTGTGTACCAACCCGGACTGCCTGACTACTCTGCATCTCGTTCCTGCTCTGTGTACCGACTCGGATTGGCTGACGTTCCTGCTCTGTGTAGCGACCCGGCCCGGCTGATGTTCCTGCTCTGTGTACCGACCCTTTCCGGTTGGGATGCTGTGGTTGCGTATCCCTCCTGCTGACGCCTTATCTGGTCTCCGGTTGGGGTTTTTCCAGGATCCTCTCTGTCTCAGGATAGTTACTCTCTGCAGTCTAGTCTCCGTTGTTGTCGGTGTCGCCCGGGAGACATTACTGGTGCAGTCGACTCTGGTCTGAGTGTTATTAACCCTTCGGGTGGGTGCCAGACACCAGCTATCCTTCTGTGCAGTGCTCGGTTGGGTGCCTTTCCAGGCTCGTTGCTAGTCTCCGTTACTGCTACAGCAGTCCACAAGTTGCTAGCCTCCATTACTGCTACAGCAGTCCACAAGTTGCTCTGGTCTCTGTTACTGCTATGGCAGTCCACAAGTTCCTCTGGTCTCCGTTGTCTGCTTGGGCGTTACTCGATATTGTGCTCTCTCTTCAGATTGAGAGTCTTAAAGGGCCTTGCGCTATTAGGGCCTGTCATTCCTCCCGGCCTAATAGTAACCCATTCAGTGCTGCCTATCTTGAGTATCACACGAAAGTTGCCTGACCTGTGTCAGTATATTGTAAATTTGCATATACTGGACCCGTGTGACTATACCTTATTGTAACCTGTCCTGTGTCTATACTATATTGCTTATATATTACTGGACCCGTGAGGGTTATTGTTATTGCAACTGTTCAATAAAACTGTGTTTTATCCAAACCTACTGTGTCTGAGTGTCAAACAAACCATTACATAAGTCCATCATATTCCTGAGATTAACTAAGCACAAATATTCAGATTTTGAGTTGGATATAATCATATCAAACACAGAACTAGAGGGGTAGCCTACCCCTTTGGCACACTATGTGTTAAAGGGGTATTAGCGGTATTATGGAAACAATAGATTTGTGACGCCTAATGTAATTGAATAGGGATGGATTTACTGTGTTAGTGTTGGCTACTGCACCGGAGTAAGTCATTTTGAGAGAGGTTGGCAGGCCCAACATGTGTGTGTGTGTGTGCAGCACAATGACAATGGCCTGGCAACACCTACTTCATGGGGATTGGTTCATACACTAAGTTATGTATTGCTACAATGTCCCGTTCGCATATTCATATAGCTGGTTAGCATCCTCTCGTTCTTAGCCCTATGAGTTCCAGATGGCTATACCCCTCTGGAATGCAAAAGGTTAATAGGATAATGATGGTTAATCCTTTGAGTACCAGAGAGTTATGCAGTGTAGTTTCAACCCCTGTCATTCCTTCCCACAGGAATCCATGGCATGACCCATCATGGAACAGAGGAATGTCCATTACCCTGGTGAATAGCTGACTCCACTTCCATATAGTGCTCCTGTCTGCTCCCTAGTGCTACTGTCATTTAATACTGCATGGTATCATGTCAAGACTGTCATGAGTCAAATGTTGGGACTTGATGAGGGCACATCTGTTCAAACACAATGGCACAAAAGGAGCGACATGACCAGTCCCCAATGAGTTATTGATATGTTTGACCTGACATAAAGTTGATGTCTCAGTGGTCATTCACACCATAACAATCAAGGTGTTGAGGATCTGCACAACATAAATATGTTTTTTCAACTCAAGGGACACCAACTAGAAACCAGATTTCAGTGCCTGGATAACTCAGGGGGAGCTCTGCAGCATGACCAGGCATAGTATGCAATATCATACTAGCATGTGCCATACTGCACAGTATTGTAGTGGACACACATGTAGTGGAGGCTCTTGATCCAGAACCCTTTAAGGTGGTGTCTGTTCCCCAGCTTGAGGATGAGGAGACCCTGAGAGGGGCAGAGACACAAGTCAGGCTCATCACTACTTTACTTGTGAATACTATACATACATCAAAAACAAAGTATGTATGACCATGATTACGCATGGGGAATGTGAGCAAACACACTCACACAAGACATACAATGTTTCACTTCACTGACATGGATGTGTCTAACTGAAGCTGTGAATTAAACTTCATCTTGAATTCCATTAGGCCATTATGACATTGCCACTTCAAGGATTTCAACCATCTCCCTGGGAACAAGGGTATACCCAGATTACCATGTCCATCATATTCCTGAGATTAACTAACCTCAAATATTCAGATTTTGAGTTGGGAATTTTAATTTCAAACACAGAAATCTTGGAAAATTATAGGGGTCCCCCTGCCCAGGTAGAAGTCTGTTGACCACCCTCCCTCCCCCGTCAAGATTCTCATGCTGGACGAGGCATATAATAATTGATCCCATTGTATAAAGACAGGACCAAAACCAAGATGTTCAAGAGTACACCAGAGTTAGGTCCACTCAACTGAGTCAAACACTTTACTTTCATCTAGTGAAATGCATAACTCAGTGATGACCACAGGGTGTCTGAAATTATGAAATGTGAACATACCCATCATGAATCCAGTCTGGTCAGGATGAATCAGCGCAGATATAACAGAGTTCAGTCTGTCTGCCAGAATTGTCTCTAGTATCTTGGCAGGGAGATAGGTCAATAAGATTAAGACTTTTGCGGGTGCTTTCTGAGCTTCATAATGACAATTATGGGAGTTTCATCATGCAACGAGGGTAGGAGGAGAGATTCAAGAGCAACATAGTATGTGTTTAGTAGGTGGAGAGGTAGGATGTCAGAGAATTTATCATACCACTCAGCTGGGAGACCATCTCCCCCAAAGACTTTCCTGTGGGCAACTGCTTAATCACCTCCATCTCCTCTTTTTCAGGAGAATGAGTGAGTCGAACCTCCAATGCTGCTCATCAGAGAGAATCTGCAATGACCTTTGTTTTAAGTAGTAACTAGAAGCCAGGTCCACAGAGGACTTGGAAGAATATAGAGAAAAAGAGATAGAAAGTTAGTGAATCCATCTAGTGTGGATTGGCTAGTGGTCAGGAGCCTCCCCTCCTCAGTTGACAGTGATATAACATTAGTAATGCGAGTGTTGGCTTTAATCACTTGAGCCATCAGCTCTCCCACCTTTTCCCTGTTCTCAAAGAGAGACTATTTTGTTATAGAACCTGTGGTTTAAATTCAATTCCAATTTAGAATTATACTTTGAGTATTTATGAAAGTCATCATATGACTCAGGAGTGTTGTGAGCAATGAAACAACTTCCAGCCTCTCTCATCTCCACCTCAAATGCAATGGTTTCAACCCTATTTTTCTTTTTATGGGAAGAAATAAGAGAAGTAAGAGAGCCCCTAGCCACTGCCTTGACCGCTTCCTACACTCCCCTGCTTGGCTGAAGATGAGTTTTCCTCAAAATAAAATCGATGTCCTTGCTCATGTTGTGAGGCAATATTGCCGGTGTCTAACCAGATGGGACTGAACCTCCTGTTTCATGGAAGACAGGATCCTCTCAAATGGAGGACAGTAACTAATAGAGAGTGATTGGAGGCTACCCTGTGGGTGTGACAGAAGTACTGTAGGTTGGTGGGGTGTAATGTGCTCCAAGTGTCAATGAGATCCATGTCCTCTACCAGAGCCTGCAGTCTGGATCCCGTCTGATGTCCACCCCTTTCCACCTCACCCAGCCTGTCCATAGTAGAATTCTTAGTCATGTTAAAGTCTGCCAAATAAATCACCAGAGATGTAAGTCAAAGCATGCGGGAGAACTCCCGGTGAAAAGGGGGGAGAAATATAAATGTTCAAAAGAATGGTGAGGTATCCCTGTAATTTGCAAGTCAGAAATATATAGAAACCCTTGGGGTCTATTTGGATGTCTATGAATTAATATTGCATAGACTTATGTATTAATATCAAGACTCCCCTTGCATGGGTAGAAAAAGTAGAGTGGTAGTGATGACCAAACCACTGTCTTTTGAGTGACTTAATTTTACTTCCATATCAATGTGTTTCCTGTAGGATAAGAACCGCAGGTTGATATTTTTATATATGTATCAAAGTTATTTTGTTTGTATCATTTAGTCCTCTAAGATTCCACATGATTAGATTAAAGATATTTGACATGTTTAAAGAAAAATCTGAATCAGTTGTCCCTTAATCCGCCCCCAGGGAGAGGAAGCGCTCGCCCACCCAAGAGCCTGCCTAACATCAACCATAGAAAAAAAGAAAGAAAAAAGAACACCATCCTGCCTCAAACCGATGAGGACCTGTACCCAAAACAAAACCTTAGGAGAAATCCCAAGCCAGACCAAGAACAGATGCATGTTTACTATAAGTAGTAGAAAGGGGTAGAACTGATAACTAAGCATGAAACTATGATCCCATAATTCCCCTGCGTGTCACCTCCAATTAAGATTGCAAAAAAAATTCCATACATGAATGCATATACTAGTAACAGCATGACATGACCCACTTCTCACTGCCCATCTCCCCTTCCCATCACTGGAGAATGTCTGCGGGAGTGGACATAAGGTCATCCACATCATCTCCCACATTGGAGGCTGCAGACTATACATCAGAAAGACAAAATAAGGCTAGGCAACAAAGTCACTAGGGTTGCAAGGTTGGGGGCAAAAAGAAGAGGACTGGAATGAGAGAATAAAAGGGAGGGGTGAAGGGGGTGATTTATTCCCTCCACCCCTGGTCTAGGAGCAGTACATGGTGACAGAGAAGCACTCTGTGAGCCTGTTCCACAACAAAGGTATTTGAGAGGCCTTCTTCTCCCAATATCTCCCTAATCCCCTACTCCAACAATTGTTAAGGGAAGTGTTATTTGCTTCTTTCAGGCAAGCCGATTATATGGATATTACAGAGTCTACATTTGTTTTCCAGGTCATCGTCTTTTTTTTGGGAGTGTTTTGACCTGTTGTTTCAAGGTTTCCAGTATTTGTTAATGGGTGGAAGAGTGTCTTCTACTTCAGAGACCTTTCTCTGCATCTCCATCACCTTTTCCCTCATGACTTGCTTGTCTGCGCACAGCAGGTTGAGTTCCATCTGAACTGTGTCAATCTTACTCATCAGAACATTTTGGCAGTTACTGATGGCTGCCATGAGATCGATGAAATGTGAGGAAGCAGCTACTTCTGGCTCTGAAGGAGAAGAACACACAGATGTCCCCTCCATGATGGCTTCAACTTCCTCCACTGCCAAATGCCTCCTGGCGAACTTGCTTAGCTTGGCTCTGTATTCACCTGATTTCTTCATGTAGGAATCTCTATATGTTGATGCAAATGTTATTAGGATCAATGAGAAGGTGTACTGCTTAGTAGAAAGGCAATACTTAAGAACCTCACTAATGTTAATATAACATAGTGAAGAGATGCTCTGGGCTGCACAGGCCTATACCAAGACATCGTTGCTGCGGGAGAGGTCAGGGGGGACCTGGTAAGGACTTGTAAGGATGATTTAGTTATTATGATCCAGGTAAGAAAAGTAGGTATGCAATAAGGATTTTTCCTTTTTTGTCTTTCTTTTTTCTTTCTTTCTTTCCCTTTCTTGCTTTCCCACTTGCCTCCCCACCTTACACTTTATATCTTGCCCCTTCTCCCTCTCTTGCCTTATCTTCCTCGTTTGCCTTCTCTTCTACTCTGTATAAAGTTTTCTATTCCAGAAATGTCACATAGCAATGGGGGAGCTCTGATAATGCTCCAGATGGACAAGTATATTTTAAGGGTGCCTCCTTTTGACCACAGTGATACATTAGAGTGAAATGAGATTTGCCTTTTCCAGATCAGTGACTATGCCCCACCACACTGTAATTGGAGCTAGCTAGGGTGCAGTACAGCCACAGATTAGATTCATGCATCATAAGCTTGTTAAGTCCGGGTTTCCAACATCTGGGTAGTCTCCAAAAGCAGAGGTATGAGTAAAAATATAATATAAAGTCCCAGTTGACAAGGCCTACATGCTGTGTAATTAGTGGAGCGATTTGTTGCCTTAGCCCATCCATGGAGCACTGCACATCCACACACCTCTTCTCCCAAAGTGATGTATTAGTCAGGAGGGTTGACAAGAGCTGTACCGGCAGCCCAGCCAGTGTCCTGCAGATATGCGTTCTCTCCAACTATTCCAAGCTGCAGGCATCACAGTCTTTGCAGTGTAGGCTGCACACCACGAGGAGCAGCAAAGTGGTTTCAGGCTTAGGGCCCCATATCAATACATCCACGGGTCACTATTGTAGGACCCCTGGTTGCTCATTTTACACATTTCACTTACATGTCAGTAAGTAGGAACACATGGTAGAGGACTAAACTCCGATTTTGTTAGGCGGCAATTTTTGGAGATAAAATTATGTCAATTAACTCGTGTTACTAGACACCACATGCAACTGAATTGCAAATTCATCACCTTTTTCCTTCATTCCAATGGGTGCAAATTTAGTACCCATTGGCCATTGTTACCATTCAGTAGAGAGAATACCTGAGTGTGACTTCAAACTACCAACGGTATTTTTTTTTTAATCAGTAGCAATTGAATCGTGCCCCTAGAATCAAAATACAGCTGCTTTCTCTCTCCTAAGCAGAGACAGACAACATACAGGAACCTGAGACCCATATACACTACTAACATGGCAGGAATACCATACATAGTGTATGTGGGGTTACATAGGGACAATGTATGGTTCATTTGTTACTGTGTAGTAAGGCTAGGAAGACAATGTGTGATTCTATGGTAAATGTGGGGAAAGGATGGGGACAGTGTGTGTTATTCTGTGGTTAACATGGGCAAGGCTTGGAAGTCGATGTGAGTTTCTCTTATTACTGTGGGACAAGGCCTGGTGTACAATGTATGGTTTCATCGTTAACAAAGTGGAAAAATTACCCTTTTCTCAAGAATTCCCTCCAACCGTGAAAACTGCCATGTTTTATTGTTTTCTGTTTTTGGAGTAGAATGTTTTACCCATCCTTACTGATGATATTCTTGGGTAGATTGTGATGTATTACACATTGCCAAGGGATTATTTCCCTTCCCAACATGCAAACACTGTTGATGCTCACATCACACACATCAATCACAAATATGTTAATAGTTTTATTAAACATAAAAAAATGTAATGGCATTACTCAGATATTCATCGCATATGAAAAATAATATGGCAGTAAGTACTATTTAGGATTAGACCAGTCCAATCCAAGAAAATAATTAGATGGTGGAATGGTCATAATCACTAGTTCCTCTCTAGAATATTGGGTTCTTTAATCATCATAATGAGTGGGTTCAGAGTGTTGGGCAAGGAACAGACATAGTTTCTATGACTATCATCAGTATCTGCCTCATGTGGAATCAACAAGATATTTTACTTCCGTTCTTAAAATCTCACAATTCTCTAATAATTCAGCTATATACAGTATTCAATCTATGAGGTGGCATGAGGTAATAGGCTTCTAACTAAGGGCAGGGTGATGCAAGGGAATGGCAAAAAATGACCAGTCCTAAAAAGTTTCCCAGAGCTTATCTGATTTCACGTTATGCCCTGATTAATGCATATATAAATACCATTATTATCAAGTGCAATAACTAAAGTTATCAAACTGCAGTTTACCAAAAATTGTACAAGCCGGTGGTTAGTGTGGTGGGTAAAGGGCTGGAAAGTGCATACGGCAAAAAAATTCACCTAACAACAGATATGTAGACAAGTGGACACAGCAAAGACTAATGGATGTGACTTCTTACTGGGCTTCCCTGCCACCACAAAGAGTGGGGAACACTAGCTTACAGCATCAGGTGACACCCAGTAATTGTGGCTCTGGTTCTGGCAGTGTGATTAAAAGACAGCAGTGGGATAGCTCATACCATCAACACACCACCTTGTGCATGCAGATTTTTGAGACAGTTCCACAAAGCCGTACATGTTTTTAGTAAGCTAGAGCAGGTGATAGAGGAATAGCTTATACCCCACTCATGAAAAGATGATTTTGTGTCTGCTGATAATGGCTTTAACAATCTATGCCTTGAGAATAGGTGATATGGTGCATGTGCCCTACTTTGCCTATGTGCTATATTTAGTTGTGACCAGAGTCATGGCAGAATCAGAAACATCAGAGCGATGCTTACTATCGCCCACAAAATCTGTGCCTATTTTAGTCACTCCTACAGTGCACGTAAAGCTCTATATTCCATTCAAAAGCATGACAACCTACTCAATCACCAACTTTAAATGAAGGTCCCTACCAGGTGGAATTCGACACTGTACATGCCAGAGCATTTGTAAAACCAGAATAAGGCCATTAGAGACTACACCATGAAAACTGTCAGGCTTTGGAGGGAGCCTCTTTGTCAGCTGGAACCCTTTGAGGAGGCAACCATGCTGGTGAGTCGCATATGGGCAGGAATTAGAGAAATTCTACAACTGATATATTTATTGCAGAAAAAAATTAGGAAAATTATGAGCATGGCATGGTATGGCGTGACAACACAGACATGCACCAGCTTGTAAAAGACATGATAGCGTGTTTTGAACAAGATCCTCGCATAATGTCAATTAAAAGCAATGAGGAATACATTCTTGCCTTTTTGCTAGTCCCCTTCTTTAAACACTAAATTTCAGAGTTTTTGCCAGTTTGTCACAGCAAGGAGTCATAACGATCAGCAGCATGTCTGAGGAATCAGATTCTGTCAAGAAATATAGAGATATGCATATTGATCAAGTGTAGGGTTGCATTGTGGAGGATGAGAGGGAGAAAGTTAGGGCATAGTGAAAAAAAAAGGCAGCAGCAGCTACATCATTAACCAGAGCATGCCATTCTGAACACAGGGCAATTCATGGGTCTCAGTAGGGGTTGCAAAATCCAACATTGGTGGTGGTGGTGGCACATCTCTTTGGGACTTTCTCCCTGAGTGTACATTGGTAACTGACACACAGGAACACAGTGTAGCTCCTAGGAGTGGTCCCACTGCATGTGAGATGGTTACTGCATACTTGCAGGATAGCTATTTTCTAGGCAGAAACAATGACCCCATGGACTACTGGCAAACAAAACAGTGCGTGTGGCCAGCATTGACTCATACTGCAGTGGAAACCGTTAGCTGCCCTCCAGCAAGCGTTGAGTCTGAGCGGGTTTTCAGTGCAGACTAACATTCTTAAAAAAACATCTGAATATCAGGTAGCAGAAACCACACATGACAGAGAAAACCAGGACAAATGTATTAACAGCAGCAAAGATGACAAGGCAGAGTGGTATGTGAAAAATAGTTGCTACCATGTACCACACTTGGGATGCAGTGTTTGTATATACGTATGCCTGCTGTGCTAATGATTCCATGATCTTCATATATGGTCAATACATCAATAATGTGTTGATTTATTTAGATATTTGGTCACACTAGACATAATCAGCTGATGATCATGTGCTACGCTTATGCATGCTTTAAGCTTGTTTGCCTCCTCTGGCTGGTTTTTAATTATATTTAGCTGTCAGTCTCTCTCTCTCTCTCTCTCTCTCTCTCTCTCTATATATATATATATATATATATATATAATTTTTTTTTCTCTTTTTGTACAAATAAAATTTGTTTATGTTTATATTTACTCTTGTTTTGGAGTGCCTCATTTAAGGGACTTGCTGTCTCTCTATGAGGAAATATTGATCTAGGGAAATATCTGACTACCATTTGGATTTTTTTTTACCCCCTTTGGGCTTATTTGTAAATGGCTTCAATGTTTTGTTTTGTTTTTTGCCTTCCTCTGGATCAACAGGTGTGATTTGGCATGGGCTGAAAATGATGGCTTCATCTCTTTTTTCTACCTCATCAACTATCTTACTGTGACCAATAAGGTCTATCTGCAGAACAAATTGACTCCATTGACATATCTGTGTAATTTTCTCTGAATTCATTACCTCTATATGCCTACAATGCACTCTTGGACACTTTCAATCTTCCACACATACTGTTTGACACCCAGGTCTTGATCCACGATCCATCATTTACCTCTTTTCTTCTTCTAAGTCCCTGATGTACCAAAGAACAGTCTGACGGAGAATGGGCTAACTGAGTGTATGAGTGTGCTGAATGAGCTATCAGGTGAAAAAAATATGCCGAGGAGATATGATAAATCATTTCCATGTTCTAATGTTCCTGAGAAAAAACAAAAATTCACAAATAACCTCTAAAATATTCATCTTTTCTGTCAATTTTCTGCTAAAATTTTGACAAAACATGAAATAATTCACAAAACAATGTAAAATGCACGTTTTTGCCTTTTTTAATATTTCCACACACTTTTTCCTTTCTCACCTTCATATAAAAGGGTGTTCAGGGAAGGCTGCATAGTCAGGGTTGTTAGGAAGAGGGGAGAGCTAGAGATGTGAAAGCCCAACTACTGGATAGCTGTAGAGAGAGTGCAGATGTTGCTTAAATGGTGATTAGGTGCTGCTTACTGGTGCTACAAACTGGGCTACATTAACTCACTTATGTGACATTGTCTTGTGTCTTGTGTGACTAAATGAATACAATTTATCTTTTCTTTATGAATAGCACATTTGGATAGATAGGTACTATATACTTATTTCAGTAAGGGGAAATATTTTGTATCTATGAGTCGATCTGGGGAAAGGATTGAGGTGCTCAGCATGCTGGTGCTGGTTAAGGGAGGAGGTAATGTTTGGGTGGATGGGCATTATGAGATGTTTATGCTATTTTGTTTCATTTTTGCTTTTTTCTATTCAAGTTGTGGTTTATGTCATCACTAGTTGAAGAGCCTGTTACATGGGCCACAGTGCCACCGCCAGCCGGTCGCTGGGCAATGATGCGCAGTAGAGACTGCCCGCGCCGCAGGAGCGTCCAGCTCTGTATCAGCAGCGGTGCGGGCAGTCTCTACTGCGCATGACTGCAGCACGCACAGCAATCTCTACTGCGCATGACTTTGTCGTTACACACGCTTTAGCTAATTATTATATAGGATAATATGAAAACAGGACAACCATTGTAACTATTACATGCTCTAATGATATACAATTACCTGTCAAATTCCTTTCTGTACAATATTTTTAATAAAACAATTTTTAAAAAGCGGAGGATTACAGAAATAAGCTCATCAATACAGCGTACAATCAGTAAAAATCAGATAAATCGGTAAAACCAATACATGAGCAAAACAATACACAGGAGTAAAACATTGGATGCAAGTGGCATACAGTTTTGTCTTAGTTGCTTGTCACTATTGTATACCTGTATTGTACTTAATAAAACCATTTACAATTAAACAGTTTTTAAATGTGGTGGAACTTTCATCTATAACGAACTTGATCCCATACAGATAAAGAGGTGAGCCAGGCTGTAAGATGTAATTACATTTTTTACAAAATCTCTATATTTTTAAGATAGTCTTATTAATGTGATACACATTAAATGTGTTAAATGTGGTTGCCTGCAGTACAAGTTGTACACATGCATGTAAATCTCAATGCTGGCCAACCACTGTGTGGTGGAATCTCCACCTTCCCATTTTCAGATGTTCTTGTGCACTCCTTGCGTTTGCAGGTAGTGAGTGCAGTGCACTTGCACCCGAGAGAAGGGGCAGGTTTACAAACAAGGATTAATTTGTCTATGCGGGGGCGATGCAAATCTTTTACTATGTAATAAAGATGGCATTGCTCTCCGTCTTCAATGTGGAGTGGCAGTACATGAAATTTAAAAGATAGCGAACCATTTTTTACTTAACCCCTTATGGACCAGCCGTGCTATCACGCAGCTGGCACTTAAGGACCACGGGGCATTTTTTTACTGTACTATAGGTGATAGTTCCGCTTTAACCAGCTGAGCAATCTCACTGGCATTGAAAAATTAATATCCAATAACTAGAAAAACAATAATATGCAGCCAAAATTATGTTTGGGGTTCTACTGACTCTGCAAAGGGGAAAAATACCTGAATGTAGGCTTTTTGGGAGAATAAATTGTGCAGGAATTTTCAGAGGGAAATACCCAAAGAAACTTTTTTTTTCCTTTTGCCAATGCTTATTTTTTGGGGATACTGGACAGTATTGCTTTGCTGAAAAGTAATCTGATGAGTCATTGGGGAACTATATCCTATAACATAAAGTGGTAGAATGAATCGCTCCCTGTGTGTGTAACCACACATGCGCAGTGGAGATGAATGCAGTAGTCATGTGCAGGGGAGACAAACGCTGGGTGGCACTTTGGCCCATGTACATGGGCCTTCAAACTAGTAACTATATATATTTGCATTGAGTGTTTGTTTGTGTGTGTGAGTGCATGTGTGTGTGCTTGTGTGTGTGTGTGTGAATGTATGTTCTTGCATGTGTGTGCGTGCACAAGTGTGTGTGTGTGTGCACGCGTGTTTGTGTATGCATGTGTTTCTATATACGTAGATGTATAGATAAATAGATGTATATATATATATATATATATATATATATATATATATATATATACATAAAATATATATATCAAATATACACATTATGCTACTAGGATTAAATGATACAATTATATTTTGCAATCAATAAGAATGCTTTTATCATTGTTTTCCATTTCCTTTCAATGCAACATTTACTTGTCATCTAGAGCTGATGATTCAAATTATATATAACTTATGTTCTTCAGGACAGGTTCATGATCTGAAGATACATCTAACAGTTGAAGTAAGCTTGATATTTTACATCACTGCCTATTCTTGAGTTGTTTGCATTATTTAACCTCTAACTTCATGCTCCAAGCAACAATCACAGTAAAAGACTTTATTCTCTAATCCATTAAAGATTGATGCATGTCATAAATCAAATTCCTTAATGACCTGCCTTCTCTAATCTGACATAAGATGCTTCCCTAGTGAAAAGTTGAACAAGTAAATCTGACTTTTGTAATTGAATATTGCAGTTTAACCACTTGAATGCTAGGGAGGTGACAAACATTGTTCTGCAACGTGTTTTAGAACTGGATGTCATGCCCATATAGGCAGATATGATATTTGCTGGCAGTTTATATTTTTTTCATACTGAAGCAGGCAGAGTGCATGAGCCTACTTTATCTTCTAAGGGGATAGTATTGAAAAAATCAAGAGGATACAACATAAATGCACTCCCCTCCTCTTTATTTTGTATCCTCTTGCTTTTTTCTCTTTATATTTTTTTAGATAGATTTGGATACTTAGGTACACCATGTATGATATACATGGTTTCCTCCCTAGGTTTATTTATGAGTGTGCCCAGCCTGTTTTTTCTTTTTTCTAAAGGGATAGTATTGCCAAGATATAACAAAATGTAATCTTGCAGGCATTAAAAAGTTAAACTAAATACCCCAAGTCCCATCTCTCAAACCTTTATGGTTTGAGAGATATTCACGATCAAATGTCCCCCCTCCCTCCCTTTCCCTGACGTCAGTGATCTAGCTGACTGCAGGGGAACCCGGTCCCTGGGCAAGCGGAGGCTCTTCAGCAGAGACGATATTGCATTATTAAACAAGAAATCCTTCACTGTTATTGTCTATAAAGAGTGCTTGCAAACCAAGCACTCTTTGTAGACCATTACAGTGAAGGATTTCTTGTTCAATAATGCATTCTGGGCTCTGCTGAAGAACCTCAGACAGTCCCGGGACCGGATTCCCCTGCAGTCAGCTTGAGAGGTGACATCAGGGAAAGGGGAGGGAGGGGGGAACTTTGGTCCCGAATATCTCTCAAACCATAAAGGTTTGAGAGATGGGACTTGGGGTATTTAGTTTTGATTTTAATGCCTGCAAGATTACATTTTGTTATTACTTGGTAATACTATCCCTTAAAGGACAAGAGGGGAGTGCAACAGATGGTGAAGCATTGTATTGCACACCCTTCTGGTCCTTAAAGGTTACAGTCTTCAGCAAGCAGAGTCTGAGATGTTGGCCTCCATGGAAAGAATGTGTTGGGCATCCCTCTGGCACTCAATGGAAAACCTTGGAATTTGCCTTGCACCCCTATAAATACTGCTGGTGTATTCCTTCTGAATAATATAATCTGACATCTACAGCTGGGAGATGCTTTGTTCAAAAGTTATTATAGCACTGACATTGTTTTGATTTTTATTAAAAAAAAAACAAATAGCTTATGAAAAGTTATCACTAGGTAATTTTCTCTTGAGAATCACTTTTTGGGACAGAAGATTGGAAAATAATGAAATGCATTTTGTTGCTTGATTTCCGCTGTAATATAAAGCATCTCCCAGCAATGGGCATGCCCTTGTTGCACGTAGCAAGAAAATCCCTGTAATACATGTATTTTAATAAAACTATTCTGTTATCACTTTAATCCTTTATCATTCAGTTACACCTGCATGGGGAGATATTAGGTCAGGTTTTACAGTATAAGACACAATCAGTGACTTTCAAGGCACAGTGAGTACTGTAGGATTCACTGAACAGCCATATAAAATACCACAGGAACTCTTCACTATGTATGATAGTAGAACTATAACTACAAAAACACTATCTTCACTTGTGGGACACACGTCAAAAATTATATTACACATATATAAGGAAATAGGACTGCATAGGGGGCAGAGGTGGCATTTAGTAGGGTGACAGCATGAAATCTGGCAGTGGGGGGTAAAGCCCCCATATTAGTTAAAAAAAAAAACCTGGAAGGGTTCTCCAGGACCCCTCCTCCCCTAAGTGTGGTGAATATATGTTAACCAAGATGTTGAAAAAGCAGCTCTGCAATACTCTGGCCTACTCCCACTACCACTTTCTTGGGCATTGTTCAGATATCAATATTTTTGGGATATTTTTACTTTGCTTGGCCAGTGTATGATTCTGTATGGAGCACCATATTGCTTACCCTTAGGAGATATATATATATAGTATTTTGAATACTCCCCATCCTGATATCCTCTGGATATATATATTAGGATAACTTTATCATCCTAAATATTTATTTTGGTCCATTTTGGCTTTAGATTTAACAAATGTTTAAATTTCAGAAAGTTTTAAACCTCCATTACCAGACCGTTTCAAAACCAGTCCAGCAATGGATGGGTTAATCGTGTACTGAGTGGGTGGAGTTGGGGTAATGTATATTGATGTTTTGACCAGGTAACCCCTCCGAGCCTATGGACTAACATCTCTCCAACTTGAGAGATCTCATTCCATAGGTTCCATAGAATTCATCACATTGGAGAAGTTATTTACTCTTTATCATCTTGTTACATAGTAATATAGTAACATAGTAACATATTAATTTAGGTTGAAAAAGACACATGTTCAACCTTTGTCTCATAACCCAGAGACATGAAAATTATAGCTTTCCTGCTGCCAAATACATTAGTCTTTATCAGACCTTCCTGTTTTGCCTACTAATACACAGAATAATACTGTATGTTCCCTTTTGAAATAAATGTATTTAATCTTCTCTTAACTGTATCGATTGTATCTGCCATAGCCCCATCCTTGGGAAAGGAAATCCATAATTTAACAGACCTTACTGCAAAAAAACCCTTCCTCTGCTGAAGTCAAAACCTCCTTTCCTCTAATCTCACGGGTTGTTCCCTGGTTATTTGATCAGGCCTTGGAATGAATAGCTTACCAGAGAGATCCTTGTATTGACCTCTCATGTTCTTGCACATTGTGATAAGATCTCTTAGTTATCTCTAGAGTAAATAAACCTAGTTTGTCTAGTCGTTCCTCATACATCAAGTCCTCCATTTCCCTAATTAATTTTGTTGCTCTTCTCTGTACTTTTTCCAGTTCTCGAATATAATTTTTCAGATCTGGTGCCTAAAACTGCACTGAGGTGCAGTATTACAAACTATTTGTACAATGGCAAAATGATGTTATCCACTCTTGCTTCAATATCCCTTTTTATGCAAGACAGGACTTTATTTTCTTTTGCTGCTGCTATCTGAAACTGGTCAATGTTTCCGATTTTGTAGCTTACAGGGATTCCAAGGTCTTTTTCTAGCAATGAGTCCCCTAAAATGATTCCATTAAGTTCATATTTTGGTTTGTATATCTATTTTCAGGTCATTTATAATCATGTTAAAAAACAGTGGACCAAGTATTGAACCCTGAGGTACTCCACTCTCAACTTTAACTGTATTGGAGAATTGTCCATTTTTTAAAACCACACATTGTTCCCTATCCTTCAACCAGTTTTCTATCCAATTGCACAGGTTATCCCCTAGCCCCAATATCCTTATTTTATACTCCAGCCTCACGTGTGGCACTGTATCAAATGCTTTTGCAAAATTTGGATATACTACATCAACTGCAGGTTATGCCCACTCTGCAGCGGGGAGTGCAACTCAAGAGAAGAAAGTATTTATACCTCATTAAGAGAAAAAATTAGATGAAGAAGTAGCAGATTGCTATGAGATAAGTAGGACCACTACATGTATTTATACATTTATTGTTTTATATGTATGGCCTTGATGGCTATTTTATTGTGATATCTTAAAACATTTTTTATTATATGTTTTTGGTTCCCGACAATATATATTCACCAACCCCATTAGCCCTTTGTTTTGTAATCACTTAGAAGATCATAGAGTGGTATGTGAAGGAGTGCAGGATCTCCAAGTACAATTTCCAAATTAAAAGAGTGGATGACAAATGTCAGGACAGGAGAGGGGAAAAGTGGGAGGAGAAATCCACAACGAGACTGAAACTGGGTGTCAGATCCATTTGCTGCTGTCTAACCCAGAAGCTGGTACAGATTACATTTTATGTAATACTCTACTTTGGGAGGTGAGAAAAGTGTGATGAACTGCACTTTAGTGGCATATGTGCTTTTCTTTTTTCTTTAATGGTACATGTTTATGGGATGAGTTCACTGATATTATTAAACTAGCAGCAGAGTCAGTCTAAATAGAAGGACTGTTGGGATATGTGGATACAAAAATGTACGCATTCACACTTATAAGAATGTCTTGGTATCTTATAATTATGGTATTCGGTGTACCGTGTGAGTCTATTACCAGTTTATTGTTATCCAGTGTTCAAAGGGGGTGTAAATATTCATATTAAAATTGAAACAACTAGCAGGAGACTAAAATAGAAATCCAAGACAAACAAAAAACAGTAAATAGAAATAACTGACATCTACCTAGCTAAATCCTTATAAAAAATGTAAGAGTGACTTAGGTTGTAGTCCAACTTTAAAGATTAATTTGGAGAAACAATCCACATAGAACTGATTCATAGTGGCCATTAGGATATTATGCCAAGATTAAGATAAATGGATGCTTATTATTAGGAGTTATTAGTGCACCATTAATCTAACAATATTTATGGTTCATTTCTGAATTGAAGAGGCTTTAAATAGAAATATCACTGCCTAATATTCTGATATCCAAATACTCACTAACACAAACCATGGGGCAATAGAATGTTAATACTGTAAGGCCAGAGGGGGATGTAACCCATTGCTTCACAATGCATTGCACACACTCTGGTCCTTAAATGGTTAAGAACAGTCTGCACAGTCCTCAGCAGAATCAAATCCTCACAGGGAGTTAACCCACTGATTGCCAAAGGGGTAATGAATGCATTGAAAAGCAATGCATTCCATACCCCTCTGGCGCTCAAAGGGTTAAAGGAGTGTATTTATGACAGAGTGAATGGCTAAACATATAGGAGAAATGCAATATTAGCCATATGCATTTTTATGTTTATGAGGAAGCACAAAGATACACCATGAAAGTCTTCTTCAGTTCAGGTACTGTCTGGTGAATCCAAAGTTAGTCAAATAGTACCCATGCATTTGTAAACATATACATATACAGTGTGTTACTACAAGTATTCCCAAGCATAATTAGGAAACTGACTTACAACTATTTTCTAGCATATTCCCATTCTAGCTTATTCTAGCCAAGAAAGTATATTTTATTTCATGAATATAAATGTTATGTGATGGGAAGAATGGACACAAAAAGCATAAGATGAGACCTGTCCATCATAGGGCAACTGTTACAGTACCTCAGTGGGCACTCTGACTTCCAGGTGAAGCTTGGAAAATTGCTTGATTGCATATCTTTGGTGTGATGGCTGTGGCCAATGCTATAAGTAAAGGTGCCAACAATAAAGTGTCAGAAACCGGTCCTCCTAGTCTGTTTCCATTCTTCTCTATCTCTTTTTTTTCTCCCTATAAACCCCCCTAGCCTTTCACCATGCATGTACTTTGTGTATTCTTCCTGAGTAATATGGGGATCATGTGGATTTCCTGTGTGTGACACAGCTAAGTTATCATTCTGCTGATTTCTCCTTACCTGACCAGCCTTCGACTATTCTCTTGCCTCCAGTTTCTGTACCTTGCCAGCCTCTTCAGAGTTCTCTTACATTGAAGCAATGTGCTGCCTGCATTTGTCATTGTCTATGGTGATCCACATCCTGGGCCTGTGCCTCTACTTCTGTGATCCATTGACTGTATCCACTTACCTGTAGTGATCCACTGCCTGTGCCTACACCTATACTTCACTGTGATCCACCAACTGTGTCAACTTTCTTGCAGCAATCAGTCTCTTGGACCTTACATCTCCACTTCACAGAGATCCACCAGCTGTGTTTTTGGATCCTGCTTACCTCCTGTCCACCATGTAGGTATGCTTTCTAGTCAGGTACCCCTTGCTGAGGTCGCCAGGTCTTCGGCATCAAGGTCCTTGATCATCCTGACCTGGTTCTGTTCAATCAGGGTCTGGTGTTCGGCCTTGGACCATTGCTTCTGCTGCAGCATAGTTGGGTCCCATGTAACTTCATTCCCTAGCTATACTAGTGTGTTCCACTCCAGCATCTGGCCTGGTGGCTTTAGTAAACTCTACTCCTGTTTTGTTTGTCCACATCCCTTTTGACTCATGACAATAGTATTTGCCATGTCAATGGATGCCTCAGAGGTATCTCCAAGGTGGTACTCCATCAGGGTACCCTCTTGGATCAATACTCCTCTCACATCCATAAACTGGTTCAGAAGTTTAATTTCATGGCTGGCCTTACCCTATGCTGGATTGGCACTTTGGCAGACATATTGGGCCCGTTAGGTTCTTTACAATTATACTGCAATTAATACTTCTCTTCATCTCTCCTCTAAACCATCTCCTTTGAAGTGGATAATAGGAAACCCAGATTTCTCCCTGGGCCTTAAAAACTCAACCCTTATAGCTCTTAAACTGAATTCATTAGACACCCTGAGCACATATTGGTCTAGTAGGGTCAACCTCATCCTCTAGGGAATTGGCAATACTGATGCCCATCCCTTGGTGGATTACTCTTCAGATCCTAGACTGGAGAGGAGCTGAATTACACAATTCACTCCCCCTCTGTTGCCTGAATAAATTTAAAACTCACTGGTCAACAACCTTCCACATTGTGAACACACTCGTTCTGCTATTCTCATCTATCAACCACACCACCTCCAACTAAATACTACTATTTTAGACAAAGGGAAAACAAACTGTCACCTTGGAGATCTCAGATCGGAATTTATTATTACACGACCTTCTCAACTCTTCTTGTGACTCTTGTACTGCTCTGATGAATGACAAACTGCTCACACATATGACCCCTCATAGAATCTCTAGGTTCTTATAAGAAAAATCCCCCTTATTTCGGCGATGCAAATCTGACACTGGAACTATGTCCTATATTCAGCCCCACTATCCAGACCTATTGGTATTCAGTACTCTACCAGATTCAAATTGCTTTACAAATCTCATTGCCACCAGACCAGTTACTTTGTTTATTTCTTCCTAAACCTCAAGACTCTCTCCCTATGAAACCCACACACTGGACGTGTATGGAAACCCTCCTTAATGAAGTGAAAGCTTTTATAACCACTCTCTGGGGGATGTATGATACCCCTACAGTGTCATCCTGGTTGACCAGAGTCAATCACACCCTCACCATGGAGAGATGCTGTGGTGGTAGACAGTGTTTCATCATTTCTAACTTCCTGGGAACCCTGGCTATCCTGCAGAAACAAAGGGACAAAAAAGGGCGCCATTGATTGTACAAGATACATTGAATGTGCATACATTCTCTCTTATTTAGCGATATGAAGGTAAATAATATGACTCTCATGCTGGGTAGGAGGATGCAGGATTTTTTTTTTCTTCTCTCTCTTCACCCTCCCTCCCACCTATACCTTCTGACGAATACACATATTGTTCATTACACTGTAATAATATCACTACAATTTATATGCCTATTGTATTGATTGATCCTGTAATCATTTGGACTTATGAGTTTGTCTGATACATTACGACATCTTGTTAAACTTTGTACTTAACTATTGATGATGTGCTTTAATACATTATCTGCATTGTTTTATTGTAACTTCACTTAATTATCAATAAAGCTTTATTTAAAAAAACAAATGAACAAAAATAAAATAAAACATGGGTTCTTAACATGACAGAGTCAGGGACCTCCTGACGTAAGTAGCTACCGGGGCAGACTGATACTTGACAGGATAGATTATTTTGTAGAGGATGATTTGTAGGACTTGTTGCCCAAGCTCTGATGAAACATTGATTTGTTGTAGGACTTTGGCTTGTTAGCATCACAAGCCCTGAGGAATTGCAGATAATTTTTATCAATTTGGCTTGTTAGCATCCAAAGCCCTGTGGAATCAGTGATTTGTAGGACTTAGGCTTGTTAGAAACAAGCCCCCCTCCAATATTTTTTTTTGTAAGCCTCTGAGTTTTTTTAAGAACAAGCCTTAGTGCCAGTGTTCTGGTGGCCAGTGGTCACTGGCCATTGTCAAATGGCAAAAGCAGGCTACAAGATGGGTAGCTGCTCAGGTCCAGAGTAAAGGTGCTTTTCTGGGGAAAAAAGTCTCCCAAAGAACAGTAATATCAGTCACAGGACAATACACTTTACAGGTGAAAAAGGCAGACTGAGAGCATTAGCAGCAGACACAGGCAGACACAGGCAGCTGATCTGTGTTGATGCTAATCTTGTTGCTAGCCACTGCCATTTCTGCCTTCCTCAGCATAATTCCTGAGAAAAGGGAAACGCAAGGTCAGGGGTCTGTTTTAGGTGGATTTACCCTCAAAAAAGCAGGCAGCCACATGGTTTTCTGAGATTTTTTCTCTCGAACACAACAGGGCCTTTCACCCACCCACTATTCAATATAAGTAAGCTAATGCTTGTGACATCTGAGCAAAGGTAACATATACAGTTATATGCTAAAGTTTTAGGCAGGTGTGAAAAAAATGCTGTAAAGTAAGAATGCTTTCAACAGTAGACATGGTAATAGTTTAGATTTCAATGCTGTGATAGCTTCCTTTTTACTTTCTATTGCTCATATTTCCACTACATTTATAACTATTGAGTCCTTCTCATTTGAAATGTTTTTCTTTAAAACCTCAAGACTCACGTGTTTATCCAAGCATTTGATTTATGCACATCCATCTGTCAAGGAATCAATGCATGCCATTCCACTCTGTTCATACTATATTTTATCTTGCACTTTCTATCCTTTATCATTTAAATTTTTTGATATATTGTGCAAGTGATTTCCTTTGGGAAAAACACTTTGTAAATAAAACTGTTATTAACATCACTGTTCCTATTGTATAATAAGTTAGAAAAAGACATAGGGCACATGTATGAAATGCATTATTGTTCTATTGTGCTTATGCTACAAGTACAAACTATATTTTGTTACACTAAGCATATCTACGCTTACTTCGTTTTAAGGTTAAATGCAAAAAAAAACACTAATAAAATAAAAAATCCCAATGAAGTTAAATAATAGATGTATTTAAAATGAATTTTTAAAAGACCCATGTTGAAGCAATTTAGCCCAATTGACATGAATATAATGAAAAACATTTAGCTAAAACATTACAAAAATGTAACTTTTTTTATTCAATTTAGAGCAGCATTCCTTTAGTGGTTTTGATAGCATAGTCTATTAAGCTTTCATCTTCAAAATAATAAAAAAATATAATAAATAAATAAAAGAAGCTCACTTTTAGGCACTCTTCAACCCAAGTGGTTTTGGACTGATTGCAATAATGAATTATACTGTATTCTTATTATCTGTACAAAGGACTTGACCACAGCATGCAATATTAGTAGAAGAACAGGTCTACTCTATACACTGCTCATATTGTTTGTGTTTTAAGACACAACTGGAAAGATAGACTGAGATATTTATTCCTTTGTGATAGAAGTGAAGGACTCTTGGAAGACAGTGGGGTGAATGTATGATTCTGCCAGTGTAGCTCCACTGCCTTTATTTTCCAATTCCAGTGGCTGAACTTCAGGAATGACCTACTATAATGCCTTGTTTAATAGATGGCCTTAAACAAAGCAACTCCCCAAAAGTTCCATTGTTGGTGTAAGAGAATAATCTTCAATGTAAGTAGTTTATTAAATATATGCTAGGCAAGCAACAGACTACAAAATCAAATCCATGCTTTTGAAGTGAATTATACTCATACATTCTACCAAAAATCCCATTAATGAATTCGAGAGGGATGCACAACACATTGTGAACTGATGCACTGAGCACCCCACTGGCATTGATATGTTTAATAAAATTGGCTATAGCACCTTGTACATAGCCACTCCTACTCAATGCAAACTTTTTTTCTCATGAATAATCAGAAACTTGTAGAATTTTCCTATTTCAAGTATGTATAGCTTATAACTCATTACATATGGGCAGATATGATAGTAAATTGATTCATATCTGCTATCAAACTATTGTTATAATTCTGTGATAATATGCATTTAACCCTTTGGATGCTAGTGACCTAGCATCTAAGTAGTTAATAATTCTATAGTAATTATTAAAATTAAAAACATCAAATATCAGACAATTTCAGCTGTTTGAGGACAGACCCTTAACAATTAATAACAAAGTAAGGTGTGTTGTACTGCAACTACTGAGCAAATTTTATAAATGCCCCGGAATGCCAGACACCGCAAACCTGTGTAATTCAGTACATTTAATGTTCCAATTTTGAAGTCGGAAGCTTGCAATAATTTGCAGCACATGAAACAATGGGCTAAATGCACACAGGAAAGTGGAGTAAATCTGGGGTAAGTCAACTTTACCATAGGCCATACTGATTAGTAATTGGTAAAGTAGCAAAGCACTAGACACTCCCTTCAATGAGACAGAAAGGGCCAGAAATATAAGATATGATAATCAATATGATTCAGAGCTAAAAGGGAGGCTGAAAGTGATTTTTAAGTGTTGCAAACACCTGATGCCTATATAAAAATCTGATTTCTCCAAAAATTCTCCCCTTATAGGATCACTATCAGGTAAAAATTAATTGGGTTTAAACAAACTAAAATACCCTGTTCTTTACTCTAGAATTTGTCTAAATTCTCTCATTTGTTTTCAGAGGCTTGCAAATCTAGACTGTAGGGATGGGCGAAAATTTTTGCCTCAAACTGAAACTGGTAAAAAATGGCATTTTCCGCTTGGCGAAAACTTTCCAGAGAAAAGTGCTGTTTCCCTGCTTTTTTCGCCTAGCTCATTGCATTGAAATCAATAGGTAGAAAACATTTTCTCCACCACACGAAAGGGTGTCAGGCTTTCACAGCATGCCATTCTGTGTTTGTGAGAGGAGAGAGACTCATGTTTTTGAGCTAGAGAAGATATGCAAATAAAGGTGAATTGAAGCTTAGTTTAGGGAGTCTTTTAGGTAGGACATTTGTTCTCTGTACTAGGGGAGTCTGGGGACATAATGGGGGAGAAGAAGGGAGGAAGGAGGTTGACCCAAAATACCCCACAATTTGGTTCGACTGACTGGCAAGACACAGGCAGCTGGGGATCTATTTGCTTCCTGATCTTGTTGTTATTGTCTCTGTGCTAGGGAAGTTTGGGGAAAGAAGTTGCTGATTTTGTCTTTCAGTTATCAATCTTTTTTTTTTGGACAGACTGTGATAAGGCAGGTTGGACAACTTAAAAAAAAATTAAAAAATAATAAATAAATAAAAAAGAATAAAGAAATAAACAAAGAACTAAATATATTAGGTGACAGACAGCTGACTGGGCTAAGGCAAGACATCATACTCCATCAGTTGTGTTGTGTACTGTAGAGTATAAACAATAATGTCCAGCAAACACACAGGGGCAGGTGGAGGGGGAAGGGTGGAGCATTGCAGGGATGTGAGAGTAAAGTAGTAGTAGTTCAAAAACTGACTGCAGCAAATGATGATGATGCCCCTCCCCCAAGGGAGCATGCAGTTTGTCAAGGTCCCAGCAAAACCTCCAGCACCATATAAGAAGACATATAAGAAGAACACTGAAGATGACAACACGTCACATTCAAGTGTTGATGAGGGCAATAGCATGATAGAGGAAGGTGTGGCAGCTGAACCACCTGCTGCATCAGATAGTGAGACAAAAAGGCACCAAAACACCTGTCCTCAAAGTAGTAGCAAACTTTGTTACTATAAAAGTAAAAATAAATTGTTTGAAACTTCTAAAAGCCTAGAGGAATAGAAGGGTAATGGGCAAGAATTGGCTGGTGATGCTGATGCTGCTGAGGATGACCTAATGATGACTGATGATGATGCAGATCGAGAATATATCCTTCAAGCATTCTTCTCTTGTTCAGATACAGATGAAGTTGAGAGTGATGATGATGATGACAGGGCTATAAGGTTAGCAGAAAGTCAAAGGCTGAATCTTCTGCCACTTTTAAGGAACACTGTACATGTCTATAAACTGTTTGAGAAAACCATTGGCAAGTCTGACCCTGGACAAGCAAAGATGTCAAAAAGTATACATTCACCCTATCAGCATCATTGCCTCTTCAAAGTCCAAGCCACACATACCTGTGTTGAGTATCCAGCAGCAGCAACAACAACAACAACACAGGTTATTAACATCCACAATGTTAGATATGACGAGTGCCTCTGCTGCTGCTGGAAGTACTGCACTTTTGACACCTAGTAGTAGTAGCAGTAGTATTGCATCAACATCTAGCCTCAGTAGAAGTAATAGTAGTAGTAGCAGCAGCACCTCAGGAACCCCTCAGTCCTTAAAGTCCACAATAAGGAGATATTTCACTCAGGATCCTCAAGCTAAGCATGTTGCTATTTGTTGTCTGAGCAAAAAGAACGTGTGCGGGGGAAAGCAGGCTCATACCTAGGCACCTCCTTGTAAGATCCTGCCTGAAGTACAACCACAGGTCTGACTGGGAGAGACACTATCAGTAGGCCAAAGTTGCCACAACTAGCAGCAGTAGAAGCACTCTAAAAAGTTCCCAGGGCTCTGGGGCAGACAAAAATAAGTAGTGAAGTTATTTATGTGTCGGGGAGTGTGCTGCTGCCAACAGCTAGTTCACTCCAAATAACACCTTTGGCTCCTGCTGCAGAGGAGTATGATGACTCTGGTTTTGCTGTAGGAGATGGCAAGACTCATAGACTGCCCACACATGCTGCCTCTACCGCAACCACCTCCTCTGGTCAGGTTGTTAAAGCAATAAATTCCAGGCTTCTTCTGCCATGTTCTGCCAATCCACACTGACTGATTTCCAGGGAAGGAGTCAAAAACTTCACAGAAAAATCCCAAAGTACGCTTGTGGAATTGCAAGGATGCCAAGAGGTTGGCAGTGGACATGCTGCCATTCTCATTTGTAGAAAACAGAGGTTTCAGAGAACTGATGTCATGTGTAGCTCCACGTTGGAATATCCCAAGCTTCAGTTATTTTTCCAGGATGGCTGTGACTAAATTATAGAAGCAGGTTGTTAGTGTGGTGGGCAAAGGGCTGAAAAATGCGTATGGCAAGAAAATCCACCTGACAACCAATATGTGGAGAAGTGGGCAGAGCACAGACTATATGACTGTGACTGCTCACTGGGTTTCCTTCCCAGCACCAACAGTAGACAAAACTAGCTTACAGATTCAGGTGACAGCCAGTGTAATTAGAAAGTGTAATTAAAAAGTTGCAGCAGGATAGCCCATACCATCGTCACACCACCTTGTGTATGAAGAGTTTTGAGAGGTAGTCTGGTTTTGTGTCTGGTGATAACGGCTTCAA
Organism: Rhinophrynus dorsalis; assembly: GCA_037306005.1. Classification (NCBI taxonomy): domain Eukaryota; kingdom Metazoa; phylum Chordata; class Amphibia; order Anura; family Rhinophrynidae; genus Rhinophrynus; species Rhinophrynus dorsalis. Next base: position 436,861,411 of record CM074719.1, on the reverse strand, counting down.
CATAATCGCTGCTTTGAGAATAGGTGATATGATGCATGTGCCCTGCTTTACCCATGTGCTAAATTTAGTTATGACCAGATTCCTGGCAGAATCTGAAACCCTCAGAGAGATGCTTACTATTGCCTGCAAAATCTGTGCCCATTGTAGTCACTCCTACAGTGCACACGACACTCTATATTCCTTACAAGAGCATAACAACCTGCTCTATCACCAGCTGAAAATGGAGGTCCCTACCAGGTACCAGGTGGAATTCCACAATGTAAATGCTAGAGTGATTGTACAAGCAGAATAAGGCCATTAGAGAGTACACCATGCAAAAATGGAAGAATTTGGAGGAAGCCTCTTTGTCACTTGGCCAATGGCAACTATTGTATGATATATGTGAGCTGCTGAAACCCTTTGAGGAGGCAACCATGCTGGTAAGTTGCATTGGAACAGGAATTAGTAAAATTGTACCACTGATATTTTTATTGCAGAAAAAAAGAGGAGCAAACATGCACCAGCTGATAAAGGACATGTTAGAACAAGATCATTGCATAGTGACTATTAAAAGTAATGAGGAATACATTCTTGCCACTTTGCTGGACCCCTGCTTCAAACACAAAATTTGTGAATTTCTGCCAAAGGGCCATCAGCAGTTTGTCACAACAAGTAGGCATGACAATCAGCAGCAACTCTCTGAGAAATTGGATTCTGTCAAGGAATATCGAGATATGCTTATTGATCGAGTGGAAGGTTGCATTGCAAAGGATGAGAGGGAGAAAGTGAGGGCACAACAAACATCTAGACAGTATAGTGAAAAGGAAGGCAGCAAAGCATTTCAAGCAGCAGAAGCAGCTACATCATCATCCAGAATATCCCTTTCGGAACACGTCTCATCAGGGGTGATAAAAATCCAACATTGGTGGTGATGGTGGTGATGGAGTATGGATTGGAAACTGACACACAGGAACACGCTGGATCTCCAAGAAGTGGTCCCACTGCAAGAGAGATGGTTTCTGCATACTTGCAGAATAGCTACCTTCTAGGCAGAAACAATGACCCCATAGGTTACTGGCAAACAAAGCAGTGTGTATGGCCAGCATTGACACATACTGCAGTGGAAACTCTTAGTTGTCCTCCAGCAAGATTTGCGTCTGAGAGGGTTTTCAGTGCAGCTAGTTACTTTGTCAATGACCGCAGGACACGGCTATCAAGCAGCAATGTTAGGAGACTAACATTCTTAAAAATCAACCAACATCTCAAACCATCTGAGTATCAGTAGCAGAAACCACGTATGATAAACACAGATGCACAGGTGAAGAGGTGGAGAAGGCATGTGAAGAAGGGTTGCCACCATGTACCCCACTTGGGACCACTGCTGTGAGTGACAAGTAATGTGTGTTAATAATCTGAGGAGGAGGATAGTGATCTGACACAAACTTGACAATGTTAAAAACGTACACAAATCACACCATATCAGCCAGTCCCCCACCAACAGCACTACAATACACATCTGCCACATTGTAGGATGTATCTTTTTTATCTCTTGAATATGTGCCAGTGTCACTTAAGAAGGATGTTAGTGTTGTGGGCAAAGGACAAATGCACTCAACATTTTTCATATGTTCATGTAGGGCTCACAGCTTTGACTTTCAGTTACTTATTTCTCCACTACAGACCTCAGAAGAAGTAATATTGTAGTAGGAAATGTAATACTCGTGGGAAATATAGGTGAATAATTTGGTAAAATAGGCTAAAAGGAGGACAATTTTGCATTGGAGAAAAGGAGAAAACACTCCGAAAAAAGTGAAAAATAGGCACATTTTCTTAAAGTCATGCGGGAAATTTTCCCCAGTTTTCGCCCACCCCTAACAATGACAATCAGCCATGTTACAATGCATGTTATTTTCCTTCCTGCCGAAACTAGTTAACTTCAAAATGTTAGCAGCATTCTCTCTCCCAGGCACAGACTGACAACAAGAGGTAAAATTACATCTCTTTTTATACTGGCAAACTTCCCATATAAAGAAATAGTTTATTTATAATGAGTTTTACTGGTAAGAATACCTTGATATTTTTATACTTTTCAAGGATGTCCTGGAGAGTATTTATTATGCAAAGCTGCACATTTATACACAGTACAGTTACATGTAATTTTAAATACAAAGAAGCAATTATGTTTAGGTATTTTATACTAGTAGAACATCTGATTTTTTCTGAGCTTTCAGAACTCTGCAGATGGTAGAATGACCCACTTCTTTTTTGTAGTTTGGAAGAGTCAGTGAGTTGCTGGCAGTAGAATAGAGGAAGTAAAAGAGAGGAGAGCATACTGTTCAAGTAGCCTGGTAGCTTTCCAGGGATGTGGTTACAGACCATGCAAGACGTGAAGGGTACCTGTGGATTTGAGTGTTAGCCATTTTAGTTAAAAAAAATCATAATGATGGGTAATATATTTACAGTGGAGAAGAAACTAGCATCATGAATTATGAAGTGTTGAGTTTGCAAATGATGATAATCATATTATTATCACTAATTTTCATGCAATGATTTTCCTTGCATTTAAATGATTTATTTTAAGTGCATTGAAAAAGTGGAAAAAAAGCAGAGAAAGTGCCTGTTTTACATGAATTCCCACAGAAGCTGTTCTGGCAAATATTTTCACCCATCCATACATGCCAACTGTGGTCTAACCACTGAATACAAATATGGGGACCTTCACAGAGTGGCAGCATAACAACCAAGGTCAGAATACTGAGGACACTGGCTACCCACGGGGATACCAGGGAAATATACAAACATACTCAGGCAGAATTCAGGTCATCTGACCTAAACATTAGTGGGACAAAAGAAACACATAAAAAGGAAGTTAGTTGGTTTCCCATAAGGAGGCATATAGTTGCAAATAAATGTCCGGGTGGGGGGGACATAAACTGGCATCTTAACAAACTTGAATAACACTTCTTTATAGAGAAAAAAGTTACGGTTATAAGTTACCCAACTGCAAAAACACAGCTGAAAATGCTAACATGTCCCTCTGCTTTTTAGTTAGCAGGAGTATGGATAGTGAAGAGATTTGCATAAGTATTCAACCATACAAATGTATTCAACCCCTCAGGTGTACTCAGGTTTTAGCAGCCTAATAATGTGGAGAGAGGTGATTTTTCTGGACAGTATTGCATACTTTATCTGATCAGGAACAAAGTTCTGCTAAGATTGCATTCCCCAACTACCATATGAAACATTTCTAAAATTGTTAACCAGTTTGCAGAACCAAAAGCACAAGATGAAGGCGCTTTAAATAAATACATTTAAAGAGACTGGAAGATGTGCATTTAACAGGTCCACTTTACGCTAGAGTTTTACCAGGCATTTAAAGGAGCAGTAAACTTTTCTTATGAAAAAATATATATTGTAGGGATTTTCCTATTGAGTAAAATAAGGGGACTCCCACTGTCGAGAGATTTACATTTCCAGAGTTATTACCATTTAAACCCATGTTTTCTTACATTAGTGGTGCCCTCTAGTGGTCAAATTCTAATTAGATTTCCTGTTAGAGTCTAATGGAGAGGAAAGTCAAGAAAGTTAGAGACATACAGTTCTCCATTGAATGTGATAGAAACTGTCTGTCACTTCCTGTCAGTTAGAACTATCAGGAAGTAAACACAGTAAGTTCACTTCCTGATTATTTAAACTGCTATCATTTTTGAATAAAACATCTGACACTGATGGGAGTGACCTTGTTTTATTCAGCAGGAAATGCTCTGCAAAATATGTGTTTTCATAAAAAAAGTTTACTGCTCCTTTAACAATATGATATTTCAATAAATATTTCTAATTAACCCTTTGAGTGACAGAGGGGTACGTAAATCATTGTGAAGCAATGCATTGTCAGCCTCTCTGGCACTCAAAGGGTTAACATCAGATCATAGTTTATAAAATGTAAACTAAATCATATAGTTGAAATATTAGTGATTTGAATAATGTCCAAATACTAGAATCTGTGTAGCTTTTAAGGCTTGTTGCATTCATTTCCATGATCTAAAAAGTATAATGCGAACTAAAAAGTACTGTAAAAAAGAAAGAATGTATGGAAAACTAAGTTTTTATCACAGCTGGATGAAATCTGTATTTCATTGCAAAGTGATTCTTTGGTAAAATGGGTAATTATGAATTCGGGAATAAAAAGTGAAGTATGTGTATTGTAATATTATTCCATGACACACAGAGAAATGACATAACAATTTACTTGTCATTCAAATGTCAAACATGATGATCTCCAAGCATTTTAAATATACTAATGTGGCATTCCTAAATGCAGGTACTTTCTGACAGTAACAAGCATTATCTATTGTTGCAAGATCCCAAAGAAAATTTCAGTTAGAGGGTCAAGAGTATTAGATTATATATAGAAAATTATGTCCACTTATTTGAAGATTGTTTTATTAAAATAAACTAACTACTACAACTGTGGTATATTTCTCTCCCTCTCTCTCTCTCTCTCTCTCTCTCAGCTCTACCTTCAAATATTCCTACACTGTTAGACATTTCATGTAGCATATAGGATATCCACTTCTCACAGGCCCTGCTTCAGAGAAATGAATCCAGTGGCCAGAACAGATATTCATCCACACACATGATCACCCAGTTGTTAAGCCCCAAGGATTAAGGGCAGTATGTTCAAAGGGATAACGACAAAAAATTGTCGTATGAAAGACAAAAATAAGTCACTGAATGCATGAACATATTTTCTATAGGGTATACAACAAAAAACTCGTAATGTCCGTTGTGTACGACACAACTAGAATTGACGGGAAAAGGGGCAGGGAAAGGGCGTGGATAAACTATCCTCCAGTGTCGTATAGAGGAAAAGAAAATTTGTCGTAACTAACGACAAAAAATGTCTTTCAAAAGACAAAATTTGGACGTTAAGAAAAAAGTGGAGGGAATGTGTTCTGAATGTGAGAATTTTTGTCTTTAGTTAAGACATTTTTGTCATTAGATAAGACTTTTTTAAGACATTTTTGTAATTAGTTCAGACATTTTTTGTCTTTAGTTAAGACATTTTTTGTCTTTAGTTAAGATATTTTTTGTCTTTACATACGACAGTTTCAGTCAGGACAAACAACATATTTCCAATCACAACCGACACTCTCTGAAAATATTAATGAGCCCAACAACACTGTACTTTGAAAAGTCGTTACAAATGACAAAAGCTATTTCGCTACTTCTTTGAACATATGGCCCTAAGAGGCCATGGGTACTCTCAAAGAACACTTAAATATGATCAGGATGTCAGAAAACAGGCATAGTCAATAAAACAGAGTTCTTATTTCCAGTGAGCAAAGAGAAGTCATACACAGAATCAAACCATGTTTTGTGCACAAAGATGATTAGGAGCGCAAGACAAGTAGTGATAGATAAGTGGAGTAAAGCTCCATAATAAGGCAAATAGGAAGTATATAAGACTGACTTTAAAGGAAATCAGAGTAAAACCAAAGGTTCAGGAAGATACTAGATATACAAGATATGACAGATATAATATTACTGGCAACACAAGCCATCCAAAATGGTATCCAGGTATGCATGATAGCATAATGAGTAGAGCTGTTGTCAGCAGTGTGAGAAGACCTATGTTCAAATCCTGTATAGGAAACCATTTCAGTGATAGCAAATCAATGATATTTGAGAAATAGCTAACTTTGAGCACTCATGAATCTGATAGAATAAAATACATATCCTATATCAACAGAATTCACACCGATACAATAAATATATAAATAATCATAAACTTACCCCACACTATGAAGGATCCCAGCTGTGGATCAGTTCTGGCCAGCAAATCCTTCAAGAGATTTCCCTCTTTATAAACATTTAAAGGAGCAGTAAACTTTTTTTTTTATGAAAACACATATTTTATAGAGCTTTTCCTGCTGAATAGAACAATGCCACTCCCATGGCTGTCAGATGTTTTATTTAAAATTTATAGCAGTTTAAATAATCAGTAAGTGAATTTTCTGTGTTTACTTCCTGATAGTTCTGACAAGAAATGACAGGCAGTTTCTATCACATTCTGTGGAGAACTGTATGTCTCTGACTTTTCTGACTTTCCTCTCCATTAGAATCTAACAGGAAATCTAATTAGAATTTGACCACTAGAGGGCACTGCTAATGTAAAAAAAACATGGGTTTAAACTGTAATAACTCTGGAAATATAAATCTCTGGGCAGTGGGAGTACCCTTATTTTACTTAATAGGAAAATCCCTACAATATATATTTTTTCATAAAAAAAGTTTACCGCTCCTTTAATTGGTGTTCTTTTAAAATCTTTGGCAAGTTTTGATCTAACACAATTACATTCTATTTGTGGAAAACGTAATTGGAAAGACCAGTCTGACATTTTTGCTGCTTCACAACTTTTTGGTTTTCAATTATAGCAAAATATTTTTTTACCAATTGTAGTTCAGTACCTTCTTATTGTAGTCTTTATAAAATAATATATCTTCCATTTCTTGCCGCTACCTGGGGCTGTCCACTGCGTACCCAGCATACCAACACTCCAGTGGATAACTGGTAGGGTACTCCTGGTGGTCCCGGCAGACGTCTCTGTGTCCCTGTTCATTTACTGCAGCGTTCAGGTGCAGACCTGTAGCACAGTAGCCTTTTCTGGATCCTTGGCTGTTCAGGTGCGGACCTGCATGTATTAGCATTTCCTTGTACATTGTCTGTCCAGGTGCTTACTTGTGGCTTTGTGGCTTTCTCTTAACCTTGTCGGTACAGATGCGTACCTGTGTGATTCTCTGGTGCGGACGTGAGGCAGCTTATCTCCACCCTATCTTCCGGAGCTCAGCTCGGTGCTTCCACAGCAGCTAGTCTTCATTACATCTGCCATATTGTATTGTTATTTCTGTTGCCGTTCTTTGTGTACGTGCATATCCTAATAAAGAATGCGTTACCTCAGTACTTGTCTTCTTGTAGTTATTGAGTCCATGACAGTTAGTGCTCATTCCTATGTGTAAGAAATCTTTCATTTTTTCTAAGGAACCTCTTAACTGGCTTCCTGGCAGGTAAGGCATAAGTAAGCATAGGTATTAGTGTCTTGTAGGTGTATCAGTGTTTCCTCATAGTTTAAAATAACAACTCCTCCATCCTTATACTCTGAGGGAATAACAATTTCAGAATCCTCGCTCAGCTCGTTGAGGGCCCTCCATAAACCTTTATTAAGATTACTTCTCCTGTGCAGTGATAGCCTTTCATTACTCACATTGTGGTGGACTTCCTCCTTTACCATTCTCTCAAAAGTGTTACTCCAATGGTTCCTTAATTTGAATAGAATTGTGTATAGTTGTTCAATTATTTTAAGCCTTTGAGTGCCAGAGAGGTATTCAATGCATTGCAACACAATGGGCTGGATACCTTTCTGGCATTCATAGGTTTAAACTGACATTAAACACTAATAGTAAGATTAGGAAGAGGAGTAGGAATTGAACCACATCTACAACTACCTATTCCACATCACTGTTACTACCCAATCCCATGGCTATGGTGGAAAGTTGCTAGCCTGCTCATTCGCCTGCTGCTGTGAAAAATGTACATCTGTCCCCGATGTCTCAGGAGCAGAAAGTACACTAGCAGCAAATGCCATAATCTCATTTCTGTATCAAAAAAGGCTGCTATCAACCTAAAAGATTCTGTTACTCAGGAATGCACTGCAGCCCCACTTGAGAAAGTACTCAAATATCTGAGCAAAGCTCTTATCCCCAAGCTTTCCTGGGTAAACTCCTTCCTCCTTGAATCTCCTATCACTGAGTCAGAACTGTGCAAAGCGATTAAGTCATCACCTACTGGAAAGAGCCCCGGACCAGATAGCTTCTTCCTGCTGTACTATAAAAAGTTTCTTCCTCCGCTTCTTCCCCTCCTACTTGTAATGTTTAATAGCATTTTGTTGGATGTACCTTGGCCATCACACAATCTACTGGCAGATATCACTGTAATCCCCAAACTGGAGAAAGACCAGTCACACTGGAAATTACAGACCAATTTGTGCTTGCAAACCAAGCACACGTAGAAGACCATTTCAGTAAAATAATTATTTTTCACTAACGGGATCTCAGCTCAGCTGTAGAGCCGCAAGCCTGTCATACGACAGACTTCCCCTGCAGTCAGCAAACGCTGACTTCAAGGAAGGGGGAGGGAGGGGGAACTTTGCCTTCGGTTATCTCTCAAACCATAAAGGTTTGAGAGATGAACCTGGGGGCTATTAAATTATTTTACAAATATCTACAATATGGGGGATAGTAATAATAAAGTATTACTATCCCTTTAATTCAGCACTGAGTGAAAGAGGTATATTTTGGAATTAAATTTCAGCAGTGTTTTCTAGTGTCTCCATGCTTCCTTCTTAGCCAGTCTATAACCAATGTGACTGAGTAACAGAATAGTTCTAAAACAATTTCCATGTCAAACTTTTCTGATGTATTCCATTGGGAATGCCTATATAAAAAGAGCGCAAGGACCTTTCTAAGTAATTACATTTTTTAAACTCTTCAGACGCCTTTGTCCTCTAAGTCAAAATTCAAATATCAATCAATTTGAGCTCAATTTTAAGGAATAACATAAAAAAGAATGGTAGCCAGTCCAATTGCAAATCACTTGATGAATCTTCTTTGAAGAGCTGCCAATAATGCTAATCATCAAATGGTTGAATCCATGCTCTGTAAGGATGCATTTGTAAAGACCAGCTATCTGTGTGACTTTGACAAAGGAACTGCTGACTTGCATCACTGTTTGTCTTGTGATGTGAAAGAGCAAATCGATTTATGGAGCTTTTGCTTGCAGATGTGATATGATTTGTATGCAGAAAGACCTCACTACAGTGTCATTTGTTTATTTATCTTCCTCCACTCTCAGGCTGTGTATATATAATTAATGCATGCAAAACACAAACAGATTGGAGTTCAGGGAATTGGTCTTTTATCACGTTGGGATTAATATTTATATTTAATTGTAGGATGCAGAAGAGAAGGTTTTCCATTACATTTCTTAATCTGCTACAACCATGTCTAGAAAATAGCTTGCTGTTGTTAAAGTCATATAGCTGAGCATGCACTGGCTATTAAATTACACTTAAATAAATTGTTTTGTTACATATAGTATTTTAGTACATAAACTATTTTTCTGCATATTTAACCCTTTCGTATTTGAGGCATGGGTAGATCATTCTGATGTGTTATTTGAGCAATTTCTTTGTGGCCAAGATCAGGAATAAAATTCCTTAATTAAAAAAAAACTACTATGATAATTTGGGAGTATGTGCAATGCTTCCAAAAGAGGCCCACAAAAGTATCAAAGGAAGCAGGCTGGCGACCACCTTTTCTCTTGGGTAAGATCAGGCAGGTTTAACTGGAGACCCCACTTAGTCCCCTGACAGTCCCTACAATTAACCCCTAGTGTCCAAAAACACCCTACCCACACTTACACTTTCCTTTGGTGCAAACGAATCTCCAATGGAGGGGTTAACTAACATCTAAACAAATTATTATATCTACCACCCTCGCAATCCCATATAAAACTGATTAACCACTCCATTGTGTGGCTTGAACTAAATATAACAACAATGGAGGTGTTAATCAAATGAAAAATGAATAAAATATATTTAAGTTCTAAAAGATCCCCAGTTATTATTGGGTGATGTTAGGTTAGGATTGAGATGCTAAAAATAATGTGGGCTATATTCACCCCATATTATTTTTTATATAATAACACAAAGTAAATGAATATGGGATCTATATAACCAATATTACATTATTAACATGCAATGCAAAAATAATTAATATGTGGTCCAATAATTTTGCAGTTGATCCCTAACTCTACTCTCCCTACTAGAAGAGGAATTCCTGGATGGAGATGTACCAATGTGCCCCAGTGATGCACTAGATCTGTCACAGTACCATGTTTCCAACGGCGCCGCTTCAGTGACGCTCTGCTTCTTTTCACGCGTCATCTGAAGGCATGCTGCAGGCCTCTGTTTTATGTGTGTTTCCTGTAGTCTCCTCCTACCTACTTCCTCCCTCTAGCTGCTCCTCCTACCTACTTCCGGTGGAGGGGTTTAAAAGGACAGACTGAGTCCAGACTCAGTCACCCTTACTGTTGTTCTGAGCAGTTCATTTTCTAGTATTTCTTATTCCTGTGTATGATCCGGTTTGTCTATCCATCCATTCTGGTGTTGACCTGTGGCTCTATCTGACTATTCTCCTTGGCATTCCAATTTGGCTCAGATATCCTTTCTGGTGCAAACCTGTGGCTCTGGCTGACTACCCTTTCCGTGCATGACCTAGGCTTGTCTGACTACCCACTCTGGTGTTGACCTGGGGCTCTATCCACTGTGCATCCAGCATACATACTCTCCAGTGGATATCCTATCTGGTGCAAACCTGTGGCTCTGGCTGACTACCCACTCAGTGTATGACCTAGGCTTGTCTGACTACCCACTCTGGTGTTGACCTGGGGCTCTATCCACTGCGCATCCAGCATTCCACCACTTCAGTGGATATCCTTTCTAGTGCAAACCTGTGGCTCTGGCTGACTACCCGCTCCATGTATGACTTTGGCTCGTCTGTCTATCCTATCTGGTTCTTACTAGAAGGCTCTGTCTGTTCACTCAGTTTATTGGTTCCGTTATAAAGACATCCTTCCTAGTACTGACATGGGGCTCTAGCAGACTCCTAGCTACTGACTGCAGGCTGAGTCACTATCTCTTGGGCGTTACCTTACCATGAGACTCCAGTGGGCTGAGGCCTATTCTCGGACAGTGTGGTGCAGAGATTGGGAGACTGCTATTTCTGATACAGTGCTCGCCGTTTCAATCACCCACTGTGTGTATATTTATATATTGCATCACTGTCATTATTCTCATAATAAAGGTTCTATTAATTATACCGTCTGACTCCTGGTTTTGCTTGCCAGACATAACAGTACATAAGGGTCATGACAACAGACGGAGATAGTGATCCTCCTTTACAGAGAATATTTGACAGAATGCAGGATCAGGATCAAGGTATTGATCAGTTGGCAGGTGCCTTGCAGACCCTGCTTGGCAGAACCGTTCACTGGGAACACTACAATCCACAGCAGGTGGCCACCCCAGTTTCTCCTTTGGCACCTACAGCTGCTACCATCTCTGATGCTGGACTGGTCAGAGGGTTAACTGGATCTGCTCCACTCCCACAACGCTATAGTGGGGAACCTGAGTTATGTTACGGATGCCTTAATCAGTTGGGCATATACCTCAAGATGCTTCCTCATGCCTTCCCTACTGAGTGCAGTAGGGTTGGACTTATGATTTCTCTCCTAGCTGGCAAGGCATTGGCTTGGGCGAATACATTATGGGAGATGGAGAAACCCATATTATATGATTTACTCAATTTGTGGCCTCATTTAGATGCGTATTTGATGTGCCAGGTCGCGAGACCTTGGCTTCCAAACATCTGATGACCATCCGCCAGGGTAACCACACGGTGGCGGAATACGCAATCGAGTTTTGAACCCTAGCAGCTGAAGTAGGATGGTACAATGAGGCCCTGATAGCTGCATTCTCCCAAGGGCTTTGCTATTGCATGAAGGATGAGATTGCTGCTCGTGACCTACCTAATAGTCTGGATGAGATGATATCCTTTGTCATCCTCATAGATACATGGGTCCGGGAGAGACCGTTGTTTAAGAAGCGCCTGCGGAGGCATCCTACCAGCATGTCCTACAGCTGTTCTTGCCCACCCTGTCCTCCCTCATCTCCCATGCCTCCTGGTTCCTGGTGAACTTATGCAGGTGGGGGCTACCCGACTTTCTGCAGTGGAGAGGGCCCATAGGCGGAGGGAGGGACTATGTCTGTACTGCAGTAAGAATGGTCACTTCCTGAAATCATGCCGGTACTTCCGGGTGATGCTCGCACCAAAAGATCCTGTCAGATACAGATCTTAGGTGGCATCTCACAGTCCCCTGAAGCCTCTCAGGCTAAACCCTTGCTGGACATAGTCCTATCTTGGGCCAAAGAGTCTATCTCTGTGCCTGCTTTTATAGACTCTGGCACAACAGGTTATTTTGTGGACGCCGCATCTGCTGAGTGCTTTGGGATTCCTTTCCTGCCTCATGACACTCCTTTGGCAGTTGAAGCTATTGATGGCAGACCCCTGCTGCCAGCACATATTACCCACAAGACGGCCCCACTTACCCTAAGCATGGGAGCTCTGCATAAGGAAACCCTGAAGTTTCAGGTGATAAACTCCCCGCACTATGCTATTGTATTAGGGTTCCCATGGTTACAAAAACATAACCCTAAAATTGACTGGATCACATGCGAGATATTGTCCTGGGGGACTCCCTGTGAGGAGTCATGTCTTTCATGTCCCATCAGACTTGCCTGTGCCAAGTCTCAAGGTCTACCGGAGGTCTATTCGCAGTTTTCCAAGGTATTTAACAAAGTCCAGGCCGGTGCATTACCTCCTCATAGACCTTACGATTGTAACATTGCGTTTTTGCCTGGGACTACCCCTACGCGGGGTCATACCTACCCTCTATTTGTGGAAGAGAATAAGATCATGGAGGAGTATGTGGCTGATGCTTTGGAGAGGGGCATCATTCAGAAATCCTCATCCCCTTCAGGTGCTGGATTTATTTTTGTAAAAAAGAAGAACGGAGAATTAAGCGCCACCGCTTCAGCGACGCTCTGCATCTTTACATGTGTCATCTTCAGGCAAGAGGCTTCAAGCATGCTACAGGCCTCTGTTTTATGTGTGTTTGTTTCCAGTAGTCTCCTCCTACCTACTTCCTCCCTCTAGCTGCTCCTCCTACCTACTTCCTGTGGAGAGGTTTAAAGGGCAGACTGAGTCCTGACTCAATCACCCACTATCACGGTGCCCATGATTCTGCCTGAGCGACATTCTTACTTCCGGGTTTACCTTGGCTGCTTTTTATTGGCTCTGGGTTTTCAACCCCTCCCAGGGCTTGCCTTTATATACGCCCTCCTGTTGCCTCCGGTTGCACTGCTGTACCTCTTGTACCTTACAATTGCCTCTGGTTGCGCTATACTCAGTCTGTTATTACTGTTGCCTTCGGTTGCGCTGTTCGATCTGTGCCTCACGATTGCCTCCGGTTACGCTACTATACTGCCTGTGCCTATTCTGGTTGCCTCCAGGCATAACCTCCGAGTAAGTGTATCTGAGCCATCACGCGGGCTGCCTATACCCTGTTTTCTGGGCAAGTCCGGTAGTCTCAACTGTCTCCCTGTTCCACTGGGGATTTCTGCCCTGCAGTACTTACCTCACCTGGGCACCTCCTGGCCAGTACTGCTGAGGTTTTGTTCCAGTTCTACACTCTGCATTACTGTTATTATGTACATAACTGTCTCTGTTGTACCCTGACCTGTGTCAGATCCAGAAGAGCTTATCCTCTGTCTGGATCTGGACCTGTGAAGGGAATTTCTGTTCTTTATTATTTACTTAATAAAGCTACATTGTTTTACCTTAAACAGATTGTCTTAGCCTTCATTAAAACGTGACAGTATGAAAGGGCCATGACCTCAGACAAGGCTGGTGAAGGTAACCCCCAGAGTCTCCTATGGAGAATGGACGCTCAGGAACAATGGTTAGACCAGTTGTCTATGGCTATCCAGACTATTTTGGAGTGCACTGCCTGTCTCGAGAGACCTGTACAGCCTCTGGTGGCCACTCCAGTCCAAGCACCATTGGAACAGGCTAATACGTCTAGTCCACCCTTTAAGGGGCTATCCGCTACCGCTCCCCTCCCTCTGAGATATGACGGAGAGCCTACCCTTTGCCGAGTGTTTCTGAATCGACTTGAGATTTTTCTTGAACTTGTTCCTCAGGCATTTCCTAGTGAAAGGAGAAAAGTGGGGTTCATGATCTCACTACTGACAAGTAAAGCTCTAGCTTGGGCAAATCCGATTTGGGAGACTGGTAAACCGATCACCAATAATTTTGCTGAATGTATAAGGGCCTTCTGCAGTGTATTCGAAATCCCAGGGCATGCCACCTTTGCTGACAAACATCTTATGAGGATCCAACAGGGCACACATACTGTTTTCGACTATGCCATTGAATTTTGTATTCTCGCAGAAAAGGTAGGTTGGAACGATGAGGCGCTTGTGGCTGCCTTTGGGCAAGGTCTCGAGAACAGGATCAAAGATGAAATTGCGGCCAGAGACTTGCCGGAGAGTTTAGAGAGTTTCATTGATTATACCATCCTGTTTGACTCCCGTATATGGGAGAGGAGTATATATAAGGATGGTAGATCAAGATCCACGAGTGAGTCTGCTGCTAATTTCCCAACCTTGCCTCCCTCTCCTCCCATACCTCCGGGTCCTGCTACTGGGAGTGTAGAACCTATTCAAGTGGGCTTCACACGATTGTCCAAGGAGGAACGCTCCTTCCTCCGCAAACAGGGCTTATATATGTATTGTGGCAAGGCAGGTCACCTGCTAAAGACTTGTCTCGTGCGGCTGGGAAACACACGCACCTAGGCTCCAGCAGGGGACAGATCCTAGGTGGCATAAACCAGTCCCCGGAGGGCACGTTAAATAAGCCTGTACTCAATATTGTTGTCTCTTGGGCTTCCGATTCTGTGAATACTCCTGCTCTGATTGACTCCGGCGCTGCCGGATTTTTCAGGGACAGAGACTTTGCTAAACTACATAATATCCCATTGTTGGACAGAGAATCTCTGCTTGATATTGAGGCCATTGATGGGAGGCCTCTGGTACCGCCACAGGTCACCCAGGAGACATGCCCATTTTCTGTTTGCATCGGAGCACTTCACAAGGAGACCTTACAGTTTCAGATAATCCAGTCTCCCCACTTTGATGTCATTCTGGGATTTCATTGGTTATATACGCATAATCCCATACTTGACTGGAGGACGTGTGAGATCTTGTCTTGGTCCGAGCACTGTAACACTCATTGTCTAAGGCACCCTACTAAGATTTTGTGTACCTCTTCCTCCCTACCACATGAATACCAGTCATTCAGCGATGTATTCAGTAAGGGAGAGGCTAGCACTCTGCCGCAGCATCGTCCATACGATTGTGCTATTGATAATGTCCCAGGTCCAGTGCACATTCAGGATCATGACCGAATATGAAGTGCAGAGTATTTTGGATTCACGTAGATTCCATGGACAGATCCAATACTTGGTGCACTGGAAGGGATATTGCCCAGAGGAACACTCATGGGTGAACCACTCGGACATCCATGCACCATTGTTGTTGCACAGATTCCATGCTAAGTTTCCTGCCAAGCCTAGACCTCCCCAAGACAGGAGGGGGGTCTTTGAGAGGGGGGTACTATCACGGTGCCTGTGATTCTGCCTCAGCGACATTCTTACTTCCGGATTTACCTTAGCTGCTTCTTATTGGCTCTGGGGTTTCAACCCCTCCCAGGGCTTGCCTTTATATATGCCCTCCTGTCACTATACCGGTGCCCTTTCATGGTGTTCCTGACCAGACGTTTGTTGCTGTGTTCCTGTTCCATGTATGATCCAGTTTCGTCTGACCTTTCTCCTGTCTTCGCTGTCCGATTTGTTTACGACCCGGCTTGCCTGACTACGATTCCCGTGACCGATTCTGTTGACTACTGCTCGCTGTGTACCGATCCAGGCTTTGGCTGACTATCGCTCTCTGTGTACCAGTGCAGGCTTTGGCTGACTACTGCTTTCTGTGTACCGATCCAGGCATTGGCTGACTACCGCTCTCTGTGTACCGATCCAGGCTTTGGCTGACTCCACTCTCTGTGTACTGATCCAGGCCTTGGCTGTCCTCCGCTCTCTAGAGTACCGTTTCTGCATTGGCTACTCTCCTAGTATTAGCTTTTCCGCTAGTGCCCCTGTTGCCTCCGGTCTTGTGTCCTATAGCCATTTGCTCTACGGTTGCCAGTTGCTCTCCATACAGCCTGTGCCTTAGCGGTCACTTATGGTTGCACTACCTGTCAGCCTGCACCTTTCCGTTGCCTCCGGTTGCGCTACTAGACAGCCTGTGCCTTAGCGGTTATCTCTGGTTGCACTACTTTCAGCCTGTGCCTCACTGTTGCCTCCGGTTGCACTACTATACAGTCTGTGCCTTAGCGGTCACTTGCGGTTGCACTAGCTTTCAGCCTACACCTTTCAGTTGTCTCTGGTCGCGCTGCTATACAGCCTGTGCTGTACGATTATCTCCGGTGCGCTACTAGCTACCGGTACGTTCCTGATGCCTCCGGTTGCGCTGCTGTACTGCTTGTACCTTACTATCACGGTGCCCGTGATTCGTGCTGCTCTGTGTCTATCATCTGCTGAGTATTCGTGATTGGCTGTCTGTCATTAGCCCTCCTCATACAGCCTTTTTAAACCCAGGTTGAGCACTTCCAGGTTGCCCTTTCGTAGTGTCTCTGACTCCACTCTGCCTGACCTGCTTGTCAGATCTCTGGGCCTGTTTCCAGTGTTCCTGTATGCTACATACCGGTGTTCCAGTGTTCCAGTGTTCCTGTACATTAAAGTTCCGGTGTTCCAGTGTTCCTGTACATTAACGTTCCGGTGTTCCAGTGTTCCTGTACGTTAATGTTCCGGTGTTCCAGCGTTCAAGGGTTCCTGTATGTTAACGTTCCGGTGTTCCAGTGTTCCAGCATTCCAGTGTGCCTGTATTCCGGGGTTCCTGTGCTCCAGCACCGCGCGGGTTAACCTGTACGAGTTCCTGAGTCTCGCGCTCCAGCTGTCGCTCTGGCGACATTGTTCTCCTCGCTATTGCATACTCATTGTTGGTTCCAGCGTGCGGATGCTGGTTTGCTCCACTAAACCTGGTTGCGATATACATTGTTGGTTCCAGCGTGCAGACGCTGGTTTGCTCCACTAAACCTGGTTGCGATATACATTGTTGGTTCCAGCGTGCGGTCGCTGGTTTGCTCCACTAACCTGGTTGTGATATACATTGTTGGTTCCAGCGTGCGGACGCTGGTTTGCTCCACTAAACCTGGTTGCGATATACATTGTTGGTTCCAGCGTGCGGACGCTGGCTTGCTCCACTAAACCTGGTTGCGATATACATTGTTGGTTCCAGCGTGCGGTCGCTGGTTTGCTCCACTAAACCCGGTTGCAATATACATTGTTGGTTCCAGCGTGCGGATGCTGGTTTACTCCTTAAACCTGGTGGCGCTATTTACCATTAGTCCCAACGTGCGGACGTTGGTTTGCTCCTGAACATCCAGTACTGTGGTCAGTCGCTGTCCACTTCCTTGCATTTGTCTGATTATCCCTGGCTATAGACTTCTGTTGAGTAAGATCTCTAGACTTATGCTCTCTGCTCTCTTAGTCACCTAACAGCTGGTCTATTTGCTCAGGCTGCCCTGACCGGTATTGGTGAGGCCGGTAGAACCTTGATGTTACCATCCTGTAGGTTGCCTCACCCGGTATTGGCAGGGCCGGTACAGCCTACTACAGTACCTCCTTGGGCTGCCCTGCCCGGTATTGGTAAGGCAGGTAGAACCTTGTAACTCACCATCTTAAAGGTTGCCTTACCCGGTATTGGCAGGGCCGGTAGAGCCTACATTCAGCATCCCATTGGGCTGCCTTGCCCGGTATTGGTAAGGCCGGTAGAACCGGAATTATCATCTCACGGTTGCCTTAGCCGGTATAGGCAAGGCCGGTAGAGCCTGTCATTAATATTGTCACTTGGGTTGCCTTGCCCGGTATTTAGGCAAGGCCGGTAGAACCTTTTGTATGCTCTATTGATGTTATATTGTTATGTATGTTTACCCTACGGGGACTGCCTTTAACTTTTAATAAAGTTACATTTTACCAAACCTTAAGTCTGAGAGTCTTCAAAAGACCGTGACAGTACGAAAGGGCCATGACCTCAGACACTAAGAGTGATGGTAACGCACAGAACATCCATTGGAGGATGGATACGCTCAAGCAATGTTTGGGTCATCTAGCGGTGGCTATCCAAACTATTCTTGAACGCACGGTACTTGCAGATAAGTCCGGTGCTAACCCAGTGGTCTCGCCAATTATGACACTGAAGAATGAGTCTAGGCCCTCAGGGGCCGCAGTCAAAGGGTTAACGGCTTCTGCACCCTTGCCGCTGAGATATGACGGCGACCTTCAACTATGCATAGGGTTTATCAATCAACTTGAGATATTTATGGAATTGACGGCACACACATTTCCTAGTGATCGCAGCAAGGTTGGGTTCATGATATCCTTGCTGACTGGCAGAGCATTGGCTTGGGCCAACCCACTTTGGGAAAACGCTAAACCTTTCACAAAGAATTTCTCTGATTTCGTACAATCCTTTCGGAGTATATTTGAGCCTCCTGGTAGAACTACCTCTGCTGCTAAACGTCTCATGGAGATAGAACAGGGCAGGCGCACGGTCGGGGCGATTTTGCCATTGAATTCCGCACCTTGGCAGCAGAGGTAGGATGGAATAACGAGGCCCTGTTGGCAGCCTTTGCTCAAGGATTGAGTGACCAGATAAAAGATGAGATCGCAGCAAAAGATTTACCTACTGACCTAGATGATTATATTGAATACGTGATTCTAATTGACTCCAGAATACGTGAAAGATTAACCGCCAGAGAGCGACAAGTACGGTTAAAAAATAATGGGTCCAGTAGCATATTTTGCCCACCCAACCCTCCATAGACATCCAAACCTAGTGAACCTATTCTGGAACCAAGTGAACCTATGCACGTGGGTTTCACTAGGTTAGCTAAGGAGGAGAGAAGGTATCGCAAGACACAAGGTTTATGTCTGTATTGCGGTAAAAACGGTCACCTGTTAAGATCTTGTCCAGTACGTCCGGGAAACGAACACACCTAGGGTACCTTGGGGGACAGGCCCTAGGTGGTGTCCAATCGTCCCCATTGTTGGGCACACTTAAACCCACCATACAGGTGGTATTGTCATGGGCACAACGCTCGGTTGAGGTTTTGGCCTTGGTTGATTATGGTGCTGCTGGGTATTTTATGGACAATACCTTTGCTGAATTGCATGGGGTACCACGGATTCAGAGAGAAACCCCTCTTGCTATTGAGGCAATTGATGGCAGACCTTTGGAACCCGCCCAAGTTACTTTTGAAACGATGCCCTTGTCCATGACTATTGGGGCTCTTCACAAGGAAGAGCAGCAGTTCCAATTGATTAATTCTCCTCACCATGCCGTGATTTTGGGCTTTCCTTGGTTACTGTTGCACAACCCACAATTTGATTGGCAGAAATGTGAGATTGCTGCTTGGTCTCAGTTCTGTATGGATAAGTGTGTTACCCATCCTGTTAAGGTCTTGTGCACCTCCCCTTCACTTCCTGATGCCTACCAGCAGTTTAGCGACGTTTTCAGTAAGGGAGAGGCTGGCGCCCTACCTCAGCACAGACCATAGAACTGAGTCCTGGAGCAGTACCACCGAGGGGACGCACGTATCCATTGTCTTGTGAGGAGAACCAAGCTATGGAGGAATACATAGCAGATGCCCTTAGTAGAGGGATCATAAGGAAATCTACTTCTCCGGCCGGTGCCGGGTTCTTTTTTGTTAAGAAAAAAAGTGGCGAACTGAGACCTTGCATAGACTATCGTGGGCTGAATAAGCTGATGGCAAAAAATGCCTACCCAATCCCACTCATTACCGAGCTGTTTGATAGACTTAAGGGGTCCTCGATTTTCACCAAATTGGACCTAAGGGCAGCCTACAATCTGATACGTATCAGAGCCGGTGATGAGTGGAAAACTGCCTTCAATACGAGATCTGGGCATTATGAATACCTAGTCATGCCATTTGGTCTATGTAATGCTCCTGCAGTATTTCAAGAACTGATCAATGACGTTCTTAGAGATATGTTACAATCTTGTGTTGTAGTCTATCTTGACAACATACTTATCCACTCCAAAGACCTGTCACAACACATCAAAGATGTGTCTGAAGTCTTGCTGCTCTTACGAAAAAATAAATTATTCTGTAAACTGGAGAAATGCGAGTTCCACAAAACCAGTGTACCTTTTTTGCGGTTTATAATTGGCAAAGACGGCATTGCCATGGATATAGAGAAATTGACGGCAGTCTTACAATGGCCTAAACCCAAGAGCCTCAAAGCCATCCAACGATTTCTGGGCTTCGCCAATTATTACAGGAAGTTTATTAAAAACTTCTCCTCTATTGTGAAACCTCTGTCTCACCTCACGCATAAGGGCGCTAACCCATCCCTCTGGCCGGTGGCTGCTGAAGAGGCCTTTGAGAAGTTGAAGGTAGCCTTTGCTGAAGCGCCTGTGTTGTCCCACCCTAATCCAATACTCCCCTTTAGTTTGGAAGTTGATGCCTCAGATATTGGGGTCGGGGTGGTGCTCTCTCAGCGACAGGTTAAAGGCGGTACACTCAGACCCTGTGGATTCTTCTCAAAAAAATTGACTAGTGCTCAAAGTCATTACGAGATTGGTGATCGAGAATTACTGGCCATTATCCTCGCTCGCAAAGAATGGCGTCATTTACTCAAAGGCACAAAAAACCCCGTTTTGATTCTAACTGATCACAAGAATCTGACGTATCTTTCTGAGGCCAAGAGACTGTCTTCTCGCCAGGCCAGATGGGCACTGTTTCTATCCCAATTCAATTTCGTTGTATCATACCTGCCGGGATCAAAGAATGTTAGGGCTGATGCTCTGTCTATACAATTTGAAGCAGAGGTTGACAGAGAAGAGGTACCAGCACCTATCATTCAACCTGATCGAATATTGGCTACCATACGTACTAGTATTACTTCACCACTAGGGGAGGAGATTTTGGCATCCCAAGCCTCTGCTCCTCATGAGACTCCAGTGGGCAAATGTTTTGTCGCTGAGCCATTCCGTACTCGATTACTTGAGACCTACCACTCCTCTAAGGCTGCGGGACATATTGGTAGGGATCAATTGTTCTGGTCTCTCTCTCAGCTATTTTGGTGGCCTTCTATGAGAGCTGATTGTGCCAATTTTACAAATGCCTGTGCCACCTGTGCCCGTGCCAAAACCCCTAGACATCTCCCTGTGGGCTTGCTTCAGCCGGTGCCTAATGGTGAACGCCCTTGGTCTCACGTCTCTATCGACTTTATGGGAGAATTGCCCAGGTCTAGAGGGTACTCCTTCATATTGATGGTGGTAGACAGGTTCTCTAAAATGGCACACTTCGTACCCCTCCGTGGCCTTCCTTCGGCCAAAGTACTGGCAATGGTATTCGCTCGAGAAGTATTTCAGTTATATGGAGTACCCAGGGTGCTGGTGTCTGACAGGGGGAGCCAGGTTGTGTCCAGATTCTGGAGGGCATTTTGCGAACAGATGGGCATACAGCTATCATTTTCCTTGGCATATCATCCCCAGACTAACGGGGCAGCTAAGAGGGCCATTCAAGGATTGGAAAAGTTTCTGCGATGTTTTGTGACTGACCATCATGATAATTGGGCCGACTTGTTACATTGGGCAGAGTTTGTCAGGAACTGCGCAGTTAATTCTTCCTCCCGGAGCTCTCCGTTTTTGAACAATTATGGGTTCCAACCCTATCTGCTCCCGGATTCCTTTCAATCACAGCAGATTCCAGCTCTGGATAAGCATATAGAGCAACTCGGTTCCACATGGGCACAAGTTCAGAGGGCATTGGGCCAGTCTTTTCAGCGACATCAGCGTCATGCCAATCGCAGAAGGCTTCCAGCGGTTTCCGTCCAAGTCGGGGATAGAGTATGGCTGTCCTCCAAGAATCTAAAACTCAAGGTCCCATCTAATAAGCTGGCACCTCGGTTCATTGGTCCGTACAAGATCATTCGCAAAATTAACCCTGTTTCTTATGCCTTGGAATTGCCTGCTTCTATGTGCATTCATAATGTATTCCATGTGTCTCTCCTTAAACCTCTGGTTTGTAACCGTTATACTACCACACCTGTGATGCCAGGTCCTGTTGAAGTCGAGGGGCAGGAGGAGTATGAAGTACAAAGCATTATTGATTCCCACAGACGTAGAGGAGGGGTACAGTATCTGGTGCATTGGAAAGGTTATGGTCCTGAGGATCGTTCCTGGGTTGACAGTAAGGACCTTCATGCACCCAAATTACTACGAGTATTTCATGCCAAATACCCTCAGAAGCCTAGACCCTACTCTAGGAGAGGGGGTCTTTGAAAGGGGGGTACTATCACGGTGCACGTGATTTGTGCTGCTCTGTGTCTATCACCTGCTGAGTATTCGTGATTGGCTGTCTGTCATTAGCCCTCCTCACACAGCCTTTTTAAACCCAGGTTGAGCACTTCCAGGTTGCCCTTTCGTGGTGTCTCTGACTCCACTCTGCCTGACCTGCTTGTCAGATCTCTGGGCCTGTTTCCGGTGTTCCTGTATGCTACATTCCGGTGTTCCAGTGTTCCAGTGTTCCTGTACATTAACGTTCCGGTGTTCCAGTGTTCCTGTACATTAAAGTTCCGGTGTTCCAGTGTTCCAGTGTTCCTGTACGTTAATGTTCCGGTGTTCCAGCGTTCAAGTGTTCCTGTATGCTAACGTTCCGGTGTTCCAGTGTTCCAGCGTTCCGGTGTGCCTGTATTCCGGGGTTCCTGTGCTCCAGCACCGCGCGGGTTAACCTGTACGAGTTCCTGAGTCTCGCGCTCCAGCTGTCGGTCTGGCAACATTGTTCTCCTCGCTATTGCATACTCATTGTTGGTTCCAGCGTGCGGACGCTGGTTTGCTCCACTAAACCTGGTTGCGATATACATTGTTGGTTCCAGCGTGCGGTCGCTGGTTTGCTCCACTAAACCTGGTTGTGATATACATTGTTGGTTCCGGCGTGCGGACGCTGGTTTGCTCCACTAAACCCGGTTGCAATATACATTGTTGGTTCCAGCGTGTGGACGCTGGTTTACTCCTTAAACCTGGTGGCGCTATTTACCTTTAGTACCAACGTGCGGACGTTGGTTTGCTCCGGAACGTCAGTCGCTGTCCACTTCCTTGCATTTGTCTCATTATCCCTGGCTATAGACTTCTGCTGAGTAAGATCTCTAGACTTATGCTCTCTGCTGTCTTAGTCACCTAACAGCTGGTCTATTTGCTCAGGCTGCCCTGCCCGGTATTGGTGAGGCCGGTAGAACCTTGACGTTACCATCCTGTAGGTTGCCTCACCCGGTATTGGCAGGGCCGGTACAGCCTACTACAGTACCTCCTTGGGCTGCCCTGCCCGGTATTGGCAGGGCCGGTAGAGCCTACATTCAGCATCCCATTGGGCTGCCTTGCCCGGTATTGGTAAGGCCGGTAGAACCGGAATTATCATCTCACGGTTGCCTTACCCGGTATAGGCAAGGCCGGTAGAGCCTGTCATTAATATTGTCACTTGGGTTGCCTTGCCCAATATTTAGGCAAGGCCGGTAGAACCTTTTGTATGTTCTATTGATGTTATATTGTTATGTATGTTTACCCTACGGGGACTGCCTTTAACTTTTAATAAAGTTACATTTTACCAAACCTTAAGTCTGAGAGTCTTCAAAAAACCGTGATACTTACGATTGCCTCTGGTTGCGCTATACTCAGCCTGTTATTACTGTTGCCTCCGGTTGTGCTATTCGATCTGTGCCTCACGATTGCCTCCGGTTACGCTACTATACAGCCTGTGCCTATTCCGGTTGCCTCCGGGCATAACCTCCGAGTAAGTGTATCTGAGCTGTCACGCGGGCTGCCTATACCTGGTTTTCTGGGCAAGTCCAGTAGTTTCAACTGTCTCCCTGTTCCATTGGGGATTTCTGCCCTGCAGTACTTACCTCACCTGGGCACCTCCTGGCCAGTACTGCTGAGGTTTTGTTCCAGTTTTACACTCTGTATTACTGTTATTATGTACATACCTGTCTCTGTTGTACCCTGACCTGTGTCAGATCCAGAAGAGCTTATCCTCTGTCTGGATCTGGACCTGTGAAGGGCATTTCTGTTCTTTATTATTTATTTAATAAAACTACATTGTTTTACCTTAACCAGATTGTCTGAGCATTCATTAAAACCGTGACACCCTTACAGTTGTTCTGAGCAGTTCATTTTCTAGTATTCCTGATTCCTGTGTATTATCCGGCTTGTCTGTCCATCCATTCTGGTGTTGACCTGTGGCTCTGTCTGACTATTCTCCTTGGCGTTCCGATTTGGCTCAGATATCCTTTCTGGTGCAAATCTGTGGCTCTGGCTGACTACCCGCTCAGTGTATGACCTAGGCTTGTCTGACTACCCACTCTGGTGTTGACCTGGGGCTCTATCCACTGCGCATCCAGCATTCCATCGCTTCAGTGGATATCCTTTCTGGTGCAAACCTGTAGCTCTGGCTGACTACCCGCTCCATCTATGACTTTGGCTCATCTGACTATCCTCTCTGGTGCTTACTAGAAGGCTCTGTCCGATCTCTCAGTTTGTTGGTTCCGTTATTCAGACATCCTTCCTAGTACTGACCTGGAGCTCTAGCAGACTCCTAGCTACTGACTGCAGGCTGAGTCCGTTACCTTACCACGAGACTCCAGTGGGCTGAGGCCTAGTCTCGGACAGTGTGGTGCAGAGATTGGGAGACTGCTATTTCTATCACCCAATGTGTGTATATTTATATATTGCATCACTGTCATTATTCTCATAATAAAGGTTCTATTAATTATACTGTCTGACACCTGGTTTTGCTTGCCAGCCGTAACAAGTTCTCTGTTCTAGGGTAATGTTTCCAAAAAATAGAAAAAACATCTATCTCTAAAAAGACAAGGAGGAAAATACATAGTGCACAATAAAATCCTTCCTTGGCTGATTGCCAGGAAACATAAAAAAAGTCAATCACTAAGTGAGATTAAGAGTCATACACCACATCATGAAAGCTCCAAAAAATGTATTTCTCATACCTAACTGAGGACTGGAGGAAGGAGTCATGCAGGGGCATGAACGAGACATACATTACCCCCTTCCTCCAAGTCCATTGTTCTTTTCTCTATAGTAGGAATAAGGAGTTGCAAGACCCCTTCTTTGGATACTTAGAAACTGATAACAGACCACATATTAATTAATTATTTCTTGCCCTAATGGACTCCTCAGACAACTTCCTTGAGCATTTATTCCTTCTATATGGGGTCTCCAGACCTTATATTAGTTTCCTAGAATAATTCCACTCCTGGTTGGGAGAATAGAGCAAGGGGTTTTCTGATGTCTTGCTTGGCCATTTTTTAAGAAATGAAAATCGGGTTAAAGACACCAAATTAATTTATGTTGTTGTTTTTTTTAAATTAATACAGGCTATATAGATCCCATGTTTAATTTCTTTTGGAAAAAAATCAAGTAATTTGGGGTCTCAGTACCACATATTATTTCTAAAAATTCTAGCCGGATCTAACTAATATGGATAGGTGGAAAGATAATGTTACTCTCCTCCCATTTTTGTAACCCTGTGGGTGCCAACGTCATATAATTCAAAAGATTGGCAAAGGGTGGCTTGAAAGGGCAGCCTTGTGAATTTTATGATATTGTATTTTGAAACTTCTCCCTTCACTTCCTGTGAATAAGACTATAAGTAACAGTTAAAAAAACAACAGACCTCATGCAGGGGGTATCATGAGGACCCCTTCTGATGCCCCACTTATATTGATTGCTTATCATATCTCTGTAGGAAATCAATACAGGTGACCTGAAAGGCACTCACTAACTTGCCTAACTCCCTCCTCAACATGGCATTCTCTGAACATCCGCATTGAGTTTAAGGACCCTGAAGGCCCACTTGTATTATCTCCATAGAATATGGGTTTGAAAAGGAGGGAGAGAAGTATAGGAAGTAGTTAGTGCCTTTCAGTTCTCAGTATTAATCACTTATTGTGATTGGATAAGTGACTAATACCAAAGGGGTCATCAGGAGCAGTCTTGATGCCCCCACAATGAATTCTTAAAAAAAAGCATGTGTGTCAGAGGGTTGTCCAACCATTGCTTTGCTTTGCATTTAACACCCATTTGGCTCTCAAACATTCAACGTATACTTCTCATGCTTTGTTAAACATTCTCACTTGTAGCCATGGAATATACATATACTGGCGGTGAAAATCTCAGAGGAAGACAAGAGAAACCCAGCCTGGAAGTTGTGCTTGGGTCTGGGTACAGGGAAATGTACTCTTTGTCCCCCACCCCAGCACCCGTTACCTTCCCCATCAGCCGATAGCCAGTCTGAAGATGTGAGGTTATTGCAGTTCATGTCTACCTATTGCACATTGTGTGGTGCACTTATCAATGCATGGAATAAGGGAGCATATGCAGATATTCCATCCCCATGATTACTCTAAGCTGATTGTATGGAAGATTCATTATTTTTATTAAGTCTTCTATCTTGACATAACATGTCCTTAGTGTAGTGGACAAAGGCCATAGTGACAGCAGAACTTGGTTTCTTGGGGAATGCTTTTACACTGCTGACGTATGCATCAAGATGTTTGCAGTTGTTCCTGTTTCTTCATATGAGAGCAGATGTGTCAACTGTGATACCCCCAGTCCTTAGCCTATTTCACAATGTTTCCATGTGTATGCTATATACATTGTAGTTGCTGATAAAAGGCAGTTCCTTCCTGCTTTCAAGGGAAAAATAGTTTTCCGTAACATCCGTGAATTTAGGGAGGTGAAGGAGGAGGGGTGGGCAAAAATTGAGAAAAATTGCCCAAAATGACTTTTTGTGAAAAATGTATGCTTTTTCTCTTTTTTCACAAGTTTTCTCCTTTACTCCTGTGCATAATTTTCCTCCTTTTTGCCAATTCCAATAAATTTTTCACCACCAGTGCCGCCACCACCACCAATGTTGTATATTTGCCAACACTGCTGAGACCCATGAATCACCCTGCATTCGAAATGGGAAGGGGTGTCATGTCCTTCTGGGTTTTGCTGGTATTTTTTGCCAGATATTCAGTTTTTTCCTTGTACTCATTTCTCCGCCTTGCTGTTATGACTCTTTTTTGTGAGACTTTATCTAGTGCCAGCACTTTGTGTCTGTGCGAGATCAAAGTGTTCCTGTTAGTATCTTGTTCCTCAAGTTTCTGTTTGTTCCAGTGATTTCAGTGTTTGAACCAGCTTTCCCTCAACTTCATATTTGTCTCCTGATTTGGCTTCAATATCCTGTGTTTGTTTTGACCTCTGCTTGTTTATTCAACTTCTCTTCTGTCTGCTGATTGTGTACTGCTTCGCTGTTGATTATTCTGTTGAGTACTTCATTTTTGGCCTCCCATCGGGCTTGTACCTTGTGACCCTTCAAATCTTCGACTGCTTCCTACACTACAACAGGGACAACTTTATTGCCAGTAGGTTACACATACTGTTTCCAGACTCAGTGAGTAGCTGTCTGTGTTTAAGGTGGTCCTTTCCCATTTTGACTTCATTTCATACTTACCTGGGACAAAGAATACCAAAACTGATGCCTTGTCTCATCAATACGACTCATCCACATCTTGTTGAGTTGCTCTTGAAACCATTGTCTTCTTTACGTTGATAGTCTCCTCATTATCTACTGCCCTTCTTACTAATATTAAGAATGCCCAGTCCACATGTCTATCAGGAATCACCCTGCCTCCTGATGTGTATTTTGTACCAGAACAGTACCATTGGGGGCATTTTTCCATGACTGCTGGCTTCCTGGCCTGCTCAACACCCAGGACCTCATTTCCAGGTACTCCTGGTGGCCTGAACTGAAGGCTGATTTGTCTTCCTTTATGTTGTCCTGTCCAGTGTGTGCCCGCATGAAGATATCCAGGACACTGTCACTGGGTCTTCTTCAGCCTCTGCCATAGACACATATTTCCTCCGCTGGTAACACGGTAATTTGGGTGGTTGTGGATCAATTCTCCAAGCAATGGCATTTTGTTCCTTTGACCAAACTGCCAACTTCAGAGTTGGCCGATTTATTCATCCAGCATTTACCACCCTTTGCCTCATTGCTCAGTCTTCCACTGTTTGACCCTGCTTGTGCTGCTTCCTTGCTAGTTTCAGCCTGGCTATATATTTGAATGCACTGAACCAGGAGGTGCAGAGGTCATTGTACAGGCAAGACTACAATCAAGAGAAATGGGAACATAATAAGAGCAGAAGGTGTTGGGCTATGGCTTAATGATTGCAAAGTCCAAAAGAGACTAGAAAAGGTTAATGGGAATAAAGCACCTGGACCTGATGGCATATTCACAAAGGGTTTTAGGGAGCTTAATTTTGTAATAGCAAGGACATTATGTTTAATCATTATTGATTCACTATCATCAGACATAATACCCTGTAATTGGATGCCAGCAAATGTAAGACCATTATTTAAGTGGGCAAGGTCTAAATTTCATCATCATAGACCTGAAAGTTTTACTTCCATATTGGGTAAAATACTAAAAGTTTTACTAACAGATAGTATGCAGGATTATGTGATTACAAACAATGCAAGAATCAACATGTTTTTTATGAAGGCTAGAACATGTCGAACTAATATACTTGAATTCTAAGGATAATTGGAAATTTGGATAAGGGTATAACTATGGATGTAATACAAACTTACATTAATACAGGGAATCCTGAACCCCTTTTTAGCACATCTTTACCCATAGAGGAAGATAGAGGAAGGGTTCCTAATTAATAATGGAGGCTATGTACCCTGTATTTTTATTCTTTAAAAATAATATTGGTTTAATGGACCACATTCTCCCTCCTGATCTCATCAGCATGGAGAGATGGCAGGATAGCACTATCTCACCAATTTTTTTATAAGGTCATTATGATTTTTTTTAATTGATTATCTTTTCCTATATCATTCCTATATCATTGTAGCTAATTCAAACTGCACTAGCAGTAGGCGAGTTAATTATAAGTTATCGTACTATAGCGGGATAGTAAGATAACTATAGTGGTTGGAGTATATAGGTTTTTTAATTCATGTTGGTTAAACTCTCCATTGCCCGTGCCACAAAATCTAGGCAATCTGACAGTAAATGTTGATATAGGGAACACTAGGGATCAGGTAATGGTCCAGCTGGGCTATTGCCCTCTGGTTTCTTCTGCCTAATCCTCCACTAAGGATGCTGTAGTTGTCTGTGTACTTTTCTTGAAGCAGCAAAAAACTAACTTTGGAATAATTTTGAATTATTACAAAGAGGCAGGAGTTTTTCTTCTAAAACACACTGTTTGGGAATTACATTTCTGCCCTCTGCCAGAATGTTATTACAAAGTTGTCCATGAGAAAAATATCTACAGATGTGGCATATGGCTGTTCACGAGATTTACATTTTTTTGTGGAATGGAATCTATGCCTAAGTAAGTCAGTGGTGTACATTAAGATACACTTTTCTGAGCTATAGTTTTAATTTAATAAAATCAAGAATTACACTTACTTAAAAATAGGCTCAGTGTTTTGAAATGTAAAATTACGATTGATTTGAAGGACATTTTAGTGATGTGATCAAGATAGTCATTTAGAATGTGCACTTTAGGTTTAGTGACAGATAATGGGGGTGCATTTGTACCATCTCCAAAAGCAATCTATGAAAGGTTTTCTCCTTTATATTAATGTTACTTACCTTTTTGAAATATAACATTTCTATATAATAAGTAGTCTAAAGATTACAGAGTTCAATCAACACATTCACCATTTTATTTGATTTAGTTCTTTTATAAAATGTTCAAAGGAGACAGTCATCCTAAGATGGCTACTTACAGAAAAAATCAAAACCATTACACAAAGAAAGCTTTAAAATATTAAAATTTTGCAGTCAACCCTTTAAACAATAAAATCACACTTTTGAATTTGCTTTGTTGTTTTCTTTTAATTCACTGAAATTAATCTTAGATGTAGATGCCTTATTTGCATTAATTAAAACTCTACCGTAGAAGCTCAGTTTAATTGCAATCAAATTTGCTTAATTATGCATGGCGAGAGATTCCCAAAAGAGAGAGGTTTTAGCAAGGAATTTTGTTTTTTTACACTGACAAAACAAATTGAAAATGTCATTTTTTTATGTTTTATGTAAGACTTTTTAAATAATATGTGGAGCACCTTATATCTTCTATGTAAAGCAATGTTATTGCTTTAGTAATTATAGCGATCTACATTTTTCATTGTTAATTGTGGGTGTCAGCCTCATTAATTTTAATTTAAAGGCTGTAATGAAATTAACAGAAATTGTGCTGATCTCCTGAAACTTGGCTTGTTGTAACTAAAAGTTTTTAAAACAAATAATAAACAAATAATAACTATTATATATGTATAAGAAATATATTGTATCATCAACAAAAATCAGAGGAAAATATCTTTGAATTGTTCTTAGCTATATATAGCTTGGGATCTTCAGGAGGTTATAGAACTAGTTTTTGTTAGCAACAGAGTTTGCACACACCAGAAAGCTACTCAGATAATAAATAGGAATTCAGGTGGATCAAAATAAAGTTAATTATATACAATACAAAGGTCTAATTGTGTATGGGAATAGTATATAGAAACCCCCCCAGGAAGTCCAAATTAAGGCCCTGGCACCACACACAGCCATCAAACCTGGTCAGTTCAGCCCTCTTTGCAAAGAGTATTATATGATAAAATATGGTTCACTACAGTTATCTGATCTTTAGTTGTTAGTAGAACATTATGAGTGATTGTTTCTGTAACTAAATGTAATCAGGATTATTCGTAAATAATGGTCTGCATACTGCCCTGGAGTACAGGTTGCAAACCCCTTGAACAGTACTTACAAAGCTATCCATTTTGTGTAGGTGTATGTGTTTTTATTTTTTTCTGCCTCCTTGGTCCTCAATAACTACTGTAACGGAAGTTAAGGATGCTGGGTTGTCCTTAGCCGTCATTCCAGGGTCCTCTCTCCTTGAAGTGGCTACAGATGGGTAGCTGGTCCAGTGAATCTGGATAACTGGTTGGAATGCTGGAGCATAGCTCTTCTGAATGGGGGTAAGGGGGGACCCTTTAAACCACTCAGCAATGAAGACATTGTGGAGCCTTTAGCTAATTCAATCTTGCCCCTCAAATCCCTAGCCAATAGGAATTGGAGTAACAAGAAACAACCAATCAAAAGGTTGCCTACATTCTCAATACATTTCCTAACAACTTTTAACATGGAAGAGTCGGCAACCAATCAGATAGCTGCCTATGCTCTACAGTACAGTAGGTGGCCAATCAGAAGGCTACCTACTTTCAAACATGGGTGATGGGGAATTCTGAATGCCCAGACCTAGTTTGTGGCTATCCAGCTGCCCAGAGCTGAGACTTCACCCAGTGCCTTCCAGTCTCTTATGTTTTTTTCCATGGTTCTTAAAAGAGCCCTTAGTAACAGACTATGGTCCATTACATTACTCACTCTTTCGAGTCCCAAGCCAGCGGCAACACTGGTGAACAGTGGCTTGGTAGTCAGAGTAGCCTTTCGTCCTTGGGCCCCGAGACTGTGAATGATTAAGGTAATCCAGTGCAGGGTGGAGAAGGCAGGGGTCCATGGCCTGGCCCAATCTGAGGGGTTGTTCCTTCATTCTCGGCCCAGTCCCATAAAAGTGGGTGTGGGCTTAGGGGTCCAGCTGCCCAGGCATAGCCTGTATCAGTCCCTAGTGGATCTGGGGCCAGGGGCTCTGAATCTGGGGCATGTCTGTGGGGAAAAGTCCAGTAAGGTATAGGGGCCTCAGTATTAATGGGAGAACTGCGGTGATGCTGGTTCCAGTTGCCCCTATCCCAACACCAAGGATCCGGGTGCCAGTCCCCCCACCAGTCTGTTGCTCCCCTTGCCAGATTGGGGCCAAAAAGCAGGCTGGCGTGGACATCAACCCCCCTCCTCAGGACAGGGGCAACCAAGCCACTGGAGAGGATGGTGGTCCCACTCTCCAGGGCAGGGACAACAGACCCACTGGAGAGCACATTGGTCATTCTCGTCCCAGCCCAGTAAGATTGGGTGTGGACTCAGGGATCCAGCTGCCCAAGCATAGCCTGTATCAGTCCCTACTGGATCTGGGGCCAGGGGCTCTGGATCCAGGGCATGTCTGTGGGGAACAGTCCAGTGAGGTATAGGGGCCTCAGTATTAATGGGAGAACTGTGGTGATGCTGGTTCCGGTTGCCCCTCTCCCAACACCAAGGATCTGGATGCAAGACCCCCCACCAGTCTGTTGCTCCCCTTGCCAGGTTGGGGCCAAAAAGCAGGCTGGAGTGGGCATCAACCCCCTCTTCAGGACAGGGGCAACTGAGCCACAGGAGAGGATGGTGGTCCCACTCCCCAGGGCAGGGACAATGGAGCCACTGGAGAGGACGTTGGTCCCACTCTCCCGGGCAGGGAAAACAGAGCCACTGGAGAGGATGGTGGTTCCACTCTCCAGGGCAGGGGCAACAGAGCTACTGGAGAGGACGTCGGTCCCACTCTCCAGGGCAGGGGCAACAGAGCCACTGGAGTGGATGGTAGTCCCACCCTCCAGGGCAGGGGCAACAGAGCTGTGGGAGAGGATGGTGGTCCCACTCTGCCAGGCAGGGACAACAGAGCTACTGGAGAGGACGTCTGTCCTCTATATGTCTCCAGTTGGGGACAACAGGGCCCATGGATTCCAGCCCTGCCATATTTCACTGTTTTGATCCTAGGTAGTCGTTTTGATCCCTTAGGAGAGAGAATCCCACCACTGCCACCAGTATAATGGAAGGTAAGGACGCCGGGTTGTCCTTAGCTGCCTTTCCAGGGTTGTCTCTCCTTGAAGCGGCTACAGATGGGTAGCTGGTCCAGTGAATCTGGATAGCTGGTCAGAGGGGACTCTTTAAACCATTCAGGAATTAAGACATTGTGGAGCCTTTAGCTAATTCAATCTTGCTGAACCAATTCCTAGCCAATAGGAATTGGAGTGACAAGAAACAACCAACCAATCAAAAGGTTGCAACCTTCTCAATGCATTTCCTAACAACTTTTAACATGGGAGAGTAGGCAACCAATCAGGAAGCTGCCTAGTCTGTACAGTACAGTAGCCGTCTGCTTTCAAACATTGGTGATGGGGAATTCTGAATGCCCAGACCTAGTTTGTGGCTGTCCAGCCACCTGGAGCTGAGACTTCACCCAGTGCCTTCCAGTCTTTTATGTTTTTTTCCATGGCTCTGAAAAAAGCCCTTAGTAATGGACTACGGTCCATTACAACTACCACTAGTACATTTTTCAGGATATATTTGTTTAAGTACAGGTAAATCAGTTAGTAGATTATCATCTAATTTATCGACATGTGATCAAGAAAAGATGTCCCCGAAACATGCTCTGTTGATAGATCTTGAGGACTACACATGGCTACCTTTGCCTTGGGTCCTTTACAATGCACTGGAAAATGTTCAAGCATCCCATGGAGTTATTAGTTGTAGCTCAATTCTTTGATCTTTTCTTACTCAAACATGAAGAAAAGCCAAACTTTGGGTATTCCTGATCTGTTGTAAACCAGTAGTTCTCAAATCAATTCTCAGGTAGCTTCAAAAGTCCAGAATTCAAAGATTGTCCTGCTTAATTATGTGTTCACAAAAACATTCCTGAAGCTTTACTAACAGATTTTTAGGATATCTTTACTAGAGCTCATGCAAAGAAATCCTGAATATTTGTAATGTTAGCGAGGCTTGAAAAACAGTTTGAGAAACTGTTTTCACATACTAATGATGATCAAATACATTGTATTCAAATATGAAATGTGTTATTTACCTAAGATAGAAGCTGATTTCTCGAAAAGTCCTCATGGTACAGAAATGGTTTAAGTACGGAAAAACAACCCTACCAATAGTATAGCAGGAAAAGTGATCACATGATGTCATAAACAAATAATAATGCAGATTCACGTAGTATTAATATCAGATGGAATCAGCTTCTTTTTGGGTATCCAGCTAGGAGTGGAGTGCTTAATATGTTGGGTGATAGCTATTAGGAATGTATAAAAAAATTTACTACTAAGCAAAACATGTGAAAAAATGGCACTTTTTTATTGTGTGAGGATTGCTACAAATTTTCTTTAATGGATTGAAATGAATGAAATGGAGTTTCCTACATGTATTCCTGCCATGCTAACTATAAAAAGGGTTCCAGTTTCATGCATGTTTTCAGTTTGTGCTCAAGAGAGAGAGAGAAAGAGGAAGTGCAGGAGAGAGAGAGACAAAAGCATATGAAATGTTGGTGTTAGAGGCAGACAGGCAAAGGAAGGGAGTTGGAATTGCTTCATAAGAGTATTGTAGATATCCAGTTGTTCTCATGGTGTGGGTGTGATGGGAAAAGGGAGATGTAGTTGCAGACAGACATACATATATTCAGGACAGGCACAGGTTGACATACTCTGTGTACAAGCGCACACAGATACTCACTACTACATCCAACAAGAGGCACAAGTATATACTGAGGTGTGGGGTGATGCATTCCTACAGTGGCTGTACTATAAAAACTAACATTGCAGTGCTTAGGACTGTGTATATACACTGAGGGCAGAAGGATCATATTTTCAGCACTTGGCCTGTTCGTCCAGGAAACGAGTGTGCTTATAGGACACTTGAGACTAGGGATGGGCAAAAATTTCCGCCTCAAACTGAAATCGGCGAAAAATGGCACTTTCCACTTTGCAAAAAATTTCCCTCGAAAAGTGCTGTTTTTTTTTTCTCCAAAGCACAAGCCCTGAGAAAACAATAAAAATGCCCTACTAGCCTAATGCCAGTCATATATTTGATATTGTGTAATAATCCAGTTGGTTTGAAAAAGCAGCCTCTGAGCTGCGAAACGTTACCTTATTATACCTATTGTCATTTTCTACAATTGGTTTGTTGTTTTATATATATTTTTAATAAATGAAAAAGATTTTAGACATCAAGCAGCCTTCTACAGTTTTTTAAATTTTTTCCACTTTTTTTATTGCCCTTGGAAATTACAATATATCTCCGGATACTGGTTACCACCTGGACAAGTCTTCAAGCCTATCTGAGTGGAGACAGATCTGAAATTCTCCACAGGCTCAAAAGCTGGTTCTGGGTATATGCCTTTCAACCAGCAACTCCAGTTGTGAGTATAACCTTTATATTATTGGTTATCAATCTTGTGTGGCATTTACAGGCACTATCTGGCGCCCTCTGTTTTCGTGTGTTTTTTTCAGAATGCCAGCAGGTCACGTTGACCAGTGGCCACTGTCAAATGTCCTCCTGAGTCCTGAGTTGTAACTGCTGTCCCTACTGCTGCTACTGAGTTGTTTAAGCAGCAGGATGATTAGGAAGCTGAAAGAGAATGGGATCAACAATAGCAGTAACATGGAAGATGGAGGATGAAGGTTCCACTTGCTACGACTGGCTCCAGTGATGCTCCTGTGGCAGTAACAGCACAATACATAGCCCCAGTCTATGTGGAGAAAAGAAGAAGTTGGCCATTAAATCTTCTCTACTTGCCCCTCCTTCAAAATCATGGGTTTGTTGTTATAAGAATATATTTTTTCCCTTGAGAGCAGGAACTGTGGCTCTCATCAGCAACTGCAATGTGCACAGTGTGTGTGTGTGTGTGTGTGGTAAATAACATCTGGGGGCTCAACTGTATCCAAACACCATGACACCTGAAACCAAGTACTGCCTCTCTCACTATACCCCTTGTACAGACCCTGCTAAGGACACATAACAACTTGCTGACAGTTTAATATTAATGATGAACACTCCCTGTCACCATCTTAGCATATTCTGCAGGGTGGAATCTCCTCAGATGCTGCTTGATGCACTGCTTGTGATTCTCCTCCACCACACTGGCATGTGTGGTCAGTGCACCACACAGTGTGCAATGGTAGAGACAAACTGCCACAGCCTAACATCAACAGAGTGGCTATCATTTGGCAGGGGAGATAATGAACGATGTGGATTCCTCTGCCTCTTTGATCTCCACCTCACCTCTTGTTGCCTTTCTGGAGAGTCATGGACAGCACACGCGGTGCTTGATTTCTGTATTGGGTGTTTGGCTTCATCATGTTTGACGAAAATGTTATGGTGTCTGTTTTTCACGTGTGATATCAGGGAGCTTGTGCCAAGGTGTGTCAACTCCTTTCCTCTTCTCACTGACTTGTCACAAATTGTGTACAGTGCCGTTGATGATGACTGCACTGTGCCTGCCCCAACAGAAAAATAGTCCCACACCCATGATGACTTCAGGGGGAAGGGAACAGATGGAGAAGAATGGCCTCTTTCTTCTTGTCCTCCACATTTCCCTTTATTGTCTGTGGCAGCAGATATCCTTTTCCTTTACGTATCCTGGTCCTCCCGGCGGGTAGCCGGCGGTGCACCGGTCACTTCCGCATTACTACTGCCTCTTGAATTTGTGCGCGCATCTGCCCATTGCTTTTGTAGCCTCCGGACAGAATACGTAAGCGGCTTGGACGCTGGGCTTAGTTGCCCTTTTGCGGTGTATAGTGCGTTAGCTTCCTGTGTCTTTTCTCCGTTGTGACCCTCGTTTGGCTTCTGATTCCGCTCCATGCATGAACCTTGTCCTTGTCTGACTACCCTTTTCGTGTATGAACCTTGGTTATGTCTGACTACCCGCTCCATGTATGAACCTTGACCTTGTCTGACAACCCGCTCTGTGTATAAACCTTGGCCTTGTCTGACTACCCTCTCCGTGTATGAACCCTGGCCCTGTCTGACTACCGCTGTGTGTATGTACCTTGGCCTTTTCTGAGTGCCCGCTCTGTGTATGAACCCTGGCCTTGTCTGACTACTCTCTCTGTGTATAAACCTTGGCCTTGTCTGACTACCCTCTCCGTGTATGAACCCTGGCCCTGTCTGACTACCGCTGTGTGTATGTACCTTGGCCTTTTCTGAGTGCCCGCTCTGTGTATGAACCCTGGCCTTGTCTGACTACTCTCTCTGTGTATGAACCCTGGCCTTGTCTGACTACCGCTCCGTGTATGTACCTTGGCCTTGTCTGAGTGCCCGCTCCGTGTAGGTACTTTTGCCTTCTCAGACTACCTTCTCTGTGTGGCCTCGGGTTAGTCTGTTGCCTCCCAGATCTTGCCAGCGTTCTGGTTTATTACCGTGGGTATTGCCCTTGGACCCTAGCGTTCTAGGGTACCGTTTGTATCTGCCTTGTACCCTAGTGTTCTGGGGTATCGCTTGCACGGTTCAATGTGTCCTCCTACTAGCCATCCTTTCTCCATCTTGGTTAGGCTACGTTCACTCTCCTGACAGAACCATGGCTAGGTTCTATTCCATTCCTGGGTAGTGGACTGTAGCGCTGTCCTCACGTCTGACCCCAGGGAGGGTTGGGGAAGTGCTTTTATCTGTATATTGCCTTAATAAAGTAGTGTTGATCTTATTGTACCTGTGTTGTGTTCTTATTTACCTGAGTTACCATGCATGGCATCCTACCTCAGATTCAGCAGTTCAACTAGGTACAGGAGTACTGCTAGCGCTGGGAAGTGGAACCTTTCCTAGTCCCACCTCACTTGCTGAACCCATTCTCACTGTGTCCACGGTGGTCTGTGGAACACTAGCTTGACCCTCAGCATCCTTCTGCTCTTGCAACTCAGCATCAGAAGAAATTAGAGCAGTTGCAAATTCCTCTAATTCCAAAATCTCACTGCCAGTTCTGGACTCTTCAGGATCATGTTCCACCTGGACACTGTAGTGAAGGGAAGAGGAGGACTCCCAGTCCCAGGGTCAGAAGAATGGTGTGAGCTCCCTTGAGCGATAGTCTGGATGCTGTCAAATGTTTCCCCTACTACTCCAGCTGCTTCACCATTACTGCTGCTACTATTAACACCAACCACATCAAGTTCAGCCCCAGCGTCTTCCTCCTCACAATCATCAGTAATATGAGGATATTGATTACCCTATCCTTCATTCCTAATGCTAACAAGCTTCTGGACCTAGGTAGCAGTAGTACTAGCACTGACAGGACTGCTTGGGAATCGAAAGTGTGTTTTAGGGTCCCTTGCTGTCACACTTGGCATAATTTTCTCCTTCCCCCCCACCTCAGTACTATAAGACACACTAGCAACAGGCAAATTATTGGTGGCAGCAGGTTCAGCACTGGCAGGAGATACAGTTGCTGGTGGCAGCAGGGACAGCACATCTGGCAGCAGGTACAGAATGGTGGTTGCAGGTACAGCAATAGTGGTTGTAGGTACAGCACTGGTAGCAGCAGGGGCAGCACATCAGGCAGCAGGTACAACACTAGTGGCAGCAGGGGCAGCACATCTGGCAGCAGGTACAACACCAATGGCAGCACATCTGGCAGCAGGTACAACACTAGTGGCTGCAGGTACAGCAATGGTGGCACTGGCAGCAGGGGCAGCACATCTTGCAGCAGGCATAAGTAGCTGACCTGTCCTGCTCTCTCTAGTACTACCCCTTTCTCCCTTCCCATTCCCTTTTCTCCCTCCCTTCCCATTAAATTCCCCAAGATCCCTTGGAGTGATTTAGGAGGACTGGACAGCATTGGTTCAGTACTGCTAGTCACTTCCTCCTCCTCCTCCTCCTTAGACTCAGTGGACACTTAATAAGGGTCCTTCCAGTTCCTCCTTTTGCTGCTCATAGTGATAGCAGTCACTCTCCTGCCTCAATTTTGCCAAAATATCACAGCAGAATAGCACTTCACGTCTATCTCACTCTGTAGCTGCTTCTATTGTGTCTGCCTTCCGCAAATACATCACGTTTGTATATCAGAAATGTGAAAACAATGTAAATCAATGGGAGGAAACTTTATAGCCATTGAAAAAATGGCAAAAAAAATTGGCCAATGGACGAAAAATGCAAAAAAATTTAAACTGATAGTTTTAAAGCGGATTTTCCCGAGAAAAAGCAGAGAACAATGTGGTTTTCGCAAAATTTCTCCTGGGACACTATTCACATGTCATGTTGCCCATCTGCCTATCCTGGCCAGGGGTTTGTTCTCTTCCCCAGCGATTAGTGACTCTGGTGCTGCTGGCATATTTATTGATCACCCCTGGGCTACAGGTTTGGGTCTTCCCCTCTGCAGGAAAAACCACCCTACCAGGCTGACCACTGTTGATGGACAACCCCTGGGTTCAAGGACTAGTCACACTGGAAACCAAGCCAGCCCAATCTACTATTGAACTACTGCAAACTGACACTTAGGATTGCCTTGGCTTAGGCTACACAATCCAGTGATCAATTGGACTTCAGGTGAACTTATCTCATGGGGAGCATCATGACTTGAATCCTGAATGTCCAAAATTTCCAAACCATGCTCCTTGGCCATGATGACTGAGATTGAGGATTTGTCTGGGACACCATCTACCTATCATGATTTTGTGGAGATCTTCTCTAAAAGAGAAGCAAGCATTCTGTCTCCCCACAGGTGTTGTCTGCACCTTCGACCTGTATCCTGGTGCCATATCACCTCAATGCAGGACTTTTTTGCTTTTCGGCCCTGAGAATGCAGCCATGGCCACTTACCTCAAGGATAACTTAGAAAAGGGCTTCAATCACCCCTGAATTTCTCCTGCAGGGGCCAGTTTCTTTTTTGTGGCCAGAAAGTCTTAACAAGGTCACCATCAAGAACCGGTATCCATTACCCCTCATGCCTGTGTTATTTGAGCAGCTTAAAGATGATATTTGACCTATGAGAGCCATATAACTTGTTCCCTATTAAGGAAGGAGATTGCCTTCAATACGCATTACGGGCACTGCTTAGTGGTGCCCTTTGGCTTGTGTAACACCCCAGCAGTCTTCCAAGCCTTAATGAACAACATTTTTGTGATATGATAATATCATTTGTCCTGATCTATTTGGACGAAATTCTGATCTACTCAAGAGATCTACTGTCCCACCAAGAGCATATGTCTTGCAACACCTAAGGGAGAATAAACTGTATGTCAAGGTGAAGGTGTGATTTCAAAAAGGGACATCTGCCCTGAGGTATATAGTGTCTTCCAAGGACTGGAGATGGATTCCAATAAAATATCAGGGATTTTCACAACATTCACTATTACTTTCACAACAGGTGCTTTGTGCTTTTTTGTCTCACTGTCAGATGCAACAGTTGTTTGAGCTGCTTCTTGCACTACGCCATCAACACTGGAATGTGACTTGTTGTCATCTTCAGTGCTTTTTAGTGAGACTTTGACAGCCTACATCATCCTTGGGAGGAGAGGGGTCACCATAATTTATTGCACATGCTGCAACAACCATGGCTGCAGCCAATTTTTGGACTACAATTTAACTCACACATCCCAGAACTGCTCCTAACCCTTTAACCTTCCCCCTACCCCTTGCACATTTGCTGGACATTACTCAACTACTGTGTGTGTTTTTGTTCTGTAAAGTACACAGTAGAACTGATTGTGGGTGATATCTTGCATTGGATTGCTGCAAAATACTCTCTTCTAGCATCAGTCTGCCTCAGTCACAGCTCACATCAGTGTCCTTGTCTCGGTCACCTATATATTTTATTCACGTTATATATTTAATTAATTAATTCATTAATTAACTGCCCCCCTCTCCATATCACTGTCAACAAAAATAAAAAGCACACACCCTGTTCAACTGCTTCTTTTCCCAGACTCACCTATAGTTAATAGCCAGATCATGAAGAAACTTAGATCACATTTCCTTCTGTTTTCCCAGTCAGTCACACAGATCAGAGTATTTGGGGTAATTCGTCCTTGCTCCCTTCTCACACCACTGGACTCTCCTGACACAGCTAGATCATTAAGAAACTTGGTTCACCTCTGCTTCTGTTTACTTTGTCATTCAAAAGTTTGAGGTATTGGAGGTAAACCTCATTTGCCCCATTCTGATACCCGCATAGATATAATAACCAGAGCAAGAAGAAACATGGATCACCTCTGCCTGTGTATTCCCAGTCACACAGAATTTTGGAGTATGTGGGGTAACTCTACTTTGTCCCTTCT
Organism: Rhinophrynus dorsalis; assembly: GCA_037306005.1. NCBI lineage: Eukaryota > Metazoa > Chordata > Amphibia > Anura > Rhinophrynidae > Rhinophrynus > Rhinophrynus dorsalis. The sequence goes on along the minus strand of CM074719.1, from coordinate 436,820,587 downwards.
CACACCCCCAGACTCCCCTGATACAGATATAACAGCCAGATCAAAAGGGAACTTGGATCACAGCTATCTGTGTCTACTTGCTGACATTTTGGTGTATTTGGGGTAAAAAAAATAAATAATTGCTCCCTTCTCACAACCTCAGGCTCCCCTAGCACAGAGATAACAGCCAGATCAGGAAGAAACTTGGAACACGGCTGCCTCTGCCTTCCCAGTCAGTCACACTGAATTTTGGGGTATTTGGGGTCAAACTCCTTTCTCCCTTCCTGTCCCCCAGAGTCACCCAGACTCACCTAATACAGAGAACATATTTGTTTGCCTACAAAACTCCCTAAACTAAGCTTCAAATCCACTATATTAGCCTGTCTTCTCTAATACAAAAATGTACTGCTTTCTCTTCCTCTCACAAACATAGAATGCCATGCAGTTAGAATCTTACACCCTTTTATATGCCTGCAGGAAAAGAAGAGACTCTTACCATGTGGTAGGAAGAAATTCTGTCTTTCCATTGATTTCAATGCAATGAGCTAGCCGATAAAAACAATAAAAAAAAAACTGCACTTTTCATGAAATTTTTCCCTCCTGTTGAAATATACTATGTTTCTCCTGTTTCACTTTTGAGACAAAAAACTTTATCCATACCTAGTCTCCATATTGTGTGTGCTAACTCTTTCTGTTATGTGCTCACTGCTCCTTTTAAAATCCTGCTTCAGTCTCCACATTTTGTGTTAGCTCTTTCTAGTAAGTGTTCACTGCCTCCCCATGTATCTTGTGTGTCTCCCTATGTGATGATTGATGGGCTAACACCAGATTTCATTCAGGGAATTCCCTATGCAAAACTATATGTAATTGGTCTCACCCAGTCAATCAATTCTGTAAGGAATTTTTAGTTAGTTTAAATGTAGAAACATATAAGGCAGCTTTAGCAGGTGTTGCTTCAGCTGGCACCTCGTTTTCCAAGTACAACATTTTTTCAAAGCATTTGAGAGAGGGGCAAGAGAGTTAAACAGGAGAGAAGGACAGCTTCAGAACAGCCACCTAAAGGCAAGTAAACAAAGAGGGGGGAGTGAAAATAGGAGTGAAGAGATAAAAGAAATGCTACAAATAGATGCATTTATCTTCCAAAACAGTGTCAGTTTAATATGACATTCACCTGTTTCTCAGTTCCTGATTAATCAGCTCAGATCCTTGCGATATCATGCATACCAAAACGTACTATCTATCTTTTACCTTTCCACTTTTAATACAGTTTGCCCTTTATCATACTCCTCTCTTGCACCATAACATACTAATCCACCATGGACTTCTAGACGTATGCACTACCCTCTGAGAGCTGGTGAAAAGTGCTAAAAACAAGCTCGCCCAGCCCCATAAATCAAAACAACCAGGCTTGTGCTATATGCTCACTGCAAACAACTCTTCAGCTGAATTTAATTCTCAGTTGGTCCAAAAGATATCACAGTCCACAAGGCTATCTCTGCAGTGATGGCTCATAAGTTCTCCATAACAGAGTATCACAGTCTCCCTTCGAGGCCTAAAGCGAGCCTGTGCTCTTACCTCTGTATGGCCGCCAGTCACTTCCTCATGGCTTAGTCATGTTTCAGGCACTGGCACAGATGCCTGTTTATGGGTCTATTCTGTTGGGCGTAATTGGGTCCCACCTCCTTCTGCAGCTTTATAAACCTCATTGAGGATAGGACTTATTGCCCTTTCATGGTGTTCCTGTGTCCATCTAGTTTGTTCCTCTGACCCTTGCTTGGCTTATGTTGTCTCCTGGTGTTCAATCCTTGGCTTGTCTGACTACTCGCTATGCTGAGTAGTGTATGTGGCTGACTTCCTGATCTGTGTATGACTCTGGCTTGTCCGACTACCCACTCCATGCTGACTATTGCCGTGGCTGACTACCCAATCTGGTTCCTGACTTTTGGCCTGTCTGACTGACGCTCCGTTTGTGCCTCGCTCCTGTCTGACTACCACTAGGCTGATCCAGGGCTCGCTACCAGCTGGTCGTTTGAAGGTTGCCTCCGCTTGGTGCCTTCTGTTTGCCTCCGAGCAGCTAGTGCAGCTTAGTCTCGCTCCTGGGCACTCGCCTCTTATGCTTGCCTGTTGCCTGGCTTAGCACTTGCGGTGCTACCTACGATTTGTGCCTCCTAGTTGCCTTCGGTAAGATACAGTGCAGCTTGTCTCTCTCCTTCCCTCAGTGGTGTGCTCCTATATGACTGCATCTATCTAAGCACCTACTCTGCTCTCTTGAGTGGTGCTACCAGTTACACTATTGGTATCGATGGTCTATTCATGCTGGGTACACTCCTGTACTAGTCCCATCGTTCTTTCCTGTTGTGGTAGAGCCAAGTCTGGTTCTAAGACTCAGTACCATAGACCTACGGTGGCTCAGTGTCAGCTCCTGGGTAGTGGACTAGACACTGTCCTCACATCTATCTCCCCTCTGACTGAGGAAGTGTTCCTTATTACTACTAGTATTCTTATTATCTATTGCTCAATAAACTGGTTTAAATTCACTTGTACTGTTTCATGTGTTTCTTTACTGAGAGTCCATGACACAGAGTAGGAGGTAGTCACAACAGAGGCCAGTCTGTTAGATGGGGAGCGGTGTACAAACATCTCTCCATTCAGGGTCAGTGGATACCATTAGAGTCCCATATTCGCCTAAATGTCTTGGCGTTACATGAAATTTACAATGCACTATTCTCATAGACGTCAATTCTGAAGAATCTTCCCATTCGGATTCAGTCAGACAAATGCCACTACATAAGCCATCAAGGAGGGACAAAAAGCAATGCAGAAAATTCTTCTCTCTGCAGAGAACCAAATTTCAGGATTGTCAGACATCTTCATTCCAGGAGTGGATAATTGGGAGGCAGAATACCTCATCCGTCAGACCATAGACCCAGTAGAATGGGAGGTAAATCAGGAAATATTCCTTCAGATAACTCACCAATGGGGAGTTCCAGATATAGACATGATGGCGTCAAGAGAAACAGAAAACATCCAACATTTTGTGCAAGAGCAAGGGAATAGGGACCCACAAGCACAAGCAGTGGATACACTAACAATTCCATGGAATTACAGTCTTGTGTATGTCATAACTCCACTAGCTATGATTCATAGAATTCTCCACAAAATAAAGGAAGAGAGGGTACACACCATCTTCATAGCTCCATTTTGGCTCAGGAGGTCTTTGTTTCATCACTTCAGAAACATCCTTGACAGAGCCATGGATCTACATCAGAATCCATACCTCGTCTCTCAAGGCCCAATTCTACACCACAACTTATGCAACCTCGCTTTGATAGCATGGAACTTGAGACCCAAATCTTGAAGATCAAAGGCTTCAGTTTTCCTGTGATTCAAACGATTCTTAGGGCTCGCAAATCATTGTCATCTAAAATAGAAAATGATTCTCCAAATTCTGTGATATCTTTCTGTGCCAGGAAAGATCTAGATTCCTCTTCTTTCCATCTTTCATCCCTTCTAGAATTCATACAATCAGGTCTAGATAAAGATCTAAGGGTTAACTGCTCCCTGAAAATCCAAGTTTCAGCTCTCTTAAAGAATGAAGGTACTGTAGACCAATTGTGCAAGGCAGCTACATGATCATCTGTGCACAGTTTCACTCGGTTTTACAAAGTTAACATTTTTGCATCTCAAGATGCTAGTTTTGGCTATAAAGTCTGACAGGCCATTGTTGATTAGTTTTTTTCCCTCCCAGATGTTTGAAGCAGCATTAGTACTTTCCCATGGTCCCTGCATCCCACAATGACACTAGAGAAAATGGGATTTTTGACTTACAGATAAATCCTTTGCTTTTAGTCCACTGAGGGAAGCAGGGCTTCCTGCCCACAGAAAACTTGTTGGGTGAGGATTTATTTCCTTTTCTGGTGGATATGTTTTACTGCTTTCCCTTCCTGACTCTGGTGAACAAAAACTGAAGGCAGTTATACAGAGAAGGGGTTAGCAGCTAGGAAGTGGGAGGACGTTTTTTCTCTTAGAGTGCCCTGCCTCCTATAGGCACTTTGCGTAACCCCATGGTCCCTGCATCACTGAGTTCTTTTGTGCAAAAAGCAGGACTCATATCCAATTCCCACCAGTTTCATGAAAAAAATGGCTTCACCTATAAATTGTGTAATTAAAAAGATAATAATTTATAAAAGTTGGTTTAACAATATTCTGAGCAAAATAATAATCTAGAAAACATTTGAGTAGTTTATTCCCACAAAGAGTTATGGTTTATATCAATGATGAACATGAAATGCATATCTGACTTTCATGCTATCATTAATGGTGTCTCATTGAACACAAAAGATAGCAATGGCAACATTTTAAGCCTGGGTAGGCTTTCTAAATTGCCTTTGTGTTTGGCAATTATGTTCATTTTCATGGATGTGTGTGGGTGTGCTTCAGCAATCTTAAAACATGCTCAATTAAATTTAAAAAAATTATCCCTGAAACAAATACTTGAGCTCTCAGTTAATATAGTTTTGATTAAAAGAATAAGCTAAGATTTCAAGGTGAATAAGATACCATTTATGTAAAATCACTGAGCAGAATTGCTAGACTGAAATGGTAACAAGATATGAATTTGTCTGATATCGTCTGCCATTAGATCTAATAGAAATTAATGCTGTGATTGTATAGAATGAGTTATAATAATTTTTCATATTTCTGCAACATACATATGTATATTAATCTATCTATAATTTTAATATGAAATCTAATTTCCCTGTGATATTTTTGAAAGCAGTCGTTCTACTTCTCTGTCCACTATTTTGTTGTATATATTATGATTTTTTCAGAGGCACACTTAACTTTATGTCATGCCTATCCAAATGTGCATAAATCTACAATAAGTATTTGTATAAGGAAACAAAGTTCCTGTTTTTATTCATATAATGAGATGGATAATTTTCATCCTTTAACCTCCAAGTCCTCTGGATGTTTTTCTGTCCTTCTCAAGTACATAATTGTACCCCATAGCTGTACAGACAACATGCTACTATTTTACAGTGTTAGCATAAGAAACTTTTTGTTCACAAGTGAACCCCAGGAGAAAGATAAAATCAGGGCTAACAACAATGTGCCTGGTGTTAGTCATTATTGGGTCTTGTGGAATCTGGTAGGCCACAAGCAGTCATTCTAGGCAGAAAGCGTTCCACAGGGTGTTATGGAGAACTGTGGACCGATAACACCAAGCACCCAAAATGCTATTGTGTATGTGTGTTTTATATACATATAGCCTCAGTGACAAGACTGTCACCCTATAGACCCATTAAGTCACAGTTAAAAATAGATTTTGTGGTGGAGCCTGGAAGCCTGCTTCCTATAGTTCAGTTTACAATCTTAATCAGGTAGTTACATACACCACATAGACAGAATTGCACCAACACATTGAGTGGGAAGAGAATGGTTAGATTCTAGAAACCAGGACTAGAAACTACAAGGCAAGCCTGGATACATGCCAAGAGATGAAAGAGGGGAACTTAACTCTTTGAGTACCAGAGTGGTACGGAATGCATTGCTTTGCAACACATTCCGTACCACTCTGGCACTCAAAGGGCTAAACCACAGTCAGCACAAATGTAATTAAATCAAGGAATTGGGAGCCCTCACAGAGAAAATATAAAACTAGATTTTATGCCTCAGAAAATAGAGAATTTTTACATGGGCTAGAATGGAGTACAAGGTATTGTAAGTGTGTATAAACCCAGATCATTTTTAGGGAATGGTGTTCCTTTAAACATGGTCACTGATGAAGTAGAGCAGAGGCTCAACAATATGCATTGGGCACCTCTTTCTCTCCCACTCACTGGTGTTCTTTCAATGACGTCATAGACTTTTGTTTGCTGACAAATCCATGCACACGTTTTCTGGTTTCTCTTTATGTTTAGAATTTGCCCTTCATATTTCTGTGTATCCTTAAGTTTTTTTATGGCTTTGGCATTCAGTTTCCATGTTTCACAGCCATAAGTAAGGACTTGGAGGACATGCTGGTCAAAAACCTTTCGCTTGAGGCAGAGTGGTAAACTTGTCTTAAAGACAGTACTACAACATTTTCCAAATGCTTGCCATCCCAATTTTATTCATCACTCAGTTTCCATCATGGTGTTTCCATCTGTTGACATTCTCCTGCCCAAGGTCAACATCTACTGTGATTTTCCTTAGTATGGTAAATGTATTAATCATGACTTGTGTTTTGTTGATATTCATCATCAGAACAAAATTGTTGCTTTCCTGTTGTAGCTCTTCAATGTGTTCTTGCAGCTCTCCAGGACTGCTAGCAAAGAGTATGATATTGTCTGCAAAACGGAAGTGATGTAGGCAGTCACCATTGATCTTAAGTCCTTTCTGGTCCCAATTTAGTTTGCAGAAAATGTATTCTAAACAAGCAAGTAGTTTTGGGAAGATTGTGTCTCCTTGTCAGACCTCTTTTTCTATGTTGATCTGGACTTCATCATTGTTGACCTGTATTGATGCAGTTGCATTTTCATATATTGATTGGGGGATATTAATGTAAGCTCTATTTATTCTTTGGGATCAGTGCATCGATTGCTTGCTTTTTTACTGAGTCAAAGGCCTTTCCATAGTCAATGATGGCTATTCATAATGGAAGGTTGTATTCATTATGCCGCTCTATAACTTGTTTCACTGTCTGGACGTGGTTCATTGTAATGAAACCATTCCTGAAGCCTGTTTGTTCATTAGGTTTTGTTGTGTTAAGTATTGTGTCCATTCTTCTTTATAGTACTTTTGTAAAAACCTTGCAATAGACTTACTGGTCAGTAGTTTTTTTAGATCCGCCATATCACCTTTTTTGTGCTATAGGATGATATCTGCATTTTTCCATGTTTCAAGCACTTTGCCAAGTAGTAGGCATTTTCAAAATAGTTTAGCTAGAGCTCTGAATAAGGGTTGACCTCCGGCATTCAACAATTCAATAGTCTAGCTGCGTTGCTGTTTTTCATTGATTTTACTTCAACTTCTACTTCTTCTACCAAAACATCTGGCACAGGTTCCACTAATTGTACTATTTATTGTTGAGTTTTTGTTGTTGTACCATCTTCAAGCTTTAATGTAAACATGTGGCCATATTTTGTTGTGCTTTCTTTGATTTTCTTCTAGTGTACTTTTGAAGATCCCAAAATTGAACTTGCGCATTTCTTCTTTCATGCACTTCCTTATGGTCTTGCAAATTTCTACATATTCTACCTGGTTTCTAATATGACCATTTTGCTTCATTTCTCATTGCTTTTTTCATCATGGCAACTATTTCTTTCAATATTCGGGTTGTTTTTTCTTGTTTTACAATAGATACAAGGGCATGGGCAGTATCTACGATAGTCTCAATAACTTTTTCATTGTGGGTTGAAATGTCTGTATCTGCAAGGTCTTGCAGCAAACTGAAGGGATTAGACAATGCTATCTAAAAATTCTTACGATTTTTCAGTAGCTGGCTAGAGTCAATCTTCAAGTTTGCTGACTTGAACATTTTCTCCTTTATAGTATAGCCAGTGTCCATCTTTTAATTTGTCATCTTTTTTTACTAGTCTCACATAAGTCAATCATGTCCCAGTTCATGTTATTTACTTCTTGTATGAGTTCCTCAAAGAGTGAAACCTTACTCCTAGATCAAATGTTAAAGGGTTAGTAATGCTTCAGAAAGACCAAAGCTACAATTGTTCCTTATAGTTGATACTATTGCTGTCAGATGGTAGAACTGTGCATATCTCACTAGTTGCGATTAAATAATATTATAAAGTTTATCCCTCCTGCCCCTTTTTCATAGCATAAGCCTCTTCCCTTCAGATCTGAAATCCGGTCATAGGACCAGACAGATCGCAATGAGGGACAATCTTCCCTCTGTCAGTATAAGGTAAAACCTGCCCTTCTTTGTCCTTTCCTTATACTGATGCAGACAGACGACTGACATCAGTTAAAGGGGGGGAGGGGTAAATTTTATAATATAATGTAATCGTAACTAGAAAGATATGAACAGTGCCTCCATCAGAAAGCAATAGTATAAACTATAAGGAACCATCGTAGCTTTACTTTTCTGAAACATTACTAACCCTTTAAGCATTCCAATGTCTAAAGACCAAAGACAGCCTGATAGAACCTGATAATTCTTAGCCTCAGCCACTGAGCTGGTTTTCCAGCAGCCATAGGAAGTAGCTCTCAAGCCTCCGGGGAATGAGGGCCACTTTATTTGTTGTAAACCAATGCTTAGGGAATGGACTATAATTTGCCACACTGGACCAGTGCGTGTTTGCAGATTTTGGATCGATTTAGTGGTGTCTTAGCTTTGTTCTGTCCCACTTGGGTGACCCTGCCAAGAGTATATGCTCCTGATGGCATAGTTATTGGCTTCAATGACACATACAAACACTCCTGTCACAATAAGGTATTGACCCATGGGAGTGATAAATATATATATATATATATATATATGTATATATATATATATATATATATATATATACACACACAGAGAGAGAGTTTAACATACTGTTTTTAGTTATGTTATGTTTATTATATTTACATATTTATATTTGTGTATTCACTTATATATATTATTTCATATTGTTATTTAGTGTATCTTTCAGGTTGTTTAGGATTTATTATCATTGAAGATTTTTTTATTTGCCTGACTGTCATTAATCTCTGCTCAGCATTTTTTTATGAATTCTGCTCTGTTTAACTACAACTGCTCTATCTTCCCTTGTAAAAAGACCTCTGTTCCATTTTACTACGTGTTTTCACTAGTGTTCCTAGGTAATCTTTAAAAGCTGTCATTCTGAATCATTTCTGTGCATGTCCCAGCCTATTTCTTGATACCATTTGTTCCCATCTAGCTCCAACCTCCGAGGTTAACCTGCTCAAGCCTTCTAACTGCCAGCCTAGTGACCTCTCTAATTACCCAAGCAAGATTCATTTGTAGCCATCTATAGCTAAAAATCCTGGATACTGGATTCTGAGCTCTGTCAAGACCTTATCTTGGTTGCCTGGTCAGGTCACATTAAAAAAACAGCATGTGTCATTTTAAAATCTATTTTACAGAACTGTTTCCCTCACTTTCACTTCCTAGTAGCTTTGTCCATCTTGTGACAGTATATATTTAAATCTGCAAAAGGTACTATGAAAAACCAGATATGACTTGCTTTAATCCATAGGATATTATAGAAGTCACAATCTCAGTGCAGAGCAATGCACTGAAGCCCTCTCAAGGGTCCAATAAGTTTATTGCAAGTACTTAAAGGTTAGTCTTTTGCATATAAAAATGTATGCTTTGGTTTACATGTCACATTATAAAACCATTACATTGAAATCCAGAATGGTATCATTGTGTTATAGTAAGGCTCTTATTATTGTGTATGCTTCAGGTTTGGAACCAGTGCCAAAACATTGCGCTGGATGTTGTTGGCAGTAGAGGACATACATTCACACATTTGAAAGCACATAAACAAGATGCATTTGAAACTGCCACTGTGTTCATATCTATCATGCTTTAATCTGAAGTGTTCATTTTCAGCTATGTATTCAATTTAATGTAAATGAATGTTATAAAACAGCATAACATTTGAGAAACAAAAGTGATTGTTATATGTTGGTCCATAAACCTGTTTGATGGTACATGAAGAGCTGGCTCATAAACCCTTTCATTGCTATTCGCAGAAGGTTATTGGATCGTTAACACTTTCTTCTCAGATATCACATTATATATAACATCTTTACTGCATTTACATAAATTTAGCTTTATGTTAAGAAAGACACATTACCAGAAACATTGTTAAATCACAGCTAATTCCTTTATATTATACAGCATTATTTACTGTGCTTTAAAACAATAGATTGTCTAAAAAAAACTGTAAAGCCTTAATCTGTTATTCCATTATTTTATTTTTTTGTGTGGATGTGTATATACCATGTACTCTGTCATGCCATCTCATGCACTTGTGCCTCTTTTCCACACACACTCACTTCTGCTCTCTCTTGATCTGTGCTTGTCTCTCTGTGTGTTATCTCTTTGTGTACTGCCTGTTACTCTACATGTAAGACTATCTCTGCTTGTTTTTCTGTCTGTCTCTCTGTCTACTGCTTGTTCTCTCTTTGTCTCTCTCTCTTTCGGCAACTGTAAAGAACAGGTTAACTCACTGTTTTTATTTAGAAACAACAATGATACAAAATATATAAATTATCTTATAATTTTGCTGGATCAAGAGCAGCCATAGGACTACGGATCTCAGAATGCATTACCACTTCCCTTTATATATACAGTCTGTCTATCTATCTATCTATCTATCTATCTATCTATCTATCTAGCTATCTAGCTATCATATTTATTTTCATGAAGACAAGTTTTTGAAAGGTAAACTTCCTTTCTCAAGTCTGAAGCATACTGAAATTGAGAGAAATTAACCATACTGGAAATAAGAGAAAAAAAGTGAGGACCCTCAGAAGCTTTTGGGAGAAAGGTAAAATTAACAAGAAGTCTAACTAATGAAGATTTATTCACGAGAAAAGTTACCCTGTACTTCCTTGAGGGATACTCTTTTAAAACTAAAGACAGTTGGGCAGGGGGAAGGGTTACCAGCTAAGAAGTAGAAGGAGTTTTTTTTGCTAGAGTGTGTTGCCTCCTATAGGCATGCTGCTTAACCCCATGGTCCCTGAATCCCTCAGTGATGCTAGAGAAAAGACAATTTTTGTAGGAATTACCACCAGAGGCGAAAAGTACGATACTGTGGCAAAACATTTCACCCATCCCTAATGGTCTGTCTTTAGCTCACTCTTCTCTAAATACATACTCTGTTTTAACAGTCCAGATGATAAATATATAGCAAAAAAACCATACATGGTTGATATTTTCTTCATTAGATTGTAAACTGAAGCTGTGAGCAGCTACAGATCATGTATCAATGTGCCAAAGTAAAAATAAATATATATAAATAGACAGACATAAACTGTCGCCCTCTATTTGGCAACCAACACAATGGTGCATTAAAAAGACAGGGTGAATAGGAGGGACAGGGAATTAGGATGTAACAGACATGTAGCGATGCTGATCAGGCAAGAATGGGGAATCAGTGAGGGAGATGTGTATTAATTAAATCGCTGCATTACAGAGGCACCACAACGCTGCTTTGGCAATCCTATTATATTATAAATTATATCACGTGGGCAACATTTTTATGTGCCATTGTGTTGGTCACCAAATAGAGGGCGACATTTTAATAATGAACTGTTTTTGGTTAATGGATAAGAATCAAAGTTCAAAGTTCTTGCTGGGACATGTGCCAATCAGTTATACTATTTGTTGATGAATTATTCTTGCAGATAAAAATGAGTGCAAACATCTGCTGTAGCTAAATCATTTGTGTTACTTATATCAGCCCCAAGCCATTCAGATCATGTGTTGGTATAATATATTTTTAAAATAGGATCTTTTGATTTTCCCCTGGTGGCTGTGTACAGTAGCAACACAGAGGTGAAGCTGCCTAAGCCTGCTGTGTTTGTCAACAGCATAACACCACTCGTACTACCTATGTCATACTCTCCACCAAGAAAAGAGGTAGAGTGGGGTGGTGATGATGATGGGGATGAGGGTGATGAAGATTGTAAATTGAGAGCTTTCATAACTCAAACAAACAGGGCTAGTGCAAGGATTTTTGCCATCCTAGTCAAAACCTAATTTTGCTGCCCCTTGGCCCCATCCCTTGTGCCCTACCCATGTATGCCCCACCTCTGCATGTGTTTAAGTGTCAGTGTGTTCCCTATATGTGTCAGTTTGTGTGTGTGTGTTCCCTTTATGTATATAAGTGTGTGTTCCCTATATGTATATGTGTGTCAGTGTGTGTGAGTCTCTGTAAGGATATCAGTGTATAAGTATGTGTGTGTGCTTCTCTATATGTGTATCAGTGTGACAGAGTGTTCTCTATTTGTGACTCTCCCCCCCTTTGACTGTCTTCCCCTCTTGACTGCTGATCCCCTCTTTGACTCTCTCTCTCCCTGTCTGACTCTTGATCCCCCTCTTGACTGCTGATCCCCCCTTTGACTCTCTCTCCGTCTATTTATCCCCCTCTTGACCCACCTTCCACTTACTCCTCCTGGTGCAAATCTCTCCCCCAGTGAGTACGTTTCGGTGCTCTCCCTTGGCTGGCTATTGTATTAACCTTTTCAGTGCCAGAGGGGTATGCAACGCATTTCAAAGCTATGCTTTGCGTACCCCTCTGGTACTCAAAGGGTTAATGTAGCACAGCGATGTCCGTTTCTCTCTCCCCCTCCGCTTCTTCAATCCTGGTCCAGGATTGAAGGAGCAGAGAGGGAGAGAGAAACAGGTATCGCTGTGCTACATTAAAAAAATAGCCAGCCAAGGGAGGGCACCGAACATATGTTTTTGTTTTAGTTCGGCAGTATGTGGTGAGCGGCAGCTGCGGCGGCGAGGGCCGATGCACCCTCAGAGAATGTGCGCCCTAGGCCGGCACCTACCTCGCCTATAGGTGGCGCCGGCCCTGCAAACAAAGTGTGGCAGAAAGATCTGCAGATTGAAATTTCCACATTTTTGTTCTCTCCAATAAGATTTCTGTGGGAACATATCAATTTCTTTCTACGCTTTCTTTGGCCACAGTATTTCTTATTGCAATACTATAACACCCACAAACAACTTGCTATAAGTTTTTAGTTGTAGTCAGAGAAAGTGGTTAGAGAGGGCAAACCAAATAAAGCTTTAGAATTATGGTGTTTGGTAACATAGTTCCTACTGAGACATCTGAGACATCTGAACCTAAGCATCAAATGTGCACCATGCCCATAGGTAGCAGAAGTGGCGGTGGTATTGGGACTTGGATCATCATCCCCAGAGACCAGCATCACTAGTGATAGGAAACAGGTGATTCTGGTTCCTGCTCATCATCCTACAGCTGAGGCAGAAACTTACCATTATATATGCCTGTTCAAAGTGCTAACTATTTTTTCAAGGCTTAACTTACCATAGGCCCCAGCCTATTTTTTTTAATGCTTACCTTGTCATAAGCCTCAGACTGTTACCATTTTTGAAGGCTTACCTTAAAGTAGCAGTTCCTTGCCTTACCAAAGTAGGCTAAACTAATAATTTTTCTCATGGTTTTTCCTTTAATTAAAACTATTTTTGCAAAGGATAACTAATGTGTATACCAGTGTTATCATTTTTGAATGATTTACTTTGTCATAAACCAGATGTAAAAATATTTTTGAAAGGCGTAGTTATAATACTTTCTGCAAGTCTTTTTTGAAGTTACAATGTTTAAAAAGAGACATGCCAGTTGCTGATTGCCATTTAAGCTTGGTTAAAAAAATATTTTTAAAGGTTTATCTTACCTTTTACTATCAGTACACCTCTGGTACACCAGTCTTCCTTTCACAATGCTGCTAAGTAAGTTATTATTTTACTACCAATACACCTCCAGTACACCTGTCTTCCCTCCATCATGCTGCTGTAGACCTGTTAATATTTTTTGGAAAGCCATACCTGCTGAAAGTGACTATCCTGTGCTGCTGTGTTATCAAAAACCCTTCGTTTAAAATTGAAATAAATAAGGCAAATATGATATATTAAAATAACAAAGTGTAATTGAAAGGATATACCAGTTAGAGATTAAAGAAAATTATTCATTGTTTTCAATGGTAATTTTCACAGAACAAAAAATAAAAAAACAGTTTACTACTTTCTCCTCAAAAATCTCCACACATACTGTAGATAATACATAAAATGTCTGCCTTTTGGTTACCACCAATTAATTTCTCTTAAGAACTTCCATGATTTCTACTTAATTTCTGGCCACAAGAACATATCTTACTGCAAGGTTTAACATGGACAAAAACACTGTGAATGCAAAAGAGTGCTAGATTGGAAAGAAATTAGTCTGGAGGATTTGTTTTAGAAATGCCACCTGTACACCTGTTTTACTCCTGTTGCTTCTTCACTGTGCAGTAAGTGTGCATTACACTAACCACTTGCTTGTACAACTCTGGCACAGCCATTCTTGAAAAATAACTGTGGCTTGGGATATGACAGCAGGGTGCAACATATGACATCGATTAGGGTGCACCTAGATGTAATCCTGTTTTCCGCTGCTCATGTGTATTTTATGGATACAACAAATAGCTGTAAGCTGGTATTGTCAAATGTAAACTGTCTGGAAATCTACTCTGTGGAGGAGCAGCTATTATTATACAAGAAACAGGCAGCTATTATTATTAGTGTTGAGCGAGCATGCTCGGCCGATGCTCGGATCGGCTCGAGCATCGCTCTGCTCGGCACATGGCGGTACTCGTACGAGTACCGCATGTGCTCGCCCGCCATGTTCGGGTCTCCTCCCCGCACGTTTTGCGGCTGCTGCGCAGCCAATAAACGTGCAGGGAGGCTCTGACATTGGTGTAATGCCAGCAGCCATGTTGGCTGCTGGCATTACACTGATTGGCTGGCCAGAACCCGTGGTCGGGTGCTGTATAGCACCTGACCAGCGAGTTCGGCTCAGTCTTAGCCAGGGAGAGCTGAGGATAGGAAGGGAAAGTCAGTGTAGGGAGGAAAAAAAGCAAAATTGTGAAAAAAAAGAACCAAAAGTCCTTTTTAGGACTACTGTGTGTGGGGGCAGCAGGTTATTTTGTGTGGGGGGGGAAAAAAAAAAAAAAAAAAAAAATATATATTCTGTTTAGTGTGCAAAGTTGCAGATTAGAGCACATTCTGTTTAGTGTGCACAGTTGCAGATTAGAGCACATTCTGTTTAGTGTGCAAAGTTGCAGATTAGAGCACATTCTGTTTAGTGTGCAAAGTTGCAGATTAGAGCACATTCTGTTAAGTCTTCAAACTAAAATATCAAAGTCACATATTCCATTCAGTGTGCGTCGCCGCAGTTTAGCAGCACATTCTGTGTACTGTGCAGAGTTGCAGAATAGGAAGAAATACTGTTAAGTCTTCAAACTAAAATATCAAAGTCACATATTCCATTCAGTGTGCTTCGCCGCAGTTTAGCAGCACATTCTGTTTACTGTGCAGAGTTGCAGAATAGGAAGAAATACTGTTAAGTCTTCAAACTAAAATATCAAAGTCACATATTCCATTCAGTGTGCTTCGCCGCAGTGTAGCAGCACATTCTGTGTACTGTGCAGAGTTGCAGAATAGGAAGAAATACTGTTAAGTCTTCAAACTAAAATATCAAAGTCACATATTCCATTCAGTGTGCTTCGTCGCAGTTTAGCAGCACATTCTGTGTACTGTGCAGAGTTGCAGAATAGGAAGAAATACTGTTAAGTCTTCAAACTAAAATATCAAAGTCACATATTCCATTCAGTGTGCTTCGCCGCAGTGTAGCAGCACATTCTGTGTACTGTGCAGAGTTGCAGAATAGGAAGAAATACTGTTAAGTCTTCAAACTAAAATATCAAAGTCACATATTCCATTCAGTGTGCTTCGCGGCAGTTTAGCAGCACATTCTGTGTACTCTGCACAGTTGCAGAATAGGAAGAAATACTGTTAAGTTTTCAAACTCAAATATTAAAGTCACATATTCCATTCAGTGTGTGTCACCGCAGTTTAGCAGCCTATTCTGTGTACTCTGCACAGTTGCAGAATAGGAAGAAATACTGTTAAGTTTTCAAACTCAAATATTAAAGTCACATATTCCATTCAGTGTGTGTCACCGCAGTTTAGCAGCCTATTCTGTGTACTCTGCACAGTTGCAGAATAGGAAGAAATACTGTTAAGTTTTCAAACTCAAATATTAAAGTCACATATTCCATTCAGTGTGTGTCACCGCCGTTTAGCAGCCTATTCTGTGTACTCTGCACAGTTGCAGAATAGGAAGAAATACTGTTAAGTTTTCAAACTCAAATATTAAAGTCACATATTCCATTCAGTGTGTGTCACCGCAGTTTAGCAGCCTATTCTGTGTACTCTGCACAGTTGCAGAATAGGAAGAAATACTGTTAAGTTTTCAAACTCAAATATTAAAGTCACATATTCCATTCAGTGTGTGTCACCGCCGTTTAGCAGCCTATTCTGTGTACTCTGTACAGTTGCAGAATAGGAAGAAATACTGTTAAGTTTTCAAACTCAAATATTAAAGTCACATATTCCATTCAGTGTGTGTCACCGCAGTTTAGCAGCCTATTCTGTGTACTCTGCACAGTTGCAGAATAGGAAGAAATACTGTTAAGTTTTCAAACTCAAATATTAAAGTCACATATTCCATTCTGTGTGTGTCACCGCAGTTTAGCAGCCTATTCTGTGTACTCTGCATAGTTGCAGAATAGGAAGAAATACTGTTAAGTTTTCAAACTCAAATATTAAAGTCACATATTCCATTCAGTGTGTGTCACCGCCGTTTAGCAGCCTATTCTGTGTACTCTGCACAGTTGCAGAATAGGAAGAAATACTGTTAAGTTTTCAAACTCAAATATTAAAGTCACATATTCCATTCAGTGTGTGTCACCGCAGTTTAGCAGCCTATTCTGTGTACTCTGCACAGTTGCAGAATAGGAAGAAATACTGTTAAGTTTTCAAACTCAAATATTAAAGTCACATATTCCATTCAGTGTGTGTCACCGCCGTTTAGCAGCCTATTCTGTGTACTCTGCACAGTTGCAGAATAGGAAGAAATACTGTTAAGTTTTCAAACTCAAATATTAAAGTCACATATTCCATTCTGTGTGTGTCACCGCAGTTTAGCAGCCTATTCTGTGTACTCTGCACAGTTGCAGAATAGGAAGAAATACTGTTAAGTTTTCAAACTCAAATATTAAAGTCACATATTCCATTCAGTGTGTGTCACCGCCGTTTAGCAGCCTATTCTGTGTACTCTGCACAGTTGCAGAATAGGAAGAAATACTGTTAAGTTTTCAAACTCAAATATTAAAGTCACATATTCCGTGTAAGATGAAGAAGGCGGGTAAAAAGGGACGGGGAAGTGGACATGATCCTGATAGTTCAGGGCGCGGGTCAGGACGCGGAGAAACTGTGCCTGGTGCCAGAGCACAAGAAAGAAAGACATCCACCATACCTAGCTTCATGTCTAATTTTACAGGGCGTCGCAGGACATCACTCTCGAGGTCCGACCACTGCGAACAGGTGGTCGGTTGGATGTCAGCTGATACTGCTTCCAGTCGGTTAAGCACCACCCTGTCTTCCACCAAGTCCACTCTCAGTAGCCAAGAGTCTGGTCAACATAATCCTCACTCTGATCATCCTTCCTCCCACCATACACGGTTTGTTCAAAGAAGTGATCCCACACTGGGATATAGTGAGGAGCTCGTCTCATCACCAATCCTTCATTTGACCCTCTCTCCAAGCACGCTTGCAGAGGAACATGACATCTTGTGCCCTGATTCACAACCTCTAGAGGGTACCCAATCACAAGAAGATGACAGATGTGAACGGCATTTAAGGTCAAAGGAAGTAGTGGATGATGATGATGATGATGATGAGACACAGTTGCCATTAAATCAACCACTATTTCCGTCTCAAGACCTTGTTGAGGAGAATGTTATACAGTTGTCAATGACTGAGTATGTGGTGGGATCAAGACATGAGGAGGATGATCAGAGTGAGGAAGTGGAGGAGGACTTGGTGGACGATGAGGTGACTGACCCCACCTGGGAAGGTGTAGAGCCGAGCGATGACAGCAGTCCTGAGGGTGAGCCATCTGCAGCACCGCAACAGGCTGGAAGAGGCAGTGGTGTGGCTACAGAAAGAAGGCGGACCGCACCAAACCGGCCCGCAAATGTTCCACGGAGCACCCCCTTGCGTAAATCTACCTTGCCAAAGGGTAGGTGTTCCGCGGTATGGCGTTTTTTTAAGGAAAGTGCGGACGACAAAAGAATTGTAGTTTGCAACCTGTGCCACACCAGAATGAGCCGAGGCATGAACACTAGAAACCTCACCACCACCAGCATGATCCGACACATGGCATCCAAGCACCGTAATAAGTGGGAGGAACGCCTGGATCGCCCATCTGTGTCTGCAGGCCACACCACTGCCTCCTCTTCCCCTGTTTTCGGTGCCGGCCAATCGCCTGTCGAAGGCGCAGGCCCGCATACGTCCCGCCCTGCACCTGTAGCATCTGAAGCACCATCAGCGACCACATCCACTTCCCTGTCCCAGCACAGCGTCCAAATGTCGTTACCCCAGGCATTTGAGCGCAAGCGAAAATACCCAGCCACCCACCCACAGGCCATAGCACTAACCTCACACCTTTCCAAATTACTGGCCATCGAAATGCTGCCATTTAGGCTTGTGGACACTGAGTCCTTCCGCAGCCTGATGGCAGCAGCTGTCCCTCGGTACGCGGTCCCCAGCCGCCACTACTTTTCCCGGTGTGCCATCCCCGCATAACACCACCATGTGTCCCGTAACATCACCCGTGCCCTGACCAACGCAGTTACTGGGAAGGTCCACTTAACGACTGACACATGGACAAGTGCTTGTGGCCAGGGACGCTACATTTCCCTGACGGCACACTGGGTGAATGTCGTGGAGGCTGGGAGCGACTCGGACCCTGGGATGGCACGGGTGCTACCCACGCCGAGGATTGCGGGCCCTACCTCCATCAGGGTTTCCGCCAGCACCTACGTTATTGGCTCCTCCTCCTCCGTTTCCACCTCCGAATTCTCTACACGCAGCGCCACTCCCCCATCAGCCAGTAGCTGGAAGCAGTGTAGCACTGCAGTGGGGAAGCGTCAACAGGCCGTGCTGAAGCTGATCTGCCTTGGGGACAAACAGCACACGGCCTCAGAGCTGTTGCAGGGGATTAGTCACCAGACCGAGCAGTGGCTCTCGCCACTCAACCTGCAACCAGGCATGGTTGTGTGTGATAATGGGCGTAACTTGGTGGCGGCTTTGGAGCTCGGCAAGCTCACACACGTACCATGCCTAGCGCATGTATTTAATTTAGTGGTTCAGCGATTTCTAAAAACCTACCCCAATGTGCATGATCTCTTGACCAAGGTGCGCCGCGTGTGTGCACATTTCCGTAAGTCATCTACAGCTTCGGCCGGCCTGTTGAAGCTGCAGCAGCGCTTACAATTGCCAGCTCACCGGCTGCTGTGTGACGTGAGCACGCGCTGGAACTCCACCTTCCACATGTTGGCCCGGCTTTGTGAGCAGCAGAGGGCAGTAGTGGAGTACCAGCTGTTACACGGTCGTCGCCTCTCCGTTCAACTTCCTGTAATCAGAAGTGAGGAGTGGGAATGGATGTCAGACCTCTGCGAGGTTTTACGCAATTTTGAGGAATCGACACAGATGGTGAGCGGCGATAACGCTATTATCAGTGTAACCATCCCACTTCTGTGTCTACTGAAACGCTCGCTGCTCACAATTAAAACCGACGCTTTGCATGTGGAAGAGGTGGAAATGGGGGAGGAAGAGCTTACACAAGGTGATAGCCAGAGCACCCTCACTTCGTCTTCTCAGCGACAATTGGAGGAGGCGGAGGAGGAGGAGGAGGAGGAGGAGGAAGACACGGTTGCCTCCGCTACAGAGGGTAGCCATGGAACTTTAGTTCCATCTCTTCAGCGTGGGTGGGCAGAAGAGGAGGAAGAGGATGAGGATATTGAGAGTCATCCTCCTGGTGAGGACAGCGAAATTTTGACTGTTGGTACTCTGGCACACATGGCTGACTTTATGTTAGGCTGCCTTTCCCGTGACCCACGCGTTGTACGCATTTTAGACAACACGGATTACTGGGTGTTCACCCTTCTGGACCCCCGCTACAAAGAGAATTTCTCATCTCTCATTCCTCCGGTGGAGAGGACAAGCAAAATGGTGCAATACCAGAAGGTTCTTGTTGAAAAATTGCTCCAAAATTTTCCATCTGACAACGCTGGCGGCAGAGTACGTGCTACCTTGGCCAACCGAGAAGGGGAGAAAAGGGGAGCACACAGCAGTTCCGAGAAAGGCAGGGCAACACTCTCCAAGGAGTGGGACACCTTCATGACACCCCGCCAGCACCCTCACCCTGATGCGCAGCCTAGTGTCACAAGGAGGGAAAAGTTTTGGAAGATGGTGAAGGAGTACGTAGCAGACCGTGTCAGCGTCCTCAATGATCCCTCTGTGCCTTACAACTACTGGGTGTCCAAGCTGGACACGTGGTATGAACTGGCACTCTACGCCTTGGAGGTGCTGGCCTGCCCTGCCGCCAGCGTTCTGTCTGAGCGGGTATTTAGTGCTGCTGGTGGCATCATAACAGATAAGCGTATCCGCCTTTCCACCGACAATGCTGATAGGTTGACACTTATAAAAATGAACAAGGCCTGGATTTCCCCTGACTTCTCCACTCCACTGGAGGAAAGCCCCGGGGGAACATAAACTCACTTTATATATGTTATTTACAATGATGGGAATACTCTGTATTCCCATTCACCCCTTCCACCCAAAAAACGGGTATATGGTTGACTCTTAATCTTCTCATCCTCCTCCTCCTCTTCCATATGCCCTGTGCTATAATTTTTATATAGGGCCAGCTCACCAGCGGGCCCTGTGATATAATTTTTATATAGGGCCAGCTCACCAGAGGGCCCTGTTTGACAATTTTTATATAGGTCAGCTCACCAGCGGGCCTTCTCATATAATGTTTTATTGGGTCAGCTCTCTAGCGGGCCCTCTCATATAATGTTTTATAGCGTCAGCTCACTAGCGGGCCTTCGCTTATAATGTTTTATAGCGTCAGCTCACTAGCGGGCCTTCGCATATAATGTTTTATAGCGTCAGCTCACTAGCGGGCCTTCGCATATAATGTTTAGGATGGTCAGCTCTGCAGCAGACCCTCACCCATAATGTTTTAGATGGTCAGCTCAGCGCACGTTTCCCTCTTAATCATGGCCTCAGTTCAATAAAATCAAGGAAATTTTTGGGAGAATTTGCCTCTGCGCACGTTTCCCTCTTAATCATGGCCTCACTTCAGAAAATCAAGGAAATTTTTGGGATAATTTGCCTCTGCGCACGTTTCCCTCTTAATCATGGCCTCACTTCAGAAAATCGATGAAATTTTTGGGAGAATTTGCAGATGATATACAAGTAAATATACAGCAAATATTGTTTGGTAACAATTTTTCGCCTAAAGTCGTTTTTATTTTCCTTTTTGTGTGTTTTACGGTCAGTCTGTAAAAATGGCGTACTACGGGCGAAAGATCGTTCCCAGCAGCGATGTTGGAGTCCAAGATGCATCCAGACATCCTCCCTATCTGTCCCTGAACCATTTCTGTGATGTTTCCATCCTTTTCTGCCCTTTTCCTGTGGACCAGGCACCCTCCCCTCATCAGAGCAGGGGGTGCCTGGTGTAATGCTCGAGTCCTCCCATTGACTTCAATGGGGCTCGGGTGCTCGGCCGAGCACTCGAGCCTCAGGGGGTGCTCGGTCAGTGCACCCGAACACCCGAGCATTGGGGTGCTCGCTCATCACTAATTATTATACAAGAGAAGCCCAGAGCAAGAGTAACACTGGGTAAAAACAAGCTGCACTAAAACAGGTACTGAGGAATAGCTATTACAAACAACTGGTGCTACTGAGAGACCCTCAGTAGGCCAGATGCTAGGGATCGAGGAGTAGGGTACATAGATGGCAGTTGTAGTCTACCTCTAGACAGTTTTGCTGTGGGCCAAGGCCAGACTAAATTTCTGATCGCAAGTCCAGTTTAGTGTCGATAGCGGAGCCGGCCTGCACAAAGGATAACTGCATAGGGTATAGTAACTACCTAGTAAAGTGTAGAGGAGGGAAAACAATTAAACAGGTACATGTACTTCTAGTTGAACTCTGCTATGCTGGATACTGAAGAAGTGGAGGTCTGGATGCCAAATTTCAATGATTCAACCGATTGCCGAATGCCTCTAACTCTGGCCACTGAAGATGGAAAAACCAGAGTGATCAAATAAGTTGAACTGCTGGAGACTGAAGCAGGACCGACTGAAGGTCTGCTAGCTGAACTCCAAGAAACAGGAGCAAGAGGTTGTGCAGGGGCAGAGTTTCCAATGATTTTCTGATGTTGCACGCTTAAAGGTCGCAAAATTTAGGGTGACATTTTAATAATAAGGCAGAGCCCCTGCAATCCTCTTTTGACCCTCAGAAGGCCGCATCAGAATGTCACCCTCATCACAGTCATGCTAAGTGTCCATCTGTGCCTTAGTAGATTTGCGACACTTAAGCTGTTATATATAGCTAGAACAAATGTATGTTCCTCCAAAATTGTATTGTCAATTTTGTATAAGAGTGGGGATTCAAGAGCATCCCAGTGGAGATGGCACACTGCACATGAGAATAGCTGCTACGGGGAATGCAGTGGCTATTCAATTTAGGAACGACAGGCATGAGTATCAAATTATATTAGGAAGAATAAAAATGAAACCTAATGACAGTCTAAAATCCCTATCTCCCTATCTGTCCTTGTCTTTCTATTTATCTATCTCTATTTACGAAAATAACTTTTCATTAAAACGCTTTACTAAGCCTTTAACCATCTAAGGACTAGAGGAGTTTGCAACACATTGTGAAGCAATACATTTGACACCCCTCTGGTCCTTAAAGGGTTAAGTGACCGTGACTACAGTTAACACATCTTATACACATCAATTCACATAGAACCTTATCACAAATCACATTACATGCACACATGCACATCTGCTGAGACAAGGTCAGCCACTTGAAGTATTAGATGCAGATGGATCAGTTTCATATACTGTAGCTCTACTCTGGGTTATATAATTTAGATCACACTTACTATTACAAATGTTTTATTATATTATTTTATTACTTTTTTCTTTTTAATACTTAAGGCATGATATTTTACATAAGGGGGTGCAAAAGAGGTCCAACTTTACATTTAACCTTTGAGTGCCAGTGGGACCTCTCTGGAACTCAAAAGGTTAAGGCACCGATGGAGACATATATTGACATTACGCAGTGAGTAGACATATAGAGGAGATAACTCATTAAAATCAGTAAGAGCATTGAAGGGGCTGTGGTTTATTATTAACAGATCTTTTCATTCTTCTGAAAAACAAAAGAAAGACAGAGCGCAACCTCTAAGAGTACACTGTATAATAAAATGTGTTAACTCCCCCACACTTTATTCCACTCACTGAATCATTTCTTGTAAGGATGCCACAAAAGTCTACTTGCAAGATATATTCAGTATCACAGATTTCAGCGGGTGCCCATAGGAATCCTCATACTTTCAGCATTCTGAGTGAATCAATCCGGGTGATGATTTCCGATTGGTTCTAATTGCATAGACCTTCCTCAGGTTAGCAAAAACAGTCAAAGCAGGTCACCGTCAATCTGTGTCTTGATTGTGTTGTAGAAATCTAGAAAGAAAGATCCTCTAAGTGCAGCACCTTAGGTAAATTTTCCCAGCGATCCAGCCCCAATGTAAAGCACTCACCAGATATTAGATGGTAGTATGCATTGCAGAGTTTTATTAAAATATAAACTGGATCCTGATATGGGAAATTAGACAAGAGCTATAAGTAGTTCACAATTACATCCTTTATTAGGAAGAATGGTCTCTGCAACGTGTTTCACAAGATATTTCTCGCTTCGTCAGGGAATTGTTACGGTTTTCTGACACTCAGACGAGGTTTTAAGTAAAACACAGTTTTATTGAAATGAAAACAAGGTATAGCGCCCCTGGGGGCCAGGAATGGCATAGACAAAAATGGTAATAGACAGAAAATAAGCACAAAATATCAGCCTATAATGTACTGGATAAAGGATGAACAAGGGTTAATGCGTAAACCACTGATCAGTCACAATGATAGTAATCAGCCAACGCCCAGATGAACCTAAGTCTCTGAGGGTGCTATAGGCAATGTAGTAGGCTTGTACAAATCACTCTCATATAGCTGTATAGTAGGACGCCCATGTAGACAGCACAGATATAACCAGAGCTGAGCGATTCCTCCTAGAGGAGTATGATGGATTACAGCCACTGCTGGAGCAAGAGAATGGAACCTGAATTGCCCTGAGTATTCGCAACTGGAAATACCCCTGCGTGCCAATGGAGACTAGAGCCAGGCCACCCTCTGGGTGCCAGTCGTAATCGACACTGCACAAGCAATAACGAGCCACGCACAGGTAGTGCGGTCGGTAGTAAAACACACTGAGCAATAGACCAGAGCCGAGACACCCTTCCGGTGCCGTTATGGGACAACACGCTGCAAGAGCACACAAGAGGCCACTAGCACCGGGAGGTGCATCTACGGTACAGCCACGTACCGGAACGGATACTTCTCTGCTTGTGTTAACGGATAGGCTAGGTCACAAGGCACGGCTCAGTAAGTGTTAATGGCTCGGATAGGTAGTATCGGCTTGGCAAGTGTACTGAGGACTCAATAACGGAGGCAACACACACAGCAAGGTATTGGGCAGGTTCAGACACGGAGACAGCAGCTCAGCAAGGCTACAACAGCTCGGTTAACGGAGGTACAGCACCGCACAGCAGAGAAGTGATAAAACAGAGCACTACTAAGCACAGTTTGTAGGCGATCAGGATCCACAGGAACTCAGGAAACCGATGAGGAGCAGGAAGCACTACTGGAACCAGGTCAATCACAGATCAGGAACGTCAGGCAAGCCGGGTCGAATCACAGAGTAGGAACGTCAGCCAAAGCCGGGTCAAATCACGAAGCAGTAACGTCAGCCAGAGCCGGGTCGAGTCACAGAGCAGGAACGTCAGGCAAGCCGGGTCGATTCACGGAGCTGGAACGTCAGCCAAAGCAGGGTCCAATCATGGAACAGGAACGGAGAATGGTCAGACGAGCCGAGTCGGTACACAGGAACGCAGTAACACAGCAAGAAGGCTCAAACTCAGGAACACCACGAAAGGGCACCAGGCAGATGTCATAGGCCCAGTATATAAAGGAACATCCTGGGCGGGCCAATCAGCCTGCTCCAATGCACAGGTACCATCAGTGTGACTGACAGGGGATCATGGGTACCGTGATAGGAATAAATACTTATTCACAAATGGCTCATTTTATATGAATGGAGAGATACGTGCCAACGGCCGTTGGACCCAAGATGAGGTCCGTCTTGTCCACCGTTACTCAATCCACTATTTCTGGCTAACACAGTGAGACAGAGCCAAGCCTCCATCGGGAACACATAGTCATCCACAACTCTCACCCATAAAGGATCCTTAGCCGAAAATATACAGATAAATGCTCAGTAATAAATTTTATACATACAGGTTACACAAAATAACATTCTATTGTCATTTATTGATAAAAAGTCATAAATATTCAATACAAAAAAGATGGTGGGACTGATAACTTACACATTTTTTTACTAGGTCAGCAAATAGTTATGTAGACTACATTTGCTACTACTATTTGCTACTACAGTGGGGCAAAAAAGTATTTAGTCAGCCACCAATTATGCAAGTTCTCCCACTTAAAAAGATGAGAGAGGCCTGTAATTTTCATCATAGGTACACTTCAACTATGAGAGACAGAATGGGGGGAAAGAATACAGGAAATCACATTGTAGGATTTCTAATGAATTCATTGGTAAATTTCTCAGTAAAATAAGTATTTGGTCACCTACAAACATGCAAGATTTCTGTCTCTCACAGACCTAACTTCTTCTTTAAGAGTCTCCTTTGTCCTCCACTCGTTACCTGTATTAATGGCACCTGTTTGAACTTGTTATCAATATAAAAGACACCTGTCCACAACCTCAAACAGTCACACTCCAAACTCCACTATGGCCAAGACCAAAGAGCTGTCGAAGGACACCAGAAACAAAATTGTAGACCTGCACCAGGCTGGGAAGACTGAATCTGCAATAGGCAAGCAGCTTGGTGTGAAGAAATCAACTGTGGGAGCAATTATTCGAAAATGGAAGACATACAAGACCACTGAAAATCTCCCTCGATCTGGGGCTCCACGCAAGATCTCACCCCGTGGTGTCAAAATGATCACAAGAACGGTGAGCAAAAATCCCAGAACCACACGGGGGGACCTAGTGAATGACCTGCAGAGAGCTGGGACCAAAGTAACAAAGGCTACCATCAGTAACACACTACGCTGCCAGGGACTCAAATCATGCAGTGCCAGACGTGTCCCCCTGCTTAAGCCAGTACATGTCCGGGCGCGTCTGAAGTTTGCTAGAGAGCATTTGGATGATCCAGAAGAGGATTGGGCGAATGTCATATGGTCAGATGAAACCAAAGTAGAACTTTTTGGTATAAACTCAACTCGTCGTGTTTGGAGGAGAAAGAATGCTGAGTTGCATCCAAAGAACACCATACCTACGGTGAAGCATGGGGGTGGAAACATCATGCTCTGGGGCTCTTTTTCTGCAAAGGGACCAGGACGACTGATCCGTGTAAAGGAAAGAATGAATGGGGCCATGTATCGTGAGATTTTGAGTGAAAACCTCCTTCCATCAGCAAGGGCATTGAAGATGAAACGTGGCTGGGTCTTTCAGCATGACAATGATCCCAAACACACCGCCCGGGCAACAAAGGAGTGGCTTTGTAAGAAGCATTTCAAGGTCCTGGAGTGGCCTAACCAGTCTCCAGATCTCAACCCCATAGAAAACCTTTGGAGGGAGTTGAAAGTCCGTGTTGCCCAGCGACAGCCCCAAAACATCACTGCTCTAGAGGAGATCTGCATTGAGGAATGGTCCAAAATACCAGCAACAGTGTGTGAAAAACTTGTGCAGACTTACAGAAAACATTTGACCTCTGTCATTGCCAACAAAGGGTATATAACAAAGTATTGATATGAACTTTTGTTATTGACCAAATACTTATTTTCCACCATAATTTGAAAATAAATTCTTTAAAAATCAGACAATGTGATTTTATGGATTTTTTTGTCTCATTCTGTCTCTCATAGTTGAAGTGTACCTATGATGAAAATTACAAGCCTCTCTCATCTTTTTAAGTGGGAGAACTTGCACAGTTGGTGACTGACTAAATACTTTTTTGCCCCACTGTATATGCTACTATACTATTTGCTGACCTACTATAAAAATGTGTAAGTTATCAGTCCCACCATCTTTTTTAGATTGGCCATAGTATGTACAAGCTTGTCTTTCATGCCAAGGCTGGTTCATTTTGGCAAGTCTAATCTAATACATTTTACCATAACTTATGGCTTACAAATTCTTAATAATAGAAATAGTAGCAGTTTTATTGGCTTAGACTGCCCTAAGAGGAACACTTGCAGTGAGCGGGCTGGTACCTCAAATCCTTGGATGTGTCAACCTTCTTGAAAAACATGATGTCTCACTCGCCCACTGCATGAAGCCTGAATAATACAACTTCCCAATATCCATTTCATTTTTTTTTTCATTTACTCAAGTGACAGGTAATGATTACAGGCTAACATGGACAGGAAAAGTTCCTTAAAATAACGCCCATAATATTTCTTGCAGTGTTTATTGTGTCTTACCGCTATGAGTTTTTTCTTCCCCTTAAGCATATTTTTCTCCCTCTCGTAGCATTTTTCATCCTATTTAAATAGAGTTCACTTTTATAGATGACAATAATGGTATAATGTTGTGTACAAAAATTTATTTTTAAATATGTACACCTGCTGATTTCTGTTTTTAAATTCACATTGTATGCCATTTTCTTAATTAGCTTTTCCTGCCCATGTGAGCCTGTAGTCATCTAATCTTAATAAATTAAAATGAAAAATTCAATATATATTGAAAGTTATAGTATTCAGTCTCCATGTACTTCATGGAAGCGGGTGGAGTAGAACTGGAGAATGGAATGTGTTGGAGGGGGCTGGGATCACGTTAAGGGCGGTGTAACATAGTAACATAGTAACATAGTAGATAAGGCTGAAAAAAGACATGCGTCCATCAAGTCCAGCCCATGCCAATAACACCCCTGTTGATCCAGAGGAAGGCAACAAAAAAGCCCTCTGGAGCAATTTCCAGTGTAGTCCCAAGTGTGTGTGTGTGTGTGTGTGTGTGTGTGTGTGTGTGGGGAACTATTCCTTCCTGACTCCAACTGGTAGTCAGATAGTTCCCCGGATCAATATCCTATTTGCTTTTAAGACATCTGTCATAATTGTCAATATTGTTCTGTGCTAGATAGGCATCCATTGCTTTTTTGAATGCAGTTACATTATCTGCAAGCACAACATCCCGAGGCAAAGAATTCCATAGCCTTACCGCCCTTACTGTAAAGAATCCCTGCCTGTGTTTTAGTTGAAAGCACCTTTCCTCAAGTCTTAATGGATGACCTCTTGTTCTTAGCTCAGCTCTTTGCATAAATAATTAATTGGATAGTTCTTTGTATTGACCTTGAATGTATTTGTAAATGGTAATCACATCACCCCTTAGACATCTCTTTTCTAATGTAAACAAACCCAGTTTGGCTAGTCTCTCTTTGTAACTCGGATCCTCCAATCCCTTTATCAGTTTTGTTGCACGTCTCTGCACCTTTTCCAGTTCAGTAATGTCTTTTTTTTAGAACAGGCACCCAGAATTGTACTCCATATTCTAGATGTGGCCTAACCAAGGATTTATACAGAGGTAGGATAATATTAGCACCCCTTGCTTCTACACCTCTTTTTATGCAGGCTAGTACTCTATTTGCTCTTGCAGCAGCTGAGTGACTCTGCACACTGCTGTGAAGTCTATTGTCTATCAGTACGTCTAAATCTTTCTCTAATGAGGATTTCCCAAGTTGTTTCCCATTTAGAGTATATGTAGCAAGTTTGTTTCTACAACTCAAATGCATAACCTTACATTTATCTACATTAAATGACATCTGCCACTTTTCTGCCCATTCACTTAGTTTATCTAAATCCTTCTGTAGGGAAAAAACATGCAGCTCTGTATGTATTTCCTTATATAGCTTAGTGTCATCAGCAAAGATTGAGATGCTACTTTCAATTCCCACTTCTAGATCATTAACCCTTTGAGTGCCGGAGGGGTACGCAACGCATTGCAAAGCAATGCGTTGCGTACCCCTCTGGCACTCAAAGGGTTAATAAACAAATTAAAAAGCATTGGGCCCAGGACTGAACCCTGCGACACCCCACCTATAACCCTAGACCAATTTGAAAAAGTTCAATTTACAACAACTCTCTGCCATCTATCATTTAACCAGTTCTCAATCCATGTACAGATAACACCGCCCAAACCGAAGCCTTTTAATTTATGCAGTAACCTGTTGTGAGGCACTGTGTCAAAGGCTTTTGAAAAATCCAAATATACTACATCAACAGCAATTCCCCTGTCCAAATTACTACTCACTCTTTCATAAAATGCAAGTAAATTAGTCTGGTGTGAGTCATCATGTGTGGGGATAGGGGAGCTTGAGATGTAATGAATATAAACCTTTATAAATATATCAAGATATAGGATTGAATTAATTTATCACAGATATTAATATATGTGCTGTTTCTTATAATCCTTTTTAAACCATACTAATAAACATAAATATGAATATCCTATAATATAAAAGGGAAAAATGTTTGTCAGATGCAGTCATGTGCAGTAGAGACTGCTGGGAGCATTCTGTGGTTCGGGTAGTCTCTACTGCGCATGACTGTATCGCGTGGGCTGCCAGTGAGGTGGCGGCAGTACGCAGAGCAGAACCGGCCTCTTTACCTCACCAGACCTTTGCCTGTGTACACAAGGTTTTACAATAGTATTGCATATTCAAGCAAATTCCAAACATGGTCCATATTTGCAATTCTACAATATTAAAATGCTACCACGAATGATAGCACACCTAATACATGACACTGCATTTGAACCTTGCTGAGGGATTTTTTTTGGAATGGAAAGAAAATGTCAGATTCACAAAACACATGTACATTATCTATCAAGAATTAGGAGACAAATACCAGTTATAGACTATGAGCAGAAATATTTAAATCCATGATTTAGTAGTTGAAAAAACAAACAAAAAAAACAATAACAATATAAGACATGAAAAGCACAGAGATAGATAGTCATGGAGAAATCAAATAGCTAATATATTGTAAAAAAGTATGTGCAAAGAGGATATTATCTTTTGAGCTCCTTTCCAATTCTAGACAGGATTAAAGTATTTGATCATAAATTGGTTTGGAGATCTAGAATATGAAATGTTTCTAAACTCTAGGGTATCATAGTTCTCATGTTTCAATGTTCAAATATTTATAGTGAGTTGACAATATTATGTGACTACATTTGCATCTAATTATATTAATAATGGTAAGAAGGTGTACAATATTTGATATTTGCAGCCTGGTGCTTAATTATTACCCATCTGAGTGCCAGAGAGGTCTCCGACACTTTGCAACGCAATGCATTGGGGACCTCTCATTGGGGACCTCTCTGTCACTGAAAGGTTTAATATTTTTAGGGACAGAAAATAGAAGTTTTTAACCCCTTGTGAGCCAGAGTGTTGTCCAGCATATTAATATGTAATGCATTGCTTCCCCTTCTGGGGAGAGATGCACTAAGTCATGATAAAGAGGTGATAAAGTGAAGATGACTTCTCCAGGATAACACTTCTCCAATTCCCATGTCATTCTATGGAGCCTATGCATTAAGACAAGTTGGAGAAATCGTGACTTGATTACAACATCTAATATTAAACAGACACAGCGAGGCACACACCTTATTCTCTTCCACTCATCTAAATTCATGGATGTTGGAGTACATTTCACTTGGGCTGGGAGGGAATGTGCAGTTCTCAACATCTGCAATGTGCAGAGAGTCAAGGACTGGGATCACATTTTTCAGCAGCTCATATACAAATTACCAACATGCTTGTTATGGTAAACCATCCCCCAAGGAATCCTTTGCTGTCAGTTGCTGACGAAGGTCCTTGTCCATTTCACAACATATATAAACCACTAACTTGATGGAGGGTGAGTTAATGACTTACTCTATACTTAATAAAATTAGTTTACCCTCCCACAGCTATCATCTTGGCATATTCAGCAGGGTGGGCTGTCTGCAGATGCTGCTTTATGTCCCGAATTCTATTGTTCTCCAAAACATTGACATGTTTGGTCATCATAGCATAAAGGGCACAAAGCTGATGTTGAGTATTGGATAGTCACAGCCCCAAAATAATTCCAAATCTATGATTTCAGGGCATGAAAAGATGGAATTGAGTATTGGGCTGCTGACTGTCACCACCTGAAGTGCCTTTTTGTGCTGTTGCTGCTGTACTTGCTGGAACTGCTGAGTCAGCTGCTGCCTCACTAATCCTACTACTAGCAATATTAAGTGTAACAACTTCTTCCACCATAGTCTTCCCCATGTCCCCACCAATAGGTGGAACCCATCAACATCCTCAACACCACTCCAATAGCATTATTTGCACCTGTGGTGTGCAAGGTAGATGTATCAGCAGCAGCCTGATAAGGATCATGTTGCTCTGCCTTCTGCTGAAGACATACAGATAGAACAGTGTGATCCACACTGAGTGTAGTATGCTGGAATTTCCACATCAAGATCAGTATAAATGCCCTCACAGGGAACTCACATTTGCAAGAGGCTGGACTTGCCTCTAGGTTTGTTGGCATCGACTGGATCTCAGGATGTTCATAAAAAGCCTTCACCTCAGGATATATCTTACCTCTCTGGATCCATGTGGTAACAATGTTGTAGACAAAGTAATTGAACATTAAACAGTTGTCACGAATCTCATGCCACTACCTTTCACGGAGAGTAGGCAAGTATATAGACTATGGGAAACGAGTATAAAAATATATTAAAAAACCCTGTGTTTCATAAAATCAACATACATATATAATATAATTTGTCTACATGTTTCATAACGTTTCTCAAGGGAACAAACTCAAAAGACAATCCTCTAATTCCTCCATATCCTAACCTCCAGTCGCACCTGCAAGTAGAAAAGTGGAGAGCAAAATTAGAAGCTTCAACTTCCGGTTCTTATCTCCGAATATCTATCCACATTGCTAATCGGTACGTGAGCATGTTTAAAATGTGCTATAAACTGTCACATTTCCATTCCCACAAAGGAAAGACATAAAAAAACAATATTTTTCTCTCCCCACATCAACCACATCAGCAATAGAGCTAGAACCAGGAGTATTGGTGGCAAGTGGAGCTTGTTCTAGTCCCATATCACTACTTGAAGAACCCAGTCCCATGTTAGCCAATGTGATGTGTGGCACACTAGCCTGCTATCACGGTGCCCGTGCACCCGGTGTTGCTTTCTCTCAGTTTTTGCTATACTATGCTCCCATTGGTTGATCTATGTTTGGCCTGCCCAGTATGGTCTTTATATACTGGGCTCTGGCACCCATTTCATGGTGTTCCTGTACCAGTGCATTCTTGAGCTTCGTGGATTCCAGTGTACCGACTTGGCCTGTTTGACTACTCTGCTTCTTGTCTCCTGCTCCTGTGATTCGACCCGGCCTGGCTGACGTTCCTGCTCTGTGATCTGACCCGGCTTGGCTGACGTTCCTGCTCCGTGATTCGACCCGGCTTGTCTGACGTTCCTGCTCCGTGATCCGACCTGGCTTGGCTGACGTTCTTGCTCCGTGACTCGACACGGTTTTCCTGTTCCAGTGTTCGCTGTGTCGCTTGACTTCCGCTGTGCCTGGGTCCTAGTATCCATTACTGTTTCAGCAGTGAGACAGTTGCTGTGTCCTCATTTAACTCTTGCAGAGCCTCCGTGTTGCCTCTGTTACTGCTACGGTAGTGTGCCATTGGCTGAGTCCTCCATTTATTCTTGCAGAGCCTCTGTGTTGCCTCCGTTACTGCTACGACAGTGTGCCATTGGCTGAGCCCTCCGTTAACTCTTGCAGAGCTTCAATGTTGCCTCCGTTACTGCTACGGCACTGTGCCATTGGCTGTACTTTCCGTTAAGCTCTTGCAGAGTCTCACTGTTGCCTCCGTTACTGCTACGGCAGAGTGCCTTTGGCTGTACTTTCCGTTAAGCTCATGCAGAGTCTCAGTGTTGCCTCCATTACTGCTAAGGCAGTTTGCCGCTTGCTGAGTCCTCCGTTAAGCTCTTGCTGAGCATCTGTGTTACCTTCGTGACTGCTACTGCAGTGTGTCTTAGTCTCAGTTACTGCTCTGGTTTCCATTACTGCACTACAGTCTCCTACGTGCGCTATTGTACCATACTGGGCGTTACAAAGAGAACTCACCACAGACTTCTCTGCACAGAGACTGATTACACCTATTGGAGAACTTTAACCCATGATGAACTGCCGCTCTGGGTATTCACCCTTTTCCTGCCTGACCTGTGTCAGTATAAAACCACGCTGAACTTTCCAGTTATACTGGACCTGTGTAGGCAAATGCACAAATAACCTGTCTTGTGTCTGTATTATTCTGCTGTAGTATTACAAGGCCTGTGAAGGTTATCTTATTATGTATGATTTCAATAAAACTGTGTTTTATCCTAAACCACTGTGTCTGAGTGTTGAACAAACCGTTACACCTGCTCATCATCATCCTGCTGCTGTGACAGATGAACATCTGCCTCTGCCTCTGGGGACTCCTTTTACCACTGCTGCTGACTTACTTCTCCATGTTTGTATCAGCAGCATCATGGTCCATGCAGCTTCTTCTTCTGGTCATAGTGCTAGGCAGCGCATAACACATTTCTTTTGTATTTTAATTTTATTTTTATATTTTTTTCTCTCTCCCTCTCTCTGCCTTCTTCCACTGAATTCTCCTAAACTACACCATTCTGCATGGCAGAAAATTCTGGGTTTCTATAGTATAGAGGAGAGGAAGTTTATCTGCCACTGGAATCTATAGGTAGGAAATGGAACAGTTCTTGCAGAAAATTCTGTGGTGTTAGCAAAATGGTGGAAAATCTGTGGGTTTCTCTATGGGGAAGAATTCCCATGGGAGATGAGGAAAATCATGCTGTTTTCATGAAAATTACAACAGGAACAAAATGGAACTATTCTTCCATGCCAAGTGGCAAACCCATCAGGAATGGCAGCTGGTGTGTGAAGCTAGAGATATGAGATAGAGTGTGAATGCTAGTCTCATGTGTTCCCTTGCTGAGGTCATAACCAGGAGTTAAAGATACTGACCAGAAAGCCAAAGTATCAGAACAGTTGGGCTAGGGATAGGCCAGAATGGGCACACTGAGTGGTGGGGTAACAGGGTTGAAATGATCACTTGATCACTTTCAGATCACTACCTTGTCAGACTGAGGAACTGCTTGAGGAATGGAGGTAAGTAGGAATCGCAGGTAATGGAGGATGGTTTTTTGTAAAATGATCCATGAAGAGGAATTGGAGAATGGGCAGTACTCACTGGCAATGGAGGATGGTCTCTCATTGTCAGCCAGAGTGTGAAAGCCAGGACTCATTCAGCACAAAGTGAGGTAACAGGAGGAGCAGACAACAGTCAAAGTCAGAGATTCAGAAAAGGTTCGGAACATCTGGATCACTAAACAAGGTGTGAAAACTGCTAACTCATAGAGCAGGCATGATGTTCACGGGAAGAGAAGAATTTAAATGGTCAGGGGCCAATAGAAAAGGAGAAATATCAAAAACATAAAGAGACTGACTGTTATAGTGCCTCATAATAACCCACATGCTTATCAGGATTAGCATGAGCAAACGCTTAAATCAGAGAAGCAGAATGTACATCAGAGGCAGGGATCCAAGCTCGTTATTCAAGTCCATGACCTTTCCAATTGAGTACATCTTGGATCTTGCCATGGAGGACCGGGAGGACCACAAATTAATGATGACCTATGACCAGTAGAAGACAAGGAGGATGGGTGGGCACATATATTCTGTTTTTGCTGCTGGCTTTAATAATAAAACATTGAAGGTGTTCCAAATCCTCAATTAAGTAGGCAGTTTCAAGGAATAGGTGTAATAGCAGTGCAGACCTGAAATGAACCTAGGAAACAAAACCATAATTTAGAAGATGGCTGTTTCAAACATCGTGTCTGGAAATCCAAACCTCACTGTCAAACTGTAGAGATGCAGCAGGTCGATGACATGCCAGCATTTCTTTTGTAGCAGCTAATAGAATTGAGGAGATGCTAATGTATAGTGCCTATATGTACCTGAAGGTCAGAAACCTTAGTATCGATTGTGGGAACCCCAGAAGTGAAACATTAAAGAGATTTATTCAAGGAATTATTGCATGCAAATTCTACCCTGGGCAACAGGTCTGACAAGTTGGATTATTGAGCATTGACAAAGTTGCTGGTACTGTTCAAGGGATTCATTAATATGTTTAGTTTGTCCATTAAATTGGGGAAGGTAAACTAAAGAAAAATGAAGGTCAATAACTAAGCACTGGCAAAAGTGTGAAACAAATTGTGAACCATAATCTGGCATGAACTGGACTGGCAGAACATGTAAATGGAAGATCTCCTTAAAGAATACTTCAACTACTTATTGGGCATAGGGAATTTCTGCAGGAGAAGGAAGAGGGTTTGATGGGGGAAGTGATTAACCACCACTAGTGTTGAGCGAGCACCCCGATGCTCGGGTGCTCGGGTGCTCTGACCGAGCACCGCCGGAGGCTCGAGTGCTCGGCCGAGCACCCGAGCCCCATTGACTTCAATGGGGTGACACGAGCATTACACCAGGCACCCCCTGCTCTGATGAGGGGAGGGTGCCTGGTCAATGCCCCCTTCATCTCCACAATGTCCCCCTTCATCTCCGCAATGTCCCCCTTCATCTCCGCAATGCCCCTTTCATCTCCGCAATGTCCCCCTTCCACAATGTCCCCCTTCATCTCCACACTGTCCCCCTTCATCTCCGCAATGCCCCCTTCATCTCCGCAATGTCCCCCTTCATCTCCACACTGTCCCCCTTCATCTCCGCAATGCCCCCTTCATCTCCGCAATGCCCCCTTCATCTCCGCAATGTCCCCCTTCCACAATGTCCCCCTTCATCTCCACACTGTCCCCCTTCATCTCCACACTGTCCCCCTTCATCTCCGCAATGTCCCCCTTCATCTCCACACTGTCCCCCTTCATCTCCACACTGTCCCCCTTCATCTCCGCAATGCCCCCTTCATCTCCGCAATGCCCCCGTACGTCCAGTCCCTGGTGGTCCAGCGGAGCGTCTTCAGATCTGTGCCTCCTTCCGGCACAGATCCCTGCCACCCGAACATGTCGGGCGAGCACATGGCGGTACTCGACGAGTACCGCCATGTGCCGAGCAGAGCGATGCTCGAGCCGATCCGAGCATCGGCCGAGCACGCTCGCTCAACACTAACCACCACCCATATCATCATAAAGCAGAGAGAGAAGAGGGTAGCTCAACCATAAAGTCAATGGTCAAATGTGCCTAGGGTGAGGAATAGGAAGGGTCTCTAAGAGCCTACAAGGATGTTGTTTGGAGGTTTTATTCCTGGTGCATGTAGTACAAGCTTGCACTAAATCCATGACATCTTGTTTAAGGGCAGGCCACCAGAACTGTAGTTTTAACAAATTGGTTAGGTTTCAGGCAGTCATGGGTTTAGGATGCCTATAACCAAGTAAACTATTGGCATGTGGTGTAGATTAAGGATGAAATTATCTGATATGTCTGTATAATGGGTTCTGGTTGAGACTGTGTGCTGTCTCTCAATGGTTTGGAGGGCTACAGGATCCCATTTTCAGGGTAAGTGCCTTTAAAAGTCAGGGTGTTGATTGGGACTACTTTTTCAGAAACATTTCTAATAAAGATCCTATGAAATTTAGTTAGCCTCAGTCCTAAGGAAACTACTAAGGTACTCCCAGTAGACAGCTGGTACTCTAAAGAAATTCAGCAATGATCAACTATATCTTGGAGAGTCACAGGGTGATTTGACCCATAGCCCAATTAATGGTGGCTTATGCTTACAAAGCCATGGTAGTCATAGAATGACTGGTGCTAAGAGTGACTGGATTGAGTCAAGAGAAATATTTCTGAGCAGAGGATATGCATATAAAATAGTGAGGCTTGAATTTCATGAGACACAGCATCTGGCCCCAAGGGTTTTCCATCAATAGATGAGATCGGCAGTGAGCATTCTTGATGGATTAAGGATTTCACAGAAGATAAGTCCACCAGGTGTTAATGACAACCTCAGCAGCCCTGGAGTAAAAAAAGCATTTTTTGAGACTTAAACAATAAAATAAAATGGTAGCTTTAGAAAGGAAGAAACAATGATAAAAATATATCTCCCAGAAGCCCAAATGTAGATTACATTACTTATGTGAACAATCCAAACCACATAGATAATGTATGTATTTCTAGGCACTAGGGCTAATATATTAGATGTAAATATATATTAACCAAAAGCTAGAGAGAGAGAAAGAAATAACTGTTTATTATGATGTATACAATTTGTGACATGTTGAAGCTTATAGAGAGCTCTATAATAAATGATCAGAAGACACTTTTACGGGAGCTATGATGAGACAAATTGTGACAACTCTCTTGCAGTTGGTAATCACTACATCTTCACCCTCACATAGAGTCCCTGGTTCATTTTAATTTACCAATAATCGACTTCATGTCAAGGAGTGATTTTGGGTGTCACTGTTCTTGTTTGTCATATATTGTCATCTTTATTGTTCTTTTAGACCAGCTTCCATTCTGTGTGTTGGGGGAGCAGGCACCAGTCATGTATTCACCCTCTGTTTCTTCCTCCCTTTTCCTTCTCGCTCACTCTTTTTTCTCTTTCTTCCTTCCAGCATTGAGAACCAATATATATGGTATTATATTCTAATTATTATTTGGATATACGGGTGTTGCTTATATTAGATCTTAAGCTAGTCTAACAAGTGTTACATTAGTTATCTTGACTTATTTATGTTATTTGGTATACAGTTTTTCCACTTTTTTCGCCTTGGTCATTCCATTGAAATCAATGGGAACATTGAATTTACACACAACACGTAACGAATCATGTTTTATTTCCTAAAGGCATAGTATAAAAGGGGCATGAGTGTGCCTGTGTTGGTGGATTGTGGGGAACGAATCAGTTCAATAGGGAATGCTTTTTAGGGGGGGTTGTTTACTGGGTGGCAGTTAATAAAAAATAAATCCTAAACACAATTAAAAAAAACCCATAAGGCATGGTATAAAAGGGGTCTGAGGAGGGTGCCTGTGTTGGTGGGTGAAGTCTGAGGAAAGTATCAGCTGAATTTGTTTAGTGGGGGTTTCTTGACATAAAAAAATAAGATATTTGTATGTAAAGTAATAGACACAGGGACCCCTGACATAAGCTGCCACTGGGGTAGACTGATACTTGATGTGACAGAGTATTTTGTGCAGGATGATTTGTTGTTCGAGTCCCAAGCCCTGAGGAAACATTGTTTTGTAGAACGTAGGCTTGTTTGGCCCATGCCCTAAGGAAACATTGATTTGTAGGACTTTTTAGAAACAAGCTCCCAAAAAATGTTTATTTTATTGTAGGCCTATGTTTTTTTTTTAAAGCACAAGCCCTAAGAAAAAAAATGCCGTGATAGCCAGTTGCCACTGTCAAATGCCCTGATGTAGATGCAGAATTTGTGACTGCTGTTCTTGCTGCTGCTGCTGCTGCTGAGTTGTTTAAGCAGCAGGGTGATTAGGCAGCGCAAACGGAATGGGATCAACAACAGCAGTAACATGGGTGATGGATGATGAAGGTTTCACTTGCCACAACTATCTCCAGTGATGTGCCTGAGGCAGTAGTAGCACCATAACTAGCCTCCATAGCCTCCACCACTTCAGGTATATGTGAAGAAAAGAAGATGATGGCCAATAATTCTTCTCCACCTGCCCCATCTCCGAAATCATGGGTGTGTCGTAATTAGAATAGAATTTTTTCCCTTGAGAGCAGGAACTGTGCCTCTTATCAGCAACTGCAATGTGCGCAGTGTGTGTGGTAAATAACATCTGGCACAACTCTATCCAAACACCATGGCAGCAGAAACTAAGTACTGCTGCTGTCACTATGCCCCTTGTCCACATCCCGCTAAGGACACATAACAACTTGCTGACAGTTTAATAGTAATGATGAACTCTCCCTGCCAACAACTTAACATATTCTATGGATGGAATCTCCACAGATACTGCTTACTGCTCTGCTTGCGATTCTTCTCCACCACACTTCCATGTGAGGTCAGGGCACCACACAGTGTGAAATGAGTGGACATGAACTGCCACATCCTAACATCTACAGAGTGGCTATCATTTAGTGGGAGAGATAACGATGAATGAGATGGATTGGCAGAAGATGTAGTTACCCTAGAGGAAGAAGGTGATGGCGAGCTAGTTGTTTCACTCTTCATCAAACTTCCAGGCTATGCCTGGGTTTCCCTATTCTTCCTCTTCTTTGATCTCTGCCTCACCTCTTGTTGCCTTTTGGGAGAGTCAGGGGATACAGAAGCAGCAGTGCTCGATTTCTTTGGTGGGTGTTTGGCTTTAACATGTTTGACATAAATGTCATGGTGTCTGTGTTTCATGTGTGTTATAAGGGTGGTTGTGCCAAAGCACGTTCCCTCCTTTCCCTTTCTCACTGACTTATCACAAATTGCACACAGTGCTGTTGTTGATGACTACACTGTGCCTGCCCCAAGAGGAAAAATAGTTCCACACCCATGACTTTGGGTGGGGAGGGAAAAGGTGGAGAAGAATGGCCTCTCTTTTCTTTTCCTCCACATTCACCGTCACTGTCTGGGGCAGATGATGATGTTGCTGCTGTTGCTGCTACTGCCTCAGAATTAGCAGTGCAACTAGGACCAGAAGTATTGCTGCTGCTGGCAAGTGGAACCTATTCTAGTCCCGCATCACTTGTTGACCCCATTCCAACTGTGCCCACTGTGTTCTGTAGCACACTAGCCTTCTCCTCAGCACCCTGCTGCCCTTGGAACTCAGCAGCAGCAGGAATTAGAGCAGTTGCAAATTCCGCAAATTCCAAAAGCTCAGTGCTGGTGGTGATAGTGATCCCCATTCCTGCCTCCTATTCCTTGTCAGTTTGGTCTAAAAAGACCATCAATGTCTCTTTCACTTCAGCTTCTCCACCATCATCATTATCACCCCATCACCACCCCTAGTCCCTCCATGCTACTGCTCTATTACAGACATCTAACTGCTGGTTGGAGGAGGTGGTGGGAAATTTGACAGAGGGTTTTCTAATGTCACACTTTCCATTTCTTGGTGACCTGAAGAAGGCAGACTGGCAGCACCAGCAGCAGGCACAGACAGCTGATCTGTGTTCCTGGTGGTGGTGGTGGTATTATTGCTGCTAGGTAACAATTCTGCCTTCTTCAGGATCATGTTCCACCTGGACAATGTTGTTGGGGGAACAGGACTCCCAGAGTCAGGGGAATAGTGTGGGCTCCCTTGACCACTAGTCTGGGTGCCCTGCATTACTTCCCCTATCACTTCCCTAACGCCATTACCACCAGCTGTTTCACCATTGCTGTTACTACTACTAACACCAACCACATCAATTTCCATTCCTGAGTCTTCCTCCTCACAGTTACTAGTAATATGATGATTACCGCTTATTTCACTCCTAACACTAACACGTTGCTGGGCCTTCTTAGTAGTAGTACTAGCACTGGCCGGACTGCTTGTGGATGGCAAATGTGACTTAGGGTCCCCTGTTGTCATACTTGGCATCATCTTCTCCTCCCCCCATCCTGAGTATTAAAAGACACAATAGCAGCAGGTTTAGCACTGGTGTAAGCAGATTTGGCACAGGCAGCAGGCACAGCATTGGTGGCAGCAGGGGTAGCATGTCTGGCAGCAGGCACAGAATGCTGACTTGTCCTTCTCTCACTACTACCCTCTTCTTCCTCCCTTACCATTAATTTCACCAAGATCCCTAGTGTGATTTAAGTGGACTGGACAGCATTGGTTCTGTAATGCTCACTTCCTCCTGCTCCTCAGACTCAGTGGACACATAAGGGTCCTTCCACCTCCCACCTCTAGACTAAGACTAATTTTGTGTACGCCTGTCTACATAATATCTTTCTCTACATGGGTCTATTACATATAACCAATTTGGTATCAGCAGACACACTAGATGCTTATAAATTATGTTTTTTTGTTCCCAAATCATCTATGGGAAATAATGAGACAGTTGTCAATATGTTAGATTGTATGTAATTAGTACTATTATTATTAATATTAGCTGCTTCTCTCATTCAGATGAGAAATGAATGACACTTTGTGGGTGGACTACCATCTTTGGGTATTTCTGATGTGCTAGGATATTTCTTCTCTGTCTATGGCACTTTGTAATCTAATATATGTTGCACGATGGTTAGGATAAGGTCCTTTAGTGCGTATTACAGTATTTAGCAAGCTCATCCCTATTTGCATGTCTCTGACTCTCAGTTTGTATATACTAGATGATGTTTAATAGCCAACAACTGAGAGATTATATTTTAAATACTCTACTGCAGATGGTCTGGAAAAGTTTTGTTCAAAAATGAATTACCATACAAATACATGTTAATATTCAAGACAGCCAACTCAAAGGGACAGTGCATCTTAGAGCAAAGCTACTACTTTGGCTCCACTTCCCCACCCATCCCACTGTCTGCTGGAGTGCCTCAAGGGTCAGTCCTGGGACTCTTGCTCTTCTCAATCTACACTGTGTCCCTTGGAAAACGAATAAACTCTTTTGGGTTTCACACCATCTCTATGCTGATGGCACTCAAATATATTTTTCCTCCCCTGACCTTTCCCCTTCCCTCCTGTCCCGAGTATCCGACTGTCTGTCTGCTGTGTCTTCCTGGATGTCCTCCCATCAACTCAAACTTAACCTTGGCAAAACTGAACTAATTATCTTCCCTGCCTCTACATCCAGCCTTACTCCAGAAATTACCCTCACCATTAACAACACTACCATCACACCAACCCCTAGAATCCGACCCTTCCTCACACAAGCAAGACACTACCAAAATTCTAATGCAAACACTCATCATGTCCTGTCTTGACTACTGTAACTCATTACTAATTGGCCTTCCCCTCACCCGACTAACCCCACTACAGTCCATAATGAATTCCTCTGTCAGTCCCTACACTGGCTCCCATTAGCATGCAGAATTAAATTCAAAATTCTGGTGCTAACATATAGAGCCCTCACTAACACCGTACCACCCTATATTTCATCTCTCATTTCTAAATACACTCCCTCTTGCTATCTTCGCTCTGCATACAACCTTCTGCTCTCAGCAGCTTTTATCACATCCTCCCACTCCTGCCTATAGGACTTCTGCCGTGCTGCACCTCAACTCTGGAACTCCCTCCCCGCCCAATCAGACTCTCCCCTAGCTTTAAAATCTTCAGATGCTACCTGAAAACTCACCTCTTCAGGGAAGCCTATCAACTACATCCATAAACTTTCACCAAGAATCACCCCTTGCCTGGACCACTGCTCTCAACAGCACTTCTCACTCCCACCCACTGACTGGCAGTTCATGTGGCAGGAGGCACTTACACCCAATAGCACTTACTCCCTCTCTGTCAAACCTACCTTCCTCTAGAATATAAGATCTCATGAGCAGGGCCCTCTGATCCTTCTGTCTCCACATTTGATTGTACTATTTAATACCTCTGTATGTCTATTCCCAATTGTACAGCACTGTGGAATTAGTTGGCGCTATATAAATAAAGAATAATAATAATAATAATAATAATAAAAACTGAATTGAGCACTATAGCATGTTAAGGGGACAAAATAAATGAGATATGTGTTTTTATTTTTGCTGTTGCTTTATTATTATTAAAAAAAAGTTTCCACTAGGATACACTGCACTACAAATTTCACCATAGATTTACAATGAGAATCTGTTTAATACAATAATTGATAGCAAGTGCAATGTAATCTATTATATAATTACTAGTTGAGGAGCCCGGGTACATACACGGGCCACAGTGCCACCCAACAATGGCCGCGGTGCAGTCATGCACAGTAGAGACTGCCTGCGCCGCTGCTGATACGGAGCTGGGTGCTCGGAATTGAGACCGTAGTCCTCTCTGCGCACCAGTCTAAATTCAGAGCCCCACTCCGTTATCAGTCTCGGCGCTGGCAGTCTGTACTGCGCATGACTGCGGCGCGCGCAGCTGTCCCTACTGCGCATGACGGCTTCTGACAAACAATTTAGCGAATTATTATATGGATAACTTCCTTCCTTCCTCTTCTCCTATGTGGAAGATGGCAGGAAAGTTAGGCAAAGATGGGAGATATGATTGTATGCAAAGGAGAGAGAGTGAGATGGAGATGAGGAGTACATAGAAGAGATTGGGTAGGATGAAAATGGATAATAAGAGTATGGGTGTCCAAGAAAAGAAGGTGCAGTATGTGGATGAAAAGTGTGGAGAGAGAAGAAGACAAAACCACTGCTAAGAACTGTGCTCAGAAAACTGTATCAACTTAAATTTAATTGGGTCTCTGAAATATTTTTGCACATTCCCACATACTCCAATTCTAGTACTGGAAGTGAAAGATACAGGAGGTTATAGAGAGAGGGAGAAAGAAAAAAATAGAATTGTGGATGGAGGTGTCTCCTATCTCTCAATGACCTATTAGATAGAGGGGAACTACTCATTCCCCTCTTTCTAATAGGTCGTTGAACATATGCTCCTTACCAAATAGTGACATTGCTGATTAAATGAAGAGCAGAGACAAAGACATGAACTGTTACTAACTATGAAAGAAAAGTAAATATTTTAGCAAATATAATAAATTCAGGGTATTATTTTAAAGGTGG
Source organism: Rhinophrynus dorsalis (assembly GCA_037306005.1). NCBI lineage: Eukaryota > Metazoa > Chordata > Amphibia > Anura > Rhinophrynidae > Rhinophrynus > Rhinophrynus dorsalis. The sequence goes on along the minus strand of CM074719.1, from coordinate 436,776,941 downwards.
ACTTTAGATACTTTCATGAGATCATTTTGCTGTTTTTGCCTGATATCTTACAACACATAAAATATATTTTAAAATAGCCTGAGAAAAGCTGTGGTTTCAGAAACTAAAATAAATCGGTCAGTTAATCAATTGTTTGGCTTTGTAGATCCCCTCAAATAATGTGAGCATGATATGTATATGATTGTAAATCTTATGAACTAGAAGATAAGGACTTAATCCAATTTGTTTGTACACCTTAGCTCTGTCTGCTTCAACCTCATTTAGGTCGAAAAAGCTTCTAAAGATTGATATCACTTTTATGATTAGAAGAACAAAATAGAAATAACTAAATCTTATCCACAAAGGTTAGAACTTTAAGACAAGAGCAAAAGAGTTTTTTGTTTAAGTTTACAAGTTATGCAGTATGTCATGGAGGACAATAGTTTGATAGAGGACAAGGAATGGGAATTGTGCAATTTTGCTTTTGCTGGCTCTTCTTAGTGATGAAACCATAATTCACTTGCTGAGAGCTAACAGAAGGTAATTTTATGGTTACCAAGAAGAATGAGTTTTCATTTCTTTGGTATGGTTACTATATAAATTTATAGGTATACTTTATATGTATTTCATTATAAATTCTAGTAGTCCTACAAGGAGACCTGTTGAAAAAGCATGTAAATAAGAAGCTGAAGCTTTAGCAGGTACTTGTAGAAGAGATCTGTAATTCAAAATGAACTAAGTTCAAAAGATGCCTGTAAACATGTCATAAATCACATCCTTTAAGGGACCAGTCTGTGACTTCAATTCACCTTTAATTTTCAGTTACTTTGTTATTTCATTAATATGACTTGTTGAATGTTGAATCTGAATCATTACTGCCACTAAATTGTAGGAACATTCTACTAAATAATATCAACTACTATAAAATAGGTTCATGCTATTCTAATTCTAAAGCAAACCAACTTTGCCATTTCACAAAATTCCAATTGATTTAAATGGATTTTTAAACTCCTTGAATGCTAAAGACGTGTCCAATGCATTGTGAAGGGCTGTGGAATTTCAGCATTTAAAAAATAAAGTATAAGAATAATAGCAAATAAAGTATAGTATACCATGGGGAGAATCATTAAGCGGTGATAAAGTAGAGATGACTTCTCCAGTTTATCACTTCTCTAATTCCCATGTTATTCTGTGGAGCCTATGCACTTAGATTTCTTCAACTTTGGATATCTTAGTGCATAGGCTCCATAGAATAACATAGGAATTCTATAAGTGATAAACTGCAGGGCCGGATGTATAATTAGGCAGAGTAGGCATCTGCCTACAGGCACACCCAACAGAGGGGCACCTGTCACTGGGATCATGTTGTGAGTGTTTAGTGTGTGTTGAGTCACCTCCCCCTGCCCGGCACGTGAAGACAAGTCTGTGCCTTCTTCTGCACAGACCTGTAGCTGCTGAACTCCCCCGGCTCTTTAGTAATACAGAGCACTGGGAGATGACATCATCTCTCAACACTCTGCATTACTAAAGAGAAGACAGCGTGGGAGCTCCAGCATCTACAGTGGGATGCTGCCACTGGACCACCAGGGAAGAGATAGGAAACAGACACTGGGGCAGTATGAGGGCAATGTGATGGTAATATGGAGATGATGGGGGCAATATGGAGCTGATGAGGGGCAATGTGAGGGCAATATGGTATATGGAGATGATGGGGCTAATGTGAGGGCAATATGTAGATGATGGGGGCAACGTGGAGATTTGGAGCATTGTGGAGATGGCCCACTGGGGGGGGGGGGGCGCTTCAGATTTCTGTGCCTACAGGTTCCTGAGATGTAAATCCGGAACAAAAATGTCCAGAACTCCAGTAGATTTAAGTGGGACTTTTAACTCCTTGAATGCTATGAAGGTCTCCAGTGCATTGCTTACATACAAATATCCACACATTAATATACATAACAGGCTACAAAAAGGGATTTATTTGTTATTTCAGTTGATACCCCTTACATGGTTATTGAATTGAAAGCTGATTAAAACTTAATCTACATACACAACTTTGCTTTACTTCAAGTAACTCAACAACTCAAGGGGGAGATTCACTAAGAGGAGATAAAGCAGAGATGACTTCTCCAGTTTATCACTTCTCCAGTTACCATGTTATTCTGTGTAGCCTATGCAAATAACATGGAAACCGGAGAAGTGATAAACTAGAAACATAGAAGTTGACAGGAGATAAGAACCATTCGGCCTATCTAGTCTGCCCATTTTCCTACCATAAAAAACTTCAAACCTTTTTTGGTCCTTGGTCTTTTCTTATGTTAAGGACAGCCTTATGCCGATTCCATGCATGCTTAAATTCTGTCACTGTATTTACTTCTACCAGTTCTGCTGGTAGGCTATTACACTTATCTACTACCCTCTCAGTGAAGTAAAAAAGTGAAGTCATCTCCACTTTATCGCCACTTTATCACAGCTTAGTGAATCTCTCCCATGGAGCTTCTGAAACCCTCTTAGAAGCTGAGGTATAAGATGGTTTTTGAAAGTCTCGTGTTTTGCACCTATGTTAACAGAATAATTTCTATTTTACACATTACCAACTAATCCTCCTAAATGGAAAAAAACTCAGTTTATTGTTGACATGTATTATACTGAATTCCTGAGTTGTAATGAATAAAACAGAATAAAACAGGCATATTTGTTATTATGACAAACATGGTGGCTCCAAATGAGAGACAAAGTACAAGATCCACAAACTGCTGCTGCCAGCTGTTGTTTTACCTAACCAAATTCAATTCATATTAGTGTCTTTGCAAAGATCATTGGTTGTGGACCACTAATATCTATTCAGAGCCATTTTGTTTTCTATGCAACTGTAGAGCAGATAATCCACCGTCTGGGACATAATTTTGGGAAAGAGCAAGAAGGGAGATATTAGATTGCAACTTAAGTTGCAAAATGCTTGTTTCTTTTTACTCCACTAGACCCCTTGTATGATTATTTATTTAGCCTTGCATTTTTTATTCATTTACTAGTTGAAGAGCCTGTTACACTGGCCACAGTGCCACTGCCATCCGGTCAAGGGGCAGTCATGCGTAGTAGAGATTGCCCGCGCCGCGGCTGATACAGAGCTGGACACTCCTTCGGAACATCCAGCTCTGTATCAGCCGTGGCGCGGGCAGTCTCTACTGCGCATGACTGCATCGTTACACACTGTTTAGCAAATTATTATATAGGATTAGTGGGCTTGTCAACTTTTCATTTACTACAATTTTGAATTCATTATGCTGATGCAATTAATATAATGATTTTTATGGGTCTGAAGTAAGTATATAAATGGAATTTCATGTCATTTGTAGTAGTTTTAATATTATTGATCATATGGAAAACTTTTATATGTGCACACAATGGGAGAAATTACAATAGGAGTTAACATATCCTAAAATGTATGCATCGTTCAGGAAACAAGTGTTTTTGGTTTTATTTTTAATGTAGAAATAGGAATGCTATGGTTTTTAACCCTTAGAGTGACAGAGGGGTACAGAACGCATTGCTTTGTAATGTGTTCTGTACCCCTCTGGCACTCAAAAGGTTAAGAAAGTTTCTGATATTATTCAATAGGGCTACCTCTAAAGGCAACCCTGGTGGGTACCATTTGTAATTATGAAGTGAGTCTGAAAGTGTACCAGTTACTCTGGCTGTAGAGCTTGATAAAGACATAGCATTAAGTTGAGACATATATTTCTGCCACAATGTATTCCAATAAAATGCTACTAAAAGCTTCAATTAAGAGAAGCAAGGTTGGAATTTTCTTTTGTAAATCTTTATATGCCATAGCACAAGTTTGATCCTATTTGCTATAATTCATAAAGTAATTGCTGTCATTCACAAAAACAGACAGAACAGGCCAGTTTGTAAGGTGAATAAAAAAGGGATGAAAGGTCCTTTCTACATATACAAAATGAACAGATGTTGACGAACACAATTTTTCATTTCAGTGTGTTTAATCTGCACTGTTCGGTCCTCAATGTTGGATTTAGGTTTGCTATGTTTCCATCATCCACTCGTATCCTGAGTAGGCTAATTTGCAGGGGAACAGGAAGAAGGAAATCCACGCTGTATATAGGGAATACATTATATAAACAACCCTATTTTGCCAAAGGTGTTTGGGTTTCCAATGAAAATATCCATAAGGCCTCTCATCTGCCAAACTATATATCTATGGTGGTCAATAACTGAAATGCTTTCAAGTCCAACAATACATTTCTTATTCCTCCCTCCAGACATGTATTAAAGTGCCTTGGGACTCAATGCTCATAGACAGCATTTAAAATTTTTTGTCTATGCTCTCCAATTTGTTCTTAAAAGTTTTTGTTCTGTGATCCATATACTTACAGTTCTCAAATCTTTTAGAATAATATGTATAATTTGCTTTTTTGGATCCTTTTTTAGGTATGCTAGGGGCAGTCATATTTCTTATATTTTAACCTTTTCGATACACAGCTCTAGGTGTGCATCCAATTCCTCTGCTAGCAAAGGATCTTGTTTTAAAAGATCCCAATGTTTCTACAAAATGTCCTTTTTATTGCTTGAAAAAGTGTCATAGCCCATAAGGAATGAGATTACCCTTTCAGAACGATACTACCTTTTCCTCTTTTTTTTATTTATCTCTACTTAGCAAGGAATTTCTATTAACCCTTTGAGTGCCAGAGGGGTTAAAAAAAATTTTGCTCTGTTGTATGCGTGCTGTACTTCCTTTTCTCTATATCCCTTTTCTAAGAAGTCTTTCTCCAGATGCTTTCCCTGTTCTTCATAATCCTCTAATTTACTTCAGTTCCTCCGTAAATGGTGGAACTGTCCGTAAGGAATGTAATGTAGCCATTTGAGTAGGTAGCAACTATCTGCTATAATATGAGGATTATATTATAAGGATTACAAGCTATCTGATTTTTGTATATATTGCTCTATACCTTATTATCAACTTCCCCTTAGACTCAGATCTAACAAGTTAATCTGCTCTCCACTTAAGGTGTACATAAATTGTATACCTTTATCACTGGAGTTCCATCTATCTATCTGAATCTCTAGGGATTCTCTACTTCACCTCCAGACCAAGAACACATCACCAATAAACCTGCCATAATAAACCAAGCTTCCCCCGCACCCTCTTCTCCCCATGAATGAATGAATGAATTAATGTGTTTATTTATATAGCGCCACAAGTGTACGCATCGCTTTATAATTTCAGGGTTTAAACAATACAGGGTTACAGGTGCTTTGTAGAGTGAAACATTGGGTGCAAGGTCCCTGCCCGAAGCTTACAATCTAAAGTGGTAATGGGAGACATACAGAGTACATTAGGGTCAAGTGTTGAATACAGTGCTAGTTCTGATGATGATAGAGGACATCAGTAATGTAAATAGTTTAGAAGAGCGTTCATTGTACAATATCAGTGCCTTCTAGCATGGTTAGATTTTATCCAAGAGGTGCATTTTCAAGTGAGATTTGAAGGTTATCAGAGAGGTGCAGTGGCTCAGGTTGGATGGTAGAGCATTCCATAGATACGGAGCAATAAGAGAAAAAGGTTTGATACGTGACAGAGCTGTAGAGACAAAAGGAGCTGAGAGAAGACAGTCATTGGCTGAACGTAAGTGAAGGGATGGGGTATAATGGGAGATCAGAGTGGAAATGTAAGAAGGAGTAAAGGAGAGAAGTGTCTTGAAAGAGAGAAGTAAGATTTTGTAAGATATCCAGAGTTTGATAGGCAGCCATTGGAGAGTTTTGAGGAGGAGTGGGGCAGGGACAAACCTATGTGACAGAAGAGTAATTCGTGCTGCAGCATTCTGTATGGATTGAAGTGGTTGGAGATGGGAAGCAGGAATGCCAGAGAGAATAATGTTGCAATAGTCCATGCGGGAGAGGATGATTGCGTGTATAAGAATTTTAGCTGTGGAGGAACAGAGGAAGGGACGGATTTTAGCAATGTTACGCAGAAGAAAGCAACAGGATTTAGTAATGGCATTAATATGAGAGGAAAATGAGAGAGTTGTCAATTATCACCCCTAGACACCTCGCTTCTGATACTGGATTTATGGTAGTGCCATTTACAGTCACCTGGAAGGGTGCTACAGGGCCAGGTCTAGGTGGGATGAGGAGTAGCTCAGTTTTAGACATATTGAGTTTGAGGTGAGTGAGTGAGTTGAGGTACAGATAAGTAAATCTGGGTGTCATCTGCATAGAGATGATATTTGAGACCAATTGAATTAATAAGATCACCAAGTGTTTTTGTGTAAAGAGAAAACAGAAGCGGTCCTAGAACGGAACTTTGAGAAACCCCAACAGAGAGTTGGATGGGGGAGGATGAAGAGGTGGCAGAGGAGACACTGAAGGAACTGTTAGATAGATAAGAGGAGAGCCAGTCCAGTGCTGTGTTGTGGATTCCTAAAGAGTGAAGAATGCGGAGGAATGCATGATCAACAATATCAAAAGCTTCTGAGAGAGATTCAATCATTCCTGAACAATCCCTCCTTTCCCGCAGGTAGACACTTCAGAATGCTCTCAGAATAGAAACGGCAGAACTTACACACTCTAGCTTCTCTTACGGTGAATTCACACTTTGCACCCTTCGACTTGTTTACATCTTCTCTAGATCCACAAGTTACCCCGTGGTGGCTTCTCCTTCAAATTCGACACTGGTATAATTCAATGTGTGCCACAGGCTCTCCGGACAGACAGCTCACTCCCTTAGAATCTGTCTTTTCTGACCCCTCCCTCCCTATACGTCCTCTATCTTTTTGTTATTCCGCTCTCGCAAATCCATCCTCGCTACCTAAACCTTATTTCCTTCAGAAATGGGAAAATGAACTTTCAGTATCTTTAGATATGACAGAGTGGTCAAGGATACTGCGACATAATTTCCGTTACACACGTGATACTCGTTCACGAGAACTCAACTACAAGTTAATAACAGGTTGGTATAGATCTCCGCTCCTCCTATCCAGGCTTTACCCATCCCTCTCTCCCTCCTGCTGGAGATGCCTCCTTCACCCTGGCTCCCTTTCACACATCTGGTGGCACTGTCCACTGATTCACCGTTTCTGGACGGAGGTGATTGGAGCAGTTAACTCTATGCTCAGCTTACATCTTCCATTAGACCCACTCTTGTGTTTATTCTCAAGTTATTCTCATCTCAAACCCTCCCCTCCTTCGCGGTCAAAGACACTGATTCATTTGCTCCTCATAGCTGCTAGACACCTGATCCCCAAACTCTGGAAGAGTACTACGGTTCCCTCTCTGGTGCAGTGGGCTGAGAACGTAGATACCCTAGCACGAATGGAAAAACTCCATGCCCTTGCGACCAACTCCCTTTCTGATTACTATGAGATTTGGACGACCTGGTTGAAATTTCGCACAACTTATTAATTGTATTGTCTCATCTCCCCCCTCCCCCTTCTTTTCACTAGAACTGACATTATCATTTCCTCACCCGTTTTTTGACATTGGTGGACGCTATCCATAGCTTTAATAGATAGAGCCCTTCCTACTCACAACACTCCCTGGTCCATGCGGAAGTCTCCCCCCTTTCCCTTCTCCCTTCCCTTCTACTCTACTCTTTTCCTTTTCTATTCTCTTCCTTTCTTTCTATTTCCCTCTGCTTATAGTGTTAGTATTTCTCTTTATCCATTCCTGCTAATAAGTGGTAACCATTTTACACTGATGGCCTGGACTCATGATGATAACAAATTTCCTACTTTGACACTGCCTTTACTCGTCTCGTCTAATGACGACCCTGACTTCTTGCACTTACGCCTCCAGCAGGCCACTGTCCCTACTGTCTAATTACATACCTCGGCTACCACTATTGTTATCGTTATAGCTGAAACTACTTGTACTCTCATGTTTTATCTGCACTATTGCTTTCATTTAATGCTGATATTTTAACATCATTTGTATCTTTTATGCCTTCTTTCAATAAAGCATTTTAAAAAAAAAAAAAAAAAAAAAGCTTCTGAGAGATCAAGTAGGATAAGAATTCAATAGTGATTTGGCAATGTGAAGATCATTGACGACTCTTGTAAGAGCAGTTTCAGTAGAGTGAGCAGTACGAAATCCAGATTTTAAAGGGTCGAGCAGGTTGTATGCATTGAGGAAGTCAAGCAGGCATGAGTAGGCTAAGCGTTCCAAGAGTTTAGAGGCAAAAGGCAGAAGAGAAACTGGTCGATAGCTGGAGGGTGTGTTACTGTCAGAAGAGTTGTTCTTGAGGATAGGTTTTACTAAGGTATGTTTGAAGTCATCAGGAAAGGTAGCAGTGGCAAAGGAGGAGTTAAAGATTTGTAATTGGGATTGGATAAGGTGAGAGGGGAGCGGATCAAGTGCGCATGTAGTGGACAGAGCGGAGGATAGTAGGTTAGTCAGTTCCTCCTCCGTGACTAGTGAGAGAGTGCAGAGTGCCAGGAGGGGAACGAGGGAGGCTAGGAAGAGATATACAAGGGGATAAATTATCCTGGATGGAGTCCACCTTGGCTTTGAAGTAGTCAGAAAAGTCTTGTGGCTGTATGGAGTTAGCGGGGGAAGCAGATGGAGGGAGAAGGAGGGAGTCAAAGGAAGAGAAAAGTCGTCGGGTTTGGATTTAAGAGTGTTGATTAGTTGTGAGAAGTAATGTTTTTTGGAGAGAGACAGAGCAGAGTTAAAGCAGGAAAGGAGGAAACTGTAGTGGAGGAAGTCTGCCAGAGAGCCAGACTTTCTCAACAGTCGTTCAGCTGAACGGGTACAGGAGCGGAGGAAGCTGGTGTCTTTATTAAGCTATGGCCATGGGATAGTTCTGCTAGCCAATCGGAGAGACAGAGGCACATGCAGGTTCAAAGAGGAGGATAGGACTGAGTTGTATGTTTTGACAAGGCTGTTAGTGTCAGGATTAATGGAAATAAATGAAAGTCCAGTAGCCAGGGATGACTGTAGGGCCATGAGATTAAGGGATTTGAGGTTACGCGTGAAGCGGGGAGAGGAAGCAGGATTGCGGAAGGTGTATAAGTAGTGCTGAAAGTTAGAAGATGGTGATCTGATAGTGGAAGAGGAGAGATATTAAAATCCGAGAGTGCACAGCCTCTAGTAAACACAAGGTCTAGGAAGTGACCATCCTTGTGAGTACTAGCATTCATCCACTGGGTTAGTCCAAATGCACATGTTAAAGAGAGAAAACAGGATGCCCAGGAGATGGAGGAAGCATCCACATGACAGTTGAAGTCCCCCAGAAGAAATGAAGATGTCTCTGATGAGAGAAAGAAGGAGAGCCATGATTCAAAGTCAGAAAGGAACTCTGAAGGTGTAGTGGTAGGTGGGCGATAGATGACTGCAACTTGTAGAGAGACTGGAGCAAAGATACGGACAGCATGCAGTTCAAAAGAGGAGAAGTGGAGTGAGGAGGGGGGAGAAATTGGTTTGTAATGACAATGTTCAGAGAGCAGCAAACCCACACCTCCCCCACGTCCAGTTGAGCGTGAAGTGTGAGAGAAGGAGAGACCACCATAGGAGATTGCTGCCTCTAAAAGAGTGTCAGAATGAGAGAGACAAGTTTCAGTAATAGCAAGTAAATTGAGGTAGCAGGAGAAAAAGAGATCATACACAGTGTTATATTTGTTAGTAATGGAGTGAGCATTCCACAGAGCACAGAAAAAGGGAAGTAATTGAGGTTGGAGGCAGGGAATGGTGATTAGATGTGAATTGTTCCTATGCTGACTGGAGGTAGAGTGTTTGTGAATGGAGATGGGGCCAGGGTTTGGAGAGATATCTCCAGCTGCCATTAACAGAAGAAAAGAGAGACACAGTAGATGAGAGAGTGATTTGTGTGTGTTTGGTTTTTGGTTTGTGTGGGGTGGAGGAGTGCTGGAGCGGAGAAGAGTAAGGAGTTGGTGTGTAGAGGTGAGTGTGGATGGTAGAAGTGAAGGAGAGATATAAACATAGGGTGGAGGAGATGGTGGAGGGTAGAAGGAACCAGATATTTTAGTGAGAACTGCAGCTATAGACAGAAGGAATATTAGGTATTTAGATCCTGTTTGCAGAGGGCATAATGTTGAAACAGTCCGAATGGGCCGAGTGCACCTTCTCATGATGGAAGAGTTTGTTTTGTAAACAGAGTCCACAAGCTGGTGTTGTACAGAGAATCTTGAAGTTTAGTAGAAATACAGAACTTCCATTTAGGTGTTTGCTTCATGTCCTTTGCAGCCTTGCTTTGGGATGTGTTCTTTTTCCAGTGGAATCAGTTCTGTCTCTTGCTCCACTCCTGCTCAAATCCTGCTTAAGTCTTCTTTCACTTAAGATGGGTCACTTTACATGGGGAGCCCCTTAGTGTGTCACCCTGTAGGGCTGTCACCCTGTACTTACTGGTATTATATAGCAGTCTTATACACATGAGGCTTATTTAGCTTAATTAACAATCAAAGGCTGATCAAATGACTATCAGAGCTGATAAGCAAGTTATTTCACACCCATGTGAAAGAAATTACCAAATCAGACCTCAGTAAGAACACAGGATGTGGGGGGAAGGGGGTTGATCATACAGAAATGAGATTAATAACAATAGTTGCAGACAAACAGATATGGGATGCTAAGGGTTAATATCATACCCAGTAAACAGGAGTTTAGATGCTAGCAGGGGTGCAGAGAGACAGATTATATTGTGATGGTAAAGGTTAATATCATACCCAGTAAACAGGAGTTTAGATGTTAGCAGGGGTGCAGAGAGACAGATGATATTGTCATGGTAAGGGTTAATATCATACCCAGTAAACAGGAGTTTAGATGTTAGCAGGGGTGCAGAGAGACAGATGATATTGTGATGGTAAGGGTTAATATCATACCCAGTAAACAGGAGTTTAGATGTTAGCAGGGGTGCAGAGAGACAGATGATATTGTGATGGTAAGGGTTAATATCATACCCAGTAAACAGGAGTTTAGAAGTTAGCAGGGGTGCAGAGAGACAGATGATATTGTCATGGTAAGGGTTAATATCATACCCAGTAAACAGGAGTTTAGATGTTAGCAGGGGTGCAGAGAGACAGATGATATTGTGATGGTAAGGGTTAATATCATACCCAGTAAACAGGAGTTTAGAAGTTAGCAGGGGTGCCTCGAAATGGCCCATGAAGAGGTCCCCATGGCTGTGCACCTAGTCTGGAGGTAGTAGGACCCCTGATATACAAAGAAGTTGTGGCTCAGAATAGATTGGGTGTTTAGTTGTTGCACATACATATATATTGAACATACATGTGTCAAGTCTGGGGACATAAGTATTTGAAAATTATGTAGATACATCCATGTGCAATGGATCCAAAAGGTATTTGGATGAGTTGCATATATAGTATATACAGCTAGATGTGTTTGGAGGCATGTCTCAGGGAGGTGAATTAATATGTATTTTTCTGTCTTGTGACTTATTTCCTTTGTAGATTTAGTTTAGCTTTTACATGTATGATCATAATGAAGCACAGAGGTGCCTGGGGAGGGGGGAGGTCCATTCATCTTTCCATGAAAAAATCTACAATAAACACGCAATTGTCTGTTTTTTCAAGGGAAAATCCTCTTTAAATAAATTGGATAAAATCTTTGCTGTTTTCACACATTAACAGAAATTCTTTGCTATTTTTCAATGGCTATAAAGCTTTTGTCCCTTTATTAAAGTGTTTTTCGCCTTTTCACTATAAATACATGCTGTTTTCTTGGAAGTGAAACACAGTGCAAGCAGCTGCAGAGTAAGAGAGGTGCTAGGCTGTTGTTCTGTGAAATTTATAGCAAAAGTGAGGCAGAAGCTCATAGTGACTGCTATCACTGTGATCAGGTTTACTAATAATAAAAGGAGGACCTGTAAGGACCCTTATGTGTTCAGGGAGTCTGAGAAGTCTGACCACTACTAGCATTGAAGGGTCTGCATGTGCTGATTCCTCAGTAGGGTTGGGCAAAAGGTCCAGTTGTATCCCCACAAAAAAATCCATGAAAACCATGTTGTTGTCTGCTTTTTCGTGGGAAAATCCACTTTAAAATCTTTGCATTTTCCACCCATTAGTAATGTGCTGCCCCTGTTGCCACCATTGCTGTGCCTACTGCCAGGCATGCTGCCCCTCTGCCACCAATACTGTGCCTGCTGCCAGTGCTGCCCCTGTTGCCACTAGTACTGTGCCTGCTGCCAGACATGTTGCCCCTGGTGCCACCAGTACTGTGCCTGCCATCAGACATGCTACCTCTGCTGCCACCAGTGCTGAGCCTGCTGCCAGTGCTGCCCCTGCTGCCACCAGTGCTGTGCCTGCTGTCACATATGCTGCCCTTGCTTCCACCAGTGCTGACCCTGCTGCCAGTGTGTCTTGTAATACTCGGGGGGGATATAATGTCAAATGTGACAGCAGGGGGCCCTAAATCACACTTGCCATCCACAAGTAGTTTCGCTAGTGCTAGTACTGCAACTAAAAATGTCCAGCAGGAGTGTTAGTGTCAGAAGTGAAGGAGGGGGTAATCATCATATTACTAGTGACTGTGACGAGGAAGATTCAGGGGCTGAAATTGATATGGTTGGTGTTAGTGGTAGTACTAGTGACAGTGATGGTGAAGCAGCTGGTGGGACAAGTGTTAGGAGAGTGGTAGGGGAAGCAATTGAGAGCATCCAAACTAGTGGTCAAGGGAGCCTAGACCATTGCCCTGATCCTGGGAGTCCTATTACTCCCATGTGGAACATTATCCTGAAGAAGGCAGAATTGTTACCTAGTAGCAATAATACCACCACCACCAGGAGCACAGATAAGCTGCATGTGCCTGATGCTAGTGTTGGCAGTCTGCCTTCTTCATGTTACCATGAAATGGCGAGTGTGACATTAGGGGACCAGCAGTGAGATGTCTATAATAGAGCAGCAGCAGCAGCTTGGAGAGATTAGTGGTGGTGGTGGTGATGATGATGGTGGAGAAGCTGGGGAGGAAGAACATTGATTGCATTTTTAGTCCAAACTGAGAGGGGATTGGATATAGGGATGGGGGTGGGCATCACCAGTAGCAGCAGCAGTGAGCTTTTGGAATTTGTGGAATTTGCAACTGCCCTAATTCCTGCTGCTGCCGAGTTGCAAGGGCAGCAGAGTGCCGAGGAGCAGGCTAGTGTGCCATAGACCACCGTGGATAGAGTGGGAATGGGGTCAACAAATTATGCAGGACTAAGACAGATTCCACTTGCCAGCAGCAGCAATGCTCCTGTCCCTAGTTGCAGTGCTGATTTTGGGGCAGTAACAGCAACAGCAGTAACATCATCCTCTTACCCAGACTGAAGGGTAATGTGGAGGAGAAAAAAAAGAGGCCATTGTTCTCCACCTATCCTCTCCCCCCAAAGTCATGGGTGTGGGACTATTTTTCTCTTGGGGCAGGAACAGTGCAGTCATCAACAACAGCACTGTGACAATTTGTGACAAGTCAATGAGAAGGGGAAAAGAGGGAATGCGTCTTGGGAACGACAGACACCATGACATTTATGTCAAACATGTTAAAGTCAAACACCCACCACAGAAATCAAGCACCACTGTTGCTGTATGCCCTGACTGTCCCAAAAGGCAACAAGAGGCAAGGATATGCACAAACCAAGAGTGGAGAATTTCTGGTATATACCAGATTCAGTATAGGGAAAAATACCCATTTACAAAATTCTCCCAGATCTCAATAGGGCTTTTAACAAAGAATATGCATAAGTTCGCATTTCTTCCTCACTGGAAATTCCACAGAAAATTAGCTATGTTTCTCCTTTCTATGAAAATTTCCACAACAAGTATATGCAATAGAACTTACCCATGGAAGGTAAAGCTTAATGTGAAGCCTAAAATTCAAAACATATGGCTCAGCGCTTGAGTGATTGCTGGAACTATCTCATTATCAGATTTATCAGAGACAACAATGGACAAGACACTTTTAAATAAAAAACACTTTAGTAGCATATAGGGACATGCGTCCACATCCCTATAAATCTTCAACAATGTACACACTACAATGTGTTTTTTTCACTGAACAATAAAAAAGAGCAATAATCACAAAAATGATAAAAAATAAAATATAGAAACCAGGAGATATACAATTAACACAGGACACCATTCATACACATACTTTTGTGCAACATTGCCTTTAAAACGAATGTGAGTTGGATGATAGAACTATATTGCGTGGGATTCATCCACATCATGATATAACAAGAAACGCTCTAATCTGTTTACAGTAACAATTTGCTTACATTTTTTCATATATACCGATATATATATAGATAGATTTATAATTTTTTTAAGGGGTTTACAGTATAGGCGATAGGTACAGTTTTTGTTATCATATTTTTTTTTGCTGAATATATTAATACAATGTTGATGGGTGGTGGATGAATTCCATGCATTACCAACATTGTTGTTAACTACTAAAAGGGACATGACTGTGGCATCCTAGTCTTGTATATGACTTTGGTGATCCCTGCATATTAATAATAGAGGAGAGGGAGGTATCATAAATATATCTCCTGGTTGCTATATTTTATTTTTTAGCATTTTCTGTGTTTATTGCTCTTTTTTATTGTTCAATGAAGAAAACAGTTTGTTGTATGTACATTGTTGGAGATTTATAGGGATGTAGACATATGTCCCTATGTTCTACTAAAGTGTTTTTTATTTAAAAGTGTCTTGTCCATTGTTGTCTCTGATAAATCTGATAACGAGATTGTTCCAGCAATCACTCAAGCTCTAAGCCATATGTGTTTTGAATTTTTTGTTTCTTTGGAACTTGTGGAGTAAAGTTCAAGCTGGGCAGGTGAGGATTGTTATATTTTCTCCTTCTCCAGTACAGCTCCAACGACATTGTAGATAATATTAATGTGAAACCTTCCAGCTCTTTTTTCTCTCCACATGTTCCACCATTTACACTGTATGTTCTTGATTTTTTTCATGCATACTTACATCAACATGCAGGCACGTAAACATAATTGAGCACTAGTGTTGAGCGAGCATGCTCGGCCGATGCTCGAATCGGCTCGAGCATCGCTCTGCTCGGCACATGGCGGTACTCGTACGAGTACCGCATGTGCTCGCCCGCCATGTTCGGGTCTCCTCCCCGCACGTTTTGCGGCTGCTGCGCAGCCAATAAACGTGCAGGGAGGCTCTGACATCGGTGTAATGCCAGCAGCCATGTTGGCTGCTGGCATTACACTGATTGGCTGGCCAGAACCCGTGGTCAGGTGCTGTATAGCACCTGACCATCGAGTTCGGCTCAGTCTGAGCCAGGGAGAGCTGAGGATAGGAAGGGAAAGGCAGTGTAGGGAGGAAAAAAACAAAAATTGTGAAAAAAAAAGAACCAAAAGTCCTTTTTAGGACTACTGTGTGTGGGGGCAGCAGGTTATTTGGTGTGGGGGGAAAAAAACAAAAAAAAAAAATATATATATATATTCTGTTTAGTGTGCAAAGTTGCAGATTAGAGCACATTCTGTTTAGTGTGCACAGTTGCAGATTAGAGCACATTCTGTTTAGTGTGCAAAGTTGCAGATTAGAGCACATTCTGTTTAGTGTGCAAAGTTGCAGATTAGAGCACATTCTGTTTAGTGTGCAAAGTTGCAGATTAGAGCACATTCTGTTAAGTCTTCAAACTAAAATATCAAAGTCACGTATTCCATTCAGTGTGCGTCGCCGCAGTTTAGCAGCACATTCTGAGTACTGTGCAGAGTTGCAGAATAGGAAGAAATACTGTTAAGTCTTCAAACTAAAATATCAAAGTCACATATTCCATTCAGTGTGCTTCGCCGCAGTTTAGCAGCACATTCTGTGTACTGTGCAGAGTTGCAGAATAGGAAGAAATACTGTTAAGTCTTCAAACTAAAATATCAAAGTCACATATTCCATTCAGTGTGCTTCGCCGCAGTTTAGCAGCACATTCTGTGTACTGTGCAGAGTTGCAGAATAGGAAGAAATACTGTTAAGTCTTCAAACTCAAATATCAAAGTCACATATTCCATTCAGTGTGCTTCGCCGCAGTTTAGCAGCACATTCTGTGTACTGTGCAGAGTTGCAGAATAGGAAGAAATACTGTTAAGTCTTCAAACTCAAATATCAAAGTCACATATTCCATTCAGTGTGCTTCGCCGCAGTTTAGCAGCACATTCTGTGTACTGTGCAGAGTTGCAGAATAGGAAGAAATACTGTTAAGTCTTCAAACTAAAATATCAAAGTCACATATTCCATTCAGTGTGCTTCGCCGCAGTGTAGCAGCACATTCTGTGTACTGTGCAGAGTTGCAGAATAGGAAGAAATACTGTTAAGTCTTCAAACTAAAATATCAAAGTCACATATTCCATTCAGTGTGCTTCGCCGCAGTTTAGCAGCACATTCTGTGTACTGTGCAGAGTTGCAGAATAGGAAGAAATACTGTTAAGTCTTCAAACTAAAATATCAAAGTCACATATTCCATTCAGTGTGCTTCGCCGCAGTGTAGCAGCACATTCTGTGTACTGTGCAGAGTTGCAGAATAGGAAGAAATACTGTTAAGTCTTCAAACTAAAATATCAAAGTCACATATTCCATTCAGTGTCTTTCACCGCCGTTTAACAGCCTATTCTGTGTACTCTGCAGAGTTGCAGAATTATAAGAAATACTGTTAAGTTTTCAAACTCAAATATTAAAGTCACATATTCCATTCAGTGTCTTTCACCGCCGTTTAACAGCCTATTCTGTGTACTCTGTACAGTTGCAGAATTATAAGAAATACTGTTAAGTTTTCAAACTCAAATATTAAAGTCACATATTCCATTCAGTGTCTTTCACCGCCGTTTAACAGCCTATTCTGTGTACTCTGTACAGTTCCAGAATTATAAGAAATACTGTTAAGTTTTCAAACTCAAATATTAAAGTCACATATTCCATTCAGCGTCTTTCACCGCCGTTTAACAGCCTATTCTGTGTACTCTGTACAGTTCCAGAATTATAAGAAATACTGTTAAGTTTTCAAACTCAAATATTAAAGTCACATATTCCATTCAGTGTGTTTCAACGCCGTTTAACAGCCTATTCTGTGTACTCTGCAGAGTTGCAGAATAGTAAGAAATACTGTTAAGTTTTCAAACTCAAATATTAAAGTCACATATTCCATTCAGTGTCTTTCACCGCCGTTTAACAGCCTATTCTGTGTACTCTGTACAGTTCCAGAATTATAAGAAATACTGTTAAGTTTTCAAACTCAAATATTAAAGTCACATATTCCATTCAGTGTGTTTCAACGCCGTTTAACAGCCTATTCTGTGTACTCTGCAGAGTTGCAGAATAGTAAGAAATACTGTTAAGTTTTCAAACTCAAATATTAAAGTCACATATTCCATTCAGTGTCTTTCACCGCCGTTTAACAGCCTATTCTGTGTACTCTGCAGAGTTGCAGAATAGTAAGAAATACTGTTAAGTTTTCAAACTCAAATATTAAAGTCACATATTCCATTCAGTGTCTTTCACCGCCGTTTAACAGCCTATTCTGTGTACTCTGCAGAGTTGCAGAATTATAAGAAATACTGTTAAGTTTTCAAACTCAAATATTAAAGTCACATATTCCATTCAGTGTCTTTCACCGCCGTTTAACAGCCTATTCTGTGTACTCTGCAGAGTTGCAGAATTATAAGAAATACTGTTAAGTTTTCAAACTCAAATATTAAAGTCACATATTCCATTCAGTGTCTTTCACCGCCGTTTAACAGCCTATTCTGTGTACTCTACAGAGTTGCAGAATTATAAGAAATACTGTTAAGTTTTCAAACTCAAATATTAAAGTCACATATTCCATTCAGTGTCTTTCACCGCCGTTTAACAGCCTATTCTGTGTACTCTGCAGAGTTGCAGAATTATAAGAAATACTGTTAAGTTTTCAAACTCAAATATTAAAGTCACATATTCCATTCAGTGTCTTTCACCGCCGTTTAACAGCCTATTCTGTGTACTCTGCAGAGTTGCAGAATAGTAAGAAATACTGTTAATTTTTCAAACTCAAATATTAAAGTCACTTATTCCATTCAGTGTGTGTCACCGCAGTTTAGCAGCCTATTCTGTGTACTCTGCAGAGTTGCAGAATAGTAAGAAATACTGTTAATTTTTCAAACTCAAATATTAAAGTCACTTATTCCATTCAGTGTGTGTCACCGCAGTTTAGCAGCCTATTCTGTGTACTCTGCAGAGTTGCAGAATAGTAAGAAATACTGTTAAGTTTTCAAACTCATATATATTAAAGTCATATATATCGTGTAAGATGAAGAAGGCGGGTAAAAAGGGACGGGGAAGTGGACGTGATCCTGAAAGTTCAGGGCGCGGGTCAGGACGCGGAGAAACTGTGCCTGGTGCCAGAGCACAAGAAAGAAAGACATCCACCATACCTAGCTTCATGTCTGATTTCACAGGGCGTCGCAGGACATCACTCTCGAGGTCCGACCAGTGCGAACAGGTGGTCGGTTGGATGACAGCTGATACTGCTTCCAGTCGGTTAAGCACCACCCTGTCTTCCACCAAGTCCACTCTCAGTAGCCAAGAGTCTGGTCAACATAATCCTCACTCTGATCATCCTTCCTCCCACCATACACGGTCTGGTCAAAGAAGTGATCCCACACTGGGATATAGTGATGAGCTCGTCTCATCACCAATCCTTCATTTGACCCTCTCTCCAAGCACGCTTGCAGAGGAACATGACATCTTGTGCCCTGATTCACAACCTCTAGAGGCTACCCAATCACAAGAAGATGACAGATGTGAACGGCATTTAAGGTCAAAGGAAGTAGTGGATGATGATGATGATGATGATGATGAGACACAGTTGCCATTAAATCAACCACTATTTCCGTCTCAAGACCTTGTTGAGGAGAATGTTATACAGTTGTCAATGACTGAGTATGTGGTGGGATCAAGACTTGAGGAGGATGATCAGAGTGAGGAAGTGGAGGAGGACTTGGTGGACGATGAGGTGACTGACCCCACCTGGGAAGGTGTAGAGCCGAGCGATGACAGCAGTCCTGAGGGTGAGCCATCTGCAGCACCGCAACAGGCTGGAAGAGGCAGTGGTGTGGCTACAGAAAGAAGGCGGACCGCACCAAACCGGCCCGCAAATGTTCCACGGAGCACCCCCTTGCGTAAATCTACCTTGCCAAGGGGTAGGTGTTCCGCGGTATGGCGTTTTTTTAAGGAAAGTGCGGACGACAAAAGAATTGTAGTTTGCAACCTGTGCCACACCAGAATGAGCCGAGGCATGAACACTAGAAACCTCACCACCACCAGCATGATGCGACACATGGCATCCAAGCACCGTAGTAAGTGGGAGGAACGCCTGGATCGCCCATCTGTGTCTG
Organism: Rhinophrynus dorsalis; assembly: GCA_037306005.1. NCBI lineage: Eukaryota > Metazoa > Chordata > Amphibia > Anura > Rhinophrynidae > Rhinophrynus > Rhinophrynus dorsalis. The sequence continues at coordinate 436,757,614 of CM074719.1, read as the reverse complement.
CAGGCCACACCACTGCCTCCTCTTCCCCTGTTTTCGGTGCCGGCCAATCGCCTGTCGAAGGCGCAGGCCCGCATACCTCCCGCCCTGCACCTGTACCATCTGAAGCACCATCAGCGACCACATCCACTTCCCTGTCCCAGCACAGCGTCCAAATGTCGTTACCCCAGGCATTTGAGCGCAAGAGAAAGTACCCAGCCACCCACCCACAGGCCATAGCACTAACCTCACACCTTTCAAAATTACTGGCCATCGAAATGCTGCCATTTAGGCTTGTGGACACTGAGTCCTTCCGCAGCCTGATGGCAGCAGCTGTCCCTCGGTACGCGGTCCCCAGCCGCCACTACTTTTCCCGGTGTGCCATCCCCGCATTACACCACCATGTGTCCCGTAACATCACCCGTGCCCTGACCAACGCAGTTACTGGGAAGGTCCACTTAACGACTGACACATGGACAAGTGCTTGTGGCCAGGGACGCTACATTTCCCTGACGGCACACTGGGTGAATGTCGTGGAGGCTGGGAGCGACTCGGACCCTGGGATGGCACGGGTGCTACCCACGCCGAGGATTGCGGGCCCTACCTCCATCAGGGTTTCCACCAGCACCTACGTTATTGGCTCCTCCTCCTCCGTTTCCACCTCCGAATTCTCTACACACACCGCCACTCCCCCATCAGCCAGTAGCTGGAAGCAGTGTAGCACTGCAGTGGGGAAGCGTCAACAGGCCGTGCTGAAGCTGATCTGCCTTGGGGACAAACAGCACACGGCCTCAGAGCTGTTGCAGGGGATTAGTCACCAGACCGAGCAGTGGCTCTCGCCACTCAACCTGCAAGCAGGCATGGTTGTGTGTGATAATGGGCGTAACTTGGTGGCGGCTTTGGAGCTCGGCAAGCTCACACACGTACCATGCCTAGCGCATGTATTTAATTTAGTGGTGCAGCGATTTCTAAAAACCTACCCCAATGTGCATGATCTCTTGACCAAGGTGCGCCGCGTGTGTGCACATTTCCGTAAGTCATCTACAGCTTCGGCCGGCCTGTTGAAGCTGCAGCAGCGCTTACAATTGCCAGCTCACCGGCTGCTGTGTGACGTGAGCACGCGCTGGAACTCCACCTTCCACATGTTGGCCCGGCTTTGTGAGCAGCAGAGGGCAGTAGTGGAGTACCAGCTGTTACACGGTCGTCGCCTCTCCGTTCAACTTCCTGTAATCAGAAGTGAGGAGTGGGAATGGATGTCAGACCTCTGCGAGGTTTTACGCAATTTTGAGGAATCGACACAGATGGTGAGCGGCGATAACGCTATTATCAGTGTAACCATCCCACTTCTGTGTCTACTGAAACGCTCGCTGCTCACAATTAAAACCGACGCTTTGCATGTGGAAGAGGTGGAAATGGGGGAGGAAGAGCTTACACAAGGTGATAGCCAGAGCACCCTCACTTCGTCTTCTCAGCGACAATTGGAGGAGGCGGAGGAGGAGGAGGAGGAGGAGGAAGACACGGTTGCCTCCGCTACAGAGGGTAGCCATGGAACTTTAGTTCCATCTCTTCAGCGTGGGTGGGCAGAAGAGGAGGAAGAGGATGAGGATATTGAGAGTCAGCCTCCTGGTGAGGACAGCGAAATCTTGACTGTTGGTACTCTGGCACACATGGCTGACTTTATGTTAGGCTGCCTTTCCCGTGACCCACGCGTTGTACGCATTTTAGACAACACGGATTACTGGGTGTTCACCCTTCTGGACCCCCGCTACAAAGAGAATTTCTCATCTCTCATTCCTCCGGTGGAGAGGACAAGCAAAATGGTGCAATACCAGAAGGTTCTTGTTGAAAAATTGCTCCAAAATTTTCCATCTGACAACGCTGGCGGCAGAGTACGTGCTACCTTGGCCAACCGAGAAGGGGAGAAAAGGGGAGCACACAGCAGTTCCGACAAAGGCAGGGCAACACTCTCCAAGGCGTGGGACACCTTCATGACACCCCGCCAGCACCCTCACCCTGATGCGCAGCCTAGTGTCACAAGGAGGGAAAAGTTTTGGAAGATGGTGAAGGAGTACGTAGCAGACCGTGTCAGCGTCCTCAATGATCCCTCTGTGCCTTACAACTACTGGGTGTCCAAGCTGGACACGTGGTATGAACTGGCACTCTACGCCTTGGAGGTGCTGGCCTGCCCTGCCGCCAGCGTTCTGTCTGAGCGGGTATTTAGTGCTGCTGGTGGCATCATAACAGATAAGCGTATCCGCCTTTCCACCGACAATGCTGATAGGTTGACACTTATAAAAATGAACAAGGCCTGGATTTCCCCTGACTTCTCCACTCCACTGGAGGAAAGCCCCGGGGGAACATAAACTCACTTTATATATGTTATTTACAATGATGGGAATACTCTGTATTCCCATTCACCCCTTCCACCCCAAAAACGGGTATATGGTTGACTCTTAATGTTCTCATCCTCCTCCTCCTCTTCCATATGCCCTGGGATATAATTTTTATATAGGGCCAGCTCACCAGCGTGCCCTGGGATATAATTTTTATATAGGGCCAGCTCACCAGCGGGCCCTGTGATATAATTTTTATATAGGGCCAGCTCACCAGCGGGCCCTGTTTGCCAATTTTTATATAGGTCAGCTCACCAGCGGGCCTTCTCATATAATGTTTTATTGGGTCAGCTCTCTAGCGGGCCCTCTCATATAATGTTTTATAGCGTCAGCTCACTAGCGGGCCTTCGCATATAATGTTTAGGATGGTCAGCTCTGCAGCAGACCCTCACCCATAATGTTTTAGATGGTCAGCTCAGCGCACGTTTCCCTCTTAATCATGGCCTCAGTTCTGAAAATCAAGGAAATTTTTGGGATAATTTGCCTCTGCGCACGTTTCCCTCTTAATCATGGCCTCAGTTCTGAAAATCAAGGAAATTTTTGGGAGAATTTGCCTCTGCGCACGTTTCCCTCTTAATCATGGCCTCAGTTCTGAAAATCAAGGAAATTTTTGGGATAATTTGCCTCTGCGCACGTTTCCCTCTTAATCATGGCCTCACTTCAGAAAATCGATGAAATTTTTGGGAGAATTTGCAGATGATATACAAGTAAATATACAGCAAATACTGTTTGGTAACAATTTTTCGCCTAAAGTCGTTTTTATTTTCCTTTTTGTGTGTTTTACGGTCAGTCTGTAAAAATGGCGTACTACGGGCGAAAGATCGTTCCCAGCAGCGATGTTGGAGTCCAAGGTGCATCCAGACATCCTCCCTATGCTGTCCCTGAACCATTTCTGTAGTGTTTCCATCTTTTTCTGCCCTTTTCCTATGGACCAGGCACCCTCCCCTCATCAGAGCAGGGGGTGCCTGGTGTAATGCTCGAGTCCTCCCATTGACTTCAATGGGGCTCGGGTGCTCGGCCGAGCACTCGAGCCTCAGGGGGTGCTCGGTCAGAGCACCCGAACATCCGAGCATTGGGGTGCTCGCTCATCACTATTGAGCACATGTGCACAGCACACATATAATCACTCCTTTCCATCACACCTGAGGGGGTCTACAGAAAAGGGGATGCGATTCACTAAGCGGAGATAAAGGGGTGATAAAGTGGAGATGACTTCTATGGAGCCTATGCACTTAGATTTCTTCATCTTTGGAGATCTTCGTGCAAAGGCTCTATAGAATAACATAGGAACTGGAGAAGTGATAAACTGGAGAGGTCATTTCTACTTTCTCACTTCTTCATAACCGCTTAGTGTATCTCCCCCCAAGGTCTTTGTGCAGGAAATCCAATGGGAGGCAGAAGACCCTGTTTTCCTCTGAATCTCCTCCAACAAAAAATTTCACACAGCCTTCCTTTTAACTCCTTGAATGTTGGAGAGGTCTGCAATTCTTTGAAGACCTTTGTAGTATTCAAATTGTTTAAAAAAGCATTTAAATCAATGAAAACTTTGTTTCCTATGCTAGTACCCACCACTTCTTTGTGCATATGTCCCTTAATGAAAATTACATACTGCGAGCTTCAATGCTTGTAATGCAGTCATGTAGAATTGATTTTTCATAAGGGCCCTGAATAAAAGGGGAGGTATGGTCACTTCATGCTTGTGTATTTGTATTGAATTCAAATCAGAACATATATTTTTCATCTGAAAACCTGCACTTTCCAGTCATCTGGTCCGGTAACAATTTAGCACCAAAAAAACAATTATATACTATACTTGCGATTGTGCATTAGTAAGCCATTTGAAGGCAATGCAATGAAAAGTAGCAGAAAATAAAGTTTATATGGGAAAACCCACAAAGGCTTGAATAAACATGATCCTATTATTAGCTAAATGTTGTTTTTAAATGCATGCTTTTAAGATCACTGAAGTCCGTTCATTAAGCGTGATAAATTGAGCAGAGTAGCCCTGAAAGCTTACATCTAAAAGCCTCAGTTAACCAATAAAAGTATTATATTTAGCTAACCATGCATGAGGAAAGGGCCTGAGTGCTATTGAAAGCTTGATTCTACAAGCATCACTTAAAGGAGAACTATCATCTGCAGCTAAGTCTGGTCTGGTGTGAGCAGAATGGGATTTAGTAGTGATTTGGCAGGAGCTTTATTGTGTAGCCTAGCCACAGTCAATATTTGGATCTCCAACTATTGGAGTCTACAACTCCCATTATTCTCAACCAGCCATTGACTTGCAGAGGATTATGGGAGTTGCAGTTTCTAGGATCTAGAGGACCAAATGGCATATTTAGAAAGCTAAAGAGGAGCAATTCCGCTCCATAGAGGACAAATGAAAATTCACATTGATGTAAATGCAGCTTGTAACCCATTAAATGTTAGGGAGACCTCCCACACACTGCAGCACAATGTTTCTAGCATTGAAAGGATTACAATGAATAGGGATTAGGGGAATTTTCAGGAGGATCAACCCAACAAGTCATTTTTTTTTTTAAATGTTAAGTATTACTAGCCCTTGAAGCACATTTTATGCCCTTGTAAGTAAGCTTAATTCTCATAAACATGTACTTTGGGCTATGTACCAGAGCTGTGATTCCCTGGGCCTCAGGACATACCAACAGATCAGGTTTTTGGAATATCCCTAATTAAGTATAAGCAGTACACAATGACTGTGTCAATGATTACTCATCTGTGACTGAGCTGAGAAATCTTAAAAAGCTTGTTGGTATGACCTGAGGACCAAAGTTGAGAAACATTGTACTAGAGCATATTACTGCTTTAGAGCATACAATGCAAAACAACAATTGTTAACTCTTTAAGGACCAGATGTTTGTGCATCACATTGCAAAGCTATGCATTGTTCACTGCTGTGGTCCCTAAAGAGTTAAAGAGGCTGCAAACCATGATTACAAAATTGTAGCTATTTAGCTTATTTCATATGGAAATAACTGGAGCTACTCTAGAGTAAACCAACTGCACCATAGGGGACAAATAAAAATTATTACATTCCAATGCACTTGAATAGAGCTTTTTAACCTTTTGAATGCTAGAGAGGTCTCCAATGCATTTGCCATGCAATAGAGACCTCTCTAGCATTCAAGGGGTAAAAGCCCAATTTAATTTAATAGGAATTTGCATTTGTCCCCTATGTTGTAATTGGCTTACTCCAGAATATCTCCAATTTGCTTTTATAAATATGAACCATGGTTCCTGCACACAAAAGAATAAAAACTACCATAGTTACAATTTAATAGAAATTGGCCCTCTGTCACATTATAAAATGTATTAATCCATGAATGGTTTCGCATGAAATCTCTGTGGAACCCTACCAATCAAACCCGGGGCCCTAGTATCAAAATGGCTCTAACACATTATCAGTACCACATATATTGGAATGATAACTTGTAGTAGAATGCTAATTTTTAATTCAGGACTAAAATTACACTAAAATTTCAGGTACCAATTTCCAGGAGTCACAAGAAGGGGTGGGGTTTAAAGAGGAAAGGGTGAATCTTAAAAATAAAGAGGTGTGGCCTGAACAGGATGTGGTGGGGCAAATGAAGATTAAAGAGGTGCATGAGTTTAGTCAGGCCTAGGGCACCACAAAACCTAAATACACCACTCTTTTGGAGCACATAAGAAGTCCTTTAGTTAGCGCACCCTTTATTGTAGAGTAACACTGTAGTGTTTGGGGGAAAACCCTTTACAGTGTTTCTGTTATTTGTTTTTTTAGTCTTCCACCTACATGACTGAGAGAGTGAAAGAGGAATCCCTCTTGACTAAGCCAAGGATTGGCATGTAAAAGATAAAATAAAATAAATAAAAGTAAATTATTTTCCATCAGGAAATAAACTTCCCTGATATTCCTTCGGATACTCGATAAAAAAAACTAAGTGGCTGTTGGGAGGCTTATTTAGGGTAGAATATTGGAAGAGTTTCTTCACTAAATGCCCTGCCTCATGGAGGAGATCTCATAACCCACTGGTTCCTGCATCCTCAAACAACTCTAGAAAAAGTGCTATTTCAGATGTTATGAATATATATTGAGCATTATTTCCCCCATGGACACCAATGCATGTTGATAGCATGGCCTCCCAATTAAAATCATATTGCAAAATGTTTTAGCCCCATGTTGATCAGAAGTAAAAGGACAATTCTGACCTCCTGATCTCCCCTAGGCAAATGGAGACACCCCCATGTGTCAGGGGGACCTTCTACTGATCCAGTGTTCTTCATTTACTTATATAAACTGTGTAAGAGCATTAAAAAAAGTGTCACAAGACTACTCTCCTTTTCAATCATAATATTGTTACTATGTAGAATGGAGTCAGTGAGAGAGGTTTATTTAGTTCCTCTTGTAGCCATTCCATCTCGGTTTTAAATAGAATTGTATGAGCTTCATCAATTTATAATTTCATTTATACAGCGGTGGTAGGGCAACAGTATAAGTGCACTATACATCATTGTTTTCAATTACACTGATAGTGGTTACTTATGGATTTAATCCAACTATTACATGCGTCCACACAGACATTTAAGCTTGCAGGGATTTTATAACCTGTTCCTGCTCAGGAGTTCACTTAAGGCTTGTTCTCTTCAAAAAGTGGCAGTTACCAGAGTGAACGGTTGAGTGAACACCCACGCAGGGACAGGTTACCAAATCCCTGCAAGGCTAAGTGCTGGTCTGGACTGATACACAATTTAAAATAACTCTATAAGTAACCAGTGTTATTTAAAACAACTGTAGCAGTTATTCTTGTATAGTGCACCCACACTGTTTCAAATATCTTCTTTTGTTTGTGAGGGAATGTTTCTCTGTGGACAACTTGGTTGGTATTGTGTGCATGGCTTTTTAAAGAAGCAGCAGACTAGAGTTTCATAAAGTATAAAAAGAATACCCAAGTGGAGACGGGAGACGTTATCCTCAATTGCCTTACTTTTTCCCCTTGTTTACATATGTGAGCTTTGTGCTATTAATCGCGAGTACCCATTCTTAATAATGTATGTAGGAATCCATTTTTTCCCAATAATAATATTACCCTATGTGACATCCTTATTTCTTTCATGGTGATTATTGTCATTAGGGCATGTAAGGCATGTGATTTTTTTTTATTTAAACAATGTACCATATTAGTTTCTAAAATTTACCTGGAACCTTTTAGTCTCCTACAAACTGAACTTAGACATGCTCCAACTATACTTTTTTTAATTTTCTTCAGTTGAGATTTGGCATTGGAGCACCTCAATGAATGTGTGTTTAAAGCAATGCTTCACAATGTCACAGAGATATTAATTTCAGGATGCCTTCCAGATTACATGTTTTGATTCCAGCAGGATGAGAATCTCCTACATAATGTTTGACCTTACTGTCTGATTATGGTTTATATATGGATTGTGGACATTGTATTAATAGTGTGTCACTTTTGGACTTATGTTGGGTAGTTAATGAGATTTACAGGACTATTAACATATATACTTTTTCATCTTTTAATTTGTGGTTTCGGCCAGCAACTTCACAGTTGATCAGGATCAGGGTGGTATATGGTTTATGTTTTGATTGTTTCAGTTTTCATTCCAACATATGATGTCATGTTACTACTCTGGTAGCCCTCAGGACAATCCATGCTCAGACAAAAATGTTTGGGATAGAGCTATTTTCTTCTTTTCTGCAATCAGCTGTGTGTGTACTACTAATTTAAACCCCTTGTTTGTTAGAAGGCAGTTGTGCACCACTCTTGACATGACTCTGCCATGTCAGTATGTAGACTCCCAGCCCCAGGAAAGGGTTTTAATTGCCACTTTTATGTAAAACCCCCTTCATTTTTTTTTTGTAAACAACATATAATTCATTAACGGACACATATTGTCTTTTTTTAAGTATCCTATGTCTACTATGTCTTTAGACAAAAAGTGTGCATTCATGTCTAGACAACATAAACAAACAATAGAAAAATATTAGGATTTTTTTTTGTTCAAATATGTCATGACCCCTCAGTCAATCATAAGCAAAGCCACATAGTAGCAGCTATTTGGTTCATCATTCATGACACAGCAGAGCTGAGCATAGCTGAATCATGATGATGACCCCTCTCACACCCAATGCCAACAAATGTAACCTCATGTAAAAACAATGACAACCTGATTATCAATAGCAACTCATCTTTAATAATTTGGTATGAAAAATAAGAAAAGAGTTGGAAATATGAAGAAGTGAATGTATTCTTGCAAAAAAGATTGCACAAATATGTAACAAATAAACAAAATATTTAACCTTTGAATCAACCCTTTTGAATGATTGACTACATTATAGACCAATATGCAATATGCAGAAGTGTTGAAGGAATTTTTTTGTTAAAATCACTTTGATTTATCCCTCTAATTTTATATTAAACGCATGCTTGACTAGGGGATTTAGATTTTATGGCATACATAGACAGCTCTAATTTACTAAGAAGACAGCATCATGGCATCATCACAAGGACCTCTATCAAGCTCATTTATTATAGTAGTTAATAACATTGGAAAATGAAAGTCAAGAACCTTAAAACCTGCTCTTGACACATAAATAAAATGCAAGAATTTCCATTTCTTTGTTTTGGAACTTCTATTTAGGTGAAAAAATAACCTTTGCTGTATGGTAGAAATAAAAAGAACTGGATGATTCATCTCTGTAAATCTGCTTGTTGAACTTGATGGATCATTCTTAAAAGCAGTGCTGCTAATCTTCAGGTTTTCTTCTCTTAGGTTATTCACAGATCAGTGGGTTTTCTGGCTAATACAGGTCCTGATGCTCTTCTGTCTTCACACATGGTATTCATCATATCTTGACAAGAAAAGACCTTCAGTCAACAAATAACCTTCACTGAAGTAAGACATGTAAGTGGGTTTCTTTATGAAAGCTAGATTTTATGGATGAATAAAAAAAACATCTGTAACCTAAAAAATGTCTTTCTTGGATTTTTGAATACCCAAGGGATGCAAAACATGTTCTAATTTATTTTATTCGTTTATTTTTATATATGTTTTATAGATGTTAAGTCTTTAACCCCATGGGTGCCAATAGAGATTGACAACACACTGCAATTCAATGTATTACAGATCCACCTGGAACTCAAAGAGTTAACCCTCAGGGACATCTCCAGCATCTAGCAGGCAACCAGGTTCATCCCCAAGGGCTACACATGTAACTCTCAAGGGTCACAAGTTATGGGTACATATTCTAAATGAGGATGAAAAAATAAAGGGGACCCCTTTAGCACAAGGGGATGATTGAGATGGAACATTATAAGTGTGAAGGAATGTATTCTATGAGGCAGAGGAAAGATTTTCTGCATTTTGGAATAAAAATGTATATGTGTTCTCATTCATTTTCTTTGACTCACCTGTGTTTAATCTGGAAAATCCTTGCATCCTCGCCTGTTGGTGGTCCTTGAGGACTGAAATTGGACAGTCCTGCTGTAAAATATGCAAGAGGTATTGGCAATTACAATCAATCACTGAGACATTGTTTTGTATTAGTGGATTTCTGACTGCTTCTGTTTAACACCTTGAGGTCCAGAGAGGTTTGCAAAGCACAACAGGCTAAACTACAAAATTATATACATGAATGTCAAATGTATTTGCAAATGTAACAAAGAGAAGGTTAATGCAGATAAGTATATTATTTTGACTTACTTTATAGTTTAGGATAATGATATTTGTTAAAGGATCAGTAATAATTCATCATGGAAAAAACTTATATTGTAAATTTTTCTAATGAATAAATCAAGACTCCAACTGCTGCTTTACTTAAAAGTTATAAAAAAAAAATATAAATTAAAGAAAATGTTGGTGTTTAGTTCAATTTAATAATTAAGTTTTGTTTGTATATATGTTATAAAGGGATAACAGCAAAATGACTGTGAAAAAAAGAGAAGAGAGATTGCTTTTGGTGCATGTCCAATTCAAGAATGAACAGAAAAATATTCTACCTGGTAACCCACTTTAGGAATAGGGTGAGCACTTGCAATTAAGGTTTATTTGGCCAAATATTTTTTGGTCATTAGTAGAACCTCCCTGAGGATCCAAAAACATTTGTCTAAATATATCTTATACTTCTTGAGCACAGTGAGTAAATTCATCTTATCTGAATTATTCATGGGAAAAATAGAACATGTTCAGGAAACCGAACTTGATTTGCTATATCATTTGGTTAGTCAGAATTTTCATTGAAAGTTTTCATTCCCTAATGAAATTTGTTCATCAATATATTCAGTGGGGGAGACCCATACTGGCAGCTTCCCACCTTCTCTGAGCTGACATTTTGACAAGATTCATTCAAATGAACTACATAAAACTTGACCATCCATTCAATGTTGGGTTTTCATCAGGGTCCCTGAACAAAGTAAAAAAGAAATACAAATAATAAAGGCCATGAACAAAGCCTCACAAAAACAAAACCTGCACTCACTGATATCTAAGAGTAAGGAAGCAGTAGTTAGTATATTTGACTTTGTTAGAACTTTAAGTATGATATGGGAATTAGGTGATAGAAGAGACAAAAGTTAACATTAGAATGCAGCAGAAACCTGGGGTAGATGAATATATAGAATGAGGAGGTACAGGTGACTGTGCTTCACAACAAAACCCCCACAAAAAATAATATCTCCAAAAAAGAAAACAAAGGGGTGGCGCCCAATAGTGTAATACAATAAAAACTCTTCAGATAAAACAATAATAAATTTACTCACATTTCTCTAATGTCAGCATTATTGTATTTTTTGAAGGCGTGATAAAGCGGTAGAGTACCGCGTAACGCGTGGCCAATTTTAAATTGCACACTATTGGTGTTGTATTTTATATATTCATTTTGAATAAATAATTCTTGTGAAGATCAGACGGTGTGGAGATCCTGTTGTGTGAGGAGTGTTGGAGTGTGAGATCACCGAACGAGGATGGTGAGATTTCCTCGTGAGCGTAATTGTCAGCTCAGATTATCCCCTGTAGCTGACATTAGAGAAATGTGAGTAAATTTATTATTGTTTTATCTGAAGAGTTTTTATTGTATTACACTATTGGGCGCCACCCCTTTGTTTTCTTTTTTGGAGATTTTTTGACCACTTGGGAGAAGTGAGAGGAGTTTGGCAGCCGGAGAGTCATCTGAAATGTACCTGTAACTGGGACAGGTTATAACCCAGTATTGTTTATATGCTGTTTACCATATATTTGCTAGACAGCCACTACAATTGTGAGTACCCACGTGTGGGGTGATTCTGGTGGTGGTAACCTATATCCGGATTTATTGCACTAGGGCGCTCCCTATTGCTTCTCCTTTCCTTACAAAAAATAATATACACTGTTATCTTTGAGATTCAGGAATGAAGTTGCAGCATTTTAGAAGTATAATATGGGAGTTATAAGGTGACAGAAGAGATTAAAATTGCCATTGCATTCCCACCAGCATCAACAATAAACCAGTATGGACAGACACATAGAGCAGAAGCATGGGCTAGAAAAGTATATATAATGAGGAAGTACAAGTGGCTATGTCTAACAACAAATCCCCCCTCCATCTTGAGTTTTAACCCTTTGTGGTATGTACTCCCTGCACATCAAACTATGCCTTAAACCCTGTTTCTCCCTCTATCCTGATTTATAACCATTAGTGGTATGTACTCACTGCACCTCAAACCCTGTTTTTCCCTTCATCTTGAGTTTTAACCTTTAGGGGTATGTACTCATTGCACCTTAATATATATATATATATATATATATATATATATATATATATATATATACTAGTTGAAAAGCCCATTACACGGGCCACAGTGCCACTACCACCCGGTCGCGGGGCAGTCATGCGCAGTAGAGACTGCCCGCGCTCTGTATCAGCCGTGGCGCGGGCAGTCTCTACTGCGCATGACTGCAGCACGTGCAGCAGTGTCTACTGCGCATGACGTGGCGTTACACACGTTTTAGCGAATTATTATATAGGATATATATACTCACTGCTCTTTCTAACTTCCTGTTCCAGTCTCCATATTGTCTGCCTCCCCCATTAATCTCATATGCATCCCTGTGTCTGTATAATATTAGATGTTAACCATGTCAAACCTGATTGCATTTAGGGTATTTCCTATGCAAAATAATTTTTTAACTGGCCTCATCCAGTCAATCAGTTTAAATTTAGGGGTACTTTAGCTTGGCGGAATTTGCTTGCACCTTTATTCCAAATATACCATTTTCTAAAATACTTTGAGAGTTGGACAAGAGAGATAGACAGGAAAGAGAGACAGCTACTACAGCACAACCAACTAAAGACAATAGACATACAAACAAAGAGAGAGGCAGTGAAATAGGAGGGAAGAGATAACATGTGTTATCTGTTTTTTGACTTCCTATTTCATGCTCACAACTCATCAGTCCTCACTTGAACCACAATGTACTAATCCACCATGAAATTCTGCATACATGTGCACTACATTCTGAGTGCTAGTGGGGAATGCTAAAAACAAGTTTACCCAGCCCAAGTAATCGTAGCAACGAACATACTCTTTTGGTATATGCTCACCACCAGTGGTGTCTGTAGAAATTTTTCCAGGGGGGCAAAGCCATGATATGACCCCCAGGCCAGCCCATCCAGCCCCTTTGTTTATATGAAGGGGGTAATTGTAAGGGGGCAAGTGCCCCCCTTGTCCCCCCTTCGGATGCCCATGCTCACCACAAACAAGCACAAAATGCATTTTATTACTTGACTTTTCAAATTACATAGAGACCAACCCTGGCTCTCAAACAGCAACAAAAAGCAACTTAACTGTTAACATTTTTTTTCTTCTGTGCATTCTAACATACACAGTACACTACCCAAAATGACTGAATTTAAAGCATTCATATAAAACAAACATTTTTATTCTCACTGAATCCTGGCTAAGCCCTAAAATACCCAATACTGTCTTTGTCATTCAACAATGCTGCACAAAGCAAAGAGAAGGCATAATTTGAGGAAAGTCAGGATTTTATTAAAGACACAGAGGTGAAATTAATTCTCTTAACTATTCCAACAGCCACAAAATAAAACATATGTAACAGAGAAAAGACATTAGCAGGACTAGTTGATGACTCCGGCCTTTTGGTTCAATCAGCTGACAGTCTGTACTATAAACTGTTGTAATCCTGTGGCTGTTTCTTCTTTCTTTGATGCCATGATGGAAACTTCTAAATGAATTAGATTAACTTTTCTGTGATAGATCAACTATTAAGTAATATCATGCAGCAAAATATTGAAGTTATTCTAATAAAGGAGAGAGAAAGTACATGATAGGGAGGGTGTGGCAATGAAGAGATAATATTCGCCTCCTGTGTTTTAATAAAATCCTGACTTCTCCTCACAAAGTTAGGAATATCCTCAAAATTTATTACAAGAATGTAGGCTTCATATTATGCAACTTAAAATCCAATCAATAACATTATAAGATATATGTGAAATAAGTTGAAAGTAAAAATTGTTTAAAGTGGATTCCCTGGACCAATCAGCCACTTTGAGGATGTCCTCAAGACACCCTCCAGATAAAAATTGGGATAAATGGGATAAATCAATATCTGAAGACTGCATGATCCAGTGATTCCATCATGGTAGGGCTGCTGAAGATGGGGTTTCCTTAATTAAATTAGTAATTGATGCATTTTGGTAGATCTGAGATTAGAAGTATCTAGCGAGCAAGCCTTTAAACAGCGAACCACACAAAGTTTGGGCTTTTGTGAAAAAGCTGGATAGAAAACTTCTCTAGAGAAAGTTTTTGTTCTTCTAGAAATAGAAAATCTTACACCATTCAGGACAAATGACTGTGTTTTAATGTCTAACGCACAAACATTTGAAACTCGTCTAAACAAAATTATCATTACCGGGCCAGGATTCTAGGAAATTTAGCACAATAGTGAAATTGCAAAGACTCTTATATTTAGAAGTGGGTGACCTAGCCAATTTAATTCCCTTCATAAGTCTGCAAACTAAGGGATGTTGATTTGAAAGAAGGTTATCAATATGCCTATGACCTGCAGATATAGAAGACCTGTAACAATTAATTGTTATATTTGCTTTCCCTTGCTGGAAACACCAGGATAGAAAATTCAAAATATATATAAGAACAAAAGGGATCCAAATTCCGTTCTAAGCACCAACGTGACCAGATAGTTCAACAAGATTTGTAGCACGATTGAGTATCTGGTGCCATTGTTTCAGAAATAAGTGACAGAGCTGATTCTGAAAGTCTCCTCCTCGATAGGTCTGTTAACAGGTGAGAAAACTGAGTTAGGTATCAAGAGTAATCTATTGATAGCTCCAGTAGTGGAGGGAACAATGGTTGAGCTGTCCAAAAGGCAGTGAAGAGCACTATAGTGGCCCATCTTGAGAAGGATACAGCAGATTCATATATCTTTCATGAGGCTCCTGACCACAAACGAGCTGCCAACAATTCTATTCAAATAATATTCATGTTCCTTTCCAGAGCTGTCCATTTGCCTCCTGTGGTGAGATCTACACAGCGAGCTCCCCAACCCAAGTTGCTGGCATCCAATTCGATTATAATATCTGGGCACATGTCAAAAATGTTTCTGCTATTCCAGGCCTCCATATGATTTAGCCACCATAACAATTCTTCCCATATCAGCATCTCAATATATCCCAAGCCCTTTTGAAGATGAAGAATTTTTAAACTTTGAAGAGTCTGGTAGTGTAATGGGCCTGGAAAGATTGCCTGAATCGACACTGACAAGAGCCCCACAATTCTTCTTGTTGATCCCAAAGAAACTTTATCTCTCTTTAGAAGAACTCAGAAGTCTTTTTTAATCATCTTCAGTTTCTTATTGGGGAGAAGGAGAGACGAGGTTTAAGAATTCACAGTAAAGCCTAGGAATTCTATAGATTGTGTCAGATACAGTATGGACTTTTCCCATTTTATAATAAATTTGATTTCGATCAGCAATTGAATAGTCAAAGTAAGTTGTTTTTTTTTCTTAGATTTTGGGACATGATGAGCATGTCGTCTATATATATATTATCATCTGTATTCCCCTGGTTCTCAAGAATGAAACCACTGTTTTCATGAGTTTTGTGAAGAGCCAAACGGCTGATGATAGATAGGGTAGGCAAGTCAATTGCCACTTTTTCCCTTTCCATAGGAACTGAAGAAAAGTTTGATATTGAAGGGACATAGAATATTTAAGATATGCATCTTTCAGATCCAATTTTAACACCCAATCTGATGGCATCAGTGTGCCCTCAATTTTGAAATCTCTGTACATCGAGTATTCTTTTACATTTATAACTGGGAGTAAGTCTGTGTCTTTTTTTCCTTACTAAGAAAATATTGCTTATATAACCTTGGTTTTCCATTGGAATTTGTATAATGACTCCTTTTTTCTTTAACTCTTGGATATCTAAATCCACAAGTTGTCTTTCCTCCTTTTGAGAACTGAATGAAGGAGGAGTCTTTGTTTGGTGAGGGAGAGAGTAAAATTCAATCTGATATTTTATTTAGAAAAATGTTTTACCAGGAAGAAAACATTGAGATTTCTCTCATTTTCAAGTATATCCTGGAGTGCATACAAATAAGAGTTGTGTGTTTGCGCAAATACAGAAACATTATATAAATATATATATATATATATATATATATGTATATATATACACGCATATATATACATACACACACTAAAAATTTTATCTACAGTTACATATTGTTTTTAGATCTAAAGAAGCAGTTATTTTAAAGGATTTTAGACTGGGAGAAGATCTGATTTTTTCAGGCAGGTTATTTTAGACTTTCGGAACTATAAAGGAAAAGGCAGATCAACCGGCTTCTTTCTTGCAGTGTAGTATACTCAATGAGTTGTTAGCAGTGGAGTGGAGGACATAGTTAGTATGGAGAGCTGGAGTGAGCATACTGCTCAGGTAGTCAGGTAGATTTCTAGAGAAGTGATATATCTATATTCAAGTGTTAGCCAATTTAGTTCTTCATACATATCAAAATAATGGGTTGTGTAATTACATTGGAGGATAAAGTGGCATAATGAGTTATACAGAGTGTCAATTTTAGCAAGATGGATTTGTGGTGTGGGAGCATATACTATATCCCCATAGTCTATGACTGGCATTATCATTTGCTGTACATGTCTTCTTACCAGACGACTTAAACAGGATTTGTTTCTAAACAGAGAACCAATTTTGGAAAAAAAGTTTGGATGTTAATTTATCAATATGAAGACCAAAAGTGAGTTTGGGGTCAAGCCACAAACCAAAATAGGAGTCCAAGTTATGATTAGACTCTGTTACAATGGATAGATTGGTATTGCAGATATTACGTAGTTTATGCTTTGTACCAAATAACATTTTGACTGTTTTGCTGCTGTTTAAGAACAGTTTGTTTTTTGTTATCCATCTTTCAACTTCAGAGAAATCATGTTGTAATATATCCTCCAGTTGTTATACGTTTGAATTTTTGGCATATATTATAGTGTCTTCCGCATACATGTGTACAGAAGATGCTTTGCAAACCATGGGCAGATCATTTATAAACAGATAAAATAGAAGAGGGCCAAGAATGGAGCCTTGGGGAACCCCACTTTTAAATTTGAGCAGAAGGGAGGTATTGTCAGAAATAGACACATATTGCATTTGTCTGATAAATAGGATCGGAACAAATTTAGAGAATGATTACCCAATCCTGAACTTTGGAGTTTACTTACCAGAATTTAATGGTCTACTGTATCAAAGGCCTTTGCAAAATCTATGAAAATAGCTCCAGTGATGTCACCATTTTCCAAACCAGTCTGGATATCATTGGTTACTTTTAGGAGGTCAGTGATTGTAAAGTGATTTGAAAGAAAGCCTGATTGAAGGGGAGTGAGAAAACGGGTCAGCCAGTAATACTTGTATAGTTGTATGTGGACACATTTCTCTAGGATTTTAGCCAATGTGGGAAATACGTGATATTGGTCTGTAATTTGATACTACATTTTGATCCACACTTTTGTTGATAAGTACTACTCTAGCTACTTTCCAGGTCATATACCCAGATGACAGGGAGGCATTAATTAGGGTTGTAACAGGGTAGGCAGTGACTGAGACACTGAGTTTTAATAACATTGCTGGTAGTTGGTCAGGACCAGATTGTGATTTCCTTTTTTGGGTTAAGGAGGTGGTCATATTTTCAATCTCGTTTACCGGTATGAAATTAAAGTCATTAGCATCATTGGACCAGGTAGCAGGTGACATTATCTGATCTGTGCATGTTTCTACTTCAGAATTACTTTTGTTTTGTGTAATCAGAGTGGTGGCACATCCTACAATGTAGTAATTAAATGCATTACCTTGGTTAAGGGGCACTGTATCATTTCTTTGCCTATGGTTATAGCTGATGGTTAAGAGTGTAGGGTTGTACAGGTTTTTCCAGAAGATGTCTGGATTTGAAATGTTATTGTTCAAGTTGTCAGAAAAATATTGAACTTTTGCTAGTTTTGTTTGCTTTGTGCAAGTATTCCGCAATTGTCTGTATGCAGTATGATCATTAGCAGAGCTAATTTGTTTAAATTTTGTCCATAATGCATCCCTGAACCTGTATAATTCAATCAGATCAGGAGAGACCCAGGGTAGATGGGCCCCTCTTACCCTAATATTCCTTAGAGGGGCATTTGTATTACAGACCTGTAAGAATTCTGAATCAAAAAGTCAATTGCTGAGTCTAGAGTAGGTATAAGGTGTATTCTATACCATGGGCAATTTCCTAAGTCATTTAGGAAAGACTGGAGGATGCATTTTTTTAATGATCTAGTAATTATGACTTTTGGACATGATTTGATTGTTTTTATTTTGCGAACACAGTAGACTATGGAGTGATCTCTAAACACACTTGCTAGTACACCTGAATCTTGAATTCTACTTGTGCAGGATGAAAGGATCCAGTCTAGCAGAGTATGGTTGGATTTTAACATTTATGCAAGTAGGGGAGGAGATTAGGTGTGCTAAGTTTGATGTCTTAAACAGTTAACAGAATTTTTCATTCCTGGAGTCTAGCCAATTGATATTAAAGTCTCCGAGAACCAACTGTTCACTTTTCTTATTATGAGTGGCAATCTCATTGAGGTGGTGGGTTATGTCTGTAAGCGACTGTGTTGGTGTATTTGGAGGCCTGTAGATTGTCAACAATTATGATTTGTTGAGAGAAGGGAAGAATAATTTTTCCTGCAATGTATTCATATAAATCAGAGTTATAAGAGTCATGTAAAAGTGTAAGGTTTATAGACTCTTGGGCGTATATGATTATGCATCCTCCTCACTTTTCTCGGCCCTTCCTAAAACATGAGTATCCATCAATTGCAACAGCAGTATCTAGCATTTTAGCCTTAGCTAGGATTCAGTGAGTAAGAGGATTTTTGGCTTGTACACATAACACCACACTTTTAGTCCATCTATTTTGAGTAGTATGTTGCGTATGCCGCAGTGCACAAGAGAGAGTCCTTTTTTAAAGCAAAAGTTACCATTTATTGCTGTTTGAGGGCCAGGGTTGTTTCTATGTTATTTGCCAAGGTAAATAGTAGAATGCATAAAAATGTGGATAGTTGTTTTTGGTGAGCATATAGTGAAAGGGTGTGTTTTTTGCTATAGAAACTAGGTCTGGGTGGGCTTGTTTTTAGTACTCTCCACCAGCATTCAGAGGGTAGCGCACATGTATGCAGAAGTCCATGGTGCATTATTATGTCATGGTGCAAGTGAGGAGCAGGATTGTGGGGACATAAGTAAAACTGTATTAATAGTGGCAGAGTTAGAACATAGTGTCCATCATCTCTCAAGACCTCTGTTTCTATAAGGGGAGAGATTTCTTTAGAAGATACCCACACCCATCTTCTTTTCAGGTGCAGAGGAGAATATGAGATGGGATATATCTGGTTTCCTGAACCAAGATGATATCAGCAGCAAATCAATTAAAATTCCTAAGAGCCAATGAACATTTTTCAGGGGAGATGAGGCCTTTGGCGTTCAGCGTCATGATATTAAGGGGTTGCATTTTGAAAGATATATGCTATGGCAACTGAGCAACTATGCCAAGCATTGGGACAAGAAAGGAAGAAGAGAGGGTAGAGTGAGAGAGAGAGAGAGAGAGAGAGAGAGAGAGAAAAGGGAGAACACACCAAAGGAGAGGGAAAGGGAGGCGATGAACTGAAGTTCTCTCTAAGGAGAGAAAGAGTCATTGAGTAGTGAATAGAGGAGTGGAGGTTCTCTGGAATGTAGAAAAATGGTTCCCAACAGGGGAAAGACTGTGTATCAGCTGTAGAAACATGAGGACAAATACAGAATAGAAGAACAAGCACAGAAGGTGCCTGGAGACCTGAGGGGTTTGCAAGGAAACTAGAGATGGTTGCCGAAACATGTAACCAATGTCAAGGAGGGGAAGCCATGAGGCCCATGTGGGTCAGGGACCGCGGTTGAAAGCTGATCAGTAAAACCAGTAGGAGGGGTGTAAACAGGCTAAACTTATGTCAGAATGACTGATTTAGGCGTGGGGTGGGAAAGTATCATAGCAGGAGGCGGAGGTCTATGAAGTGTAAAGCAATACACAGGGGGTATGGTGGATACTATGGGGGCGGTTCTATATGGGCCTCTGTTAGTAGTACCCTAGTTTAATTACCCCTATAGAAAACCAGGCCAATTACTTGGGTGATGGGGAGGGTGAATCATGTTCGGGGTGTGCAGGATACTGCTGGTTCGTATCAGGAGATTCAACAGAATGAGGAGGGTAGCACATGAGGAGCGATACTAACTGTCCGGGGGGGCAATAGATCTGTATGGCGGGGGGATCACTTCTATGTGAGAAAACCTCAATGATCTGCGATCCTGTAGAGTATCATACGCAGACAGTAATGTCCATATAAGGGAACATCACTGTGGGCGGAAATCATACAGCTCCCCACAGGAGGCAGATCACCAAGCATAACGTGCCATGCATTGGCATATCTGGAATGTACTGAGGGCAGTAAGTCAAATAGCAGTCACAAACAAGTGCATTCAAGAGGATACAAAACAGAAACATCTTAGTCTTAGGAGATAATTATTAGTATGCATACCCTTATATTCAACAAGTAACAAACAAAAAAAAAATAACAGAAATGACTGAGGGGGCTGAGCTAGGAGATTATATCCTTGGGGCATAGTGGGTCGGTCGTAGACACCATGTGTTCCAATAACAGCAGTAAAGACATGCCCCCCTTAAATATTGGACCCCCATCTAGACCACTCTCCATTTGGTATCGATACCGACCCAGAAACTTGTGGTTCAGTTTGGATACCCAAATGGAGTTTGAGACTTCCTGATCTATTCCCAATCTCATTAATGTCTTCAGGGAAGTCCTCCCCAAGGCCGATAGGCCAAAAGCTTGCCTTTTTGAATGTATGAGTGAAAATGAAGGAGTGGTCTGGATTAGCTACAGTGGCTTGAAATAGGGAGCAACCCAGTATCTCCGCAGGAACATAAGGGATGCTAAACCATTGCAGCCAGGCCAGTCCGTATAACCCTTATCCTGAATTATCCTAGAAAGCCCAACATCCAACTCTAATGCACCCTCCCAACCCAGTTCCAGCTACCAGACCCCCCCTCGTAAGCCTGCCCTGGTCACCCCGGCCGTCCCACCAGAAAGGAAGATCACCAGCCCCTGTGCTTCTTCCAGAGGTGTGGGACTGGAGCCTGATTCTCTATTCATATTGCACCCAAGTGCCCGTGAAATCGGAGGTGAACACATATTTATATAAGAAACATTGAACTCGGGATGACAAGTAAACAGAAAGTAGGCTCCTAGAGTATAGACCTCACAGTTCAGGTTACATTTCAGGTCCAGACTGAGGTCTAATTTGGGGATGTCAGACTCTGGGAGTTCCAGCCTACTCTGCTTCATCTTCTTCTCAAGGGATTCAGCCGGCCAATCTGCCCTCTTCTCAGAGGGCTGAGGCGGATGAAGTGGTGATGCCTGAGGCCGGTCCGGTGACGAGATCCCCAGCATGGAACAGACTTGAGTGGAGGAGTAGAATACAGCCGTCTTCCCATTATGTGAGGCATGTAGGCCAAATGGGAAGCCCCATCTGTAGCGAATTTGAATCGAGCGTAGGTGGTCGGTCAGAACTTTCACTGACCTTCTGAGAAAGAGGGTATGCAGAGACAGGTCATTGTAGAATTGTATCTCGCTGCCTGCATGAAGAATAACCTCTGTTTTGCGGCTCAGTCACATGATCAGTCCTTTTTCTTTTTTTTACTTTTTATTGAAAATTGCACAATACAATACAGTAAAATGAGAAAGTAAAAGAGCTTATCGGTACAGTTAAGCATTACAATATAAAATCCAAAGAGACCGTTTTGCAGACATACAGCAATACAGAGACCATGGAAAAACAAACAAATCAATGGCAGAAACTCCACCAACGAGCCATAGTCCATGGACTATGAATGCCATGTCATCTACATTGGTCACAAAGTACATAAGGTTAAGACTGTCCTCCATACTCGTACCAAAAGACTACCTGGGAAAAGAAAACCAGGTAAAGTAGCAAAAGAAGCATAGAGAATAGGAGAAAGAGAGACAAAGAAGAAAATAGAAAAGAAAGAGAGGAAGAAGAATGAAACAAGGATAGGATTGGGAGAGAGAAAAGGAAGTAGAGGAACAAGTCAACAGCTAGTACCGCAAAGTAAGAAAGAGTCAAGAGAAATAGGTCTAAGGAGATTAAAGAGGTGAAATGTAAGAAGAAGGGAGCTAATGAAAAGATAAGTCATATATAAGAGTAAGAGTAAAGAGTAAAGGTCCGCACCCCTATCTCCCACCCCGCATCCAGTGAATAGTGAGTCATGGTCGAAAACCAGAGAAGAGAAAGTTGATGATAAGTCTGGGATCACCTCCCTTGAGGAACACTGAGATCCGCGGCATAGTGGCAGCATCTCTCACCCTAATCCCAACATAGCCAGTAAAAGCATTTTAGGCAAAGGGGATCTGACAGGGATCATCACTAAGAGTCACACCCAAGCTCCGCTCCATGCAGGCCACACATTCAGCCCAGATGTCTCTCAACAGAGGACAAGACCACCATAAATGGGAAAAAGTACCTCTGTGTTGTCCGCACCTCCAGCAATTAGGATCAATGGACGGATACAGTTTGTGCAATCTGGATGGTGTGTAGTACCACTGAGATAAGAATTTGAAGAGCGACTTTAGAAGGTGTGTCTAAATTGGGCACAAGCTGGCTGTTTCCCATATCTTCCCCAACTCCTCCACTGGAAGAGTTACTCCCAGCTCCCTCTCTCAAGCCAACACATAAGATGGTTTAGTGCACAGCAAATTCTGTTGTAACAGCCAATACATCCTGCTAAGCAAGGATACATGTAATGGAAGCTTAAGGAGGAGGGTCTCAAAGGGAGTGAGATCTCTTGTCCACGCAGAATGAACCAACCGCAATTCCAAAGTGTTGAATATGGAAAAACTTCCACATCTCACCCGGAGACAACTGGTAAGTTTCCTGAAGCACAGGAAATGAGATAATTCTATTGTTTGCAACAAAATCCATAATGTGAAATAGAGCCCTTGTCAGCCATTTTGGAAAATCACTATGAGATAGAGTGTGAGGAGTGGTCCTATCATATAGAACCAGAGCAAAGGGTGATGGAAAAGTAGTCAAAGTAGTATGCGATGTTAGCCCTGCCCATGCGGCCAGCACTGCCCCCACCACCAGGTGCAATCTAAGTCTCGGATCCCGCGAGGAATGCGTCAGAAAAACTTCTGATAGGACATCAATGTGTGGAATGAAAAACGTTTGATTCGGACCCATAACTTCAACGCTTCTCCATGTTTCCAGTCTAGTAAAGATGCAAGTAAAACCGCCTTATAATATCTGTGGAAGTCGGGACCCAAAACTGATCTCACTGTCAGTTCCTGTTGCGGGATGTTCACCGGCTGGTTCTTGATGCAGATATTGTTCCACCAGCCCCGATTATCAAAGTCGTCCACCTGTCTGGTCAACTGGTGTATGATGTCTGCTTGTTCAATGACAGCCTGTTCCAAGGCAGTAACCTGTTCTGTTGCAGCTTTATTCTCCTCTTGAAGGAAAGTTATGCGTTGTTCCAGTTGCATGACGGTCTCCTTAATCGCCATCAAGTCATCCCTAAAGGACTGCTTGATGTCTTCAACATAACTTTATATGTCATATTTCATGACTAGGCCTGCCAGCATAGCAGAAAGGTCCAACTTTGTCACTAGGAGCTCGGTCATCTTGACAGCTGCCAAGGTGTATGAGAGATTTTGTCCGTCCATATCTGTGTTGCTCGGAGCTGGGTTTTCCCTTGCAGATATAGCAGGGTCTAATGAAGTCTGCTTCACTGAAGTCTGAGAGTGAACAGTAGGCCCAGATGGAAGGTATCTTGTAATCTTGCACTCTGTGCTCCTGGATTTCCCTTTGTGACCTCTCATTAGAAAACCCTCAGGGTTGAGGGAGTTATAGTGCAAAAGGAATGAGCTGTATGTGGAAATCTGAGGTGCCCCATCTCACATGGGTTCAGAGCTGCTCTAGTATGCGACTGACTCCATGGACGGTGAAGTCATGACCCCTCATTAAACTCCCCTTTTTAATACCATATTGACTTTTGGTTGTATAATCTTTTGGCAGCTTTTATAGTTGTCAAATTGTTAGGAGTATTTTGTAAGAATTTTTAGATACTGTGCATATTTATTATTGCAGGGCACTCTGAAGAGGAAGTTAGCGCCGAGCTCCATTTGTATTTAATTGTGTGAACGATCGCGATGGGGAGAGTTTGGACTCTCAAGAGGGCTAAAGGCTGAAGAACTTTGTAGTCATTTAATCTATCCCTTTGAGACATCTATTTGTGATTATTTGTTGAAGTTATATAACGCCTCCACCTTTCTGTGACTCCTTACAGAGCTTGATGTCATCAGGAACCCATTTATATATCATTAGTAAACAAACTAAAAAGCATTGGGTCCAGGACTGAATCCTGAGGCATTCCACTTACAACTTTAGACCAAATTGAAAGGTTCCATTTACAACAACTCTCTGTTGTCAACCATTTAACCAGTTATCTAGCCATGGACAGATTTCACCTTCCAAGTCAAAGGCTTTTAATTTATGCAGTAAACTGGTGTGGGGATGTATTGCTAAATCCAAGTATACTACATCAACAGTAATACCCTTGTCATTTCATTGAATGCAAGTAAATTATCTTGGCATGAGCTATTCTTCATAAAGTCATGCATAATATTGCTAATAATGTTGATGATCAAACTCACAGGTTTATAATTTCCAAGTTTCGATCTTGCCTCCTTTTTGTATAATGGCACTACATCTGCTTTCCTTCAATCATAGGTGTTATGGCTCATGATACTGAATCAATAAATATTAAGTATAATAGTCTTGCTATTACTGAACTAATCGCCTTATATACACCTAGGTGTATGTCATCATCATCAGGTCCTGGTACTTTATTCACCATAAGCTTTTCTAGTCTCTTTTGGACTTTCATGGGGAAAAAAAGAAAGGGTGTGCTCAATAGTGCAACACTCTAACACTTAATGATGTGAATCAATCAAAGTCAAAGTACTCATATTTATTCAAGCTAGAATGATGCTTATGCAAAGCCTGACCAGCGAGAATACTGAGACAATCGACTAAAACAAAGGCATGGATTCTTTACAGTAAAAGAGGTAAAGCTATGGAATTCTTTGCCTCAGAATGTTGTACTTGCAGATAATGAAATGTTTTTAAAAAGCAATGGGTGCCTATCTAGTACAGAACAATATTCAATATTATGACAGATGGTTTCAATGAAGATAGGATGTTGATCCAGGAAACTATCTGACTGCCATTTGGAGTTAGGAAATACATTTTTTACCCACTTGGGGCTAAATTGGAAATGGCTTGCATTCCTCTGGTTCAACAGGGGTGTTTTTGGCTTGGGCTGGACTTGATGGAGGCATGTCTTTTTTCAGCCTCATCAACTATGTTGCTATGTTACTATGTATGTTACAAGCAACCTGTTCGGGATCTGTGAGATTATTTCCACCACTTGAAGAAATAAAAAATTGTTGGACATGTAGATAAATGAGCCTTCAAATATTTGCTAAAATGTAATCCGAATTTATTTATTATAAATTTTAAAATCACATATAGAAAAATTTAATTTATACATGATTGACTTTACACCTGCGTTTTGCTGTTCTAGACCACTTTACCAAAGCCTTTAAGTCAAGTCACTTAAAACAAAAGACGCTGCCACTACATATAGAACATTTAAGTATCTTCTCAATCACATTGGTTGATTAAGCTTAATTGCATCCACCACCACCTCTTTCCCATTACATATATATCCCATAATGTGATTAACCCCTTGTGTATGTTGAATCCTACTACAATATATTGTGTTAAAAAATGCTAATAATTAAATTATAGCCTATTCAGCTATATAACTTTAAATAACGTTATCATACATTTCTGATATAGTGATCTATGATTTGTGCCTTTGTGTAAAAACAACATTTGTTCCATCTTGTGACATTTCTTTATTTATTTATTTATCATTGACTAATTCATCCCAAATTAAATGATAAATGCCCAGAATAAATCTTCAATTGCGCTTAATACAATACAATAAATAATGAGGGGGGGGGGGCAATAGAAGATAAATTAAAAATAAAAATAATAATATTCTAAATTAAAAGGAAAATATAAAAACCAAAATCAAAATGACATAAACAACCCAATACCTATTTTAAATCCAAAAATCACAGTGAACCAACTGATACCTTGCTATTCTCACATCACAGAAATATCAGATATAAAATCAGACAATACACAACATATATTCTTGCTCATTCCTTACTATTCTCACATCAAAACTTAAAAGGAGAAAACTACCACTATCACAGTGCATCTATACGCCACATATATTTTTATGCTGTTATGACTCCAGACAAATCATATGTAAGATTAAACAACTAACATTACTGTAGCGTACAATCCTATATTTACAATATATGTTCTATGCGCCACTAAATGAGAATAATATCACTACTTTTATTTTTACCTCTACAATAAAGATGTATAATGTCTTAAGATTTATCCCGACAGGTATACACTCCAAACTGAAAGTAGTCTAGGAATATCTCTTAAAACTTTTA
Source organism: Rhinophrynus dorsalis (assembly GCA_037306005.1). Taxonomy (NCBI): domain Eukaryota; kingdom Metazoa; phylum Chordata; class Amphibia; order Anura; family Rhinophrynidae; genus Rhinophrynus; species Rhinophrynus dorsalis. The sequence goes on along the minus strand of CM074719.1, from coordinate 436,731,002 downwards.
TTCCAAAAGATAATACCAGGATAATACCACTGGATGCAAATACCTACAACACTATTAATTATTTTCTAAAATAAAAGTCCAATCAATTAATCTAATAGAAATAATAATATAATGAAAATAAAGTAAATAAATAATAAAAAGAATAAAGAAAAATAATAAACTCTCACATTGGTATAAAAAAAAATGTTCGTTTGACATGAATACAATAAAGGACATCTCTGCCAATACATCAACTTCTACCAATACTAACAAGATTCCCTACATAATAGGAGCCAATATATGTGTATATATATATTTATATTCATATATTTATAGAGCCAATATATGTGTGTATATATATATATATATATATATATATATATATACACACAAATATATATATTTTATATATATATATATATAAATATATATATACATATATATATATATATATATATATATATATATATATATATAAAAAGGGAAAGTATTACATGTGTCTTCCACAAAAGAGACACACAGGTACATCATACCAATACATAGACCTCATTCTAAGAATACAGAGGGACCTATAACCTGATAAAATAAAGAGATATAATACTTTTGTACCCTAAAATCACCATGACCCCCCACACATACAACCATAAACATCTCCATATTCCCAAATGGATGTTTGTAAGAAGAGTACAATGGTATCCCCGCTCCAATATACTATCTCAACATCATCATTTTGTTCCCTTGTAAAACTATGCAATGATCTTTCATTTTGGTGTTTCCAAGGTCTCATTCAAGCCCATTGTAGACAATCTAAAGATCCAATAACTTTCTCTGTTATTCAATCTCTGAATTCTATTGTAAGACATAGATGACGGAATAAACTCAACTGGTGTAATCTTCAAGTCACTAGCCATTTTTGTCATGAAAATGTAAAATGTGTCTTCAAATACTATGTTGTAAAAATCTGTTCTTTATGTTTCTCTTGTGTTGGCCTATTCTGGTTCTAAGATTCTGAGTGGAATGAATGACCAGTTTTATCACCCCTCTTCAATCAGACTTTTGTCCAAATAACTCAACAGTCACTTCTGTCCTTAAAGTATGCAATAATATCCAGACTGGAATGAAAATGTTACAGCTTACCTTGGTTTCAGCGTCATCTGCAGGCAGGAGGCTTCAAGCATACAGCAGGCATCTGTTTTATGTGTTTGCTTCCTGTAGTCTCCTCCTACCTACTTCGTCCCTCTGAGCTGCTCCTCCTACCTACATCCTGAATAGGTGTTGAAAGGGCTGACTGAGTCCTGACTCAGTTGTCCTTGTGATGTTGTACAATACAGTTCTGTTTCCCTTGGGCTCTGTGTATGACCTGGCTTGTCTGACCATCCATTCTGGTGCTGACCTGTGGCTCTGTCTGACTACTCTTTTGCCTACTTCCATTGTGTAGTGGACACCCAATCTGGTGCGGACCTGTGGCTCTGGCTGACTACCTGAACTGTGTATGACCCGGCCTGTCTGTCCATCCATTCTGGTGTTGACCTGTGGCTCTGTCTGACCATTCTCCTTGTGCGTTCCGATTTGGCTTAGACATCATTTCTGGTGCAAACCTGTGGCTCTGGCTGACTACCCACTCAGTGTATGACCTGGATTGTCTGACTACCCACTCTGGTGTTGACTTGGGGCTCTGTCCACTGCGCTTCCAACATACCAACTCTTCAGTGGATATCCTATCTGGTGCAAACCTGTGGCTCTGGCTGACTACCTGCTCTGTGTATGATCCGGCTTGTCTGACTATCCTTTCTGGTGCTGATTAGGGGGCTCTGTCTGTTTCCTCTGTGCGTTGGTCCCCACTCCACAGACACCAATCCTAGTGCGGACCTGGGGCTCTATCAGACTCCTAGACTGACTGCAGCCTGAGTCAGTGCTAGTCCTTTGGGCATTCTGAATTACCTCAAGGCTCCAGTGGGCTGAGGCATAGTCTCGGACAGTGTGGTGGATCTATTGGCGGACTGCTATTTCTGATACAGAGTTTGCCTCTTTGATCACCCTCTGTGTATTATCTGTTTACGTGCATTACTGGTATTATTCTAATAAAAGATTGTTTTACTTAACAATACTGACTTCTGGTTTATTCCTGGATATCGTGACAGAAAAATGGTGAACACATTGGAGCTGTTTTTCTAGATTTTGCAAAGACCATAACATTCTGATGAGCAATTCCAAAATTCAGGATTGGGTAATAATTCTCTAAACTGGTTCTAATCCTATTTAACAGGCAAAACACAATACGTGTCTGTTGCTGGCAATATTTACCTTTCACTCAAAGTAACAAGTGGGGGTTCCCCAAGACTCTATTCATACATGATCTGCCCATGTTTTGCAAAGCAACTTCTGTGCACAAGTATTCAGAAAGCACCACAAACTGTGCTAAAAATTCAAGCGTATATCAGCCTGAAGCCATATTACAAAATGGTTTCTCAGATGCTGAAAGATGGATAGCAAATAACAAACTGTTCTTATACACAGACAAAACAGTCACAATGGTTTTTGATACAATGTGCAAGCTATGTAATCTCCACAATACCCATTTATCCATTGTAAGAGTGTCTAATTGTAAGTTGGCCCCAGTGGACTTCTACAAATATCTTGGTATGTGGCTTGACCACAACTACACTTGTGGTCTTCATATTGATAAATTAACATCCAAACTTTATCCTTAAAGTCCTGTTGAAGTCTCCTGGTATGAAAATGTATTGTTCAACAGATATCAATGCCAATCACAGACTATGAGGACATAGAATATACTCCCATGTCATAAATCCATCTTGGTGAACTTGACACTCTGTAAAACTCATTATGCCACTTTATCCTCCAATTTAATTACACCACCCATCACTATTATTTGTTTAAAGAACTAAATCTAGACATGCCCTTCACCTTTCTTGCTTAGTATAGAACCACTTCTCTGGAAATCTACCAGACTGCCTGAGCAGTATGCTCACTGACTCCAACTCTCCATACTAATTATAACACTCAACACTACACAAAAGAATACAGTTGATCTGCCATCTCCTTCAGAGCTCTGAAAGCCTGGAATAACCTGCCTGAAAAAACAGATCTTCTCCCAGTCTAAACTCCTTAAAAATAACTGCTTCTCTATATCTATAAATAATACGTAACTATATATACATTTTTATTATGTGGTTCTCCAGTTGTGTAAATATGTAACTCTTTACTCTAAACTCTCCAGGACATACTTGAAAAAGACAGAAATCTCAATGTATTATTACTGGTAAAACATTTTTTAATAAAATAAAATAAATTAATAAAAAATATTTTTTTTGTGTTAGCATTGCTTTAACTGAGTTGATTCTTACCATTTATATATCTGGATTTAACCTTTTACTTATCATGCACCTTAGTCTATCTGCACTGATCTTTGTCCTGTTTCTGATCCTGTATCCTAATCTTGGATCTGCCATCCTGACAATCGATTCCTGAACTCAAAGTATTCCATTTGATATATTCTGTTTTGTAGGAACGGAAAAAAAAAATCACAAGACAATGAAGGGGCCTTTCAATTTTTTTTAGACTTAGTTTCATTGTTTTACTTTGCTATAGGATATAACTGACTTGATTTAAATCTAGACTGCTTGCATTTTATCAAAATAAAAGCTTGATTAATTATTTCCATTCTAGAATTAATATAAACTTGTCCAAAATTGTATCTCCACTTTCATTTCTAACAATGGTTCTTCATTTGGCATAACTGCATAGTTATTCCACCTCATCATTATTGGCATCCCTACAATATTCTGCTGTCCTTTTTGTATAAAATCTATTTTATATTCATAAATGATCCCCTCTAACAAAACATATGTGTAGTATCCAATCTGTAATGCACTTCATTCCTGTCCTTCTCACCTTGGTAGTAATAGGACATTTGATTTTTCATATACAAATTGATTGGTAGGAAGCAAAATTAATTTATTGCATCAAAGCACAAAGAGAGTCATTATAGTAGCAGTGGCACATTATTTCCATCTGTTAATGAGCACACAAGATGTTGTACAAGCTGTGAGATGAGCTCTGGTTTATTGTAATTAAAATTTAGAGTAACACTTGAGCTGTAAGGCAACTGAAGAATGTTATCATGAGATAATGATTTGTAGGGTTCTAAAGTATTTAGGAAAAATTCTTGACTTTATTATTTGTGGCGAAGTGTATGATTATTCAAGTCATACAGATGTGACCTGCTTTGTCAAGAAATTTGAAATGGTTCACTCAGCTCAAACAGGGAATGTGAAGGATGGTGAACAAATGAAAATATGAGTACATTTTGGGCAAAGAAAGAGGACTCTATGTTTTTTGCATATGGAGCCTGCTTTGAATGAACATACACAATTGCTATTGTGTAATATAGGAATAATTTGATCTCCAGTCCTTAAACCGAAATGCAATATAAGAAAGAATATAATCATCTGATCAGTGGAAGTTAAATGTGGACCAGTCACCACAAATTCAAGTTTGAATATCTGAAAACTTCAGAACTATTGATGTACCAGGTTAGTTAAACGATCAGCAAATAAATGGTTTAAGAGATATGTATGCTTGTATTTCTTCAGTAGGGGTGGGCTAAAAGTGTGAAAAATTTCCAGCATGACTTTTCTTGAAAACTTGCCAATTTTTCGCTTTTCCTGCGAAAGATTTCACCTTTCCGTCTATACAAAAAAATGTCCTCCTTTTCACCTATTTTCACAATTTTTTGCCTATATTTCCTATAGGAACTACATTTACCACTGTAATATTACTTCTTCTGAGGGCTGAAGTTTAGAAATAAGTGGCTGAAAGTCAATGTTGTGAGTCCTACAGCAACATATGGCTTGAAAAATGTGTTAGCATGTAGAATGCATTTGTCCTTTGCCCACAAAACTAACTTCCTGCTTAACCCCTTGAGTGCCAGAGAGGTACACAACGCATTGATTTGCAATGCGTTGAGTACCCCTCAGGCACTCAAAGGGTTAAGTGACTCTGGCACATATTCATGATGATGTCAAGTAATAAAAAAAAAATAAAGTACAACCTACAATGTGGCAGATGTGTATGATAGTGGTGGGGGGGGACTGGCATGGTGTGATTTTGTATGTATTTTTACCATTGTCATATGCTATCCTCCTCAGATTATTGACACACATTACTTGTCGCTCATAGCAGTGGTCCCAATAGGGTAGATGGTGGAAACCCTTCTTCACATCTCTCCTCCACCTCCTCATCTGTACTGCTGGTAATATGTTTGTCCTGGCTTTTTTACTGTCATGTGTGGTTTCTGCTACCTGATACTAAGATGGTATGAGATGTTGGTTCATTTTTAAGAACGTTAGTCTCCCAACATTGTTGCTAGATAGCCGTGTCCTGCGGTCATTGACAATATAACCAGCTGCACTGAAAGCCCTCTCAGATTCAACGCTTGCTGGAGGTCAACTGAGGGTTTCCACTGCAGCACATGTCAATGCTGGACACACACTGGTTTGTTTGACAGTAATCCATGGGGTCATTGTTTCTGCCTAAAACATAGCTATCCTGCAAGTATGCAGAAACCATCTCACATGCAGTGGAACCACTTCTAGGAGATACACGGGATTCCTGTGAGTTAGTTGCCAACCTGTACTCAGGGAGCAAGTACCAAAAAGATGTACTGCCACCACCACCACCACCACCAATGTTGGGTTTTTGCCTCCCCTGCTGAGACCCATAATGAATTGCCCTGTGTTCCGAATGGGATATTTTGATTGATGATGAGGCTGCTTCTGCTGGTTGAAATGCATTGCTTCCTTCCTTTTCATTATACTGCTTAGATGTTTGTTGTTCCCTCACTTTCTCCCTCTCATCCTCCACAATGCAAACCTCCACTTGATCAATAAGCATTAGTGATGAGCGAGCATGCTCGGCCGAAGCTCGGTTCGGCTCGAGCATCGCTCTGCTCGGCACATGGCGGTACTCGTACGAGTACCGCATGTGCTCGCCCGCCATGTTCGGGTCTCCTCCCCGCACGTTTCGTGGCTGCTGCGCAGCCAATAAACGTGCGGGGATGCTCTGACATCAGTGTAATGCCAGCAGCCATGTTGGCTGCTGGCATTACACTGATTGGCTGGCCAGAACCCGTGATCGGGTGCTGTATAGCACCCGACGCACGAGTTCGGCTCATTCTTAGCCAGGGAGAGATGCGCTTAGGCAGGGAAAGTCAGTGTAGGGAGAATAAAATTGTTGAAACTCTTTCAAGACCCAAAAGTCCTTTTTAGGACTGTTGTGTGTGGGGGCAGCATTTATATTTTGTTTGGGGGGGCACAATTTCCTTTTTTTTGTGGGGGGGATATATGTAAGGTGACATATAATACTAGATGCACAGGAAGTCAGTGTAGGGAGAATAAAATTGTTGAAACTCTTTCAAGACCCAAAAGTCCTTTTTAGGACTGTTGTGTGTGGGGGCAGCATTTAATTTTTTTTGGGGGTGGCAGAATTTCATTTTTTTGTGGGGGGGGACATGTTCTAAGGTGACATTGTACTAGGTGCACAGGGACAAATATTTCACAGTGCAGTGACAAGCTGACATATTGTGTTAGGTGCACAGGGCCAATGATTTTACAATGCAGCGACAAAAAGGGCCATTTTAAACGTGTGCCTAGCCATAGATTATTGTCACATTCTGTTTAGTGTGCAAATTCACAAATTAACGTCACATATTCCGTTCACTGTGCCTAGCCGCAGATTAGCGTCACATTCTGTTTCGTGTGCATAGCCGCAGATTAGCGTCACATTCTGTTTCGTGTGCCTAGCCGCAGATTAGCGTCACATATTGTTTAGTGTGCCTAGCCGCAGATTAGCGTCACATATTGTTTAGTGTGCCTAGCCGCAGATTAGCGTCACATATTGTTTAGTGTGCCTAGCCGCAGATTAGTTTTTATCTTCCTTTTTGTGTGTTTTACGGTCAGTCTGTAAAAATGGCATACTACGGGCGAAACATCGTTCCCAGCAGCAACGTTGGAGTCCAAGATGCATCCAGACATCCTCCCTATGCTGTCCCTGAACCATTTCTGTGGTGTTTCCATCATTTTCTGACCTTTTCCTATGAACCAGGCACCCTCCCCTCATCAGAGCAGGGGGTGCCTGGTGTAATGCTCGAGTCCTCCCATTGACTTCAATGGGGCTCGGGTGCTCGGCCGAGCACTCGAGCCTCCGGGGGCGCTCGGCCAGAGCACCCGAACACCCGAGCATCGGGGTGCTCGATCATCACTAATAAGCATGTCTCGATATTCCTTGACAGAATCTGATTCCTCAGAAAGTTGCTGCTGATCTTCATGACTCTTTTGGTAGGGAAGGGCAAAACTTTCCTCCTCAAACTGAAATCGGCGAAAAATGGCATTTCCGTTTGGCAAAAAATTTTCTGTGAAAAATGCAGATTTTTTTGCTTTTTTCCACTTTTTCACCCATTGAAATCAACGGGAACATAAAAGTTAAACACAGCACATTACAAATAATATTTTATTTCCCAAAGGCACAGTATAAAAGGGGCATGAGGGTGCCTGTGTTGATGGGGTATGAGGAAAGAATCAGTTGAACAGGGGATGATTTTTGGGGAATTGTTTACTGGGATTGGGGGGCACTTAATAAAAAAGAAATCCTAAATAAAATAAAAACCATAAAACATGGTATAAAGGGGTCTGAGGACGATGCTTGTGTTAGCGAATGAATGAATCATTTGAACAGGGAATTTGTTTTGGGGGGACAGTTAAAAAAATAAAATAAAATAAGACATTTGTATTTAAAGTGACAAAGACAGGAACCCCCTGACATAAGCTGCCACTGGGGTGGACTGATACTTGACTTGATAGAGTGTTTTGTAGAAGATGATTTGATAGATTTGTTGTTAGAGGCCTTTGTAGGACTTAGTCTTATTAGAGGGCCAAGCCCTGAAGAAACATTGATTTGTAGGACTAGTTTTTATTTATTTTTTTGTTTTTTTATCTTTGTTTTTTTAAAACACAAGCCTTGAGAAAAAAATAAAAATGCCCTACTGGCCTAATGCGAGCAGGTCATGTTGGCCAGTGGCCACTGTCAAATGTCCTCCTGAGTTGCAACTGCTGTTCGTACTGCTGCTGCTAAGTTGTTTAAGCATCAGGATGATTTGGCAGCTGAAAGGAAATGGGATCAACAAAAGCAGCAACATGGAAGATGGATGATGAAGGTTCCATTTGCCATGACTGGCTCCAGTGACGAGCCTGAGGCAGCATCAGCACAATAAGTAGTCCCCAGTCTATGTGGAGAAAAGAACAAGTTGGCCATTAAATCTTCTCCACCTGCCCCTCCTCCAAAATCATGGGAGTGTTGTTATTAGAATATAATTATTTCCCTTGAGAGCAGGAACTGTGGCTCTCATCAGCAACTGCAATGTGCACAGTGTGTGTGTGTGTGTGTGTGTGTGTGTGTGTGTGTGTGTGTGTGTGTGTGGTAAATAACATCTGGTGGCACAATTGTATCCAAGCACCATGACACCTGAAAACAAGTACTGCCTTGTCCAGACCCGCTAAGGACACATGACAACTTGCTGACAGTTTAATAGTAATGATGAACCCTCCCTGCCACCATCTTAACATATTCTGCAGGATGGAATCTCTTCAGATGCCGCTTGATGCACTGATTGCGATTCTCCTCCACCACACTGGCATGTGTGGTCAGTGCACCACACAGTGTGCAATGGGTAGAGACGAACTGCTACATCCTAACATCAACAGAGTGGCTATCATTTGGCTGGAGAGGTAATGAACGAGGAGGATTGGCAGAACATGTAGTTACCCTAGAAGGTGATGGCGAGCTAGTTGTTTCACTCGTCCTGGAACTTCCAGTCTCTGCCTGGGTTGTTCTATTCCTCCTCCTCTTTGATCTCTGCCTCGCCTCTTGTTGCCTTTCTGGAGAGTCAGGGATTTCTGTGGTGGGTGTTTGGCTTTAACATGTTTGAAGTAAATGTCATGGTGTCTGTGTTTCATGTGTGATATCAGGGCGCTTGTGCCAAAGTGTGTTCCCTCCTTTCATCTTCTCACTGACTTGTCACAAATTGTGCGCAGTGCCATTGCTGATGACTGCACTGTGCCTGCCCCAACAGAAAAATAGTCCCACACACATGACGACTTCAGGAGGAAGGGAACAGCTGGAGAAGAATGGCCTCTTTCTTCTTGTTCTCCACATTGCCCTTCATTGTCTGTGGCAGTGGATAATGTTACTGCTACTACCTCAGATTCAGCATTGCAACTAGCATCAGGAGTATTGCTACTGCTGGCAAGTGGAACCTGTCTTAGTCCCGCATCACTTGTAGAATTCATTCCTGTGGCAAACTAACCTGCTCCTCAGCATCCTGCTGCCCCTGTATCTCAGCATCAGAAGGAATTAGAGCAGTTGCAAATTCCTCTAATTCCAAAATGTCATTGCTAGTGGTGGTGATGCCCATCCTCATCCCTGTCTCCCATTCCTTCTCAGATTCTGCTAAAAAGGCCATCAATGTCTCTTCCACCCCAGCTTCTCTAGCATCATAACCACCACCACTAGTCACTATATGCTGTTGTTGCTGCTGCTCTATTCCAGAAATCTCACTGCTGCTTGGAGGAGGTGATGAGCAATGTGACAGAGGGTCCTCTGCTGTCACACTTGGCATCATTTTCTCCGTCCCCCTGAGTACTACAAGAAACACTAGTAGCAGGCTGCAAAGTATTGGTGGCAGCAGGTTCAGCACTGGCAGCAGGTTCAGTAGTAGCAGCAGGTTCAGCATTGGCAGCAGGTTCAGTACTAGCAACATGTACAACACTAGTCGCTGCAGTTACATAAATGGTGACACTGGCAGCAGGGGCAACATGTCTGGCAGCAGGTACAGGCAGCAGACCTCTCCTGCTCTCACTAGTACTGCCCTTTTCTCCCTCCCTTCCCATTCCCTTTCCTTCCTTCCTTCCCTTTTCTCCCTTCCTTTCCATTCCCTTTTCTACCTCCCTTCTCATTAAATTCCCCAAGATCCCTTGGGGTGACTTAGTGAGACTGGACAGCATTGTTCCAGTACTGCTCACTTCCTCCTCCTCCTGCTCCTCAGACTCAGTGGACACATGATAAGGGTCCTTCCAGTTCCTCTTTTTGCTGCTCATAATGATAGGAGTCACTATGAGCCTCTCCTGCCTCGATTTTTGCAAAATATCACAAGAGAACAGCACAGCACGTCTATCTCGCTCTGTAGCTGCTTCTATTGTGTCTGCCTTCAGCAAAAACGTCATGTTTTTATAGCGGAAGTGCGAAAACAATGCAAATGAATGTGCAAAAACTTTTTAGCCATTGAAAAAATGGCGAAAGATTTTGGCCAATGGGCGAAGGATGCGAAAATTTTAACCACTAGTTTTAAAGCGGCTTTTCTCGCGAAAAAGCAGATAACAACGTGGTTTTCGCAAAATTTCCCACGGGAACACGGTGACAAGTTTCGTCCACCCCTACTCTTTGGCAGAAATTCTGAAATTTTGTGTTTAAAGCGGGGGTCCAGCAAAGTGGCAAGAACGTATTCCTCATTGCTTTTAATGAATACTATTTGAGGATCTTGTTCAAAGCACGCTAACATGTCCTTTACCAGCTGGTGCATCTCTGTGTTGTCGTTATGGTAAGAATCCTCAGTCTTGCTCCTTATTTTTTCTGCAATAAAAATATCAGTGGTAGAATTTAACTAATGTCTGCCCAGTGTGACTCACCAGCATGGTTGCCTCCTCAAAAGGTTTCAGCAGCTCATATACATCGCACATTAGTTGCCATTGGCCAGGTGACAAAGAGGCTCCCTCCAAAGCATTCCAGTTTTGCATGGTGTACTCGCTAATGGCCTTATTCTGCTCATACAAACTCTCTAGCATATACATTGTGGAATTCCACCTGGTAGGGACCTCCATTTTCAGCTGGTGATGGGGCAGGTTGTTAGGCTCTTGTATGGAATATACAGAGTTGTGTACACTATAGGAGTGGCTAAAATGGGCACAGATTTTGCTGGCAATAGTAAGCATCTATTTGAGGGTTTTGGATTCTGCCAGGAATCTGGTCACAACTAAATGTAGCATGTGGGCAAAGCAGGGCACATGCACAGTACCACCTATTCTCAATCAGCTGTCTGTCACTGTCACCTAATATATTTAGTTCTCTATTCTTTTGTATTTTTTTAAGTTGTCCACCCTGTTGTCTTATCACAGTCTGTCCAAAAAAATTATAACTGATAAACAAAATCAACAACTTTCCACAGATTTCCCCACCCAGCACAGAGACAATAACAGCAAGATCAGCAAGCAAATAAATAATAAAACCTATTAGTGTTAAATATGACTAAAGTATGAACCCTTGTTTACAGTGCTATCAGGAATAAGTATCTTTAAGTATCTGAATAGATTGATGAGTTCTTAACCCGCCATATTAACTCTTTACGAACCAAAGGGGTGTGTTTGACACATTGTGCACCTCACTGATACTTAGAGAGTTAAGACAAGTTTAGATTGACATGTGTATATGTTGTACTACCAAGCACTCTATAAAATTATTCTGAGAAATTAACCTTCAGGTTTCGCAGTTACAGTGCAGCACTTAATACTAATTCCCTGCAGTATACTAATTTTGTTGGGTTTGAGGCCAAACTTATCACATACCTCAGAATCCAGTAAGGATTCTAATTCAGTCATAGCACATTATGTGGTAAAATTGTAGCCCAGCACTCAAACTGATTAGCATAAAATGTGCAGGCAAAAAAGAAAAAATTTCTTTATCCAAAATCTGTTTATTTTAAAAATAAAAGGATGTCATAATACATAGTTATCTTTTAATTCTCCTTAACACTTTGAGTCGCACTCAAAGGGTTAAAATAAGTTAAACTTGTCTTTTGTCATTTGTTTTATACAGATATAGGCCCTATGCCAGTGGTTCTCAACTCCAGTCCGCGGGACCCACTAACAGGGACCAGGACTTAGGGATTTCTCTGCTAGAGCACAGGTGTGGTGATCAGAGGCTCATTCACATTGATTAACTAATCTGTGCTCTAACAAGGAAATAATCAGTTCCTGGCCTGTTAGTGGGTCCCGGGGACTGGAGTTGAGAACCACTGCCCTATGCACAATGGAAAAGGTAGGATTTAAATGGATAGTTTAACCCTTGAATGTCAGAGGAAACCTCTCTAGCATTCAAGAAGTTAAAAGTACCACTTAATTCATAGGGAGATATTTTCCCTAAATTTATGGCTGCATATCTAAATAAGAAAGTTAGCATTTTGAAAATTAGAGATGCTCCTTATTCTCTGGAGATGTAGCTGCAACCAAGGGGTTAATGTAAAAATCTCAGCTTTTACATAATCTCGTAAGCCTGATGTACAAAAATGTTTCTATGTCCCCTATGAAGCAGATGGGTTCCTCGAGAATTTAATTGTTTTGTGTATCAGGCTTATCTGAAAAATGGAATATATAGAGTTGTGATATTTACATTACCCCTGGGATTGCCATGCAAAGTACTGGAGACATTTTTAACATCCAATATGTTATATATGTTATTTAGACATGCAGTCATAATTTTATGGGACTTCGATAAATTCATGTCTGTTATCACTTTAAATGTTTCTTCATTTTTTCCACCTTGTCCTCTGTATGTGTTCTAACAAAGTCTTGCTATGTATGGTGTGTTTTAAATAGCTTTTTTATGTGCCGCTAACAATAAATAATGCAATAAAACAAAGCAACTGTCACCAAAGAGATATTTTATGACCCTGTTGTTCAAATATGTTTCTTCCACTAACAAAATGGCATAATTTAAAATGCTTACTTCTATGCATTTATTAAATTAAAATTGCACAAAACACCACAGTAAATTATATCAGAAAATATCAGAGTGGTCTTCAGAGCAGAAGAATGGATTTTATCTTGTATTAGCAGCTTCCAGGTGTTTAACCCTTTGAGTGCCAGAGGGGTACGCAGCGCATTGCTTTGCAATGCGTTGCGTACCCCTCAGGCACTCAAAGGGTTAATGTAGGAGGCCATGACTACTGCTAAGGGGGCAACGACTAAGGGTCCTACAGGGAGACATTCTGGAGCAAGACAAATTGCTCCACAGGAAATGATAAATGGTGTAGGAGATACTGAAATTATTTTAGTTGTATAGCCTGGTTTGGATCTGGCTAACCAACCCAATCTCTTGTTATATAAATTCACGTGAGATATTGAACCTCTGAGCCATGGCTATCTTCTTTCAGAAAGAACCTCCAATGTTCCATATTCTAGCTACTGACCTCCATGATTTTATGGCTAAGAGAGGACAGATAACATCATAAACATTCTCAGCAGAGCAGCAGAGTTCCTAGTCACTGCTGCCTCTGCTATTTACTTATTGGCGGTTATGTATTGCAAACTGTACTACTACATTTCTATATAAACAGCAAATTTCTCATCAGTTTAAACATTGTTAACCCCTGTATTTAGTCTGCTAACATTTTTATTAACTTTTATATACACTACCATTAAAAAGTTTGGGGTCACTTAGAAATGTCCTTGTTTTTGAAAGAAAAGCAAATCTTGTCCATTAAAACAACATCAAATGGATCAGTGTAGACATTGTTAATGTTGTAAATGACAACTGTAGCTGGAAACAACTGATTTTTAATGGAAAAATACATTTGCTGCAAATGGAGGATTCTTCAATCAAAGTTTGAAGGAAATAATTATTTGTAAGCTCGTCAAAGTCTTGACTGTATTTCCTATTTATTTTGCAACTTATCTGATGTATGTTTTCATGGAAAGCAAAGTAATTTCTGAAGTGACCACAAACTTTTGAACGGTTATGTTTTTGTTGTGCTTAATGAAAATAAGTCACATATTAGTAGAAAATACAATAAAGGTTAATTTTTAAATGCAAGAGATTTTTATACTCCATATAAATTTTTAAATGCTAAATACTCCATAAATACATAAAATAATGGATCTGGTCTCTGTCTTTGAGGGAGTAGGCATCAGCTGTGGACAGTTAATAGACAACTGAAGTTTCTTCTTTATATCCATCTTTCTTTTCTATCATCTTTATCTTCTATACAAGTGTTATTAATATTTAATACATTCAGGACATCTTTCCTTTTTATTACCCTAAAATGTTATTTTTGCAAATGGAAGCTCCATGAGGTGATGTGTCCATTGTGCCAGTCTATATCTGGATTATGCAATCAAATCAAAGAAGATGAAGTATTACAAGAAAATGTGGTGGGAGATTCACTAAGCAGTGATAAAGAAGTGATGAACTGGAGATGACCTCTCCAGTGATATCACTTCTCCAATTCCTATGTTACTCTATGGAGCCTATGCACTATTTATCTGTAGGAACTGGAGAAGTGATATCACTGGAGTAATCATCTCTGCTTTATCAACTCTTTATCACCACTTAGTGAATCTCCCCCATGGTTATTTATAGCTGCAATGATAAGGAATTATTTGTGTAGGGCTCTCACCAAGACTTTCAAGATGAACGCCTCACAAATCCAGGGCTAGTCAAACTGTCTTCCAAAGAGGATCTAGAAATGGGAGCATTGTTTTGCAAAAATGAATGTTCTGACCAAAGGCATATAGATGATCTACAAAGACCACAGAAGCACCAGAGTGTAGGAAAGCTTGTGGCCTCAACAATTAAAGGTCATGGGAACTAACAAATTAGTTAAGAGTGGATAAATTGTGGGTGCTACTATTAGAAGGGCTCCTCCAACATCCCCTAAAGATTGATGTTTCCCAGTCTCTCTTGACATTCTCAAATATTATGATGTTATGGTAAAAGTAAAGACAAAGCTTAATATTTACCAACATCTTTTCTCACTTTGAAAAATGTAGAATGTGACCAACCTCTATGGGTTCTTGAGATGGAAAGTGAGCAGTAGGTACAGCATGAATAGGAGGCTGAGCTAGAGAAGTCAGTCTATGTCTGCTCCTACACTCACACTCAAATTGTTGTTCCTACAACCTGGAATCTAGTTTCAAGCAGAAAGCTATGAGACCCCCTAGGTCCTGTGGTAATTCACAACATGTGAGGGTATCTTTGATCGTATCTAACAAGCCTTTCCTAAAGGCAGTCTTAATTGTAGAGATGTTCCACTCTGTATAACAGTCAATAATCCTAAACTCCACAAACTGCTGACAGAGAGTTCTACGCTTTCATGCAAGTCCAAGAGGATGACCACAGCATAATATTTGTAAACCAAGGGTACCAAATTATGTTCTGAAGGCATGGATAAAGACGTTGCTGTCATCCAAAGGGAAGAGTGATGCTCCACCAGAGGAGGGAGCTGAAGCAAAGTCTTTTCCTTCAGTTGGCAAAAATGAATGAAACTAGAACAGCATAGGTACTGAAAGCATGAGGTTGTTTTCTAAAATTAAGCAGGCACTGGGTGAAGAATCCACTACACTCTTGTAGATTACCTGCATATGTAAAAATGTGCAACCTTTTTGTTTGGGTTTGCAGATGGGACCTCTCAATCTCGACAGTGAATACTGCCATTATTACAGCATACAAAGGGGTACAGATGTTTATAGCAGTTGATGGTATTAGCTGTGTTCCTGTCTTTGTCTGAGTCATATTGCCATAACATTTCTTTTATACAGTTTAACAAGTTTCAGTATGGCATGCAGCAAATGTAAAGTGTGTCTAATCATGTTAGAAATGTTCCTGTATGTTGAAAATGTGTTACATTATATATATATATATGGAGATTAATAGAACAAATAAAAGTGAAACACATAAGGAGGCCCCTTGGAGATTTAGCACTTAGTAAACCTGTTTGATAATGTTGTCAGAGAGTCTGCTGTTTGTGGAAGGAAATGGTTACAGAGACTATTTGTTACGGTCTTCAGACACTCACACCAGGGTTAGAAATAAAACACAGTTTTATTAAAATGAAATAAGGAATAGCACCCCTGAGGGCCAGAATCGGTATTACAGTAATGAGTAAAATACAGGCTCAATATAGCAGGAGCAGGTAGAATGTAGCATAAACACAGGTAAGGGTTAACACTCAAGCTGGTAGTCAGTCTCTGTGGTGGTGATTAGCCAACGCCCGGTACATCAACAGTCCCAGTAGTAGTAGAGCAGCTAGCTAGCTCAAGCAGAGCAACTGAACTGAATCTCAACCAGATCACGGTCTGGGAATGCCTAAGAGTTTAGAAAAACCAACTGTAGCAGGAGCCAATAACCCTACAGGGGTGTAGCAACGAAGGAGAGAAACTACCAGAGCCACTGGAGCCAGAATAGGAAGCACCCCTGTTGCAGTAGGAGAGGAACACTGCGTGTGCCAATGGGACCTGAGCCTAGCACCCCTTAGGTGCTGTTTCGGAGGAAACACTGCCCAAGCTGAATACTAGAGCCAACGTATTACCAAGTGCGAGTGGATGGAACAACACAGTGAGTGAGAATGGACCAGAGCCAAAGCACCCTTCCGGTGCCGACACGGAGCTCACACTGCCACAGTTTCGGAATGCCCTTTGCACTGCGCGGTGCAACAACTCCGGGTAAACGGGCACCAAACTAGGTGTACAGCTCTGCAGTGGTAAAGCTAGGCTCGGTATAGTAGGCAATAGCTCAACAAGTGTTAATGTGGCTCAGTATGGGAGGCAACAAGCTTGGCCGGCGTATGCAACGGGCTCGGTAATGGAGGCAACCGGCACAGCAAGTGTTCTAGACAGGCTCTGAAACAACAACCCCAGCTTGGTAGTAATCTCTTACAGGCTCAGAAAATGGAGGCAACCAACAGGCTCAGTAACAGAGGCCACAGAGTAACGGATGTGTGATCAGTCAGTGCTAGCTGCGAGCAGGCTCAGAATGTCGGCAGGCTGATACGAGAAGCCGGAACAGGGTCAGTCACGGAGCAGGAAGTCAGCCGGAACCGGGTCGATCACAGAGCAGGAACGTAAGCCAGAACCGGGTCAAACACAGAGCAGGAAGTCAGCCAGAACCGGGTCAATCACGGAGCAGGAACATCAGCCAGAACCGGGTCAATCACGGAGTGGGAAGTCAGCCAGAACCGGGTCAATCATGGAGCAGGAATGTCAGCCCGAACGGGTTCAATCACGGAGCAGGAAGTCAGCCAGAGCCGGTCAATCACGGAGCAGGAACGTCAGCCAGAACCGGGTTAATCACGGAGCTGGAAGTCAGCCAAACCTGGTCAATCACGGAGCAGGAACGTCAGCCAGAACCGGGTCAATCACAGAGCAGGAACAGCAGAGTAGTCAGACGAGCCGAGTCGGTACACAGGAATACAGGATCACAGCAACAATAGCCCAGGAACAGGAACACCACGAAAGGGCACCTGACAGGTGCCATAGACCCAATAATAAAGGGACACCCTGGGCAGGCCAATCAGCTTCCTCCAATGGACGAGCACCAGCACAGAGAGTGATAGGAAAGCACGGGCACCGTGATACTATTCAGTAACCATTTTGTCTGTGAATATACGGGGCTGTATCTTTAAGCAAAATTAGTTTCTTTTTGTAGAACCTGTTTTTGTCTCAGTGAACATCCTTGAAGTTAGGATATCTCCCTGGAATGAGGAGAGGGAGGCATTTCTTTCGTTATAGTATAGGAATGTTACCTCCCTGCACCTGGGGTTTGTATGGGGGAAAATAGAATTTCACATATTTGAGAGGCCACTCATCTAATTTTCTTTCCTCATTTTTTTTGATTGACAAGTGATCTTTCCTGACTTTTCCTGGTAGTAGACTGCAACCTAGTGACATGGTAGATTTAATTCTTCAAATAATTTATATATAGTGTTTATCACTCCATATTACCTTATATGTTAATTCTCTGGGGTGACCTATGAGAGAAGAATGGGCGTACCAAACAAATTTGCTCATTTAAGTGAAGATGTTGGGGAGGCAAACCCAGAGGTGGAATTGCTGGAGAGGACTGTTCTCCCTAACAGCCGGGAGAACAGCTCCTCTAGCACAGTGGGGATCCAGAGGAAAGTGAAGCCTAGGCAGGTTGTGGTGGTAGGGGACTCTATTATTAGGAGAACAGATAGGGTAATCTGTGGCTCTGATCGCAGCAACCGAATGGTTTGCTGTCTCCCGGGTGCCCGGGTTCGGCATGTTGCAGACAGGGTGGACAGATTATTGGGAGGGGCTGGAGAGGATCCAGCTGTCTTGGTGCATATTGGTACCAATGACAAAGTTAGAGGAAGGTGGAGAGTCCTAAAAGGTAATTTTAGGGATTTAGGCAGTAAGATTAGGAACAGGACCTCCAAGGTAGTATTCTCAGAGATACTACCTGTGCCATGCGCTACGCCAGAGAGACAGCGGGAGATTAGGGAGCTCAATGCATGGCTGAAGTCTTGGTGTAAGAAGGAGGGCTTTGGGTTTTTAGAGCACTGGGCTGATTTTGCTTTGGGGTACAATCTCTATAGCAGGGATGGATTGCACCTGAATGCAAGAGGGTCTCAAGTGCTTGGGGAGAGGATTACTAGACGGTTGGAGGAGATTTTAAACTAGGAAGGGGGGGGGAGGGGCCAATAAATACTGGGATAGATAGTATAGAAAGGGAAGGCGATGTAGTTAATAACCAGGTGGGAGGATCTGGGGGCGGGGTTAGTACAGATGATAGGGAGAAGACTATAAGCCACAACAAAATTAAATCACAAATGGAACACAGCAGTGGCATAAATTGTATGCTTGCAAATGCCAGAAGTTTAACTGGTAAAATAGGGGAACTGGAGCTGGTAGCTGAAATTGAAAACTATGACTTGATAGGCATAACAGAAACATGGTGGGATGACACACATGATTGGGCAATCAATTTAGAGGGCTACATGTTATTTAGAAAAGATAGGTCAAGCAAAAGAGGTGGTGGGGTCTGTCTGTATATCAAACCAGCATTATTGCCTCAATTGCGGGAAGATATATGTGATGACAGTAGTGAACATGTGGAATCCCTGTGGGTTGAAATAGTCACTGGGGATAAAACTGCCCAGAAAATATTAGTGGGTATTTGTTATAAACCACCAAACATTGGTGACCTTGAAGAAACACAGCTATTAATGCAAATAGAAAAGGCTTCCCAAATAGGGAGAACTATAATTATGGGGGATTTTAATTATCCAGAAATAGACTGGAAAAATGGAATAGCTAACTCTGCTAAAAGCAGCAAGTTTCTGAACTTGTTGAATGACAATTTTTTGTCACAACTAGTGCAGACCTCAACCAGAGGGAATGCATGTCTGGATTTGGTAATAACTGACCATGAAGAACTTATCTCTAACATCCAAGTAAGGGAGCACTTGGGGAATAGTGACCATAACATGGTATCATTTGAGATTAATTCAAAAAAACAAGTTGATATGAGTTCCACCAAAACACTGAATTTTAAAAAGGCCAACTTTAGCAGGTTTAATTCATCCCTTGGTCTCGTTGACTGGGATAAAATATTTTCAGGAAAAAACACAGAAGGTAAGTGGAATACCTTTAAAATAACATTGCAAAAATACACATATAAATTTATCCCTGTTGGAAACAAATACAAAAGAAGCAAATTGAAACCAATGTGGCTAACCAGTAAAGTAATTCATGAAATAAATAACAAGAAAGCGGCATTTAAACATTACAAAGCTGAGGGATCAGCAGAGGCATTTGCAGAATACAAAAATGTCAACAAAACCTGTAAAAAGGCTATTAAATTAGCTAGACTGGAGAATGAAAAAAATATTGCTAAGGAGAGCAAAAGCAACCCAAAAAAATTCTTTAAATACATTAATGGCAAAAAATTAAAGTCTGATAATGTTGGGTCCTTGTTAGCTGAAACGGGTGAGATGGTCAAAGGTGACAGAGAGAAGGCAGATATTTTAAATAATTTCTTTTCTTCTGTTTTTACCAAGGAAGACCCATTGGACAAGAATCTGCAAACTACTTTTACAGAACAGTCACAGCAAGCATGGGACTGGCTAACACAAGAAAAAGTGTTAAAACAATTGAATGGTGTCAAGGTAGACAAAGCTCCGGGGCCAGATGGTATACACCCACGGGTACTTAAAGAGCTAAGCCAGACCCTGGCCAGACCGATATATCTGATTTTCAGGGATTCTTTTATTTCTGGTATGGTGCCCATGGATTGGCGTAAAGCAGATGTGGTGCCCATATTTAAAAAGGGATCAAAGTCCCAGCCAGGAAATTACAGACCCGTAAGCTTGACATCTGTGGTAGGGAAGCTGTTTGAAAGGTTGCTAAGGGAATATATTCAAGAATTCTGCTGGAACAGGAATATCATTAGCAATAGCCAACATGGCTTTGTGAAAGATAGGTCTTGTCAAACGAACTTGATCGCATTTTATGAAAAAGTAAGTAATAATATAGATGAGGGAGAGGCGGTTGACGTGATCTATTTAGACTTTGCCAAGGCATTTGATACGGTTCCGCACAAGAGGTTACTGTACAAATTGAATGAAATAGGACTAGGGCAAAATGTTTGTGAGTGGATTGGAAATTGGCTGAAAGATAGAATGCAAAGAGTGGTAGTAAATGGCAAGTTCTCCAGTTGGATAAACGTGATAAGTGGAGTGCCTCAGGGATCTGTCCTGGGTCCTCTTCTTTTTAATTTGTTTATTAATGACCTCCCAGAGGGCATAGGAAGCCATGTATCAGTGTTTGCCGATGACACAAAATTAAGTAAGGTAATAAAGTCTGAACTGGATGTGTCTTCATTACAAGAGGACTTGGACAAACTGAGTAACTGGGCAGGCAAATGGCAAATGAGATTCAATATAGACAAGTGTAAAGTTATGCATTTTGGGTATAATAATAAAAATGCAACATATAGTTTAAATGGTGTTTCTCTGGGGAAATCTACTAATGAAAAGGATTTAGGAGTAATGGTAGACAATAGACTTTGCAGTAGCATGCAGTGCCAGCTGGCAGCTGCAAAGGCCAATAAGATATTGGCATGTATTAAAAGGGGTATTGACTCAAGGGAGGAAGATATAATTATGCCTCTTTACAGGTCCATGGTAAGACCCCACCTAGAATATGCTGTTCAATTCTGGGCGCCCTTTCTGAAGAAGGACATTATGGAACTAGAGAGAGTGCAGAGGAGGGCTACAAAACTAGTAAGGGGAATGGAATGTTTTAGTTATGAAGAGAGGCTAGAAAAGTTAAACTTGTACACACTAGAGAAACGGCGTCTTAGAGGGGATATGATAACACTATATAAATATGTTCAAGGTCCATATAAAGGGCTTTCAAAAGACCTGTTCATTAACAGAACACTACACAGGACAAGGGGCCACCCGCTTAGACTTGAGGAAAGGAGATTTAGTCTACAACAGCGGAAGGGTTTCTTTACAGTAAGGACAATAAAGGTATGGAATGCACTTCCGGAGGAGGTGGTGCTATCAAATACATTAGATGCCTTTAAAAGGGGCCTGGATACTTATTTAAAAGAGCATAATATAGAGGGCTATGCACGTTAGTATTGGGATTAATATTTAGTTAGAGCTTGTTGATCCAGGGAGAAGTCTGATTGCCATTTGGAGTCAGATGCCTTCTTTTGGGTCAGCGATGGTAAACAGGAATAGGAAAAGGGTTGAACTGGATGGACGCAAGTCTTTTTTCAACCTAAATTACTATGTAACTATATGTAACTATGTACCTTTCTGTTAAGGGGTTTTAGGTGATATAATCAGTGCACAGGGAGAAATAAGGGCTTTTGTTTGCCGAATTTCCTAGTTTCTGAAGTGAGAAGAACTGTGCCATGCCATAGTCCACACCCTGTTATACAGGATTGATAAAGTATAATTTACATAACATAACACTTCCAAAAATTGTCATAACCCAGTAAATTCTGGGATAAGGTATCCTAATTACTTCCAAGTGGAATTGGCCAGTCTACTGAGAACTAATTCTTCAGTAGCCATTTGGATGTAAAGTTAGAATAATATTTGGAGGTTATACAATCCAACCACAGTAGTAATAGGGTAAGATCAGATCTATAGAAATTTTAGATCATTGGGAGTTGCAGTTTAGCTGGTGGGGCTATACCTGCAGAGCCTACTTTTTATTTTGTGTGTGAAACTTTGCATATGATCGCTGTGGAATTTGTGGAATTTGTGAAGTTCTACAGCCAGAGTGTACAAATAATACACTAATAAGTTGTTCTGAGATGGTCATTGTGCTCCAATGATATGGTGTTAACACTTGCATTGCTATCTAGGAATGTTTTCTTCTGTTTGTTTGTCTGTAGATCTGGTACTTTTTGGGCTGGTTCTGTTTCAAATTTGCATTGTCTGTGTGTGATATCAAGGTGTGGATTTGATCTGTTGAGATAGTCACACTTGTGAAAATCCTGACATAACAAGACTTTGGATTGTACAATTGGCTTGTCCTTACTGTCCATAGTTCTATTAATCCCTGCTGATGAGATGTGTGCAGACATGATTTTGTCATTATAATCTTTATGGTATATATTCTCTGATATATTTTCATATATATTATCATTGTGTTGCTATAGCCATACATTATATTAATTGCTTAAGATTATAATGTGGAGATGCAAATTTTTACTGGGAAATGTATTTTATCAATCTGTTTCCATCCAGACGTATGAATAATTAAAAAAAGCAGTCAAGTAGTTAATTTTTATATTTGTCAGATCTGGGACCTAATGTCTTTTAGATAGAATGTTATTTCTTGCAATATTGTGCATTGTGGTTATAAAAGGGTTGTCATGTAACCTATTGAGCACAACTCATGTGACAAGTTTCCTGCCACTTAATTGTCTTAGTACATACAGAGTGGGTAAGTGTTGCTACACTACCACCTACTGCATTGTCTAAATTGTAGGAACAATTAACCCCCGCTGTACTGCTTTCTTCAAACATTGCTAGCTTAGGGATCTGTACTGGGACTCATTCTTTTTAACATTTTTATTAGTGATATTACAAAAGGTCTTCAAGGTAAGGTATGCCTTTTTGCAGATGATACCAAGATCTGCAATAGGGTAGACATTCCAGGGGGAATAAGCCAAATGACAAATGATTTAGGTAAATTAGAAGAATGGTCAAGAGTGTGGCAGATGCAGTTTAACATTGATAAATGTAAAATAATGCACTTGGGACATAAAAATCCAAAGGAAAAATATACTATTAAGGGTACTGTACTGTCAGAGATAACAGAGGAAAGGGATTTGGGAGTAATTATCTCTAATGACTTAAAGGTAGGCAGGCAATATAATAAAGCTGTGGGGAATGCAAGCAGGGTACTGGGTTGTATAGCTAGGGGCATTAGTAGCAGAAAAAGGGAAGTGGTCATGCCACTCTACAGATCTCAAGTTATACCTCACCTAGAGTATTGTGTACAGTACTGGAGACCTCATCTCCAGAAGGATATAGATACTTTAGAGAAAATTCAAAGAAGGGCTACTAAAATGGTGACTGGTTTACAGGAAAAGAAATATCAGGATAGACTAAAGGATCTGAACATGTATAGCTTTAAGGAAAGAAGAGAGAGAGGGGATATGATTGAAACATTCAAATACATGAAGGGATTCAACAAAGTACACGATGGAAGTATATTTCAAAGGAGTAAAACTGTTAGGACAAGAGGCCATAGTCTAAAACTAGAGGCACACAGGTTTAGATGTAATGTAAGAAAGTTTTACTTCACTGAGAGGGTAGTAAATAAGTGGAATAGCCTACCAGCAGAAGTGGTAAGTAGTTTGCAGCCAGACACAAGTGCAGCAGACAGACAGAAGTGTGTAGTTTCAAAAACTGCAGTACTTAAGTCAAGCTTGAGGTAAGCTCAGGCTATTACTATTACTTCACTCTTACTTCTCTCTTCTTTTCTATTGTAGACAAAAAACTTAAAAAAAAAAAAATAAAAAAAATCTTACTATCATTCTTTAATACTGCTTATGTTGTAGTACTTGGAATTGTGTTGCATTTAGTATTTAGTTTGAATTGTGTGTTTATTTACTTTGGTTAATTTGGATCATTAGTGCTTAAGTTTGTATTTGGCTTGTTTTGGTTTCTGCATAGTGTGCATAGGTGTCTATTTGGGTGTAGCTGGTAACTGGTTTCATTAGATTAGCATAAGAAAAGGCTTGGCTCGCTTCGTTAGCGTATCAACTGCAGTAGGTGTATTTATAGGAGGTTTCAACTCTGTGAGTTTACTCTGTAAGTAGTTTGCAGCCAGACACAAGTGCAGCAGACAGACAGAAGTGTGTAGTTTCAAAAACTGCAGTACTTAAGTCAAGCTTGAGGTAAGCTCAGGCTATTACTATTACTTCACTCTTACTTCTCTCTTCTTTTCTATTGTAGACAAAAAACTTAAAAAAAAAAAAAAAAAAAAAATCTTACTATCATTCTTTAATACTGCTTATGTTGTAGTACTTGGAATTGTGTTGCATTTAGTATTTAGTTTGAATTGTGTGTTTATTTACTTTGGTTAATTTGGATCATTAGTGCTTAAGTTTGTATTTGGCTTGTTTTGGTTTCTGCATAGTGTGCATAGGTGTCTATTTGGGTGTAGCTGGTAACTGGTTTCATTAGATTAGCATAAGAAAAGGCTTGGCTCGCTTCGTTAGCGTATCAACTGCAGTAGGTGTATTTATAGGAGGTTTCAACTCTGTGAGTTTACTCTGTAAGTAGTTTACAGCCAGACACAAGTGCAGCAGACAGACAGAAGTGTGTAGTTTCAAAAACTGCAGTAGTTTGAAAACGGCAGGAGTTTGGTGAAGGCATTGGTTTTGTCAGTTTGGTGAGTAACTGCTTTAATTCTAAGATGTCTGGTTTGGTGCAGTGTAACACTTGTCTGGCTGTTGTGTTCCGCAGTACTCTCTGGAGTTTGGGGTGTTGTCCAGTATGTTTGCATCTGTCCACATTGTATGGTGAAATTTCCAGGCTGCAGTCTTTGGTGTGTTATCTGCAATCAAAAGAAGTGAATCTTTCCCAGCTAGAGTGTGAAGTCAAGCAACCATGTAATCCACCACCGCAGCCCCAACGGCCCATGAAGAGAAGGGCTGTGTGGAAGACAGTTGGTTCCGGGAGGTTGAGAGTTGTGGAGCAGAAGCACAAGACTGTTGGTATTTCGGTGTGTAATCCCTTTGGTGTCCTGTCTGAATTGGAAAGTGAGATTTCAGAAGATAAAAGCACAGATACTCAGGTACGGGATGTTGTGAGTCCCAAAGGAGAGAATTGTAACAAGCAGTCAGGAGCAGAAAATGGACTTAAAAAGAAGAGAAAGCATCTCCTTGTTGGTGACTCGATTGTTAGAGGTGTTGCTTTAGGGCAGAATGAGGATGGACTGAAGGAGGTGAGATGTCTTCCTGGTGCTACTGCAAGCAGGGATAAAAGACGCATCTCAAATATTGTCAAGGCTGCAACAAAGGAGACTGAAGTTGATCTGATCATTCATCTCGGTACAAACGATTTGTCCCAGAAAAGTGTTGAAGAGGTGAAAATGGAATTTCAAAGTCTCAGCCTGGAGCTGAGCAGAATGACAGACTCTATCACTTTTTCAGAGATTTTGCCAGTCCGCTCTGAAAATAGTAAGAGACTTCGTATCCTGGAGTTCAATGGTTGGCTAAGACAGTGGTGTAAAAAAGAAGGTTTTGGATTTGTCAGTCACAGTGTTAGAAGGTGGAGTTGTAAAGAAATGTTCAAGAGAGATGGTCTGCACCCGTCACACAGAGGAACTGAGGTACTTGGAGAAGAGTTCAGGTGTTTCTTGGAGAGGCATTTAAACTAGATGGAGGGGGCAGGAATTTCATTGAGAAGATTGATTTCTGTCCCCGAACAGTTTTGGTGAACCAGGGTTCTGAGTTTGTTAGTGTGATAGATACAGATGTTGGTGCACAGGAAGTTGCTGGTGCTTTACATACAGATGTTGGTGAGGTAGATGATGGTGCGGTAGATAGAGTTGTTGTTGGTGATAAATGTAATGTTCTTCGTGTAATGTGTACTAATGCTCGCAGCTTAGGCAACAAGCTCAGCGAGCTAATATCAATAGTTTGTAGAGATGACTTGGACTTGATTGTAATAACAGAGACATGGTTCAGGGACTGTAATGGCTGGGAAATAGCCATTCCGGGATACACGTTGTATAGGAAAGATAGGGCTGAGAGAAGAGGGGGTGGGGTAGCCATTTATGTTAAAGATAGCATAAAATCCACAGCGATCCAGAATTCATGTAAAGAGTTGGAGACTCTCTGGATCTGTCTGCAGAATAAAAAGGGATCAGTTACAAGAATAGGTGCAGTCTACAGGCCTCCGGGGCAATCTGAAGAGCAAGACAACATGCTAGTGGACGAGATTACCCAAATGGCAGTAAAGGGAGATATAGTAGTTATGGGAGACTTCAACATGCCTGATGTTGATTGGAATATCCCTTGTGCGTCCACATGTAGAAGTAGGAGCATCGTAGAAGCCCTGACGGGGATGTCCCTGAAACAGCTGGTGAAGGCGCCAACTAGAGGGGACAATATCCTAGACTTAGTATTCACAAATGGAGACCTGGTATCTGAGGTGAAGGTGGGAGAAAATCTAGGTTCCAGTGACCACCAATGTTTGTGGTTCGGAATCCAGACTGACTACGAGAAATCCCATTCTGCAACCAAAGTATTGGACTTTAGGAAGACGAAGTTTGAGGATATGGGAGAATATGTAAAGAAAGAATTAAAAGGGTGGGATAAAACACCGAGAGTGAGTACTCAGTGGAAGACACTCAAAGAAGTCCTCTTAAAGGCAACAAGATTACATGTTAGACAAATTAGCAAGAGGAAAAGAAAGAGAAATCCACTATGGTTTACTAGAGAGGTAAGAGCTATAGTGAAAGATAAAAAGTCTGCCTATAAGAGATATAAAGAGACTGGAAGTGAAGCGGACAGAGAAGGGTATAAAACTATACAGAAGAAGACTAAACAGATGATAAATGCTGCTAAAGCCTCAAAAGAGGAAGAAATGGCCAAATCTGTTAAGAAGGGGAATAAAACCTTCTTCAGATATATCAGTGACAGGAAGAAGAAAAACTGCGGGATTACAAAAATTAACAACGGAAAAAATCAGTATATAGAAGAGGAAAAGGCGGTCGCTGACCATCTGAATAACTACTTCTGCTCAGTTTTTTCAGACGGCGGCCCTCATAATCAGAAAATGGCTGAACACAGCATTGCCTCTAGTTGTATAATTTTAGCCCCAGTGTTTTCAGAGGCCGATGTTCTAGAGGAACTTGTCCGGCTAAAGTCAAATAAAGCGATGGGTCCGGATGGAATCCACCCTAGAGTTCTTAAAGAACTCCGATCTGTCATAGTTGGCCCCCTGACTAATCTGTATAACCAGTCCCTTCTTACGGGAGAAGTTCCTGATGATTGGAGAATGGCCAATGTTGTACCCATTCACAAGAAGGGTAGTAAAGAAGAAGCTAGTAACTACAGGCCAGTCAGCCTGACATCTGTAGTGGTAAAAATGATGGAGACTCTTCTAAAGAAGAAGATAGTTGACCATCTAACAAAAAACAACCTGATGGACCCAAACCAGCATGGCTTCACTGAGGGCCGATCCTGTCAGACTAATCTCATTGATTTCTTTGACTATGTAACTAAAGTGCTGGATGAAGGTGGTGCTGTGGATATCGCCTACCTGGATTTCAGTAAAGCTTTCGATACAGTTCCCCATAAAGAGCTGATAGATAAATTATCAAGAATTGGACTTAACCCCTGGATAGTTCAGTGGATCTGCAGTTGGCTGAAGGACAGAAACCAGAGGGTTGTTGTTAATGGAGTGTATTCTGAGCAGAGACTGGTTACAAGTGGAGTGCCACAAGGATCTGTTCTGGGCCCTGTTCTGTTCAACATGTTTGTGAGTGACATAAGGGAAGGCTTGGCAGGGAAGGTTTGCTTGTTTGCTGATGACACAAAAGTGTGTAATAGGGTTGATGTTCCAGGAGGTGTCTGTAATATGGAGAATGATTTGGCACTATTAGATAAGTGGTCAAAACAATGGAAACTTCAGTTCAATGTTTCCAAATGTAAAATAATGCACTTGGGGACAAGAAACCCTCAATCTGACTATCGTATTGGCAGTTCTGTGGTAGCAAAGACTTCAGAAGAGAAGGATTTGGGGGTGGTCATCTCTGACAGCCTCAAGATGAGTAACCAATGCAACCAGGCGGTGGGGAAAGCAAATCGTATGCTTGGCTGCATAGCTAGAGGTATAACAAGCAGGAAGAGGGAGATTGTGATCCCTCTGTATAGAGCTCTAGTGAGACCACATCTGGAATACTGTGTACAGTTCTGGAGGCCTCATCTGCAAAAGGATATAACTAAAATTGAGCGGGTTCAAAGAAGAGCTACAAAAATGGTGGAAGGTCTAAAGCATAGAACTTATCAAGAACGACTCAGAGATCTAAATATGTATAGTCTGGAGGAAAGAAGAGAAAGGGGGGACATGATTGAAACCTTTAAGTATGTTAAAGGACTGAACAAGGTTCACGAGGGAAGTGTGATTAATAAGAATCTGAATACAAGAACAAGGGGGCACAATCTGAGGCTAGTTGGAGGAAAAATCAAGAAAAACATTAGAAAATATTATTTCACTGAAAGAGTAGTAGAAACTTGGAACAAACTTCCAGCAGAGGTGGTTGATAAATCCACAGTAACACAGTTTAAACATGCCTGGGATAAACATGTATCTATCCTAAGATAACAATAAAGGAATACTAAAGGGCAGACTAGATGGACCAGGTGGTCTTTTTCTGCCGTCAATCTTCTATGTTTCTATGTTTCTATGACAGAATTTAAGCATGCATGGGATAGGCATCAGGCTGTCATTAACATAAGAAAAGACCAAGGACGAAAAAAGGTTTGAGGTTTTTACTGTAGGAAAATGGGCAGACTACATGGGCGGAAATGGTTCAAATTCTATGTTTCTATACCTCTGGATACCTATATATAAAGTTTAACCCTATAAGTGCTTGTTTTCTATCTGTGTAGTTATCTGATATATTCTATCGTATTATATTTTCTTTATGTCATATATACATATATCTTAGTCTACGACCTGTTGCATTGTGATATATTGCTGGGTCAATTTTATATATCCCAATTCACCGATTATTATTGTATTTTATATATCACATTTTATTTACATTTAAATAAAATTACATATATTGTTTCACAAATATGAGTAATTGATTCTTTTTAATCAATTCTGTTCACCGTGAAAAAGGGTGTCATACCTAGATCTCAAATTTATTTATTTATATTGTTTATTTATTTTATGCTAGATATACAGTGCAAATAGTCTATTTTGGTTACTAGAAGGAAGGGTCATTATTTAAACCCCATGCTCTGATGACCTAATGATTTGGCACTGGCTGGGATGAGTAGGCATGGCCGAAAATTCTGATCTCAAACCAAAATCAGTGAAAAATGGCACTTTCCGTTTGACAAATAATTTCCCATGAAGAGTGCCATTTTTGTTTTTTTATCCTAGCTCATTGCATTGAAATAAATGGGAACACCAGATTTTCCCCACCACATGGCAGTTTTCTCTACTTTTCCTGCAGGTATATAAAAGGGTGTCAAGCTCTGACAGCATGTCATTCTATGTTTGTGAGAGGAGTAAGCAGCATGATTTCAGCTAGAGAAGATAGGCAAAGAAAGTGGAATTGAAACTTTTAGGTAGGACATTTGTTCTCTGCATTAGGGGAATCCGGGGGCACTTTGGGGAAAAGAAGGGAAGAAGGAGGTTGACCCTAAATAACCCAAAATTCAGTATGAACGACTGGCAAGACAGAGGCAGCTGGGGTCCAATGTGCTTGCTGATTGGGCTGTTATTGTCTCCGTGCTAAGGAAGTCTGGGGAAAGAAGTTGCTGATTTGGTTTTTCAGTTACATTTATATATATATATGTATATATATATATATATATATATATATATATATATATATATATATATATATATCTAGATAGATAGATAGATAGATAGATAGATAGATAGATAGATAGATAGATAGATATATGAAAAAATCCCACAATTATCGGACCAACAAGGTGGGCTAGGCACCCTATATACTCCCCACTTAGTGTTGAATAATTATTATACTATATATATATTAGAGGTCTGCTGCTTCAATCCTAATGGCCCCTAGTACACAAAGGCCCGAAAACAATAATACAAATCTAGAAAAAAGAAAAAGGAGAGCCCTAGACCAATACTTAAAATCAATATAGAAAAAGTACTATAATACTCTTAAATACGTATAATAATGTATAACAATATTTATTTATTCAATATACATTGATAATATTTGACATATATGCATTAGTAATAGTGGTATCACTGGAAAAATAAAAAGTTCTATTAAGAACTGTAATGGAAGCTGAGAAGGGACCGCGTCACCTTCCGCCGTCGTTCCCGGGTCTCTCCTTCTCAACGCAGATAAGCGCCGTCGGATGCACCAGTTGAAGTATGGAAAGTCACAGGAAACAGCCGCAGGATCGCTGGAAGCAGGGAAGCATGGAAGAGTCCACGTCGCCGCCTGACAGTCCACAAAGTTAGGTCGCAGGAAACTGGCAGCAGGCAGTCGGCGATTCAGGATACTTGGCGCAGATGGGTATCAGAATGGACACTTTAGACCATAAGCAATACAAGACTCCAGGACTCCTTGTTCACTCCAAAGCAGAACTCATTTTATTATCACAGATATTTATATACAGTACAGTACATTGGATCACATGGGGAAACCTGATACAATAGGGAACATGATTAAATCATAACACATCAGACAAAAGGCAAGGGCTCACACAATGAGAGCATTCACAGAGGTAATCAACTCACAACATATAATACAAAGGGCTGGCAACAGAGTTTCAGGCTATACAATAGGTGGCTCACAGACTGAGGGGTGTGAATGGATTAACACACACAGCAGGGGGTCTCAGGACAGTTCTCACTCCAAGGACTTGAGTGGCTAGAATATACATTCCCTTAACAATGGCCAGGGGTTGAATAATTAAGCAAAAGGATTGGGAGTCTGCAATACATATTGAAATAATTAACCCCTCACTGCCCATTCCCTTGGAGTAAACCCTCAAACATACCACATACAATAACTAAAACGTTCGCCATACATTAAACATAGTATGTGATCCAAAGTCTATGAATTTAAGTCTTTCTCTTAGGGAATAGCTGGCCAGTTTGTACGCCAAGGCACAGCACAGAGTCCAAACAGTAATAAATGTCCATAGTCTTTGGATAAATAGTTTGAGGTCCGGACAAGGGCTCAGTAACGGGTAGGATCCGTTACAAGAACGTATAAAAAAATATAAAAAATGTTATATCAAAAATATCTAGTCACTTGTAGTTCCAAACATGTAATACTGATATTAGTTAAATACCCCGTTGTAAGCGGGCAGGTACCAACTGATGCAATGTATGAGCTTATACGATCTCTTTTGCTGTGCTACAAAGTACCCATATAATTTGTGGTACTGTAACAATTTTATGAGCTCTCAGCGGGCAGAAGTGCAGTCGGCTTTTCCACAATCAGTGTAGTCGATCTGATATTGATGTAATACCTCTCCTGTCTTCTCAAGGGCTCTCTTGTATAGCTTTGTACCGATGCTCAATGCCCAATGATTTGCTTTGTACCTCCCGTCCGTTCTGGGGTATAAATGATTGAATCTAGATATCAATATCTTGAATCACAATGTCCATCCAAAGCGTTTCGTACCTGACACGGCACTTCTTCAGGGATATATTAATAATGTAGAGTTTGCGACAAAAGTGTGTTTTTATCTATTCGCCAAATCATTAGCACACCTGTCACTCCAATTAGCTGAAGGATATCCGGAAGCCCATTGACTACTTATGGTCTTCTTAATCGTAGAGGCATATTTTAAAGGTGTATATACCAATACATGTCCTAATATACATTTAATGTATCTTTACCATAAATAGATCCTGAGGCAAATGTATACGTGATTGCTCCCATGTTGGTATTCCCCCCCATATTATATGGGCTGTTATGCCCTCATTATGTACTTATCCTATCCTAAATTTTAGATATGTACTAATATCCCCAATGCCTATATATTCAATAGCCACATATAGGGATAATCAACAGATTATTGTGCACCAGGCGGACCACCCCCCTCCCATAACATAACAAATCCTAAATAGTTCCACAACTGGTCCCTTAAACATACAATAAAAACAAATAACGAATACTGAAAGAAGAAGGGAAAAATATACATATATATATATATATATATATATATATATATATATAATGACAATATAAATATTACAAAATCCTACTCCTCTCCATCCTACTCACTCTCATTACACTGGGTTATACAAATGTGTGCACATCAGTCCTCTCATTTAATCCATTGGGGGCAAGAGAGTTCATATTATATATCCACAGTGTCTCCCTCTGTCAGCAGGAATATGTTGTAGGGCCATGATGCATGTATTTATATATATTCATCAATTAAACCAGTCTTCTCAACACTACAAATTGCTCGTTTTCTGCTCTCTTTCTAGCTTTAAAAAAAACAATTGTTTTCAATAATTAACACTTATAATTCCAACCCCAGCTATCTCTTTTCTACTAGTGACTCCCTCCTCTGCTTTCCATCTGCCTTCCTTCAAAGTTCTATACAATCTCCAGGCTTTGATAACTTCTTAAAAGTTTATCCCCTCTTGTAAATACTCCTCTATTCTCCCCTATTCCCCTCCTGCCATACTAGACCTTTTTTCACCAGTAATGCAAGAGAAACTGACTATCTTGTTATCTTTCTTTCCCTCCACTACATGCACCCACTCAGCTCATCCAGTGCTCTTCATCTTATTACAGATTTCTAACTCCTCATGCTCTTACAAGAGTGTTCAGTTATATAAACATTGTCTTTGACACTTTTCAGTACTTACCCTCTTTTATATCTCAGTTGCTTTAGACACTGTCAGTCATGCTCTTTTCCTCCATATTCTTCACTCCTTAGACAACTCTAATTTAGCCCTGATCTGGTTGTCCTCTTATTTAATTAACCAATCCTTCAAAGTCACCATTGCCACCTCTTTTGTCTTCTTCCATTAAAGGGATAGTAATACTTCTTTTTAACTTTATTTTATTTTTAGGCATTAAAAAAACATGAAGAATGATATGTCTTATCTCTCAAACCTTTATGGTTTAAGAGATATTCACAAGCAAAGTTCCCCCTCCCGCCCCTTTTACCTAGTGTAAGCCATCTGTTATCTGACCAGACAGATAACAGAAGGGGACACTCTTATTCCTATGAAAACAATGAAATCCCTGCCCCCCTTGACAAGCTTTTCAGGTTTTTCCCTTATCTTAATTGAAGATTGTCCCTCTCTGCAGTCTACCTGGGCACCTCCCTTCTGCTCTAGCTGAACAGTGTGACATCAGTAAAAGGGGCAGGAGGGGGACACTTTGTCATTGAATTACTCTGGAACTACAACTCTGACAGAATTGAAATAACACTCTCCAAAGTCCAAATACTATGATGATTATTTAGAGCTGCTTTTATTATGAAACATTACTATCCCTTTAACCTCTCGCTTGGTGTTCCACAAGGGTCTGTTCTAGGACACAAATTCTCAACTCAGTATATTTAAATCCATATATAATGCAGCAGCATGAAATACCTTACTGACACTGATGTTTGCCCCTATCCACCTCTTCCAATCACTCTTATATCTTATAAAGTACTGCTTCTCTCATTCAAGACCTTTCTCTCCTCTACCCCTTCCTACAAAGTGCACTCTGATTGGCTATAACATATTCTACTGCTTATGATCATCCAATGACAGTCTTCTTGTTACCGCACTTCTCTTGTGGTCTTCAAGTCTCGATTAAACTTACATCTCATCAACAAGGTTTCATCAAGCTAACACACACTGACATCATAAATCCAAGGCACTTTATTCCTTACTTTACCCTTATCTACTTTATATACCTCACTTTACCTCTTTAGATTGTAATCTTTTTGAGCAGGGGCCTAACTTCCATTGTTACATTTTGCTAAGCACTTGTCACCCTGTATTGTTCAAACCTTTAAATTGTAAAAATAAATAAAAATATTAATTCATTCACTGCCATGATTTCTGGTGGAAGGTAGAGTCAAATCTACCATCAGTCTGTGGCAGGGATGAAAACCTCACTCCCAGCAGTATCCAGAATGGTAGACCCAACAGCTTGATCTTGTCTAACATTTCATAACGCTGATGGGACAGGGAGTTAGATAATTCAGTAGCAGTATCTGCAACTGAATTACAACTATATCACTACAAAACAGCATAATGTCAATGGTGGTGGTAAGACCCATTCCCACCTTGTCTCTCATCAACTCCTTTATAAGCCACTGGTACCACAACCACAATCATCAGCAGCAGCACAAACACCACCATCACATTCTTCCTAGTCTGTGAGTGGTTTCATACTCACAGACACAATAGCAACAGACTCAGAGACACACAGCAACTCTGTGTTGCTGCTGCTGTTAATCACAAAAGCACCAGGAAAGAATCAAATTGTCCCCATTTAGAAAATCTACCCGGGGCCCCGGGGATGTGGTTAAAGCACAATTTGATAGGGTGATAACAAATGCAGCACTCTTTGGTGCTGATGGTGGGTTCTGGCTCAAAGAGGATGCGGTGGTAGTAATACTAGTTTAAGCAGCACAATCTGCTGATGGGTCTTTGGTGTCTCAGATTCACTGCAGTGGGGGGAGTGGCCTGAACATCTTACATAGCGGAAGTGCTTTGATTCCTCTCTCTTCCCAACAATGGCAAATGGCTTTTTAATGGTCACTATCTAAAGATTTTAGCTCTCTCTATCTAAGTTTACACTACTAGCCGACTCGCAGATCCCAATGAAAGGGAAAAAAAAGAAGTCCTTGCCTTGCAACACACATATTACAAGGTTCCTCTCACCCAGGCCTATGATGCCATCCACTTGTCTTGAAGAGAGTGGGCGGGAAAAGGACTATTCAATGGACCATGGCCATCTTGCTTCGGAGACTGACGCAATGTCTCTCTCATGGGACGAATCGAGTATGGCTACTCAGACCTTACCTCCACTTCCCTGCACTAGGGATGATTTGGTGGAACTGAAGGCGAGGTTACCTTCTAAGGAAGACTTTAAACTACTAATGGCTGATGTACACAATACCTTACAGTCCGAGTTGGCTTCCGTTAAGGTGGATCTTTCTTCTCTCGCTCAGAGTATTCAGCAGCTAGAAGACGATAAAACACAGCTTACTGAACAAGCGATGCACTGGGAATACACGGTGCTGGAACAACATGATATAATCCAAACCTTATTGCTCCGGGTTGATGACCTGGACATCGACAAAACATCAGAGTGAAAGGCCTACCTGAATCCTTTAAAACATCTGATTTAAGAGATGCTATCAATTCCATATTTAATAAAATCTTGGGAGCAATGCAATCATCACAAATAAGAATTGACAGGATTTGCTGCGCATTGAAGCATAGAGACAATGGCCTTCCCAGAGATGTTGTAATCTGCCTACACCATTTCAATATTAAAGAGGCCATCATGAGGAAGAGCCAAGATTGTGCACCGATTATACATGCAGGGGCTGAAGTGCACATATTTAATGACCTCTCACCGTCCACACTTAGAATGCGGAGAACCCTCAAACCGTTGATAGACCACCTTTGTCAATTACAGATAAAATACAGATGGGGCTTTCCATTGTACCTAAATGCAACGTTCAACAACAAAACAGCGCTGTTGAGATCACAAGACAAAATTCATTCCTTTTCTGCGCAACTAGGGATTTCTGTGTGTTCACTTCAGCCCCCTGCCTTGACACCCCTATGACAAAAAAAAACAAAAAAGTCTGGAATGGTCCCCTGGCTCCCCTGTACAGAGACCCAAGCAGGGAAGGCTAGAACCAGAGATCTAGATGGAAGCTCAGAACACACAAGCCTCCTCTGCCTGGGCCTGAGACTACCCTGGACTCTTTTGGTAACCTTCCTCCTCGCTTCAAGATATCCTGATATGGAAGGATTACATAACTGTTGTGTTCCATTTCTCCGAATGCCCGGACATTCCAAACTACCTCCTCACTGAGTAGAATCACCCCCAGAGAAAGGAGTTGGTTCCTCGGATTCCATGAGTCTATTATATTCAGAATGGACAGTCAATCTTACGGTAGCAGGGCAATGCCATATAATAGACAGTCAGTCTTGAATATGTCTTTTGCCTCTTGCAGACTGCTTATACATATTATTGTACTCATTTATTCCTACAATTTATAATTGGGCTTAGAAGCATCTGACATTTTACATCTAGTATCGAATAAGATATTAGTGTATGATTCTTTACTTTTTACATAGAAATACTGTAATGCCAAACTCTATTATTGGGAGACATGCAATGTAGAGTAAGAGACATCTTCACATCCTTTCCCCCTAAGTGGTCTCAACACACATGACTAATTAATGATGATATCCCCACTCAAAACACTGTCCCCTTCTTCATTATGGCCTTTCTTTTGTTAGGTGTCTCTAGTAGTACAATAGGTGGACTCACTATAATCCCTCTGATTTTCCCCACATGATGAACCTTGAAGACGAGACTTTACCCTAAGAAGCACACTTCCACCTTTCCACCCTTAGCGACCTTGAGCTCTATATAACCATACTGTTCTAAATTTATAGGACTTTAATCTATGATGGGGATGCAGATAGGCTAAAAAAACATTACTCGAATTTTGTATATTGTTTAAGGTTGTCTGATTATTACCCGTTGCAATTTTCTCAATGTGACGCCCATTATCAAATGGAGATGGACCCCCATTGCTAGTTGTGATTCATTAACGTTTCTCTACCATGTCCTTGGAGATGGGCACTACAAAGACCAATAAATATTATATGCTAATATTCCCTCAAATAAAATGTACCAGATATTGTTTATAGGGTTCTTTTGTTATGCTGGATTTCGCTGATCCAATTGGAGATGGACCCAGGTGCAGAGTTTGTACTTTTTTTCGTACAGAGGGTCATACCTTCCTGTTCTTATGATTTACTCTTAATTTATACTTATTTGACACCTTCCCCTCTAACATTCCCTGACCTCATTTTGATTTCATATCAGGAATCTATCTTGCCCCTAAAATCTTAACACACCTACCCATTGTTGATACCGGTACTGCAGGGGTTTTGATAATGTTAATAATTACAGTCTTATGCTTCCAAATGCATTATACTGCTTCCCTTCTTCTTTTCTTGATGTAAGATTTTTTTCTCTCCCACACTCTCTCACAATACAGTGACCGTGATATATTAAAGATTAAATGCTGGCTGTGTTGGGAACATCTAAACTGACCTACTCTACCATGTGGATGTTTCAGGTTCCTTCCAGGACCAGAGGGTCCACACCACTTTCCACTCCAGGTCTCATTCTAATGTAACTGTTCTCCAACATTCTATGCTACCTTGGCGGGGGAGGGGGCAACACTTTACATCTGGGTCTCAATGGAGATCCTTTGAATCCAGATGTGAACCTTGCTCTCCTTGCTGTTGTGTACTCTGTGTGCTTGTGGGATTTATGCACTCGATCCTACCCTTCCCAAATCTTTCTTTCTTCTATTTTTTTTTTAATTGTTCCTTTTACCCCTCTCCTTTCCTTCGAATCCAGGATGGTGTTACTTAAATTTCATGCCAAGTGAATAGCACCTCTTAAGGTGGTGACTATGAATGTCCGCTGCCTCATTTTACCTGAAAAGAGGTCCATGGCCCTTAGAGAATTTCATAGACAAAGCGTGGACATAGTGTTTGTACAGGAGACTCATTTCAAATCCTCCGTTCCTAAATTTTCGAATAAATTCTTCTCTATAGCATACATCTCCTCAGCCTCTGAGAAGAAAAGAGGTGTGGCTATACTCCCCCTATCTACAGTCCCAATTCCAACCAAATCTCCTTTGTCACAAAATTGTTGAACACGATTAATCCAGCTGTTGATGGTCGTATCATTTTGGGGGATGGAATTGAACCTGACAATTGACTGAACCATAGATAGCTCATCTGGAAAATCTGTGTTCAAACATGCACACCTACACTGCCTTAAAAAACAACTACATAATCAGACTCTAATTGACTCTTGGCGTTCTTTAAACATCAACACAAAGGACTACACTTACTTTTCTCCCCTACACACTACTTACATGAGGATAGATTATCTGTTTATTTCACAATTCCTTTTACACCTTCTGGGAGAAACTAAAATACTGTCTGTATCTTGGTCGGATCATTCGATGGTCTCTATTTCCCTAGATGTAACTCAATCCCCTACACAATCTAGATCCTGGAGACTAAATATCAGGAATTGGATCTAGCCCATAATTCTATGAGGCCTGAAAAAAGTCTTGGGCCAGACTGTTTTCCTGTACTATACTATAAGATTTTCCAGAATTACCTATTACAACACATGCTAGATACTTTCAATGCTGTCCGCAGAGGTTGGCAGTTTGTGTCCCAGTCCTATATTGCGATGATTCCAGAGGCAGAAAAAGATCCTATCCTATGTCAAAATGTCATTGTTGTTTTCTACCTTAATGAAATCCGCACATGATGACTGTGAGTCTTGCCAGAGAAAGAAGATATGGTTGATATATCTATAACAGACGAGAATTTGAACAGTCCAAGCATCCATAGCCTCTGTAAACACTGATTCTCTCTCCCACCAACCGAGGAATAGGTTGGCAAATGAAGGAGCACATTTGTATCCCATGTCAGTGCCTACCAATTATAAAAAGAATTCAGAGTTAAAAACAAAATAATTATGCTGTAAGATAAAGTGTAATAAGTCTGCCAAAAATTCACAGAGATCACAATCACACGAATGGTTAGACTGTCCAAGGAAATAAGACACTGCATTGAGGCCCTGCTCGTGACCTATGCTGGAATATAAAGCTTCCACCTCACAGGTCACGAGCAGGGTCCCAGGTTCCACCACCATCTCTTGTAATTTAGAAAGGGGATCAGGTGAATCTCTGAGGTATGACTGGGGGTGGAGATAAAAATCCACAAACATGCAGGTCTTCTCACACAAACCCCCAATTCCTGCCATTATTGGTCTGCGAGGTGATTTTGCAATGCCCTTATGAACCTTAGGCAGTACATAAGAGGTAGGAATGATTGGTGAGTTTACCTTTAAAAATCATGTTGTTGTTTTTTTTATAATACCTAAATGTGTTGCCTCTTCATGTTTCAAATCCAAAGCCTGTTTAAAGACATTCATGGGAAGGTAGGCAACGATATGCCTTTGTATTGTGTAGTTGACAATACACTTCTGTGGTATACATTTCTCGTGGTCATAAAACAACATTTCCACCCTTGTCACCCTCCTTCATCTCAATATCCTTCCATGGGATAATAGTATTTATTACATTACATTCTTCAGAGGTCAAATTATCAGCAAACACTGCTTGAGAAGACAAAGATAGTATATATTTACACATAAGTTGATAAAAAGTGTTTACCTGGAAACTGGACTGTATGGGAGGAGTGAAAACACTAGAAAGTTTAAACTTTTTTTAGAAGAAGCCTCCTGCAAAACAAGAAGATATCCTTAGTCAGCTCAAACTTGTTTAACTGTTGCGTGGGGCAGAAAGACAAACCATTCTCTAACACTGACCTTTGTATGTCAGTCAAAGTATGAGAAGATACATTTATTACATTCATTTTTGGACATTGTGTTTCCTGGGTTTGTTACATGGATATTTGTGTTGTACTGACTGTGAGCAGTACCCCCACTGTAACAGATCTCTTAGCTCTCTTGGATTGACTTCTCTGGGTACGTTTACGGGGGCAATGCCTAAAAAAGGATAATGATGATGTAGGTAAAGCTGATGATTGTTGGTCATCATCACTTTGCTGGTCACTCTGTAGATCGGATTCAGATTCCGAGGGCTGGAAACTCAAATCAAAATCAGTGGTTTGCATGTAAGAGACATTCTCTCTAGGTGTATGTTGTTGTGTGGGTTGGAAGGAACATACCCTTCTTTTATTCCCTCTATGTCTCCACTAATAAACTTTGTGTGACTGAAAATCACTATTGTCTTTCACAAAGTTAGTTCTCTTATTATGTACAATAGTTTTCTCAAATTTCTCGACCTCTATTTTAAGTTGATATTGGAAAGGGGTAACATATGAGTTACAATCAAACTGGAATCACTTGGTGTTTAAAGCAGATATTTCCCTCCGGACCTCCAACAGGAGCGTCTGATCATGCTCAATTAGCAATTTCATAAGATCAACAGAACATCTGTTTAGAACATCCTCCCATCTAGTCCTAAAATCAACATCTGGTTCCCAGGCTAGCAATACCTGTGCTCGCAAACCCCTAGAAATAAGACCATTCTTGATATAATGCTCTAAACAATGTACATTCCACCA
Organism: Rhinophrynus dorsalis; assembly: GCA_037306005.1. Lineage (NCBI taxonomy): Eukaryota > Metazoa > Chordata > Amphibia > Anura > Rhinophrynidae > Rhinophrynus > Rhinophrynus dorsalis. Next base: position 436,690,537 of record CM074719.1, on the reverse strand, counting down.
CAGACTAGTAAATTGATAATGAAGGCGAATAAGCAAATTATATGTGTATGTAAAAGTATCTGCAGTGGGGTCAAAAGAATAGGGGGACCAGAACCAGAGAATAAGGTAGACAAACTTTCAGTCCGTCCAGACTCCAAAGACTCAAAGCTATATGCCATTTTATAACTCCAAATACAAACAAAATTAGAGTAGCATATGTTCAATAACCATCACTTTTGGCTGTGCTGCAACCACTAAGAACATCTGGCTAAATACCGGAAGAAATTTTTAAATATAAACACAGGAAGAAGCAATGGTCAGCACTAGCCACTTATCAACAATGGTATAATCTTGACACCAGTGTGTCTGGTGCACTCAGGGTTAAAAAACAATGGAGAATAATATAGGGAATAAAGAAACACCCTATTAAAGCATAACCCTTTTGCAGAGGCACTCAACCACAAATCATGAAAAAATATATAATTTATTGAAATGTAGACTACATAAGTATACACACATTTAAAACATACTAAAAAACAAACAAGGAGACCCTGTGAGACTTATACATATTAATAAAGATCATATCTCAACTCAATAGGTAAAATCATATATAATAGCATAGGAGAGTGACGATTTACCTGGACCTCAAAAAGTATCAGATTGATAAAACCCCTGTAATAAATACACAGACAATATCGTTTGGGGCTGTGCCCTTTCACTGTATACATTCGGCATGAGATGCGCATGTGTTTACATCGTAGTCCCGATATGTGTACTGATAGGACCAATTTGACATACATAGCATGCAGTTGTCATTCCTTTGGGATATATATCTTACTGCACATGAGTACTTTTATAATATTGGCCGTCATTAATATATGAGGAGTTTATTCCACTCTTTCATATATGAAGCAAACAGATATTAAGCGCATCAATATGCTCTTAATGTTTTCTCATTTTTAGCTGAGTGGCTTTAGATTTATTGCATTACTCTTTTGAGATTATATAAACGATCATGTGACACGCTCCTGTGCTTGTTATTGGAGGAGGATCCCTTTATACACCTGACCAACGCTGTTTACACATCGGGTTGTGTGGGTTGAGGAGACACCAAGTGAGACTATTATATCTTTTTGCCTGTGAGCTGGTTACTATTCATATCGATTCAGATAAGTTGGTTTATGGTTTATCCATGGAGTGAATTTGCTTTTTTGCACATTATTATGCACATATTTTTGGCATTATATCACTTTTTGGCACTTTATTTCTAGTTCCTATTATTGGCTATACTTGTCTGTATGTTTATTACTGGGGTTTTATCAGGCTGATACTTTTTGAGGTCCAGGTAAAAATCGTCACTCTCCTATGCTGTTTTACATGATTTTACCTATTGAGTTGAGCTGTGATCTTTATTAATATGTATGTCTCTTTGCGTCTCCTTGTTTGTTTTTGTAGTATGCCCTGCACTTAAGAACCAGAGATGGTTCTGGCACGTCATGGAATTCAGTTTTCCCCATGTGGCTTTATGCAGCTCAGGGACCCCTGAATCCAATGCCGAAAAAAAAATGCCCCATGGTCCTTAAGGGGTTAAATCAAGGAAACCCAACTGCTTCTCTGCCTACACTATCTAAAGTCAGAATTTCAGCAGATTTCTTTCTGTCTCTCAAGTACAGACTGAGAACATGCTGTAACCTGACATCCCCTTTTACAATGACCTGGGGGAATACATGGGAGAAACTCTTCATGTGGAGGGTAATTGCATTAGTATAACTGATTTCAATGCAATGTAAAAAGCAGAAAAATTGTACTTTGGCAGGAATTACTGCAGAAGGCCGCCAGGCTGGAATTGCTATTTTTCACGTTTCACTTTCTGAAAATGTTCACCTGTCCATCCAAGTGTCATTAGTATCCTTGTCAACATCACTACATTCAGTGTCATTGTTCTATGGAGTGTTTACATACTTATATATAAATAAAAGTGTTTATGTGTCTGCAGGAATGTGATATAATTAGAACATATTTTCCCAGAGTGCATGTATATCAGTGGTAGTTAGGGATGGGAGAAAATTTTCACCTCAAACTGAAATCGGTGAATAATGGTACTTTTCACTTAGCGAATAATTTCCCACAAAAAGTGCAGATTTTCCACTTTTTCCCACCTTTTTCACCCATTGAAATCAATGGGAAGAAAATTTTTTGAAGTTTACTTTAGGGAATCTTATAGTAGGACATTTGTTCTGTGTAAGTGTTTATTAGGAGAGTCAATGACGTACTCTGGGGGAAGAAGGGAAGAAGGAGGTTGACCTCAAATACTCCAAAATTCCATGTGACTGGCTGGCAAGACACAAGCAGCTAGGAATCTATTTCCTTGCTGAACTTGCTGTAATTGTCTATGCTGGGAGGGGAAGTCTGGGGAAAGACTTTGTTGATTTTGTTTTTTAGTTCCAATTTTTTATGGACACACTGTGATAAGACAACAGGGTGGACAACTTAAAAAAAATAAAAGAATACATAAAAAGAATAAAGAACTAAATATATTAGGTGACAGTGACAGACAGCTGACTGGGCTTAGACAAGGCATCATACGGCTCCATCAGTTGTGTTGTTTACCTGTACAGTAAAAAAACATGTAATGTCCAGCAATCGCACAAGGGGAAGGGAGAGAGGAAGGAGGAGGGGTGGAGCAGTGCAGGGACTTGAGAGTAAAGTAGTAGTTCACAAAATGACTGCAGCAATCATTGCTGAAGCATGTGCAATCAGTGATGATGATCCCTCTTCTCCAAGGGAGGATGCAGTTTGTCAAGGTCTCAGCAAAACTAGTTCCAGCACCACCAGTGCCAGTAGAAATAAAGAAGCAAATAAGAAGAACTCTGAAGATGACAACATGTCATATTCAAGTGTTGATGTTGGCAATAGCATAATAGAGGAAGGTGTAGCAGCTGAACCGCCTGCTGCATCAGATAACGAGACACAAACAAGCACTAAAACACCCATAGTAGGGAACTTTGTTACAGTAAAAGTAAAAAGAAATTGTTTGAGACCTCCAGAACTTTAGGGGAATATAAGGGTAGTAGTGGACAAACTGGGCAAGAAGTGGCAGGTGATGCTGATGCTGCTGAGGATGACCTGATGATGCAGATCTACAATATATCACTCCAGCATCCTTGTCTTGTTCTGATACAGATGAAGTTCAGAGTGAGGATGATGACAGGGCTATAAGGTTAGCAGAAAGTCAAGGTCTGAATCTTCCACCACTTTTAAGAAGCACTGTGCTTGTCTATAAACTGTTTGAGAAATCCATTGGAAAGTCTGACCCTGGACAATTACAGATATCAAAAAGCACACAGTCACCCTATCAGTCATCATCAGCATAATCGCCTCTTCAAAGTCCAAGAGCCACTCAGCCACACACACCTGTTTTGAGTACCCAGCAACAACAACACAGGTTAACATTTACAATTTTAGATATGACGAGTGCCTCTGCTCCTGCTGCTGTAAGTGCTGCACCTTTAACACCTAGTAGTAGTGGCAGTAGAATTGCATCAGCATCTAGCCCCAGTAGTAGTAGTATCAGCAGCACCACCTCAGGAACCCCTCATTCCATGAAGTCCACAGTATGGAGATACTTCACTCAGGATTCTCAAGCTAAGCATGTTGCTATCTGTTGTCTATGCAAAAAGCCCGTGAGCAGGGGGAAAGCAGGCTCACAATTAGGCGCCTCCTCTATGAGATCCCACCTGAAGCACAACCACAGTTCTGACTGGAAGACACACTGTCAGCAGGCCAAAGATGCCACAACAGCAGCAGAAGCACTTTAAAATGTTCCCAGGGCTCTAGGGCAGTAAAAAGAAGTACTGAAGTAGTGAAGTTATTTATGTGTCCAAGAGTGTGCTACTGCCAGTGCCAACAGTTAGTTCAGTCCAAATAACACCTATGGCTCCTGCTGCAGAGGAATATGATGACTCTGGCTTTATTGTAGGAGATGGCAAGAGTCATAGACTGCCCACACATGCTGCATCTACCGCCACCACCTCCTCTAGTAATGTTAAAGCAATAAAGTTTCAGGGGTCTTCTGCCATGTCCTGCCAACCCACACTTACTGAGTTCATGGGAAGGAGACAAAAACTTCACAAAAACAATCCCAAAGTACACCTTTCGAATGACAAGGTTGCCACGATGTTGGCAATGGACATGCTGCAGTGTTCTTTTGTAGAAAACCAAGTTTTCAGAGAACTGATATAGCTCCACGCTGGAATATCCCAAGCCACAGTTATTTTTCCAGGGCAGCTGTGTCTGAATTGAACAAGCAGGTGGTTAGTGTGGTGGTCAAAGGACTTAAAAGTGCTTATGGCAAGAAAATCCCATACCATCGTCACGCCACCTTGTGTATACAGAGTTTTGAGAGACAATTCCACAAAGCTGTAGCTGTTCTGAGTAAGCTAGAGCATGTGATAGAGGAATGACTTATACCAAGCTCCTTAAAAGCTGGTTTTGTGTCTGCTGATAACGGCTCCAACATAATCACTGCTTTGAGAATTGGTGGTATGGTGCATGTGCCCTGATTTGCCCAAGTGCTAAATTTAGTTGTGACCAGATTCCTGGCAGAATCTGAGACCCTCAAATAGATTATTACTATTGCACACTATTGCACACAACGCTCTATATTCCATACAAAAGCGTAACAACCTGCTCCATCACCAGCTGAAAATGGAGGTCCCTACCAGGTGGAATTCCACCATGTACATGCTAGAGTATTTTGCGAGCAGAATAAGGCCATTAGCGAGTACACCATGCAAAACTGGAAGGCTTTGGAGGGAGCCTCTTTGTCACCTGGCCAATGGCAACTAAAGTACGATGTATGTGAGCTGCTGAAACCCTTTGAGGAGGGAACCATGCTGGTGAGTCACATTGGGGCAGGAATTAGTGAAATTCTACCACTGATATTTTTATTGCAGAAAAAAATGAGGAGCGTGGTTGAGGATTCTTACCAGAATGACAACACAGACATGCACCGGCTGGTAAAGGACATGTTAGAGTACTTTGAACAAGATCATTGCAGAGTATCGATTAAAAGCAATGAGGAATACATTCTTGCCACTTTGCTGGACCCCCGTTTTAAACACAAAATTTCACAATTTCTGCCAAAGGGCCATCAGTGGTTTGTCACAACAAGGACTCATGGCAATCAGCAGCAACTCTCTCTGAGGAATCGTATTCTGTCAAGGAATATTGTGACATGCTTATTGATCGAGTGGAGGGTTGCATTGTGGAGGATGAGAGGGAGAAAGTGAGGGCACAACAAACATATAAGCAGTATAGTGAAAAGGAAGACAGCAAAGCATTTCAACCAGCAGAAGCAGCTCCATCATCAACCAGAATATCCCATTCGGAGCGCAGGGCAATTCATGAGTCTAAGTAGAGGCAGCAAAAACCCAGCATTGGTGGTGGTGGTGGTGGCGGCACATCTCTTTGGGACTTGCTCCCTGAGTATTGGTTGTTAACTGACACACAGGAACACCGTGTAGCTCCTAGAAGTGGTCCCAATGCATGTGAGATGGTTTCTGCAGGATAGCTATGTTTTACGCAGAAACAATGACCCCATGGATTACTGGCTAACAAAGCAGTGTGTGTGGCCAGTATTGACACGTAGTGCAGTGGAAAGTCTGAGCTGTCCTCCAGCAAGCATTGAATCTGAGAGGGTTTTCAATGCGGCTGGTTATATTGCCAATGACCGCAGGACACGGCTATTAAGCAGCAATGTTGGGAGACTAACATTATTAAAAATAAACCAACATCTCATACCATCTGAGTATCAGGTAGCAGAAACCACATATTATGACAGACAAAGCCAGGAGAAATATATTAACAGCAGCACAGATGAGGACGAGGGATGTGAAGAAGGGTTGCCACTATTTTCCACACTTGGGACCAGTCCACTGCTATGACTGATAAGTTATGTGTGTCAGTAATCTGAGAAGAAGGATAGCATGTGACAATGGTAAAAATACATACACAAATCACACCATGCCAGTCCCCCACCACTACCATACACATTGTAGGTTGCATTTTATTAATTTTTTATTACTTGACATCATGAATATGTGCCAGTGTCTCTTAAGCAGGAAGTTAGGGTTGTGGGCAAAGGACAAATGCATTCTGCATCCTAACACATTTTTAAGGCATATGTTGCTGTAGGACTCACAACTTTGACTTTCAGCCACTTATTTCTAAAGTTCAGCCCTCACAAGAAGTAATATTACAGTATAAAATGTAGTACCTATTGGAAATATAGGCGAAAAATGTGTTAAAATAGGCAGAAAATGTGTTAAAATAGGCGAAAAGGTGGACATTTTCGCCCACCCCTAGTGTTATACTAGTGTTATACTGACAACTTTTGGAGACTACAGCGCCCATCATCTCCAACCCACCATTGTTAATTTGTTTTGAAGAGGAGGAGTAAAGAAAGGCTTAAAGTCATGCAACCTGTGGTTGACTAGCCAATGGTTTTGCATCTGCTTGCATCAGAATGCCTAGATTTTTTTCAATATTCATTGCCTTGTACATGATGGATTATTATGAAAACTTGAAGAGTTTTAAGTTCAGCTGGCAGGAAATCCTGGAGTTCTGTATTGCGGCAGCTTTGATGCATCACTCCAGGTATCATTGACTTTGGTCCCACCCAGCCACGCCCCCTGTGAGAAAAGCACAAGTCCTGCGGCCAAGAAGAAGGAGACCAGCAGTTGTATCACCTCTTTATCACTGCTTAGTGAATCTCCCCTCTGAAATCCTGTAAGAGGTGAAGAATAAAAAAGTTAATGTACAATGTTTAATTGCATTCTGAAAATTCCATGCAGCAACATGCAAATGAAAGATCAAAGCACAGTTACTTTTAACATTCCAGATCCATATACGAGCCAAATATGAGCCAAACCACCCCACCAAAGACAGCTGTTTTGACGTTCTAGATCTCATCATTGTGAGGGTAATAAATGGACTCATGCTAGTTAAAAAGTAAAAGGTAATATGCCACCATCATCAAGGTTATGGTGAAAAAGTAACAAAAGTCCAAAAACAGTGCAGTATCTATATAATACAACTGTGTGCACTTTGGCAAGTCTGAAACAGGTCAGAAAATTGTCTCTAGCATAAAAATTCTAGGCTCATAATCTTTCCATTGCATTCCCAGACTTCCATGCAACAACATAACAAAAGAAGATACACATCACAATCAATTATTAGATTCAGAGCTGATATAGCTTATGTTTAATGTTTTCACAGCATAATCAAGTTGCAGTTTTGATTTCACAGTCTGTATTGTACTTATTTTGCATATGTAGAAAGTACCTCTCAATGTGCTAAATAGTTTTTTGTTTAAATAAAACTTTACCAGCATTCATTTATTTTTACTTCTGTGTGCAGCAGCGGGGGAAGCTCAGTCTTCTATTTAGCATTTTACATTAATGCTGCTAAATGTCACAGTAGAAAACATAATGAAAAAGGCATCAGTTAATAATGTCCTCCTTTATGCTTTGTTATCCCAGGATTCTACATTTAACTATGTTGACCTAATTTTCTTTGACAGAAACATAGTCCTAGTTTCAGAATTGTGTAAGTATGGGAATCTCAAAACCATTGTGGGAATTCATTTTCATTTATTTTCAGTTAGAGCTTGAAATATTTCTTTTACTACAATAAATATAGTTCATTATTCATATACAACTATATTCTGTAAACAATTTAAATTATTGTTATGTTTTACAACTCCCAATGATATGCATGTTACATTGACACTGCACTATTATTAGGCAGGCAGTTTGTCTTCTATTCAGATTTGTTAATATAAAACATTGCTTTTAGGTGCATTCGCTTTGTTTAGTAACAGCAAAATAATTACTCACTGCCTGACATAGGTTTTTTGCAAACACATAAAATAGATGTCATAAATGTTAACCACTTGAATGCTAGAAATGTCTCCAGTGTACTGTAAATCAGTTCTTTGGAAATGCATCTAGCTACCATTGGTTTCAAGAAAATAATACAGAAGAACAGAACTGTGTAATATAAAGCAATTCTGTAATAATTAAATGTACAGTAAACACAACAAACTCCTCTGCAGTAGGAGCCAATTTCAAATTAAGAAAATCTTGAGATATTCTCTGACACATCAACATCACTTCTATTATGTGTCCCAAAGCCCCAGGAACTTTTAGGAGTGCTTCTGATGCTGCTAGGTATGACACCTCTGACATGTTGATGGTTTGTGTCCCAATAAGATCTATGGGTTTTGCTTCAGGTGTGATCACAGTAAAGTTGTGTCTAGGTGTGAGCCTACTTCCCCCTGCTCACATGCTTCTTACAGAGACAACAGAAAGCAATATGTTTAGCTTCTGGATTGTGAGTGAACTATCTCAAATATGTAGATTTTATAGACTGAGGGCTTAAATGTTGCTACAATTGTAGTACTAGGTGAAAAGGTGCTGCACTTCCAGCAGCACCAGAGGCACTTATCAAAGCTAAGGTTTAAAAGGTAAGGTTGTAAATGTTGATAACCAACATTGCTGCTGGATGTTCAACACTAGTGTATGTTTGGCTAAGTGGGGGTTGGTGATGATGCTGATGATGACTGACAGGATGATTGTGTATTTTTTGCAATTTTTACTTGTTCAGGGTCAGACTTTCCAATTCATTTTTCAGTTTATAAACAAGCATGGCAATCCTTTTTAGTGGTGGAAGATTGAGCCTTTACCTTTCAACTAATTTTCTGGGCTAATCATCCTCTCTCTACTAGTGTGTAGAGGCAGAAATAAAAAAGGGACAGTTGGAGATGCTTTATTTGCTTGATTGAAGAGAATGTGGGTGGGATTTATAGATACTGACACCAGCAGTTACTGATACATTTTAAAAATAAAAAAAAATACTTTTGAAGGTGACAGCAACAGTCGAGAGCTCCTATTCCTTCACCTGAGTAGAGACTGAGAGTGGCAGCAACAGAGACAGAAACATACATTGTTTATTATTTTCAGACTTGAGGAAACTCCACTCTATCCACTAACTGCTCTGTCATGCACTTTACAGTAAAAATCAACAGAACCATCAATGTCCAGCAAATCATCTCTGTCATCATCATCATCATCACTGCTTTCACATGCATCCCCAACCCAATCACACTCACTATTATTGAATAAGCAGCAACACAGGTCAACATTCATGACTCTAGCTATGAGTATTTCTGCTGTTGTTAAAAGTACAATACTACTGATAACTGTTTCTCAAATATTGAGTCCAACTCATTTCCTTTACAGAGTGTCTCAAAGGTGGCAGACAGTTGTCATAATAGGTACAATAAAGACCCGCCGAAGAGGAGTCATATAATCTGGCAGTTATAAATGAAAAGCAATAATGGAAAAGGAGAAAAACAAACAGATAATTAAAGGTATAAAGTGAAACATAATAAGAGGAAAAAAAGGAAAGTTTGCACAGATCCCCACAAAGGGGAAGGCCCGGAGAGGAGGGAGGAACGGGGGGGGGGGGCACAAAAAGGGAGTTCAAGGAAGGGAAATCTGGGGAGGATCTAATGTACATAAGAACCTGACACCAATCTTGGCTGGGGCAATGGAGAAAAGGGAGGACTGGGGAGTGATCTGAGGAGAGTATAGTTCAGAGATCAAAATATCAAACATCTATCAAAAGACACATCCCAGAAGCCAAAGACACAAACTGAGTGGTGAAAGGTCAGTGCGGTTTCAGAAACCAGCTATTGGGTCTCTGTGATAGCACCACCAGGCAGTACTCATCTAGAAGTCTGAGACACAGGATTAGTTTCCTGAAACGTTCGCCATGGGGACAATGCTTTCCCAAAGGAATCTAGTGTGCCTGTGGCAAAAACATGCAATTTTTCAAGTTCTTAAGTCCCATTCACCCCGGCCAGCCACATCCCTATTGATGGGGGATAAGCCCTCTTCCAGAGATTTGGGATTAATTGTCTGGCAAGATGCAGCAATAATTTGATCAAGGGTTTAAGATGGGAAGGGATCAATGGGGGTTTTGGTAAGACTAGAAACAAACAGGTAAAGGGATCAGCTATCAGTGAAATTGAGAGAATAGAAATTAAATGGGGAAACCACCTCCTCCCAGTATCCGATAATCACTAGACAAGTCCACCGTAAGTGAAACATTGTTCCTTCAGCTCCGGAGCATCTCCAACAACAGGAGGAGATCGCAGGAGAAATCCGGTGAAGCCGCACTGGGGTATAATACCATCTAGTGAAAAATTTGTAATTGGACTCTTTCATCAAAGTGTTGGGGGTGTCTAAAAGCAGGTCACGCAATAAACCAAATCAATGTAGCACAATGTAAGAGACCTAAGGGTAATTCTCCCATACTAGAATAAAGGTGGGTTTGTTAGGGTTCGTACCAATAAGTGAGAGACGATATTGTTTAGTCAGAGTTTTAGTGGCTAGAGTCCTCAAATCAAATGCCCGTTCAAACGCAGTTAAGTCTCTATGAGTGTAGCCCTCAGCCACCAAGGAAAGCATATAGTGCACAACTTGGAGGTGTTCCCACTTAGAAGAGGGTGGCAAGGAGTGGTCTACAGATAGAAATTCAAAGGAAGGTATGCCAGAGAGTATATTTCCACAATATAAAGGGTTGAGTTTGTAAACCTGCCAGAAAGTAAAAAAGGGGCGGCAGTATTGGAGGCATTAAAAGAATCCCACAAACCCATAAGTGGAGAAGAACAGAGTGAGTATGGAAAGTTCATGGCCTATCCTTCGGGCTTAACCATAATATATTTTCCAAGATACAGGGCGAAAAGTCAAGACAGAGAGCCTGAACCCAGTCCTTCTGAGTAATGGATACAACAACTTTTACAACAGCTAGCTCCTTCAGTAGGAACCCCTCTCTAGTATGGAGATAATTCAGTAATGGCAAAAAAGCTAAACATGTTGCTTTCCATTGTCTCTGTAAAATACATGAAAGCAGGGGAAATGCATCCTCATTGAGATCCCACCTGAAACACAACCACAGACCTGCTGCTAGTCAGGTATAACAACTACCTAGAAGTACTTCTAAACATCCACAGGGCCAAGGGACACATATTAGTGTTGTAGATGTCTCAGGGAGTGGGAAAACATTTTCCTCAGATCTGGAGGGCTAACTGGTGAACAAAGGTGGAGTTCAGCGCTATGAAGCACATTTTAGCACTTAAAAGATTCTTGGTATGCTTCTTCTTTAAATGCATTACATGTATGTACAGATGGTATTTGTGTAGGGGTTTAATTAAAAGTATTGCAATTTCCTTTTACAAAACATATCTCTCAAAATCTTCAATGAGCAGTACCCACAGTAGCAAGCTGGGCCTTATGCAGAAAGCAATAGATGTGCAAATCCAGAGCAAGCCTTCTATACTGTAGGTATCCCTTAAAAGTCTGTTAGATCTAAATCTCTTGAATAATTAAATGTCAAATATCATTATTTTGTTAATTTTGCTAACACTATACTACTTATTTGCTGGGTTAGTGTTTCTAAATGTTACTTTGAATATAGCTTGTTTGAATTCCAGTGCTTTAACTTTTTAAGCCCTCCATTCATTAGAGTATATTTTAAACACAGTACCTATTAATTTTTTGAAGATGGTTTATTATATCCTAGTACTTTCATCTGTTGAGACTAGTGTATTATTATTCATTCTCAGGGATTTTAGCACAATTTATCTTGATAAATCTTGAAGCAAATGTTAGCATTATCTCCCAATTTCTGTCTTTAGTATTTCATTTCTGACATTTGCAGTAAATTTAACGAGCCACATATGATGTGAAGATGTCTCATCCTAGTATTTGAACATAAAAATAGTGCAGAATTTATGCCATTGCAGTCACACTAACTGAATCATTAAGTAGCACAGTGATTTTAATGATTTGGATCATACTGGACCTCATCAAGTTGTAATGAGTTTCCACTTAGCATAAATTTTATATAAAAATTCAATTTGTGAACTAACAACATGAAACCACTGTGTAAAGTTTTTGCAGTAGTACTCATGATGAATTCACAGATGAAAAAACCAAGATAAATGTAGATCTGGTGCTCAGGGGGTTTCAAGTACTGCTGTCCTAGATGCAGAAAAGATATCTAACAGGCAGGGTAATGAATCGCTATTTAGTATAAAACCTGCTCTCTGTGGTGCACTTATGCAGTCAGCAATTTAACAGAGCAGAAATGTAACTGAGCTCTAGGGGCCTTATTCACAAATGAAAAGAGGACTAATTCTGGAGCAATCCAACAACACAATAGTGGAGAAAAAAAATCCCAAAGCTTCATTTGACTGAAAAGGGGATTGTAACCCCTTGAAATATAGAGAGAGGTCTCCAATTCATTGCTTTGCAATGTATTGCCAACCTCTATATTATTCAAACATTAAAAATCCAGTTTAAATCAATGGTAAGTTTTATAAGTCAACCTGGAGCAGCTGGTTTGCACCAGAATTTTGACTTCTAGATAAGGCCATGTAATGGGCTGGGAGGGTGTAGATTACTTTTCCCTGACAACATGAAACCACTGCATATTTCCTTGTAGTTAATTTTATGGGAGGTTTCTTTAAACATTAACACCTCCTAGTAGAAGACCCTCATGTACCATAATCTGGATAGGAAATTAACATTTCTAGTATGAATCAATTCTTTATGATTTGGCAGCCCAAAACTAATTCTTAATTCTTACTGGATGTTCTGTCCATTGAGACAGACATTCATATTTGATGCATACTCAGTGGTAATGTCTGCAGCTATACATTACATCTATATACTTCAAATCTGACTTAATGAGAATATCAGTGAAAGGCAGAAATAAAACAATCATGCAAAGACTTTGAGGTGATTGGAGGAAAATTGCAATCTGGTACTGGTCTCATCAGATGCTTTTTGAAGCGCCAAGAACAAATTGATAAAAACTCTGGTAAATCCACTTGTATTGTCCTTTGCTAACCCATTATATATTTATTAGTGAGCTGTACTCTCTCATTTATTAAGTTTGCAAGTACAAGGATAACAAATGCAAGGTTCTTCTGACAGGCATGCTCTACGTAAGTCTAAGGGGCCAAGGCATGCATATGCATGGGAAGACCAGTTGTGTTGTTTTATATCAGACTTCCCTGTCTACATTATGGTAGAAAGGGAAATAGTCTTGCTCACTCATGAATACTGACAGCTGTTAAATATTCACTGAGGGCATCAGCTGTATTAATTACCTGTTTGCTCGACTAATTGGGGAAGAGGGATGGGCGAAAGTTGTCACCGTGTTCCCACAAGAAATTCCACGAGAACCACATTATTGTCCACTTTCTCATGAGAAAATTTGCTTTTAAAACAGTGACTAAAATGTCCTCAGGATTAGAAACAGTATGTCCTGAGATGGTAGTAGTTGAGATTTGCTTAGGTTGATTATCCAACTGTGATTCTTCATAGTTAACAGAGTAAGATGAAGATGTTGTTGAATTAGCTTCAGACATGGAGCCTTTTGCAACAGATCTTCCTAGTAAGGAGTCAGATTTACTCCCATCTATCTGAGGTGAGCCATAAGAGGGGCCATCTGGTGAAAGCTCTCGGACCTGTGGCTAGACCAAAAGGCAGAGCCACAAATTGAAAATGTTTATTTTGGTAAGCAAACCTGACATATTTCCAGTCTTTGGGCCAAATAGGGATGTGTAGGTAGGCATCTTTGACGTCCAAAGATGTGAGAAATTCACCTGGTTCTATGGCTGCTATCACTGACTTGATAGACTCCATTCTGAACCTGAAAACTTTGAGACACTGGATTAGGTTTCAGGTCCTGGTCGGATAAGGAGGAATCCTCCGTCTTTTTTGGGTACCATAAAAAGATTGCAATAAAAGCCTTTGAACTTTTGGTCTGGAACTATTACACCATTATCTAGGAACTGATGAAAGGCTTCCTGTAACTTTCTTTCTTTTAGTACCATGGGCATGAAAAATCAACAAGGATGAAGAGTTGTGAAAGACATTCTGTACCCGATTAATAAGGCCATGAATGTAGCCTCCATAGGGATGTGTCCTGTTCTGAATATAGGACATTAATCAAGACATAGATGAAACTCTCTTGCTGGCACAGCATTGTATCTCAGGGAGTTAGTTTGCATTTGTCATTGGTAATACACAAATTTAAATCTAATCTAATTCTACTCAGTTTGGTATGATCACAGTTGAGCAGAGAGTATAAAATCAAGAGTCCTGCTCCATATCTAATACCTGTTGCCAAAAACTAATTGGACAGCTTGTCCCAGAGAAAGAGACAAATACCATCACATGACTGCATGAAAGAGGTTTTATATGGGTCAAGGATGCCTCCATAAGGTGGTAGTACTTTTAAAGCCCACCAAAGCCACAACATGTATGTAGCCTACTGACCACTGAAGCTTGACTAGTTGGGAGAATCAGAGATGTTTTCTGCCACAGTGAGAGGTCCAACTGAGACCTCCATCCTAATTGCATGTTACCCCAGTTACAGCCCACCAAAGCCACAACATGTATGTAGCCTACTGACCACTGAAGCTTGACTGGTTGGGAGAATCAGAGATGTTTTCTGCCACAGTGAGAAGTCCAAATGAGATCTCCATCCTAATTGCATGTTACCCCAGTTACAGCCCACCAAAGCAACAACCTGTATGTAGCCTACTGACCACTGGAGCTTGACTAGTTGGGAGAATCAGAGATGTTTTCTGCCACAGTGAGAGGTCCAACTGAGATCTCTATCCTTATTGCATATTACCCCAGTTACAGCCCACAAAAGCAACATCATTGAAATACCCTTGGGTAAAATCTCTTTGTCCTGCCCACACATTTTGTAAGATTCCTGCTAGCTTCACCAGATGAGTCTTGGAGTAATTGCGTATTCTTTCTGGGATATAAATTCCTGGATTCCTGGTGTTATCATAAAAATATACAAAATGCCCCCACTACACATGGATGAATAAACATAAAAGGAAGCCTGATATATTACATGATCTTTAACAAGAACAGCAGAATATGATTTTTAGCCAATATTTTGTGTGCTTTGGGGTCAGATATTGATAAATTGTCATTTGACTAAAAAAGCAGTTCACATTGAATGAAATTACACTTGGTTCCAAATGATAGAGCTTACTGACTGCAGTAGAAGGCAGCCCATAAAGATGAATAGAAAATGGTGCTGAAAACTCACACATCTGTTCTAAAAAGGGCAATGAGAATCTCAAGGGGAAATTATGTACAGTTATTAGAAATGATAACACCAGAAGAATTACAAAGAGAATAGACCTTGGTTGATTGTCAGGGCTGATGACAATCTTGATCTGCATGGCAGTGACATTAAATATTGCATTCTTCAAAGAAAATTGACATCAATGCTATAAAAAGCTCTTTCCAGCTGCACTGAGTTACAAAAGACCTAACTTGGGGCTGGAATCTATTGCAAGTAATAATGTTATCACTAGTTTTATCTCTCAGAGCTCCCATACACTTCAAAGGACTTCTGTGAGATAAAAACAGTGATATCACAGTAATACCACCTGTCAAGGAATCCAACTGCAAACTAAAACTTTATGTAACATGGATATATGAGAAATATTTACATATTTCATGTTTCATTTTATAAAGCTATTTCACATTGCACTCTTATGCACAAAGGAAAGAACCGCAATTTTGGGTCAAGCCAAATACACTATAAGTCCAAAATAAACATTCTCATAAATTTATATGGGGCTTTTACCCCTTGGATGCAGTAGAGTTTTCCAATGCATTGTGCAACAATTAGTTGGTGACTTCTAGCTTCATATGGTTAAAAGCATTATTTAACCCTCTGAGCATGAAGCAATTCATTGGGCACTCCTCTGGCTCTCAAAGGGTTAAATCAATGGGAATTCAGTGTATTTCTTTGTACCCCATGGTGCAGCTGGTTTACCATTTAATTGTTCTTCTTTTCGTTTGTGCATAGTGCCCATGGAATTCTAAAAAAAAGACCCTCTACAGCAGATAACAGACCTTACAATTGTTAAGGGGATAGTCAGTTCAGCAGTAATGTGCTGGATATGTGGAAAATCCCCATCCATATTAATGAGTGGAAGAATTAGCATTTCAGTTCCTGATTCTGAAGCATTGTTAGCCTGTTATATGATTTGATATTTCTCTTGTAACTTATACAAATAATAATGGTCATTTATCGCTGTAACAAAATCATGTATCAGTAAGGTATAATATTGTATTATGGAATTCCTACATGTCAATAACCCACCATTGTAGTTTGTGAAGTATATTTGTTCTTTGTCTGTTAGAAATACTATCAAACACCCCCGAATCTCTCATTTAAAATGTAAAATTGAGATAGTCTGAGTTAGGAATTCTCTAGCTGATTAGAAGAAGCAACACAGCCAATAAGCTGAGGTTCAGTCAAGCTAAATAAAACATTGAGGCTGACGTACTAAGAACATGGTGCATTTCTGGAGCAAACAAAACACATCATAACATGGGGAAAGCTTTGCCTTGTAGTACATAGAACAGGAAAAGGCAGAAGACAATATGTACAAATACAAAAAGTATAGCAATTCTGTGAGAAATCACCTGAAGAATAGAGGGAAATAAACTTTACTCAAAATGTCCATTGATAAAGGGGTTAGAAGTCCCATTCAAATGAATGAAAATATGCATTTGTTCCCTATGAGGCAGTTATGTTCACCAACTTCTTAGTATCTCACCCTCACTATCTACCAAATACCAGAGACTGTTTGGTAGCAGTGGGAATGACTGGGTTAGTACACCTTGCGGAAAATTTACTAAGATGTGATAAACAGGTAATAAAGTGGAGATGTATTCTCCAGTGATATCACTTCTCTAGTTCCTATGTTATTCTAAGGAGCCAATACTCTGCAATTTGTCAAGTAGGAGAGATCTTAAAGCATAGTCTTGATAGAATAACATAGAAATTGGAGAAGTCATATCATGTCCACTTTCTCACCTCTTTATCACACCTTAGTGCATAAGGTTGAAGACATTTCTAGCAGTCGAGGGGTAAAAAGGACAATGGGAATCGGGAACATTTTTATTTGCCCTCTGTGCTTCATATGATTTTCTGAAGAATTGCTCAACTCTTTGTATTTGTACAAATTGTTCACTGCCTTGTCCTGTTCCACATTCTACAAAGTAAAGCTTTCCCCAAGTTCAACCCTTGTAATGAGCCAACAAGACACAGTAAAATCAAATGGTAAATTTCCAGGAACTTTTTTGCTCTGCTAAGGATAACCCTGTAGAAATCATAGTCTCTTTTTATTTTAAATTGGACCTGTCACCTTATTAGGTTGTTAGATAGAGAAGTAAAATGTACCTATACTAGTCGTTTTTCTGTAAAATATAATTTTCTTTTGAATTAATATATTTATGATTAAGTTTATTTGTATAGCACCACAAGTATACATGGTTTTTCAAATTGTAAAGGTTTAGACAATAAGGGTTAGAAGTGCTTTATAAAGTTATAAACTGGAAGTGTGGTTCCCTGCTCAAAATCTTGCAATCTAACATGATTAAGGCATGCATACAGAGTATGTAAGGTTTAAGTGCATAATACAGTGCTGGTCAGGCTAGGCAGGGCCATATTTTCTAATAGGCAGATTAGGCAACTGCCTAGAGCTGCAAGTTTTGAGGGAAGACTAAACAGCTTAGGCCACACTCACATTCTGAATTGTGGGTGTTGCCAGAGAAATTTCTGTGTAACTACACCAGTTTTATACCCTCTTTATGGTTTATTATATAACCCCGTGGATGCTAGAGGGATTTCCAAAGATCTTTCTAGAAACTTAGGGGTTAAAGAAAGGAAAGTCAGTTATAAGTGCCTTCTAGATTGTTGTAGCTTTGTTGAGGACATTTGATTTTAGGAAAGATTTATAGACTGCAAGAGAGTTTCATTGGTGCCAGCTGAAAATAGAGCATTTCACAGATAAGGAGCAATGAGCAAAACGGGTTGATATGAGTGGAAGAGAGCTATAGCCACAAAAGGAAAAGACAGAAGAATGTTATTGGCTGATTGTAAGGTGCAGGAAGTGGTGTAGAGGGACATTTATTTTAGAAAGGAAGATTTATGATTTGTTAGCACAGTATGACATTTTATGCTGAATACCAGCACATTATGCTAATTATCCCTTTTCAAGGTCAAACATCACTAGCTTTGTGGGCTCTTTCTACATTCTTTTATAGGGCACTCTGTGGTAATATTGATCTAGCACAGAAACTAATTAGCATATACTTCAAGATGATGGAACGAACAAATAAAGTTTACTTTCACCAAAACTAAATGACAAACATATACATATAACATGTATACATGTAAACAAATATATCATAGGCATTTTTTAATTATCTTATATAAATTAATAAGTCTATGTCCCTTGCTGTCGTAATGTTAAGTCAATGAAATATGTGTTACTTATATTTATCCCCTTTATTTTTGAGGCTGGATACAAGTAATTTTTTTGTGAAGCCATGCTTACTTGTCTTTTTCTCATGTTGTCTTTTATCCTGATGACAAAACTGGCTTTATGTGGATGGTGACCACAGATACATGTCATGTCAAGATACACTACAAGTAGAAAATGTGCTCCAGAGTATAGTATAAAACAAGGATCGTATACACAAAATTAAAGAGGACAAGTGCTGAGACAGACCAGCTGAACCAAAGGGAACAAATAAATATTTATTTTACCATTGATTTAAAGGAATGTTTACTGATTCTTCATTTGAAATGTATTACAGTTCAGTTTTGAATTTTTTTTTTGGGGGGGTAGACATATCACTTTCATTGCTTTCCATTTTAGAGTGGCACTCTTTCTTTTGCTTCTTATCAGATGGATGACTTTTGCCACTAACAATAGCCAGGGGAGGGCTGGCCTGGGGGGCAGAGGGGCAATTGCCCCCTGGACCAGTCATATGTCTGGGCTCGTGGGCCACTCCCACTTGTTGCTGCACTAGTGATACCACAGAGCTTACAATTGAAATGGAGCTACAATCCAAGTGGAGCTACACTAGTAGCATAACCCATTTCTCATGGAAGTTCTATGGTATCACTAGTGTAGCATTACTCAGATTGTAAGCTCTGGAGTTGCACCAGTGTAACCCCATTTCAATTGTAAGCTCTGTGGTATTGCTTGCCTTACTTTACAACACTTAGTCTTTGAGTGCCAGAGGGTTATGGCCGCATACCCCTCTGGCACTGAAAGGGTTAATGGCAACTTTAACATTAACAAAAGGGGGTGGGCTGGGACAGAGGGCTGGAACGATAGTAGAATTGGGCCACTTGATTGTAGTTGTCCTCCAGGCCACAAGTTGCCAGCCCTCCCCTGACAATAGCCCTCCATCCTAAAATTACATGCCATGGATGGACTGCACCCTGAAAAATACAATTTTGAGCTGTGATATTTTTGTCTTCACTATTACACAATTCTATCCATTTAATAGCCAACTGTTAATATTTCTTTTCTCCGTTTCTGAATTATTTCCTAGGGAACACTAAAGTTACAACTTCCCAATTATAAATGATTGCTTTCATATAAAAGTATAGTAACACAATAATTGAATATGGTTATCTAAACTTTCCTCATTCATTTTTTTTCTAGTTACATTATCTTTTAATTTTGTCAGCAAAACTCAAGTCAGCTTCTCTAGGCTAATATTAAATTAAAACCAATATAAATTACATGCTACAAACATAAAACCAAGAGTTCTGCACTTTTCTACATTGATCCAGCATGCATAGGTCACTGGATTTGCATGATTTGTTGCAAAACTGTCTGCCCAGCAAGGAATGGAGGACATTTGGTATCAGCACTGTCAAAGGTCAATTAAAGAGAATTCAATAGTTTTAAAATAAGAAAGAAACAGTCAACACACGGAAATGTGCCATTTACAATGGCTGTGGGATTGAAAAGTAACTTGTATTTATTTCATTGGTGACATCTCTAGCATACAAGGGGTCAAAGAAATTAGAAGATCAAAAAAAATTATAATTTCATAATTATCAGTCAAAAATAAATTTTATTTTTTTGTGTGTGTGGGGGGAGGAGTGTACCATAACCTATACAGCATCTAGATAACTGGTCATCTCAATTAGGGTTTTTTTATGCATTCTTTGACAATAGACTTTTTTTTTCATAAACATAAAATAGTAAAAGATTGGGTCCCATTCAAAAAATACAACTTTGTGGCTGTGTTTCAGGTGTTACTTCATATATCCAGGAACACTAAGACAAGCAGTCTGATTACCGTCCACAGAGCATCTCATTATACACCACAGCTTACTCTTCCAATCCTAAGGAGCTGCCTGTTGAGCAGGTAGTAAAGAATGCTGTTCTTGATTGAGCAGATTTTACATATTCTTTAAGTATATAATATATAAAGCAAAATTACTTATACTTCATAACTTTTTTTACACAGTTGAATCAGGCTTAGAAAAAATGCTTTATCTAAAATATTAGTGATTATTCCCTAATTGTAAATATAGCAATGATAAAAAAAACTAAAGAAGGAAAATATATACAGATGGACAATGATAGAAGAACAGAGGAAGCGAATATTTTTAAAAAAGGAGAAAAAAAACGAAAGTGGTACACGGTCTCATTTTATAAGTATACCAAGATACTACAACAATCCTCCATAGTAAAAGGAAAGAAAGGACAGAAACAGAAGAAGAGGATGTAGGGGAGGATCACAGAGGGATTTAGAAAAAAAAGCCCAATAAGAGATGATGTTTTATTCTATCCAATAGTATAGATGAGTTGAGAGTGCTACAAAAGAGTCTTAGATATGCTCCATCAGGCCCCAATAGATTTGAAGTATGTGATGACATCTAAAAGTATGTTAGGGATCTAACAGAGGATTTTTTGGTCAGAATTATAAAGAGTTATTACCTCCTTGCCCCTCCTTTTCCATGGCAGACAAGTATAATGTCAGATAACCTTTCATAGTCTATTAAAAAGTAAATCCAGTTTTTATCTGGCTCAGTCCCAAGGTGAACATAAGAATATAAGATCATTGTCACTTAAAGGGATAGTAATACTTAAAATGTAAAAAAAAATACGTTGTAGGGGTTATCCCCCTGAGTAAAACAAGGGCACTCCCACTGCTGAAAGGTGTTTTATTCAAAAGTTATTAATTTACAAAGTTGAATTTTAGGTGCAATATCACAGTGGCCTGAAATTGTACAGTGGCGCTGTTGCTACACCATCCTATGGAGATTTATGGTCCCGGGACCAGTGCTGTCCATAGGATCATGTAGCAACAGCGCCACTGTACAATTTCAGGCCACTGTGATATTGCACCTAAAAAATTCAACTTTGAAAATTAATAACTTTTTAATGAAACACCTTTCAGCAGTGGGAGTACTCTTGTTTTACTCAGGGGGATAAACCCTACAACATTTTTTTTTTTACATTTTAAGTATTACTATCCCTTTAAAACTTAATATGCCTAAGACTCTGCTAATTTTCTAAATACTGCACAATACCTCAGTTTTCTATTAATGTCGAAGGGCTCCACAAATTACCCTGTGGACAAGGCACACTGCCTCAGTGTAACCTATTGCTTCTTTCTTCAAAATGTATCAAAAATCTACCCATTTATTTCTCGCTCTGCAACAGAAATTCTTATGCACACTCTTATCCTTTACCGCCTGGATTACTACAAATCTTTACTTATTGGTCTTCCTAATATCCATCTCTCTCCTATCCAATCAATTCTTAAAGGAATAGTATTACTTCAAAATTACTATCCCTCATATTGTAGCCCTTAATAAACTGAGTTAAACGACACCAGCGGCATCTCTCAAACCTTTATGGTTTAAGAGATAGCCGCTTTCAAAGATTCCTCTCCCCTGCTGTCAGAGTTCTGCTGCCAGCCGGAGAATCCAGTCTCTGAATCAAGAGGAGGCTCTTCAGCAGAGCCGATATCTCGTTACGGAAGGAAAAATGATTAATTGAAACAGTCTTCTACGTGTGCTTGGTAACCAAGCACACGTATAAGACTGTTTCAATTAATCATTTTTCCTTCCATAATGAGATATCGGCTCTGTTTAAGAGCCTCCTCTTGATTCAGGGACTGGATTCTCCGGCTGGCAGCAGAACTCTGACAGCAGGGGAGAGGAAACTTTGAAAGCGGCTATCTCTTAAACCATAATGGTTTGAGAGATGCCGCTGGTGTCATTTAACTCAGTTTATTAAGGGCTACAATATGAGGGATAGTAATCTTGAAGTAATACTATCCCTTTAACTCGGCCACAAGAATACTCTCTCTCTCCTGCAGAAAAGTACTTAACCCCTACACTTTTAAAATAATTGCCATGACTTCCTAAGAAGCAAAGTATTATATTAAAAATCTTCCTCATTACCTTCAAAACGCTCTAACACTCGCCCCCATACTTTTTTTTTTTAAATATGTTTTATTATCAGATCGCTCCATACATATCAGAAAAGACAACAAAATAAATCATATAAATCATACAATTACAGAAAATGTATACAAACAAATATAAAGTGAAAAGAGCAAGCACATCAATGAATCGTACAGAGCCAACCTGAGGTTTTATAATTACGTAAGAACCAAAACCCCCAAAGGAAAGTAACCTAAGCCTCAAGTAAACTCCCCTACCCCATTCCCGAGTCCTCTCTCCCCCGAGCCCGCAGCACACCCCAGCCCACCAGCCACCCAGCAAAGCCGTAAGAACTCAAAAATTACAGAGTTCAAACACATCACCACTCACCGACCCCGCCACACAGCCACGCACCCAATCAGTCAAGACAACTCAACACATACATCAATACCAAGATGTACAGCAGCAATTTCCTAATGAGTAGCGGCTCCGTGCGCCCACCAGGTCTGCCAACGTCTCCATGTCCTGTCAAACTTGTCCGGTTTGCCCCGATGCAAGTAAACCAACCTGTAATGTGGGACACATTGTGAAACTAAATTAATCCACTCCCTGCAAGTGGGAGCACCAGTCGACATCCAGTTCATGGCCACCACTTTCCTTGCCAACACCAAAAGCTCTCTTAGCAGGGATCTATCAGCTGCACCCTCAATTTCATCGGGGAAAATAGATAATAAGCAAAGTTTCGGAGTCACAGGAACGGGTCTCTCCATCACCCGGGCCACAACATGCAAAACTTCTTTCCAAAAACTCCCAACCACAGGGCAGTCCCAGATCATATGAAGATATGTGCCCAGAACATTAGAGCACCGGAGACAGCTATCAGTAATAGAATTCCCCATTTTATACAGTCTGACAGGTGTATAATAAATTTGATGGAGAATATTCAACTGTATCATCTGGTGTCTGGTCGACGTTGCTATCATTGCTGGTTCTGCCTTGGCCAAATCCCATTCCCAGTCCTCTAGCAGGCCCATGTCCTGTTCCCATTTATTCCAGGAAGGGAACTCCTGGTAACCCATATGAGATTCCATCCATTGATAAATAAAAGAGAGGGGCCTCAACGGCTCCAATAGCCACAGTCTAGTGATAAGCGGGAAGGTAGAAATACTCGGAGTCCGGCCGCCCCACTGAGCACTAAGGGCATGTCTAACACACAAGTATGAATAAAAAAGAGTATGTGGTAGACGATATTCATCATGTAACTGTGCAAACAACTTTAGCTGATCATCCTGGTACAACTGACCAAGGGTAGTAATCCCGTATCTGGCCCAGAGGGGGCCAAACTCGCAATTGGATAAATGATATAGCCCCGCAACGCCCCATAAGGGGGTATCAGGATCCATCGCAACATATCCCAACAGTTTCTTTATCTCCAGCCAAGCCCCATATACGGCCGCCAATAGTTGAGATTGAGTCTTAAAAATCGCAGGGACCCCATGCATAAACTGGGGCAACACATATGCTGGCCGCAGCAGCAATGCGTCAACCTCAGTAGTCTGATATTGGGGCTGGGAGCCCCCATACTTTAGTTCATCTTTCATATCTCACCATAAACCTGCCCATCCTCTATGTGCCATACATGGTGGAAACTCTCTGCTTTTTTAACCTCTATCGCTGTATCACAATCACAACTGAAAGCTTTTTCCCTTGCTGCTCCCTACCTTTGGAACTCCCTATCAGCCAGTCTTTGCCAAGCATCGGCCTTTAACAACTTCAAATCCAAGCTAAAAGAGCACCATTTAAATGTAGCACTACCTTAATATATAAAAGTCATCTCATATGTGTGGAAAATTGCACTTTTCCTCCTCTCTCTGCCTGTATGTGTATGTCATCCATCCTATACTTAGATTCTAAGATCTACAGGGCAAGGACCTCCTTTCCTAATGTAGGCTCACTAGTGTTCCCCTTATGATAATTGTCTGTATAACCACTTAATTGCTGCACTTATTGTACTAAATTCAAAGTGCTAAGTATACTTTTTGGTGCTATATAAATAAAAATATACATACATACAAGTTTTCAGTGACCATGTTTGGAAAGATTCAGAAAAGGTATGTCTAAAGAGCCAAAAGCCTTACTCAGAAAGAAAGAGATTTTATTTTAAAAATAACTGAATCTAGTACTGTTTTTAATAGGCAAACAGATAAGCAGGGTGAGATCAGAGTACAGGAGTGGGAGAAGCATGTAAAATAGGCATATAGAGCTTTAAAGGATAGCCATAATTATGTCAAATTAGACCATAACCCAAATGAAAAATCCCTGGTGGAATTTGTAATGTTGCTGGTGGTGCTCAGGGAAAAAGGGGTGCTCAGTAGGGAGGAATTTAGGTTGTTGAAGAAGCATCAAAGAGTCCTGCCTAGGAAAGAATGAAATGTCAAATTTTGTTCCTTTTTCAAAATCCTTATAATTTTTTGTTTTTTGTTTTTGCTTTTTCCTGCAGGAAAGTAATGGACAGTTTTGTACACTATTATTCTTTATTTCATGAAGGGAGAGAATGTCCCTCCTAAATGTTGTATTGTTAATCATAACATTTGAAACCTATCACGGTGCCTGTGCTATGCTTGCGACATTCTGGCAGTTTTACTTCCTGCTGACTCTTATTGGTTGAAGTGGCTTTATATATATATATATATTACTAGACCCGTAGGGTTATTGTTCTTCTGAGTTTGTTCATTAAAACTGTGTTTTACCTAACCTACTGTGTCTGAGTGTCAAATAAAACCATTACAGTATGAAAGGGCCATGACCTCAGATAGTACAGGTGAAGGTAATGCACAAAGCATCCTTTGGAGGATGGATTTACATGAGCAGCGTTTGGACCAGTTGGCGCTGGCTGTACAAACTATACTTGAGCGCACTGCTCATCTAGATAAACCGGTTCAAGCCTCGGTGGTCTCCCCCATTTCCACACCGGGAGCTCAATCCCAGACGCAAGTGGCCTCGATCAAAGGGTTAAACGCCACAGCTCCATTACCTCGCAGAGTTTTTGAAGTCCCAGGTAGAGTCGCCTCTGCTGCCAAAAGATTAATGGAGATACAACAAGGTTCTTGTACAGTGGTGGACTATGCTATTGAATTTCGTACGTTGGCAGCAGAGGTAGGCTGGAACAATGAGGTGCTGGTGGCAGCATTTGCTTAGGGACTCGCTGACTGTATTAAAGATGAGATGGCAGCCAGAGATTTGCCTAACGATCTGGATGAGTTTATTGATTTCGCTATACTAATTGATTTCCTCATCCGTGAACGAATTGCAGCTAAAGACCGCAGGCAGCAGGCCAGAAATTTTGGACAGGCAAGTCAAAATTTCCCACCCATGCCTCCCTTGCCTCCCATGCCTCCTGAGCATACCCAGGAAAATAGTGAACCAATGCAGCTAGGGTTCACCAAGTTGACTAAAGAGGAACGGGCGCATAGCCGAAGACAGGGTCTCTGTCTGTATTGTGGCCAACCTGGACACCTGTTGCGTGCCTGTCCTATACGGCCAGGAAATGGACGCACCTTGGGTTACCTTGGGGGACAGGCCCTAGGTGGCGTTCAGCAGTCCCTAGACCCAGTTAATCAGAAATCCACTATCCAGGCTGTAATCTCTTGGGCAGAACATTTGGTGGAGGTTCTGGCCCTGATTGATTCCGGTGCAGCCAGATATTTTATGGACAATTCATTTGCTGCGCTACACAAGATTCCGCTGGTTGATAGGGAATCTCCCTTAGCTATTGAGGCCATTGATGGCAGACCATTGGTACCAGCTCAGATCACCATGGAAACGATACCTCTAACTATGAATATTGGGACGCTCCACACAGAGAAACAGAGGTTCCAGATTATCCAGTTTCCTCACCATGCGGTTATCCTGGGGTTTCCATGGTTACATCTACACAACCCTAAGTTTGACTGGCAGACTTGTGAGATAACGTCCTGGTCTGAATATTGTATGGGACATTGTGTTTCTCATCCGACTAAGATCATGTGTATCTCTCCCTCCGTGACAGCTGAATATCGTCAATTCAGTGACGTTTTCAGTAAGGGAGAGGCTAGCGCTTTGCCTCAGCATCGGACGTACGATTGCGCTATTGATTTGCATCCTGGAGCCGTTCCCCCCCGGGGCCGCACATACCCGTTGTTATGTGAGGAGAATCAGGCCATGGAGGAATATATCTCGGATGCCCTCGAAAGAGGTATTATCAGAAAGTCAACCTCACCCGTGGGGGCTGGTTTCTTTTTTGTAAAAAAGAAGAGTGGCGAGTTACATCCCTGCATCGATTATCGTGGCCTGAATAAGCTCATGCCCAAAACGCCTACCCGATACCACTCATCACTGAACTGTTTGACAGGTTGAACGGCTCCTCTATTTTCTCTAAGTTAGACCTACGGGCTGCATATAACCTGATCAGAATAAGAGCCGGGGATGAGTGGAAAATGGCGTTCAATACCAGATCTGGACACTACGAATACCTAGTAATGCCGTTTGGGCTATGTAACGCTCCTGCAGTGTTCCAAAAGTTTATTAACAACATCCTCCGTGATATGCTACAGTCTTGTATAGTGGTTTATCTTGATGATATACTCATACATTCGTCTAGTTTGTCGCAACACATCAAGGATGTTTCTGAAGTTCTGCTCAGATTACGTAAGAACAAATTATTCTGCATAATCGAGAAAGTCCATGGTGCCTTTTCTGGGCTTTGTGATTTCTAAGGATGGCATTGCTATGGATAAGGATAAGCTCGCAGCAGTTTTGCAATGGCCACGACCCAAGGAACTCAAGGCAATCCAGCGCTTTCTTGGTTTTGCCAATTACTATAGAAAATATAATTGAGACTTCTCCATGATTGTTAAGCCACTGTCCGACCTTACGCATAAGGGTGACAATCCTTCCCAATGGTCTGAGGCAGCCGAACAAGCCTTTGTGACACTTAAGTCCATTTTTGCATCCGCTCCTGTGCTATCCCACCCTAACCCCTCCCTTCCATTCACCTTGGAAGTGGATGCCTCTGAGACTGGGGAAGGGCAGTGTTGTCACAGCGTCCGGTCTCTGGGAGTGTACTGAGACCATGTGGGTTCTTCTCCAAAAAGTTGTCTAGTGCCCAGAGTCACTATGAGATTGGGGACAGGGAATTCCTGACAATTATTCTTGCTCTTAAAGAATGGCGTCACCTGCTGGAAGGTACTAGGACTCTGGAGTTGATCCTGACAGACCATAAAAACCTGACGTACCTTTCTGAGGCTAAGAGGTTGTCCACTCGATAAGCCAGATGGGCCTTGTTTCTGTCCCGCTTCAATTTTATTGTATCCTACTTGCCCGGTTCCAAGAATGTTAGAGCAGATGCCCTGTCTAGGCAATTTGGTCCAGAGATCGATAAAGATGAGGTCCCTGTACCCATCATTCAGCAGGGCCGGATTTGCCATAAGGCAAAGTAGGCACCTGCCTACAGGTGCACGCCATCGAGGGGTGCCTGCCAATGGGATTTTTTATTTTTTTAATTCTTTAAGAAAAAAAATAGCCGCCTCGCTGGCTGCACCGGTGCCCACTCCATGTTGCCTCCTTTGGCACAGTCCTGTAAGTGCTGAGCTCCCTCATCGGCTCTGTAGGAATGCAGAGCGCTGGGAGATGACATCATCTCCCAGCGCTCTGCATTCCTGAATAGGAGACCGCACGGGAGCTTCAGCAGCTACAGGACTGTGCCAAAGGAGGCACAGACGACAGATCTGCCAGGGACGTAGGAAACAGACAGTGGGAGGGAGGAAATGTGAGAGCAACATGGAGATGGGGGCAATGTGGAGCTGATTGGGTCAATGTGGAGCTGATGGGGGGCAATGTGAGGGCAATGTTGAGCTGATGTGGCAATATGAGGGCAATGTGGAGCTGATGGGGTCAATGTGGAGCTGATGGGGCAATATGGAGTTTAATGGGGCAATGTTGAGATGATGGGGCAATATGAGGGAATGTGCTTGGATTACCAAAGGAATTGGTGCCCTGGACTTTTGCATTAACCACAAGAATCTTGGATGTAATTACCACCAGAGTCTCCTTAGCCATTCCCACTTGGACATGGACAGCATCCAAAAGCTGAGTCCATCAAACAACCTTAGCCTCAGTTACCCATACATAGCAAAGGTAATACATAAAGGCTTAACCAGAGGCCTCAACATTTGCCTTTAAAAGAGAATCCAGATGCTTATATGTCTGATCCTTAAGAATCAATGAGCCTGACAGTGGAAAAGCTGTATTCTTAGCAAGATAATAAATTGGGGAGAGCCACCACGGGGGTGGGGTCATTGTGCTAAAGCCTCTGAAGGAACGATCAATGCTGCAGAAGGAATAACCTCCTGTCAGATGTCCTGCATTACTTCAGGAGTAACTGCTCCATCCACTACAGTCTTCAGGCTCATTTATATAGCATGCAAATAAGCTGCTAAAGAAAAGCTATGAGGAGAGGGCTAATAATGCAAGTCATCTTCCACCAAACGTAAGTCCCTGAAGTTTGTGCTCTGGTTCAAATATACAATGGAGGCCAGAGATAGGAGCCTGTAAAATGAGAATTACACAGACTAACTAAGAATGATGTTTTGCCCTGCATCTATCCTATGAAAGATCAATGTTAAAACTGTGCATATCCAGGAAGGGGTAAATGTATCAGAGAGGGAGTTCTCACAGGAATTTTTTGGGGCAGACTTAGTAAAAAGCCCCAGAATGGTTCATGTCAGCTGTTTGGCTGGTGGATTGCCCTCCTTGGCTGAAATGCAACCCAGAACTAAACAGCCACAATCTCCTGGGTTAAGTGTACAGACTTAGTAATATATGATAATTGCATTTAAATCTACTTGAATGAAAGTGCCCAGCTTCATATACAGGGTTCAGAAAATGTCCCAGCTACAGACATTACAAACACCTGTCTTTCTTGAATCTATGTGTTCTATGGTGACAGAGGAGAATGTACTGCTTTGGAAAAACAGTTCATTGACTTTATTGTGCCATGAATCTAGGGAAAGAGGATCCCATATAATAAAAAAGTTACATCTACCTGGAAAAGACAGTATTTGATATGACAAACAATACTGTTATGTCTTTTGTTGTCTATTATTTGTGTTTCTCACTCATTTTTGAAATACATTTTACATATACACCATTTTCTCCACAATGCGTCTATCAAATAACATAACTTCCTTTTTAGCATAGTTTTATTTTGATATACTGTATAATATAGAATCTACAATCTAAAGTCACTTCTTTGCAACCTGCAATAAAAATAATAGACTATTAATCACTCAGCCTTCCAAAAATAATGTTTATAGTTATTATAAGAATTTTTATGTTTCTGATGCAGTATTTATTTTGATATCTTGCTAGAAATAGGCAACAAAATCATAATTTAAATCTATGATATATTTTAAACCGAAACTTCTATATAATAAGTATGTGTGTTTAAAAAAAAAAAAACAATAATTCATACCCAAACACTAAAATAGAAATATTTTATTCTTCTTGCACTGTTATTCATGATACACAAAGGAATACAAATTACCATAACGGATGTGACCATATCTTTAAACTAGTAAACAATTCAGTGGTTAGGGATACGGATGATTTGACTCAACAAGGGTGAAAAGATTTGGATACTCTGTGCATTAATGTTAATAGAAATAGATTATAGAGGAATATTTGTGATGTGACCTTCTGTGCACTAATTGAAATAGTACTCAGAGTCAGCAGTGGAGTAATCAAGTTAAACATGGACTCATAAATCATCATGAAAAGTGCTGTCACAATTTAGTCATTATTGCCCTATATATCTGGGCAGCCTCACAAAAATGTCTGCTGCACCGATCTTTAGGTTAATAGGAACAGATACGGCATTTAAAGACTATTTGAATCAAATCTGCTCTGAGGTGGAAAGTGTTACTGTGTTAATTTACTGGTAATTTGAAGTGATGTACTTAAGGTTAGAAAAAGCCCAGCTGAGGCTCTTGTAACTAAACAAAAGGCCATGTGAATATCTTCTTCTATCCATTTAATTTGCTTGAAGTTTCAATGTTAATCAGCTTTTTATATATATATGTCATTCTGTTTGTATCTCTGACAAGCTGTTTACAATTAGAATGAATATTCTTTTTATATTAATCATATTTGCAAATTACAATAAAATGGATTGGCTTTAAAAGTGTTTTTATCACATACAATATATAAATGTTCATTGTTAACGTGTTTTGAGAGGTTATTATTAGTTACAATTATTTATGCATGTAATTGGTTTTATGATTTATATATGATTGCAAATTATATAAATATTCATTGGTATTACATTTTGAAGACTAGCACAAAGATCAGAATATTTATTTTATTATGTAACTTACATAATCATACATTAACTCCAGATCAGGTTATCTAGTTATGGAACTTGAGGCTAGAGGACCCCCCCCCCATCCCAACACATACATGTACACCATGTTCATTATCAGTGTATAGACCTCAGTATCATTACTGAATTAGCTATGTCATTTATTAGTGTACAGAAGCACAGCATCTAGGGGAGATTTGGCTTGGGGGGAAATGGAAAATTGCACTCCAGGTGCAGGCCCAGGCTAACACTTAATCAAGCTGCCCATTGACCCAGCAGACAACCCGACAATATATCCACGCAAATGGCAGTATGTTTTAATATACTGCCCAATTCATAACTTGACTCTCTATTCTTTCAAGACCTGCCAGGTACTGCCTTTCAATGTAACCACGATACATCTGGTTGTACAAACTATGTGAGTCTGAACACTGAAAGACAGGACCTAACAGGTCAGTAAAAGCCATGGAAAGATAGGTAACAAAGCAGGCAGCAAATTCAATATGCCACTTACCTGACCTGCTCTAGGTATGGGTAGAGGAAGAGGGAAAAAGAAGCTGACCCTGATGCCCATGAAATATTAACCCTTACTGTAGTCATTAATGTAGCTCAATTTTAATTGTAAGCTCTGTGGTATCACTAGTACACTTCAGTGTAAATTGTAAGCTTTGTGGTATCACTAGCAGCTCAATTTCAATTGAAAGCTCTGTGATATCAGTAATTCAGTTATAATCAATTGTGAGCTGTGTAGGATCACTAGCCTTACTTCGCAACATTAACGGCAACTATAAAATTAAGAAAAGATGGTGGGCTAGGGGAAGTGGGTTGGAGTGATAGTGGAAATGGACCAATTGATGTACTTACTCCAGCCAAAAACTTCCAGCCCTCCCCCTGGCAATATCTTTATACAGTACAGTGTGCTCACCAATTATCAATGTGTAGATATTCAAAAGAGCACCATTAGGAAACATTCAGTAAGCTCAAGAGGTGCAACTGTAAAATTCCCACAGAAGGCTAAAAGTGTCATTTCCCTTTTTTGGGTGAAGTTTTCTCCCATATTTAAATGAAACTCACCCAAACTGATAGCACATGGCCACAATTCCACGATACACACCAACTCCTGGATTTAAAATTCAAGAGACCTTCAGGTCGAGTGCATCATTGTTTCTTTCAAGTAATCACTTGTAACTTTCATTACAGACATAGACAAAAGTTCAATTTAGAA
Organism: Rhinophrynus dorsalis; assembly: GCA_037306005.1. NCBI lineage: Eukaryota > Metazoa > Chordata > Amphibia > Anura > Rhinophrynidae > Rhinophrynus > Rhinophrynus dorsalis. Next base: position 436,658,546 of record CM074719.1, on the reverse strand, counting down.
GATATAAGTATATTTAATCTCACCAGCTGACTGAACCATCCACTAGGTACTTCTTCTTAGGTCTGAGTCTGTGGACTGGAACGCCTCTGGTTCACCATTTAAACAGGAGCGCTGTGTCTTTAGTTAAACACTATCGGAACATCTAAGAGGTCTGGAGTCGGGGAGCAACATATAAAAAGATATTTATTTTATAAATATATATTATACACATCCTTAACCGGTTTCAGCATGAAAACGCCATTCTGAAAAGGGAAAGTGATTAGTGTTAAGATCTTACACCTTTTTGTATTCTACTACATGTCAATTACAGCAACAGAGTATGTCAGTTACACTCCCTATTAACACATGCTTTACCAAGTCCTCCTAGTATATCTGTTCCTAAAATATTTTCATTATCCCTTATTGCTGATTTGTGTTTGCTTATCCTGTCCCTTAATGATCTCACTGTGCATCCTATATAAAATTTAGTGCACAGACAAGTCAACATGTAGATGACTCCTTTGGTTCCACAATTTATAAACTGTTTAATTTTAATTATTTTATTAGTATATGAATGTTTAATATATTTTACATTATTGGTATTATTGCACTGAGTGCAATGTCCACATTTATAATTACCTAATATCCTATTTTCTAATCAGGTCTTGTTAGGCTGTATATCACTATGTATGATTTTATCCTGTATTTTGTAGCTACTTTTATAAATAAATCTGGGACCATTTTTGATATAGTGATTAATTTTCAGTTCTTTATTTAAAATATACCAGTTTTTGAATATGATTTGACTTATTTTACTTGTCATAATTGTATATTTACTTATAAAATTAACCTGTATTTTCTTTTGATTGTTGTGTTTAGACTAATAGTTGTTCTCTTGAAATTTGATCCACTATCCTTTTAGAAATCTCTATATTTTCTAATGGATAACCTTGTTGAATAAATTTGTCATTTCAATTGCGTTTTGTTGGTATTCTTTATCTTCAGTACAGATTTTTTTAATTCTTATATATTGTCCTTTTGATATGTTTTGTTTAACTGACATGGGTTTTCTATATACTGTATTACCCAGAATTTTATCCAATCTATAAATCAAAAGGTCCAAAAAAGGAACCTGATTTTTATCATATTGCAAAGTAACTTTTAGGCCACCAAAGGAGTTCACTACATACTGAATAAATGTATGCAATATATCAAGGTCTGACTTCCGCAAAATTATCACATCGTCAATGTATCTATTCCAACTCAGAATATCCCATTGAAAGGGATTCTCTTTGGAGTAGATACATCGTTCTTCATAATATCCCACATAAAGGTTAGACAGGCTGGGTGCCATGGATGTTCCCATTGATATTCCTTTCTGCTGGATATAAAAATAATTCATGAAGTAATTATTTTGTGATATTAATTCTAGAATGTCCTTTAAGATTTCTACATGAATCTTATTACTATCACCTTTGTTGTTCCAAATACTCCATATATATTCCACTAGATTATTTTGAGTGTATTTGTATACAACGATTCTGTATCTAGTGTAACCAGATATGTAATATCATTTGCTGAAAATTGTTGCAGTATTTGTATGGTATGAGTCAAATCCTTTATATATGCTGGCAACAAGGGAACAAGCGGTACTACATAACTGTCCAAATATTGACACAAGGGCTCAAAAATAGTCACTATAGATGAAACTATGGGTCTCCCTGGTGGGGGACTTAAAACCTTGTGTATCTTTGGACAGATATAAAAAATGGGTCTTATAGGAAATTCTCTTTTTAAGTTATTACAGTCTTTTTCAGATATCCATCTCAGACTAAGAAATCTGTCTAATGTATTAACTACTTTTGATTTATTTCGACTGGTAGGATCTTCTTTCAATGGCAGATAAAACTCGGTCTGAGATAGTTGCCTGTTACATTGTGATATATAATCACTCGTGTTTAGAACTACAAGGGGTCCTCTCATTTCAGCTTTTTTAAATTCTAAAGTTTGATCTTTCATTAGTATACTTAATGCCTGTCTTTCATTATTTTTCAAATTATCATCTTGTGAGGGACAGGATAACGAACACAAATCAGCCATAAGGAATATTGAAAATATTTTAGGAACAGATAGAGATGAGAAATCCTATGGGGGTACATTTTAAACAGGCAGGACATGGGTCTCCTGCACAGTTGCAGTTTATAGGTTTGGAAAAAATGACTATCAAGAAGAGGAGGTAATTTAAAACAAAAGTTACTGCAGATTGAAACTAAATGGACTGATAGACTAGGAGGACTTGGTAAAGCATGTGTTAATAGGGAGTGTAACTGGCATTCTCTGTTGCTGTGACTGACATGTAGTAGAATACAAAAAGGTGTAAGATCTTAACACTAATCACTTTCCCATTTGAGAATGGCTTTTCACGCAGAAACAGGTTAAGAATGTGTATAATATATATTTTTAACAATAAATATCTTTTTATATGTTGCTTCCTGACTCCAGACCTCTTGGATGTTCCGATATTGTTTATCTTGCAGATTACTCTCCTTACACCAGAGAAGATGTTTAAGTAAAGACACAGCGCGAATGTTTAAATGGTGAACCAGAGGCGCTCCAGGGAAACAGACTCGGACCTAAGAAGAGGTACCTAGTGGATGTTTCAGTCAGCTGGTGAGATTAAATACACTTATCTTCTAAACTGAACTTTTGTTTATGTCTGTAATGAAAGTTACAAGTGATTACTTGAAAGAAACAATGATGCACTCGACCTGAAGGTCTCTTGAATTTTAATTCCAGTAGTTGGTGTGTTACTATATATCGATACAGGTCTGGAGTAATTAACATATAAAGATTGCTATTGTGGCTCTACAAAGATAACTATATGCACAATTCCACATGATACCAGTACTCCAAGACTACTAAACATACAAAGCTTATATTGACACTACAAGATACACACACATATTAATAACTAGCAATATGTGACGCCGTTACCCGTTATTGTAGTAGGGTATGTGTTATGTAGCATTTTTTGTTTGAAATGTTGTAGGTGGCATGTTGAAGGTATTTTGTAAGAATTTTTGTGTTTGTTTGTATTGTACATTTCATTTACCTGTATTGACTGATGTTTTTTTGTGTACTGTGTGAAGCAGAAAGAATCATATTGCACACATACATAGACACACACAGATACAGTGACATATACAGACATTGATCATACCTACACACGTACATACATGTGTACACACACACACACACATACAGATATTATTATGGTCCTGTAAGTGCCAGAGGGGTAGGCAAGGCATTGCTCATTGTGTTGCTTAATCCTCTGGCACTGAAAGGGTTAACCAGCTGTCCCAGTATGTAGCAAGAGTCATGGAGTCCACAGTCCCTGAAGTGGACTCTGTACATGCACACTCAGAGGCTGCCAGACAACCGCCGGCCTGGCTCCCTGGCCAGGAAGACACCTCCTGCCCCAGGCCTCGGTCAAGAGCATTACTAGGGAAGCAGCCCGGGCACCAAGAGCGGGAACTGAGGAGGGATGGTGTGTGTGGTTGGAGCAGGGATGGTGTGTGTCTTTGGAGCAGCTATAGTGTGGTATGTATATTTTTTGTGCCAGGGTACTTTCACAATGCAGGTGTGTGACAGCGGGCAGAGAGCGGCGGTGAAGAAGCTTGTGTGTAAGAGTGTGTACTACAGAGTGACCCCAGCATGGTCTGTCTCCAGCCCCTCAGCCACGGGTAATAGCCACATCCAGCTGCTGCTTGTAGAGAGCTCCTTGAAGGGCCGCATGACCGGGCTGTTATGGGGTGGAGTGTTGTGCTTCATGAAGGGGGAACATGAAGGATTTGGTACTGGGCCTGCCTGCCTCCGAGCTACATGAAGCAGCTGGGCTTCCTGCAGCAGAAGCACATTGTGCACCAGGAGCCGAAAGAATTGTTGTGTTGTGGATACCAGAAATGAAGGTACGCTGGAGCCGATCCCACCCTTTCTTTGTTGGATCAGCTCATTGTGTGCCTCAGGTTGGTGGAGGGACCCCTGGGGACTCTGTGTGTGTGGCTTTTGTGTGTGTGTGTTTGTGTGGCTTGTGTGTGAGTCTGTGGTGTAGGAGCGAGTGGCAGCCATTTTGTTTTTTCAGTCACTTGGATAGTGGTGGCCGGGCTGGATAGTGGGGGGACGCCAACTCCCTGAATGATTTAAATCACTCCTCCATTGAATCACCCAATGGGAACAGTAACTCCTTACTTAAGCTGAGGAAACATAGCAATATAACACACAGTGGCTCTTCAGTTGAGGCAACGTAGCAATATGCTGAGGGATCAAATAGAAAGTGGTGTTTGAGGCTTGCCCTCTGTAACATACAGCAAAGCATCTCTCCCCCTTTAAGGAGAAAGGGCGGGAATCAGGAAGCAGGAAGTGGAGGAGTGACAGTTGAAAACAGACAGTGAGGTGACTGAAGAGAGGAAGAGTTAACCCTATAAGTGCCAGAGGGGTACGCAACTCATTGCAAAGCAATGTGTTGCGTTCCCCTCTGGCACTGAAAGGGTTAAATAAAAGAGTTGCTATTAAGTTTATCCTTGAGTTTGTATTTTATGGAAACATTACACCCTGTACTGAAACAGAGTGTATGGAGGGTTAAAATTATCTGTGGGAGGTGAAACAGTGTGTATGGAGGGTTACGATTATCTGTGGGAGGTGACACAGAGTGTATGGAGGGTTACAATTATCTGTGGGAGGTGAAACTGTGTGTATGGAGGGTTACAATTATCTGTGGGAGGTGAAATAGAGTGTATGGAGGGTTACAGTTATCCGTGGGAGGTGACAGTGTGTTTGTGGGGTAATGATCCTGAGTGAGAGTGTGTGGACCAGGAGAAGTTATTGATATCCCCTACTTCAGGAGCGAGTGGTAGCTATATTTTTTTTGTCAGTTGGATAGTGGTAGGAGGGCTGGAGGGGGCGGGCCAACTCCCTGTATGATAAACATGCCCCCATTGAATCACCCAATGGGAGCAGTAATGTCCCCATTGAATCACCCAATGGGAGTTGTGTCTCCTAATGAGACATAAATTATGTAATGAGGCATTCTGTTCAATGTGTGCTTGTTTTCTGAGGAGATATAAATTATGTTCTTTGTGTGAGGTACCATAAATTATGCAATGAGGCTTATTCTTTTATATATATATATATATATATATATATATATATATATATATAGAAGATGTCACATAATCATATAAATACATATACAGACCCACAATAACACACACACCTTGAGACACTGTCTATCACTGATAATAATAGATGGAAATGTAGTCTGAAGGAAGCCATAAGAAAAGTTATGACTCCTATTTAGCTTTTATCTGTCTTCCTATTGTTTCTTTCCATGGGTCTTAGGCTCTTCCTTTTCATGTCCCATGCACCACTGTCTTCCTGGAGATGAAGATGAGCCAGAGAAAAAGTTAACTAATTTCCATTAGGGCAATAGGCCCTACTTTGAATTCCAGTTCTTAATCAACCAACCCTAGAACATATACACTTTATGAGTTGACACCACGATTTTAGATCACTTATTAAAATTTGCTCTAAATTTCAAGTGGAAAGTATCTTTGTTTAAAATAAATACACTAACAATGTTGTAAGGTGGGGAAAACTATTTGAACTCTAGGAGATAGCTCCTATAATGTGCCTGGGCCATCACCCATGTCTGACTAAATTAATCCACTTAGGTGAGGGGTCTGCTCCCTCCTCAGTTGCCCATAACCTTGGGCATTACTAGTTAGTGTGAATTACAACAACCTATCCTGGAGATATATAGGCCCAACCATAGGATCAGCACCTGGCCTGCATTGATACTGTAATCATCTGGCATGTCACACTGATGCAGTGCTCAGGGGTGGCACATTACTGTCCCTTTTGTAGGCTACACCTGCAGAAGTACAATTACTTAAGCTTGACCTAATTTCTGCTGGCAAGAATTAACCACTTCAAAGAAATAATTCCACCTATGTGTAAAATATTTACAGTCAAAATTGCCTCTACTTTTTAGATTTTTTTTCATTTTCATCCAGTAATTAACCATTTTATATGACCATTCAGACCTTCTCCCTCTAGATATGTCTACAGGGAGGAGCCCTGTCCCAACTGTAGGTTGTCAAAAAGGCAGGGATAGTGGAAACTGTACCACTATCCATATTAAATAAAAGATTCAGCTATTGATGAATTATAACTGCCATCATACTGAGCCATCCAAGAGCTTCGTAGTCCAACTTCAGTTACAGCTGGAGAGCCTCATGTGTCCCACTGTTGTTTTAACTATACTTAGCTTTCAACTCTGTTACTTATAAATCACATACCTAAATTATTACTATATCAGCTCAGCCTCAGTGCCTTCAATCTATGATGATCTTATAAACATAATCCAGGAGACTAGTAGAATAAAAATGAAGCCTTTAGTAGCTCTAGGATGCAAGCTTTCAAAATAGCTAGTTGTCTTCTTCAGACATAATAAACATAAAGGCTGAATGCACAACACATGACTTTAAAACTCATGCACATTATTTTAACATCTAACCCCCTGAGTGTCATACCCATACCATACGTATATGAAAATAAGCATCTCCTTAAAAAATGCAAGAATTCAGTTACTGAATTCAGGGTGGGGGTTCTAGAAGTGCATGGTCCAAGTAATGCACAAGTGCTTTAACCTTCATAGGTAAGGGAAATCCCATGCTAACACTGAAGTCTGCTATTTGAAATGTTAGGGCAAGACTTCATAGTCAAAAACTAGAGGGACGGAGGCTTAGATGTGTCTGAGAGGGTGTTAGATAAGTGGAATAGCCTACCAGCAAAAGTAGTAGAAGTTAATACAGTGATGGAATTTAAGCATGCATGGGATAGGCATAAGGCTGTCCTGAAAATAAGACAAGACCAAGGACTAAATAAGGCTTGAGATTTTTACAGTAGGAAAAATGGGCAGACTAGATGGGCCGAATGGTTGTTATCGTCCATCAAATTCTATGTTTTCATTAAAATACCATAACATGACAGAGAAAAAAATAAAACAAATGTAATTATCTTTATATGTAAATCTAGATACCAAGGATAACAAGTGGAGTAACAGTATAAAAATAACAAATAAATATTGATCCAGGGAAATATCCGACTGCCATTTGGAGTCAGGAAGGAATTTTTTCACCCGTTTGTGGCTTAATTGGATATGGATTCAGTGTTTTGGGGGGGGGGGGTTGCCTTCCTCTGGATCAACAGAGATGATTTGGCATGAACTGGAGTTGTAGAATGCATGTCTTTTTTCAGTCTCATCAACTATGTTACTATGTAAAGAGTTAAGATAAAAATTAGTTAATGGACCACAATGATAAATATAATCTTGTCTCCAAAAGTCAAATATCAAAGCCACGAAGACAAACATTGATTGCATCTAAAGTGGCACTCATGAGGGGCATAAAATTCTCTAAAACACATTTTGCAACTATCCTTATCGCACTTGACTTATATCTGTTTTAATTTGTGCAAAGGAGATAACTGAAGGATATTATCTGTTGTAATAGGGACCCAGTCATTATGCAACAGTAAAAGCTCCATACCAAAATATACTTCTCTTTGACACGATCTATAACAGAAGCTTTGGGGTATTTATTAATGATCAAATGTATTTTCCTGCTCTGAGTATGCATAGCAGGGAAGATGACAACAAATGTGGTAGACATACCCATTCCCACAGCACATGCATGTACAGAGTTTGTGTAATTGTGTTTGCCCCTGTAGTTTTCTATGAGATCCATCAGGCTGAACCAGGTGGATGGAAATGGCAGATCTACTGGTACTTGCTCATTGATAAAATGGAAAATGGCTAAAATGCAAGAAAATCAAAGTTTTTCCTTTCATATACAGCCTTTCATCATTTGATGAATAGATCCCATAGACATGATGTAACACTACACAATTACTAGAACCAATACAGTAGGTATCAAACACATATGTTCCATTAATATTTCCTTCAGCCTCCAGTTTGTACACCATAAATACATTGCAACAGATAGAGATGGAGATGTAGTTAGAAGAACTGGAGTCATTCTGGCACAATACAATTGTACAATTGATCTCAAATAATAATTCCCAAAGTTCCAATTGATTTAAATGGGGATTCAGTTGCCTTGAATGACTTTGAGAGGTCTCTGATGCAGAGCATTCAAGGATTTTATAGACATATTTAAATCTATGGAAATTTTAACTTGTCCCCTGTGGTGGATTTAGGGTGCCCTAAAATTGTTCTAGTTTTCTTTAGTGTATGAGCGAAATTGTGGTTAACCCTTTGAGTGCCAGAGAGGTATCCAATACATTGCATTACTGTAGACCTGTATTTCAGAATAGACATGCTAGCGAGGTCTCGAAAGCATTGTCTGCACACAGATTTTTAACCCCTTGAATGGCAGACTGGACTCCGATGCATTGCTTCATAATGCACTAGAAACCTATTTAGCATGCAATAGGTTAAAAGGTGAATTTAATTTAGTAGTAATGTCTATTTGTCCCCTATGGTGCAGTTAGTTTACTCCAGAATAATGCCAGTTTGCTTTTATAAATATGGGCCAATGGGCTTTATATTTAAAGGCAAAGTGGAGCAATTCCGGTGCAGTCCAAGAGTGCCATAAGGGACAAATAATTCATATTGTTGGGGCTTTTAACCCTTTAAATTCTACAGAGGGCTCTACTCAAAAGAAATGCTTCAATCCAAGGGGTTGAATACCAATTAGAATCAATTAGAATCAGGGGAATTTGGATTGGTTCCTAAAGGTGCAGTTGATTTGTTCCAGAATTGTTCCAGTTTGGCTTTATACATAGTAGCAACCGATATAAATATATAGCACAGGTCTTCTTATGTACAAAAGAAAATAGGAGCAATTCTGGATCAAACAATCCGCACAACAAAGAACAAACATACATTGTCAAAATCCCAATTTTAAAAGCCCATCAACTGAAATGTATGTTTTCCCTGTATAATGCTGTTTGTTTATCCAGAATTGCTTCTACTTTCTTTTATGTATAAAGGGCTTAGGAGCTTATTTATCTAGCTATAGAGGAGGGAAAGACCATAGAGGGAAAAACGAAAACTCCAGTTGATGTAAATGGGTCTTGTGACCCTCTTGAATGCTAGCTAGACCTTAAACATATTGCTTTGTAATATGTTGTAGACCTCTCTAGCATTTAAAGGGATAGTAATACTTCGTTTTAACTTTATTTTATTTTGTAGGCATTAAAAAAACATGAACAATGATATAAGTCTTATCTCTCAAACCTTTATGGTTTATGAGATATTCACAAGCAAAGTTCCCCTCCCCGCCCCTTTTACCTAGTGTAAGCCATCTCTTCTCAGATGTGAATCTGGTTGTAAGACCAGACAGATAACAGAAGGGGACAATTTTCTTTGTATGAAAACAATGAAAGCCCTTCCCCCCTTGACAAGTTTTTCAGCTTTTTCCGTTATCTTAATTGAAGATTGTCCCTCTCTGCAGTCTACCTGGGCATCTCCCTTCTGATCTGGTTGAACAGGGGGGGGATACTTTTTTTGTGAATATCTCTTAAACCATAAAGGTTTCAGAGATAACACTTATATCGTTCTTCATGTTTTTTTAATGCCTACAAAATAAAATAAAGTTAAAATGAAGTATTACTATCCCTTTAAGGGTTTAAAACAACCATTTCAATCAATGCGAATTTGCAGAATATTTATCTGTACCCTGAGGTGCAGATGGTTTTCCCAAGAATTTCACCTATTTAGCTTGACGAATAAGGTCCTTTGAATCTATGGCATGTTTGACAGATCATATATAAAAGCCAGTATCAGATATAACATTTCTCAAACCCTCTATCTGTTACAACACTTAAATCCTCTATCTGTTGCAATGCATTGATTTCAATATCAGTCATATTACAAGATCTGTATAGCCTTGCTTATGATTTTGTAATGTGATAGAAATGTTGTCATAATTGAGATTTTCACCTAAGCAAAACCTAAGAGTCTTGTTTTTTCTTCTCTGTGTATTTCATACTGCGGACATGCACCAAGGCAAGGTCCCAACTTCAGCATGAACAATTTTTTACATTTCTATATGTATGTATGTATGTATGTATATATAGTAAGATAGTCACTTACCATGCCCTGTTTTTTAGTGGATCCCCTATGCCCTGTTTTTTATTGGGTTCCAATTGGATAACTCCATCAGCCTCTATAATAAATTCTAAAGATTAAAACCTCAAGTTGGGGCTGTCATTTTTGTTGTGGTCTGTAATGTACCCTATCATAAAGAGCAAGCAGTCCCTGAAGGTCACACCATGGGCCAAGGAGAATCCAGCTAAAATGACATGAGACTTCACAAAAGGAGAGATGTTCCCTAGCAGGTTAAAATAATTAGGGGAAGCCAATAAAGAGAGTAGATAATACTAAGCAACAGGATACCTGGCAGTAGGTCAGATATATTGCACAGTCCTCAAGAAAGGAAAGCAGCATGGATTGTGTGACCAAGCCAATTAATGCTGTTGTTCCATGTGGCATCTGGACATTGCTGTGTCGCTCCAGGAAATTGCCTGTGCTCCTTGGCTATGTACACTCGGGTATCCTGTACCAAAATACAGACAGAAGAGAGTTAAGTACTACCATAACACAACAACCCTAGCAAATGCAATCCGATTGGGAGGGAAATTACTCAAATTAAAATCCAGAGCTACATAGATACATACATACATACATACATATAAACATTAATGTTAAATAAGAACAAGATACTGTTTTTGTGCATTGTCCTACCTATCACCTATGTACAAATCTTTTTACATGACAAACTATCCATTCTGAGACATTTGCACTAAGAATTGGGCAGTGTGGGAGTGTATAAGTGGAGTGCCATTTCTCTGCACCTCTTTAACACATGTACTAAGAGGGCTCTGGTATTGGGAGTAAATTCTTCTTTTTTCTTCCATGTGCTATAAGGATTGTTCACATCAAAGTCATGCACCGAAGGAGTTCTGTATTCCTATTCCCAGTTCATTTTAGTGCAGCACAAATGCACTAAAAATGAAAATTTAGTTACTCGGTACACCCTGACCTATTTGCAGGGCCGGATTTCCTAGTAGGCAGAGTAGTCAACTGTCCAGGGCTCCCCTTTACAGGCTATTTGTTAACATCTTGGATGCTAGAGATATCTCCAATGAATTGCAAATCATGTTAAGATCTCTCGCTCTAGCAACCAAGAGGATAAAAGTTTTTTCATCATGTTTGCTTGCTATTGGCTATGGGAATTTTCTGTGTCAGGGAACGGTGGATAAGACTGGGGGTGAGGATTATTTGAAGAGCAGGGGTGTGGCAATGGAAGGAATTAAGGCACCTAGAGACCCTTGCCTAGGGGACCCTAAAAATGTAAATCCAGCCATGCCTATAGACCTGTAAAAAACTGAGCTCCATGTACAGGACCAAAGAAATCCATATTTTTCCACAGTGGCATCAAAGGAACAAACCATGAAAGCTGTGATTAGCTGTAACTCATCCAATCACAGTTTAGAAAACTCACAATTGCAGAAAAGTTGTAAATAAGTGAAGGCTTATACTGGCTGATCTCTACTTTAATTTGGAGAAGTCTGTACTAATGAAGAATCAGTTTTTACATCTTGAAGTCTATGGGGGAAATAAAAAGTATTCTTAAGGAGAGATGTTCAAAACATCTTCATTAGGAAAAAATTGTCAGATCCTGAGTTGGTGTTAAAGAAGGACAATATTTTCAGAAGTAAATCTCTCATGTTTGAAAATCAAAAGGAAAAAGTTGTCTTAAAGTGTTAGTAATGTCCACAAAAATGTTTTTTGCATTTAGAAGAGCTTAAAAAGCTGAGCTAAATGCAAAAAAATGTATCTCTCAAACCGCTATGGTTTAAGAGATTCAGGCGTTTAAATTTTGATCTCTCCTACTGACAGCTGTAAAGCTGTCAGCAGGAGATCCGTGTCGGCCGACGCGGAGGCGCATGAGCAGAGCCTCGATCTCGTTATTTACCACGAATCCCTTCATTGGAATGGTCTAAAACGTGTGCCTGGTTTTCAAGCACTCGTTTTAGACCATTCCAATGAAGGGTTTCGTGGTAAATAACGAGATTGCGGCTCTGCTCAAGCACCTCCGTGTCGGCCGACACGGATCTTCTGCTGACAGCTTTACAGCTGTCAGTAGGAGAGATCAAAATTTAAACGCCTGAATCTCTTAAACCATAGCGGTTTGAGAGATACGTTTTTTTGCATTTAGCTCAGCTTTTTAAGCTCTTCTAAATGCAAAAAACATTTTTGTGAACATTACTAACACTTTAAGACAACTTTTTCCTTTTGACGTAGATGGCGGAAGTGGATGCAAAAAATGACGGAAAATAACTTTTTATCCTGATCACAGCCAATTTCAGTTACCACGAGTTTCTGAACATCTCGCCCATAGTGTTTGTTTAAGAACTGTTGCTAAAGTTTTCAACAATGATTCATATTTATAAAGAAGTAAAGTCAAGTTTATAAATTGATAGCTTCCTGGGGAAAAGATCGGTTGATCATCAAATGTGTTGAGGATTCTATATTTTAATTTTACTATTTAGCTGTACACCTTTTTTTAATAATAATCACGTTAATAAAGTGTTGATGTTAACGTCATCAAATATCATTGTAGTCTGCTACTGTATTCATGGTTGAGGGAGACATCTGGTTCTATAGAGAGGTCTGAGCAGGGAAGGCAGTATAATTATCCACAGGAACGGTTGACACCAGCCTTCAGACCAGTTGGTAATTATACGTCACAGGTCAGAGGAATACCAAGTAAGTTTATTGATCAAAGTGATTGTAGTGTTATTTATGTGATTATATAACACATAAATCATATGTTACTTAATTATACTATGCACACTCTCCTGGCTTTTATTTTTTTTATTCCTTTAAGTTTATAATAAGTCTATCTGAGCATTTTCTGAGAATCTTCTGAGAAAATTTACAGAAAATTTGCCAAACACAAGTTTTTTCTCTTACATAACGATAACCTTGGCACGTATTTATAAAAGCAAATCGTAGTTACTCTGGAGTAAAACAACTGCACCATAGGAGACAACTAAAAATTCCTGTTAAATTAAATTGGTCTTTTAACCCATTGAGTGCAGAGGTCTCAACTGCATTGTAAAGCAATGTATTGTACACTTCTGTAGCATTCAACGGGTTAAAAGGCTCTATACAAATACATGGGAATTAAGGAATTTTTTATTTATCACCAATGGCACAGTTGGTTTACTCCAGAATAACTTTAGTTTCCTGTTATATATATATATATATATATATATATATATATATATATATATATATATATATATACTTCCATTAAGAAGAGGATATACCTGGCAGTTTGGGCACAGTTATTGAATACTGAATACATATGCTGTATACATGCCCCCTATATTCCTTGTTGCCTGGGGATTAGTGGAAGTGGGGCGATCCTGTTAGTTTGAAAAGTTGTTAATCCTGCTACAATATCAGTGGGCCTCATCTTGTACTGGCTAAGTCACTGGTTAGTTATCAGAGGGAGCTCTTTGTTTTCTTCATGATTATTGGGTTTGTTTGTTTTTTTTTTTACTTTTAATCCTTTGAGGGTCAGAGGGGTACACTGCTCATTGCAGAGCAATGTGTTGCATACCCCTCTGGCCCTCAAAGGGTTAACCCATTGAGTGCCAATAGGGTAACTGTAAAATTACAAAGCAATGAGTTAGGTGCCACTCTGGCTCTCAAAGAGTTAAAAGAGAAGCAACACATCTGAATAATAACACCCTAAATTACGTTACTATGGCCAGAAAATCCTAATGACCCGTATGAATTTAGTTTTTTTCTTTGTTCAAGTGATAATATCTTCAGTCTGTCTTGAATGCCATATCCATGAAGGGAGGCATGACAATTGCTAGAAGAACCACATGACACACACTTCACAAGGTAATGTTAACCAGGACCAGGGGATGTACATCTCATTGTGTTGCACCCTTCTGTTCCTTAAATGGTTACATATTCTCATACAAGCTCGTTTTTTCTCTAGTGTAACCCTTGGTGTGCCAGAGTGGTATGCAATGCATTGCTTTGCAATGCGCTGCATGCCCCTCTGGCACTCAAAGGGTTAAAAGACTGCTCACAGCTGTCATATCTACCTCCATGACATGACAGTCAGGAACTGAAGCTGCTATCTGTACAAAAGGCACAAGGTCAAAATTCACTTGGCTTATTGTTCCTTCTCCTTTAATAAAAGTAATAATATATCTAGAGAAGTCTTTAAATTACTGTTCTTTAACTAGTATTGTGTCCCACATTACCAATCACATGGTGTCATAATGGAGGCTTTGTATCTTAGCCACCCTAGGTATTACCTATCTCCTCCACCAATACCATTATTTCTCATGGTACCATGGAAATGAATGACATTCTTTGAGACCAATGGTATGTGCAAAGCAATGTTTAAGGAGTAGTAAAGAATATTATAGCCATATTAGTAGACACATTATGATGCATCTGCAATGCATTTATATGCTAAATATTACACAAAACATAATAGAAAAAAGCAAGACATAATGGCATGTGAGTGATAAGATTGTGTTTTTATGCAAAATACATAGCTTGAAAGAAAAACAAAATTAGCAAGTGAATTATTTCAGCTTCCTGCCATCCCTGTTTAATGCAAATGGCTCTAGCCACATCTTTTACTTTCAGAGAAGCCACATTAACCTTTATGATTCATAAAAAAGGTTAGAAAGGGTTTATTAGATTCTTCAAAGTACAATTACAAACACGTATATTTTAAATTATCACTGAGTACAATTTGTTTGCATCAGTAGGCCACCAAATCACAAGTGGAAATATCATTTGAAATTAAAAGACGCATTAAAACATTTGCATTTTTCACCTTGTTATTTATAAATCAACTGCTTATGATGTTCTACTTTAAAAGTGATTGGTTTCTTAAATCACCTACAGCTTTATGTTAGCAATTACAGCCTACTCTTGAGGGACATTTATGGCAGTTTCCATTTTAGTAGCAAGAAGCTTTATTAATATGCAAACTGTTAACAACTTATTGTGTCTTTAGAATTTCCAATGAGACTTTGTAGGTGGTATCTTATTTGATATTTAACTGTTGTCAGCTGAATATTGTTATTACTAGCTTTATATATTTACTCTCTAACAACATATATTAGTGCATTAAAATGAGCGCACATCACAAGCAAAAAGTTAGGAGGAGGATGTACTTAAAAGTACATTGCTGATCCCAATGGTTATATTTAAAGGGATAGTAACCTCTTATTGTAGAACTAAACTTTGTACTTTTATTTGTTTCATCTTCAAGTATTTTTAACTCTTTTATGTCCCTGACATTATACCACCTGGATCTGATTCCAGTGAAGATGAAAAGATAAAGAGCAATAAAAATTATAGACAACTTGATTTTACTTATTATTCACTTCAGTTGTTTTATATAATACATTTTTATTGAGAATTGACCAAAATATCAATAACAGTAGGTAGAAAAGATAACTGAACATAGAGAGGGTATACAGTGGAACATGTACCAGAGTAAACATAATGACAAAGCTTCATGACCGGTCATAAGGTAAAGTACATAACAGGAGAGAGAATGTACAATTGACCCTCTCACACGGAATGTCAACTCTAATGTCACCCAGGAAGAAAGAGAGAGAGATGAAGGAGAGGTGAAGAGAAGAGGAAAGAAAGGAGAAAGAGTAAGGGGAGAGGAAGATGGGGAGGGGAGCGGCTCTGGATCAACACACCCAGGCAAAGTCACTGATTGAGTGTAGTACCTGATCTCAGAGAATGCGAACAGGTCATCTAGAGAGGCGGTATCTCTATGTGCAAGCCGCTATGACATGTGTAGAAATAGTAATTGTTCATCAACCTTATCATACCAGGTGATGAGATCCGGGGGAGAGGGATTTCTCCATTGTAGAGCTATCAGAGCTTTAGCTGCATTCAACAGAGCATACAAAAACAATTTCTTACTCTTCGTGGTAAGGGGAAGGTCTTTGTACAACAAGATCTGCCAAGGATCTCTCGATAAAGAGATAGAAAGTAGGTTTTCAATAATAAGGAGGCAAGATGACCAAAAGGGTGATATTAGAGGGCAATGCCACCAGATATGGGACAGAGAACCAATATCTGAGTTACATCTCCAACATTGCTTCGAAAGTGTTCTATGAAAAGAGTGCAACCGAACTGGAGTATAGTATCATCGGAAAAGAAGTTTGCAATTAGTTTCCACGGATCGGTTGGAGATGGAAGATTTATGTGTGTTTCTCCAGATGGAGTTCCACTCCGCTGCTGAAATGGTGGTTCCTAGTTCTTTCTCCCATGCAAGGGCGTAAGTTGGTTTATTCAAAGCATCATGGTCAGATGGAAGCTTGTACAATATGCCTAACAGTCCACACTTGGAGTTTGGAATCGATCTAATCGTTATTCAAATGGAGTTAGAGTTCTGAGAGCACATGCTTTAAAATATGGTTGTGAGAGAAAATGTTTAATGTGGGGGGATCTCCATGGTTCAGCAGGGGGAAGATCATAAAGGGATTGTAGTGAGGTAAAATCCTTAATGTGAGAGCCATCCCAGAAGTCTCCAAGTTCTAACTTGGAGATAGTAGACCAGAGTGGAAATTGACTTGATGGTAACGAATGAGAAGAAGTTATCGGTA